>JBBGZY010001119.1:0-1207500 GCA_037952925.1 Lithobates clamitans
TTCTACATTTTTCTCTTTAGATTTACCAAAACCATATAATATGAAGGTCACACCTAAACACTTGTAGGCAATCAGGCAGGCCCTGGCACTACATAGTTGAAGGTAAATCTAAAGGAAATTGAACAAGAAAATTGTATAATGTACGGCCATAGAAAGATGGAAAGATAGATAAATGTGCACTGAAGTGGAAGTGGTTAAATGGCTCTCCATTCACAATAGACATGCATCCCATGTAACGCACAGTGTCTGCTCCCCCCCCCCCCCCCTCGTTCCCCGGCACACATAAGTGCAGTCACATTAGCATTGTCTCTCTCTGTCAGATTAAAGTATTGCTTCAAGACTGCAGACAGAGGGGAAAAATAGTCTCCTGCGCCACAGCCCACTGTGCCAGCCAGCAACATGGTACATTAGTGTGTTTAGAGGTGTGAGCGTAATTGCACACACAGCAGAGATAATTGGCCAAGTGTACAAAATGTGATCATTTCAGGAGGCTAATAATTTCTAATTAGGAAAAAAACGCGGCTCCATTTTTTTTTTTTTTATATTTTTTTTTTTTTTTCATTTACATCCCTGAAATTCCATCACATTTTTTTCTCTGCACTGGATTCTTGAGTTGGCAGGCCGAGGCGAGCAATGCTTCTTACTGAAATATAGCTATGAGGCCATCAGCTGCTGTGATATGTCCCCCAGGGGGGGGGGGGGGGGCTCACTTGTGTGCTGGAATTAAATGTCCAGAGGTGAATGGGTTAAAGTAATAGAGCTGGATGGAAAACACAAGGGAATCGCAGTCATTGTCTGTATAGCATCTCTGTGTGGTTTAAAAGAAAAGAAAAAAAAACAAAAAACCTCTTTATTATGATTACATGAAAAAAAAAAAAAAAAACAGTAATTGAAAATAATGTCCAATCTCAGCTTCCTATATTGCCTCTTAGTGTTTCATTGTCTGGTCCATACATGGCCTGCATCCTCTGTGCAGAGTGTATTCTGTCTTATGTGGTTATGCTGGGAATATATAGAGGGAGCTTAATGTGGAGTTAAGAGAAATGTTTTTAGTTCTGTTAGCAATATTCCTTCTCCGTGAACCTAACATCACATGACCTTTGTTAACCAGTTGACCGCTGAAAAGTTTAACACCCCCCCCCCCCCCACACACACCTTCCTGACCAGGCCATTTTTTGCGATACGGCACTGCGTTACTTTAACTCACAATTGCGTGGTCGTGCAACGCTGTACCCAAATAAAGTTTTATTTGCACTTTATCTTGCGCTCTGATTTACAAAACCCTGACCCCTGCACTCGGTGCGTTACACACTCCTGACCCCTGCCCTCTGTGGATCATGCACTTATATATATTTTATATATTGTTTGCTCTATAAACAAAAAAATGCGGACAATTTTGAAAAAAAAAAAAAAAAAAAAAATCTTTTACTTTCTGCTTGAAGACATCTAATTTCTTTATAAATTTAGGCCAATATGTATTCTGCTACATATTTTTTGGTAACAAAAATCCCAATAAGTGTATATCGATTGTTTTGCACAAAAGTTATATCATCTACAAACTATGGGATTTTTTTCTTTATTTCTTTATTTTTTACTAGTAATGGCGGCGATCGGCAACTTATAGCGCAACTGCGATATTGCGGCGGACAAAACGGACACCAAGTGACATTTTTTGGGACCGCTGATACTAATACAGTGGTCATTGCTAAAAAAATATACACTGTCACTGTACTAATGACACTGGTCGGGAAGGGGTTAACATCAGGGGTGATCAAAGGGTTACCTGTGTGCCTAGGTTGTGCTTACTCACTGTGGGGGAGGTGCTTTGACTAGGGGAAGGCATGGATTCATGTTCCTGCTTTGCAGAAACACGGGATCAATGCCTTCCTTACTGACAGAACGGCAGTCTGCCTTGTTTATTTAATTTTTTTCAATCTCTTTATTCATTTTCTTTAAATCTTATAGAAATTCCAAAAAAGTCTAGACACACTTCTCAATGTTACATCATATATTACAAATACCATATTCCCCCTACCCACCCCACTGCCTTCTTTATATAGGCAGATTGTCGTTCTGCCTGTGTGATCGGCAGGACATCAAGTCTGCAGTACCCGCCACGGGGCTCCTGTTGTGAATAATCACAGCGGGAGCGGGTCGCCGGTGGCGCGTGCATGCCCCATGTCGTAATCGTCAGATCATGTACTTAGGCGCGCGATCTGGCGTAAAGCGGTCGCCCTGCCAGGAACCCCAATTTGGTGTGCAAACCCAGTGGAACTAGCACTACAACATATCCAAAGCTGGGGTTCATATCCAAAGCTGGGTCACTTGGTGCTGGGAACCCCAGCTTTGGATATGTTGTAGTGCTAGTTCCACTGGGTTTGCACACCAAATTTGGGGTTCCTAGCACCAAGTGGCCTCGAGATACAGGGCCCCAAATTCGGTTTGGAAAATGTCATTCACTGCTGCAGAAGTGCTTGACATTTTCCGATCTGAATTTGGGGCCCCTTATCTCGGGGCCACTTGGGGCTAGGAACCCCAAATTTGGTGTGCAAACCCAGTGGAACTAGCCCTACAACATATCCAAAGCTGACGTTGGACTTCCTCTCCAACTGCAATACTGTTGCAGAAGAGTGCCACTTACAGTGGAAAAGAAGTAGACTGCACCTGTCTACAAACTGACAAAACTATTACCAATCCATGATGGTGCCACAAATCAAAGGATTTTCCATAATGTAGAGCAGCCTTTCTCAACCTTTTTTCCCAAGAGGAACCCTTGAGATAATAAGTCTTGGGGAACTCTTGCTAAAACCAATTGATTTGGGGTCATTGGGAAAAATGCCTCATACATTGGTGGTCAGTGGGAGGAAAGATCCTTACATTTGTGGCCAGTAGGATGAATATCCCTTGGTGGGCAGTTGAAAGAATGCTCCTTACATTGTTGGTCATTGGGAAGAATGCTCCTTACATTGTTGGTCATTGGGAAGAATGCTCCTTACATTGTTGGTCATTGGGAAGAATGCTCCTTACATTGTTGGTCATTGGGAAGAATGCTCCTTACATTGTTGGTCATTGGGAAGAATGTTCCTTACATTGTTGGTCATTGGAAAGAGTGCTCCCTACATTGTTGGTCATTGGGAAGAATGCTCCTTACATTGTTGGTCATTGGGAAGAATGTTCCTTACATTGTTGGTCATTGGGAAGAATGCTCTTTATATTGGTTATCAGAATAACCTCCCTACAGATAGATAAAAAGATGATTGATGTCATGTAGCTGGCTATGACAAGTGATGTTGGCATCAGCAACCATCAAATGGGAGGTCAATCGGTCATTGCTTAAGGAACCCCTGGCAACCCCTGGAGGAACCCTGGTTGAAAACGGCTGATGTAGAATATAAAAATGTCTCAGGAGTTGTACAGAGTGCAGTGGCTAGTAGTATGTTATTTATAACATGGTGTCTATCATGCAGAGCTCAGGAGTGCAAAACACATAAAGTACAGGAATCTGGAGTGCACAACACACCGCGTAAAGGGCTCAAGGATGCATATCACAAAGAGTGTAGAGGTCAGTAGTGTGTAATGTACAGAGTACTGGGGTCAGGGTTTTGTAACTCACAGAGTGCAGAAATCAAGAGTACTCAATGTACAGAGTGCAGGGCTCAGGAGTGTGTAACACAGAGTACCAGGGTCAGGATTGTGTAAATCACAGAGTTCAGGGGTGTGTAACTTACAGAGTGCAGTGGTTAGGAATGTGTAATGCAAAGTGGGCAGAATTCATGAGTGTGTAATACACAAAGAGCAAGGGTCAAAAGTGCATGATCCACAGAGGGCAGGGGTCAGGAGTGTGTAACGCACCATGTGCAGGGGTCAGGGTTTTGTAAATCAGAGTGCAGAAATCAAGAACGCTCAATGTACAGAGTGCATCAGTCAGGAGTGTGTAACGCAGAGTACAGGGGTCAGGATTGTGTAAATCCAAGTTCAGGGGTCAGTAGTGTGTAATACACAGAGTGCAGTGGTTAGGAATCTGTAATTCAAAGAGAGCAGGGGTCATGAGTGTGTAATGCACAGAGAGCAAGGGTCAAAAGGGCAAGATGCACAGAGTGCAGGGGTCAATAGTGTCTAACGTACAGAGTGCAGTGGCTAGTAGTATGTAATTAATAACATTGTGTCTATCATACAGAGCTCTTGAGTGCAAAACACACAGCGTAAAGGGCTCAGGAGTGCACATCACAAAGAGTGCAGAGGTCAGTAGTATGTAATGTACAGGGCTCAGGAGTCAGGAGCGTGTAACGCACAGAGTGCAGAGGTCAGGATTGTGTAAATCAGAGTGCAGAAATCAAGAGTGCTCAATGTACAGAGCGAGGGGGTCAGGATTGTGTAATGCACAGAGTGCAGTGGTAAGGAATGTGTAATGCAAAGAGGGCAGAGTTTATTAGTGTGTAATGCACCAAGATCTAGGGTCAAAAGCACATGAGGCAAAGAGTGCAGGGTCAGGAGTGTGTAGCCTACAGAGTGCAGGGTCAGGAGTGTGTAATGTACAGAGTGCAGGGTCAGGAGTGTGTAATGTACAGAGTGAAGGGTCAGGAGTGTGTAACCTAAAGAGTGCGGGGTCAGGAGTGTGTAGCCTACAGAGTGCAGGGTCAGGAGTGTGTAATGTACAGGGTGTAGGGTCAGGAGTGTGTAATGTACAGAGTGCAGGATCAGGAGTGTGTAATGTACAGAGTGCAGGGTCAGGAGTGTGTAATGTACAGGGTGTAGGGTCAGGAGTGTGTAACATACAGGGTGCAGGGTCAGGAGTGTGTAATGTATAGAGTGCAGGGTTGGGAGTGTGTAATGCACATGGTGAAGGGTCAGGAATGTGTAATGTATAGAGTGCAGGGTTGGGAGTGTGTAATGTACAGGGTGCAGGGTCAGGAGTGTGTAACATACAGGGCGCAGGGTCAGGAGTGTGTAACGTACAGAGTGCAGGGGTTAGAAGAGGGTAACGAACAGAGTGCAGGGATCAGGAGTGGTTATTGCACATCATATGCAAATACTGTTGCCAGCTCAATCATATGCAAATGAAATGCTGGTTCAAATAAGCTGTGGCCACATTGTATAGGTGCAGAACCCTTGTGGGACACCCTGTACCTTGCACAGCTGGAACAGAGAGAATGTACTGCTCACGTGCACAGTTGTACTGGCCTGGAGTGACCACTAGGAGGCACATCACTGTAATGTTCAGCCCACCCTGCAAGCAGGAAGACAGAGAGGAATCAGCGTTTTTTGTGGAAAGGCCCCCAAACAGCTGCATCTATAATGGGGGGACGTGCATCAGCAGGAGAACTGGTATGGACTACTCAGAGAATATAGAATTTAATTGGGAGAAATTCAGAAAATCTTCCTGATGGTGAACTTACAGTATAAATATTTGAAGCGAGCTAAAGGATCAGTGAAATAGCCACATACTGTAGCAGAATGAGAAATCAGCAACGCCAGCCTACATGTTTCTCTCTTGGAGGTTTTACACTTTTCCAACCTTTGACAGAGTGCTATATAGATGTACTTCAAAGCTGGAATGAAACTTTTGCAATTAGCTGTTCAGCGCATCAACGCGTGTAGTGTAGCATCAACGGGGCATGTTCAGTGTCTTCAGATACCTAATTATCATCACCATTGTGACAAGTTACAAGGAAATTGTGCAGTAGTTAAAGTAAGTACACCACCTGAGTTGTTATTGTAACACCAAGATGAAAAGATGAAAGACTTTTTATTTATATTTCACTTTCTTGCTGTTCCATATACTTATCTGCAGCGGTTGAAGTGTTAGTGGAGCGCTGAACACTAAAATTGCAGGCTTGTAGCGAGGGCAGCTCTCTGCAAAACATGAACCCAACAGAAGTCACTGTAAAGCCTCGTACACACGATCGGATTTTCCGACGGGAAATGTTCGATGACAGGCTGTTGACGGTAAATCCGACTGTGTGTACGCTCCATCGGACAATTGTTGTCGGATTTTTCGCCGACAAATGTTGGATGACAGGTTTTTAAATTTTCCGCGGACAAATGTGTGTTGTCTGATTTTCCGATCATGTGTACACAAGTCTGTCGGAAAAAAGTCCAAAGTACAAACACGCATGTTCGGAAGCAAGGACGAGCCGGAAGCGGTCGGTCTTGTAAACTAGCGTACGTAATGGAGAATTAACATTCGTGACGCGGCAAATTATGAAATCTCCAAATGCAGCGCACAATTCTCTTCTTCTTTAATGGGATAATAATGAAGCTGCTTTGCTGGTGATACTGATAGAGTTATTGCAAACAAATTTTCAAAGGCCTCTTTTTTTTTCTAGTGATATCAAGAATAATATTATTTTGTTTTTTTTTGTTTTTTTTAATTTGTGCAAGTTACCACAACACCATTATCCTGTAGTTTTTAAGATCAAACATACAACTATGTTGGTGTCCCTTGTCAATTTTACATTGTATTTTTTAAAATGTAACTGCCTACTCCCAAACTGTCATTTGAAGTAAAACACATAGCCAAGTATTATTCTACACATTTTTTTTATTGTGCATTAAAAAAAGAAAACAAATAAAATTAGACATGATATCTGCCAATAGAACTTAACCAAAAAGTACATTCTATGCATCCACAAATATAGAAAATATACCAAATCAAATCATTATTATTCAACCAAAAAAATAATGTCAAAGCAATAACTCCAAGGCCAATAATAAATAACACGTTATCTCCTCCGATTCCGCAACATGTCTGGTTGACGAACCGCCGTTCAGAAACGAACTGAAAAGCGCGAAATTAGAAGCGTGAAATGAAAAGTGCGAAACGAAAAGCGCGAATAAACACTCACCAAACTTCCACTAACACGAAATTATCAGAAGGAGCCCAAAGGGTGGCGCTAGAGACGTAGTACGTCTAGTACGTCACTACGTTCGGAATTGTTGGCCAACAATTGTGTGGCCGTGTGTATGCGAGACAAGTTTGGGCCAACTCCCTTCGGACAAAATTCCACAGTTTTGTTGGCCAACAATCCCATCGTGTGTACGAGGCATAATGGTGACCTCTGCCTAACCTTGGGCAGTGGGCTAGTTTGCATACATGGCAAGAACACGCTTGTAATCCAGCAACTTTTTTTTTTTTTTTTCTTTTTTTTCGAGGCGACCGTAAAAGGAAAATAAGAATACAAGCAGCGTTTGTGCGTAGACTGATGTGTGTGAATATACTTCGGAATAGTTCATTAGGGAAAGCTTAGAGAAAGTTCATTTCAATAAGAGAGAGAAGATTATTCGGAGAAACAGGCAGTGCGTTTATACAATTTTGCATTTGCAGAAGGAAGAATTGTCAGGACACAAGTGCAATGATGTGTACACAACGTCATTTCTTTACCCCCAGGTTCACACTTACGCATTTTTAGTGCATTTTCAGTACTGCAGAAACACACTACAGTTCATTGAACATGGTTTCCTATGGATGTAGTTCACATCTGTGCATTTTATGGAGAGGACTTTTTTCTGGTTGATGTTCCCTAGACTTCAATGGATCAAAAGCGTGTTTTGAAAAACGCAAAATGCATTTGAAATATGCAAACTGCAATCTGCATAGGTGTGAACCAGGCCTTACCCTTTTCTTTTCACATTGGCTACATATGTATGCATTTATTTTTTATTGTTTATTTTATTTTTGTGTACTTATTTTTGAATCCCTTTTAGAAACATCAAAGGCATTCAGAAGCCTTAGAAGTCAGTCTATGTAGGTATAAAGAATTTCTTATGATTGTACAGTACCATACCATAATAGATTGTGGATATGTGAAGACTGGCTGGGTAATAGACTGTCTTGGGGCTGCACGCAGTCCTAATGATATTAGCCTGGGGTGTAACTGGACAGTGATGTCTTCATAACACTCACCATGCCCTGTATAACAACATTCTAACAATCAACAGACACTCTAAATAAGCATTTCCCCTAAAGGGCCAACAACACTTTTTTTCTGTTAGACTTCATGTCCTGTAAAACGTATTACTACATTAAAATCACACATACATTTTAAAGGGAAAGTAAACTGGTTGTAAGGCATTGTATCTCTTAAGTTATTTGTATAACAATTTTATATCTGTTGCACAAAGTCTGATATTGCAAGATATATATATATATATATATATATATATATATATATATATATATATATATATATTACTTGCAATATCAGACTTTGTGCAACAGATATAAAATTGTGTCGGTGGCGCCTTCCCACTGTAACCCTATAGAGATACTCTTGATGAAAGCAAGAATTGGCCTTGTAAAATATTGCAATGATATGCACCTGTCAGACAGGTGCAGAAAAATTGGTCTTTGGCTGTCGGTGGCGCCTTCCCACCGTACGTGGTGCTACACTTTTCCGCTGCAATTGTGGAGGAGGAGGAGGGACGGATTTGTGCTCCCTTTGTGTGGCTTTTAGGTGCTCTTGTCAATGGGCTGAGTGGTTGGACGTTAAATGCCTTGTTAAGCATCTTGTACCCAAACGGCTGGTGTTTTCGCCACATTTGATGTGCCTGAGACACAGTTTGCAGATCGCAACAGTGCGATCTGCTGCAGATGTGCTGAAAAAGGCCCAGACAGCTGAGCTTTGGGGAGTGGGCCGGGAGATAACAGCTGCAGAATGTGATGGAATAGGGTGGCTGCTCTCCACTCTTTCTTGATGGGGTTGTGCCGCCTTACCTTCAGTTTCCTCTTCTGCTCTATCTGGCACCCAAGTCGCATCAGTGACCTTATCATCATCATCTCCATCTCCTCCATCTTCATCACCATCATTACCACTGGAGACAACTTGGCAATACGCTGCGGCTGTGGGAACATAAATGACAATTTGTCTACCAGTGTTCTCCCCTCTCTCTAGGCTCATGTTCCTGTCATCCTCAACCTCAGAACCAACATCTGAATCCAGTAATGGTTGGGCATCATCAAGGAACAAGTGGCTGACGCTGTGGTCAAATAACTGATGTTGGGGCTATGGCAGGAATAGATGTGGACAAGGAGGCAGGTTTATCCACTCTGGCAACTGCAGAGGACTACACGTTCATTGATGCTTAGTTTATGCCGGTACATGCTGGGTATTATTGATGTCTGCATTATGTTTACATACTTCCCTGTCCACATGTATGTACATTTTATCATCTTATTTTGTTTATTTTGTATGTGTACTTACTGACCCAGCAATTCTCAAGTTTTATTGTTGCTCATTGATGTATAACATTTGTAATAAATCTTTGTATATTTACGTTCATCTGTGTTGTGTACATTGGCTATTATGCCTGGTAACTCACAATCATTGTTGTTACCGCTCAGTTACATAACAATTTGAAATGAATAAATTGATTTTGTCTCAGTGTTCATTGTGGACATTGGCTAAACCTCTCTCACCTCATCTAAAGTCCCAGGGCTATTTTTCTTGTTTTTTTGAGGACTACACGTTTGTCTCTGCTTGCATGACAGAGGATGAGGAGGATCTCATCTGCATGCTGTGGCTGGATAGCATGGGCAAATAGAATAAATGATGCCCTGCCTGAGGACTGGCCACCACGTCCACCTTTGCCTGTGGACACATTTGTTGCTGGCCCCCTTACAGTGCCAAGGGAATGTCTGCCTCTCCTTGTTGTCCTCCCAGACATTATTGGGAGGGAGGGGGCGGTGCTTATAAGCAAATGTAAAGAAGAAGTGGAAATCTCTATGTAGATGCACTTTAATCAATGTAAAGTGGTGTTTGGTGCTCTTTAATTTGAGTATTCACACTACACAGACACACTCCACAGATACACTATAATATACTGCAATATAATGCACCAAATATACAGTGACGCACAGAACTATATGGCATTAAACTTGCAGTAACGCACACAGAAGTAAATGGCGTTAAACTCACAGTAACGCACAAAACGATATGGAGCTAAACTGGCAGTAGCGCACACAGCACTATATGGCGTTAAACTGGCAGTACCGAACACAGAAGTATATGGTGTTAAACTGGCAGTAACGCACATAGAAGTAAATGGCGTTAAACTTGTAGTAACGCACAAAACTATATGGCGTTAAACTGGCAGTAACGCACACAGAACTATATGGCGTTAAACTGGCAGTAACGCACACAGAACTGTATGGCGTTAAACTGGCAGTAACGCACACAAAACGATATGGCGTTAAACTGGCAGTAACACACACAGAACTATAGGGCGTTAAACTGACAGTAACGCAATCAAATAGACGGTGCTCAACCGTCACTACACTAACGCTATCTGAACTGTCCCTACTCTAGCTATACACTAATGTCAAGATTACTGACATGGTCTCACTACACTACAGTGAAACTATCTGAGCTGTCCCTACACTAGCTGCACACTATGCAAAGTTGAATGATGGTCCTCCTCACTACACTCACACTATCCCTACTAGGCTGACACTAAACTAATATTCTACACTGACAATTTAAGTAAAATAGCACAATATAGCACACTAACTATCTAATAGCACTGAACAGAGCCCTGTTCTATCTATCTCCACACCAAAATCACATTGAAAATGGCTGCCATTGAAAGAATACATTTATACTGTGGGGCGGGAAAGAGCCATGATTGGATAAAGTCATGATGACAGTGTCCAATCTTGACTCTGACAGTGCTCTGTGCCCTGATTGGCTGAAGCTTTCATTGCTTCAGCCAATCAGGGCTTGCAATGCACTGTTCAGCACCGCAATGCATTGTGGTTGGTTCGAGAAGCCGAACAAACAGTCGAACGATCGTTTTTTCGGCT
This sequence comes from Lithobates clamitans, assembly GCA_037952925.1. Taxonomy (NCBI): domain Eukaryota; kingdom Metazoa; phylum Chordata; class Amphibia; order Anura; family Ranidae; genus Lithobates; species Lithobates clamitans. The sequence goes on from JBBGZY010001119.1 coordinate 10,799, forward strand.
GTTCGCTGTACGTCCAAACAGCGAAAGTTCGGCCCGAACTTATAATCGGGCAGAACTGTTCGCCCATCTATATTCAGGATTTATTGGCTGGAGATACAAAGTAGTGGCTGGAGGAGTCCCAAGGGATACACATAAAGTGCCAAAGGGCCCCAGGTTGGGCACCAGGACAATAGACTATGACTGGGTACTGAATAGCGATGCAATATATATATAAAAATCAGCCAAAAGCCAAACTCCAATCAATATACACTATATAGACAAACATTTGTGGACACCTGACCATCACACTTATATGAGCTTGTTGGACATCCTATTCCTAAACAATGGCTATTATCGAGTTGGCCCAGCTTTGTGGCTTTACCAGCCACCATTCTTTTGGAAAGGCTTTACACAAGATGTTGGAGTGTGTCTTTGGTAATTTTTGCCCCTCAACTAGTAGTACCTGTACACTTCACGCTTAGACCAAATTCCTGGGTGTCTCCTGGGTGAGGGGTGAGTGGAGCCTTGTTATAATCCCCCCTTTTTTCTCTTACACTTTCTTTGCTTCTTCTCACTCTGTTCATGTTTTCCCTATACCCCTCACCGTTACATATTTTGTTTTCCCCAAGACCCTTTTGCTTTACCCTTCTCCTATCTAGATTGAACCTAACACCCCTCTATGATTTCCCATGTATGTTTATTTAATTTCCTTGTGGAAATTACATTCCACTTGCTAACTTGGTATAACAAAATCTTGCATGAAATAGTCCCTTTCGACTCCCTTTACTCATGTGCATTTATTGATTAAACATTTGACTTTAGAAACCACATTTCTTGGTTTATCCAATCTTTGTACCGTATACCTTATTGTATGTTGATTGTGAATCTTTTTGTCTTGTAGACCTCAATGCCAGATGTCTATAATGTGTACCTTTAATATTAGTTGTTTTAGTATTAGTAGAAACAGATTACTTATAACCCTAAAGAGCATTTGCGAGGTCAGGTATTGATGTTGGACAAGAAGACCTGATTCAGAATTTAAGGTCTAGTTTATCCCAGGTATTCAGTAGGGTTCAGGTCAGGGCTCTGTGCAAGCCACTCAAGAACCTTCATACCAAACTCATCAAACCATGTATTTTATGGATCTGGCTTTCTGCAAGGGGTACAGTCATGCTGGAGAAGAAAAGGGCCTTCAAATCCCAAAGGTGTTCAGTAGGGTTGAGGCCAGAGCTCTTGGGAGGCCGCTCAAGTTCTTCCACAACAAATGCATAAAGCCATGTCTTTATGCAGCATGCTTTCTGAAAGGGGCACAGTCGCGCTGCAGCAGAAATGGGTCTTCTATTCCCAAAGGTGTTCAGTAGGGTTAATGCCCGGGCTCTTGACAGGCCTCTCAAGTTCCTCCACACCAAATCCATCAGATCATGTCTTTAAGGAGCTGGATTTTTAGCAAGGGGCACAGTCATGCTGGAACAGAAAAGGTCATTATAATCCCAAAGGTGTTTAGTAGCACCCTGAGTGGGGTTTCAGCCACAGTTCTTGATAGGCCTCTCAATTTCCTCCACATCAAACCCATCAGATCATGTCTTTATGGAGCATGCTTTCTGCAAAGGACACAATCATGCTGGAGCAGATAACGGCCTTCCAATTTCCAAAGGTGTTCAGTAGGGTTGAGGCCAGGGCTCTTGGCAGGCCTCTCAAATTCCTCCATACCAGACAAATCAGATCATGTCTTTATGGAGTTGGCTTTCTGCATGGGGCATAGTCATGCTGGAGCAGAAAAGGGCTTTATAATCTCACAGGTGTTCCGTAGGGTTGAGGTTAGGGTCTTGGCAGGCCACTCACGTTCCTCATCACCAAACCCCTCAGATCATATCTTAATGGAGCATGCTTTTTGCAGGGGGCGCAGTCATACTGGAACATAAAAGGGCCTTTTAATCCAAAATGTATTCAGGGTTGAGGCCAGGACTCTTGGCAGCCTGCTCAAGCTCCTCCACACCAAAGTCACCAGACTGTGCCTTTATGGAACAAGCTTTCTGCAAGGGACAGAGTCAGGTTGGAAGAGTAAAGCACCTGCCCCAAGCTGTTTTACAAGGTTGGAAGAACCCAGTTGTCTAAAATATGTAAACTGCATTGTATTTAGCTCTGTATATGTAAGGAAAGAGTTGGGTTGTCTGGGGACATTTCCCCTAACTTCCTGCTACAGTGACACCCGGGGTGTCAGGGTTTGACAAGATGTTACTTAATCAGCAATGAACGCCAAAGCAGAGAATCTAAACCTTCCCCCCTCTATCCAAACCGAATAAAAGAAAACAATTTGGCTGGAGCTGTTCACCCTGGAATCTCTCCAGTCACACAGAATAGGCACAAAACAACCTCAATCATGCAGAGAATATTAATCCAGTTGATGCACAGACGAAGCCCAGTGACTGATGCTCCAGGGTGATGCCTGATATCCGCTGTGATAGAAAAGCCTTGCAATGTTTGTTAGATCCCAGTGAAAGCCAGCAGGGAAGAAGAATCTCTGATCAGACCCCTCCATGTTACTGTGTACTTAATATTCCTGCCGACCATCCACTGAATGAAGCATTCATCAACGCTGATGGCATTCTCTAACCAGGATCTTACGCCTGTCCACTTCCCTGAAGCATCCAAACAAATGAAATCTATGTTTTATTTCTAGATTGTTGTTATGGTATCCACACCTGCACACAATGCAACTTCAACTCTAACGTTTCCTGTCCAGACCTTTTTTATTTTATTTTTTCCAAAGAGATAATTTAATAATGGTGGTGGTGAGAATGTGTTGGCTTTAGGTGAGATGCCAATAAAATCCTAGTGCCCAACCTGCGGCCTGGCGGGCACATATGGCCCTTTGGTGCTTGCATTGTGGCCCTTGGACTCCAGCAGTTAGCAGTGCAAGCATTGATTTTTATAAAGGGTTTAAGTGATCTCTAGTAGTCTTATGTATCGCCAGTATGTGTCCTTGCTCTGTTAATTTCTTGTAGCATGCCCTAAAGTAACACTAAACTCTGATTTAAAAAAAAAAACTATTTAGAGTGATACTAAACACACAATGGGGGTTATTTACTAAAACTGGAGCGTGCAATATCTGTTGTAGCTCTGCATAGAAACCAATCAGCGTCCAGGTTTTATTGTCAAAGCTTATTTGAACAAGCTGAAGTTAGAAGCTGATTGGCTACCATGTACAGCTGCACCAGACTCCGAGTGCACCGGCTTTGGTAAATCTCCCCCAATGCTCAATTTACATTATCCACAATTTTTCTTCATATGGATGATGGCACTGTAATTATTTTAATTAAATAAAATCTACCTTTTTTTCCTATTTCGATATACAGATGTCACATGACCCAGCTCTTTCCCAGCTTGCCTGCAGGGAAACAGTGGCAGGAGGAGCTTCTAGTCCTCTGCTGCTGGTCACATGTTAAAAAAAAAAAAAAACGCCTTTGGAATACTGAGTAAAAATAAATAAGTATTATCAAATAACTGTTTTAAATTGTCATACAAATATATATTTCAAATCAAATCTTTATTATTTTTTTACCAATAACATGGTGTGGGCAGATTTCTGCCAGTCACAGGCTGTGTCACACCCCTTCAGCCTGTGTCTTAGAATAAGAGGGAGGTGAGGCCTCCATTAATCTACATGTAATATTCTGCCCCCATTGGGTTTAGCTGGTTAGTGGACATGGAGGAGAAGGGGAGTGGGCTGTCATTTACCACTGTGTATACGCCCACATGTGTGAGTCTATAGTCACATGGGCTGCTCAGATGTGATAAGGAGGAAATGCTCAGCATAGAAACTCACTGAAAAATGAACATGTGCAAAGTTGCCAACACTGCTCTGCAAAATACCTAACTGCAGCGGGGACATGGACAGGAGGCGGATATAGAGAACAGCAGTTTTTTTTCAGAATACAAAAAACGAATTTATAGTGGGTATGAACAGCATGTAATACACCATTTATTGATAGTTTTTGTATGATGTGGGTTTAAAAGGGTTGTAAACCTTCATGTTTTTTCACCTTAATGAAAAGAAGAGCAGGTTCGGGGTCACTCTGTGCAAAACGAGCTGCACAGTGGAGGTAAGTATGATATGTTTGTTATTAAAAAAAACAAAAAACCCTTACAATCACTTTAATGACACTTTAAGTATCTATTCTTAACTCAAAAAAATCCAGTCTATTACTCTGAGCCTTCTCCAAATCTCAAAATTCCTTTTTTTGTTGCCGTGATTTGGCTTCCTGTTAGAGGGTGGCTACATTGGTTTTCCATGGTTCCACTGCATGTAGGAATGTAGCCACGCTCTCTTTCGCACTCCAGAGATGGACTATGGGATCTGTAGTCTGCATAGAGCACATGGCAACTAACATGCACTGCTTGTTCCAAACAAATGGTGGTGAAGGGGAAATTTTAGGATTTTGCAGAGGACGTTACAAGGAGGCAAAAATGATTTTATAAAAAATAGATTACAGGGTCAATAGGTAGTGGGTGTGTATGGATTATATATGGATTGTATATTATTTAGTTTCACTTACTGGTAAGTAACCAATCTCTGACCTTCTTCTGTAGCATTACATATGCTAAATATTGGTCATGTCCAAGGTCGCAGATGAGGCCCCCTATACTTTGTAGATTGATGCCTCCTGTATTAGAACTTTCCAAATACAATGTAACTAGAGAGCAAGGGAACTTCTGAAAAGTTTCTTCTGTTGTGATCTTTAAAACAATTTGCACCCATTTAAAATTTCCGAATTGAAAGTCAGCCCAAAGCGGGCTCGAGAAAAGTCTATATTACAGAGCAGCAAGTGGTGCAGAATTGTGCAGAATGATTTGGGAAGCCTCTAATGAGACTACAGCACCAAAAAACATTGCGAGGGACCAATTTTATGATCTCTAGAGCAGTGGTCCCCAACCTCCTCGGCACCAGGGAACGTCAGCAATGGTAACACCTTCACAGGCTGGGGGAGGGGGATTGGGGCTGCCAATTACCTCCGGGAAAGGGGGCGGGTGTGTGCAACCTGTAATCTTTGGGGGGCGTGTGCAGCCTGTCACCTCCGGGCCAGCCCAGCTCTCCTCCCTCCTCTTCTTCTTCTCCAATTCTCTTTTGTAAGTGCTAGGAGAAGGGAAGAAGTGGTGCTAGGAGAGGGGAAGTGGGTGCCCTCTGGTGGTGGGATGGTGCCAGTGCAGGCTGTGCTGACTAGCTCACCTGCCTCCCAGCAACGTGGCCCAGACCCCCACAGGCCACGGACCAGCACTGATTTGCAGCCTGGGGGTTGAGGATCCCTGTTCTAGAGTGAATACCAAGATAGAAGGACCCAGTGAGACTAGCAGTGATTCTAAGGGTGCAGCCTTTGGTCTTTTTATCCCAGAAGCCTTTTGGAAAAAGGAGCCACCAAAGATGGTTCTTGTTTTATCTAGTCAGTGGGATTGATCTACTAAAGTCTGAGAACAGAAAAGACCATAGGGTCGGACTTTGAAGGCAAATTTCACCACACCATTTATATAAAAGATCTATATTTTATTTATACATAGAAAATATAAAAGAATATGCATAGACAATAAACAGCATTTTGGTTCAAACCATGTATTCACATTTGTGAATCAGCTCACAATGGCCGAGTACTTGTAAAGTATTGTTGCATAATGTCAGGTAAATAAGCCCCTGTGCATCAACAAGTTTCGCTGGTCCACTTCCTCAGGACATACAAAGGGGTAATAGAGGAAAAAACAGGTCTCACTTGCACCGGAGCTACAGGAAAAGCCAGACAGTCTAACCCTCACGTGGTTAAATATGATCAAAATGTTGATATTAGAAAGATATATGTTTGGAGGCTCCGATCAGACAGAATGAAGGTAGGGTCAGAGATGCACCAAGAATAGTATGTTTGCTCCAGCAGATAAAGATTGTAAAGGGTAAAATGATCACTAGCTAAAAAAGCTTTGCATCAGTTAAGGAGCTGAATGGTAGACAATCCCATAGTGTGGAATGGAGTTGAAAGGGATATGATATGAATGTCTCACCAGACCAGCAAGGCTGATCCGTGTAGCAAAAACAAAATGACCCAGGGGGACAGCGTTGTGAACCCTGGGTGAACTGCTGTCCCCCTGGGTCATTTTGTTTTTGCTGCACGGCCTAAACTGAGAAAAAAATAGCTTTTTTAAAGAAAAAAAATGGGATATTTATTATAGCAAAAAGTACAAAATATTGTGTTTTTTTTACAAAAATTGTCGCTCTTTTTTAGTTTATAGCGCAAAAAACAAAAATTGCAGAGATGATCAAATACCACCAAAAGAAAGCTCTATTTGTGGGGAAAAAAGGACGTCAATTTTCTTTGGGTACAACGACGCACGACCGTGCAATTGTCAGTTAAAGCGACGCAGTGTCGAATCAGAAAAAGTGCTCTGGTCAGGAAGGGGGTAAAATCTTCTGGGGCTGAAGCAGTTAAACCACGTGGGGATTCGACGATCTGGCTTTTCCTGTTGCTCCGGGAGACTTTGTAAGTTTACGTTTTCATATTCAGGCAAGTGAGGACTGTTTTTTTTTTCTGTATTATCCCTTTGTGTGTCCTGAGGAAGCGGACCAGCGAAACATGTTGCGAAACATGTTGATGCACATGGGCTCATTTTCCCGACATTATGCAACAATACTTTAAAAGCACTCAGCCATTGTGGGATTTTTGCACATATGTGAATACATAATTTTAACCAAAATTCTGGGTTTTTTTTTGCATATTCTTTAATATTTTCTATGTATACATAAAATATAGATCTTTTATATAACATCAAGTGCCTGGCAACCTCAGATCGGCTTCTGCTGTGATTATTCACAACAGAAGCATGCCACTGGTGGCGCGCGCGGAAGTGCAGAATCACGTATCATCTATACATGATCCTGCACAGAAGAGTCGCCCTGTAGGCCAGTTGTGCAAAAATCAAAGCCAATGGGAATAGAGTTTCTAAACTGATGTCTACTGCTGATGTTACTATAAAACTATAAAAGCGTAAGGGGAAGCTGTCATGGGGGGGATACATACTGTAGGCTTTTGTTGATCTCTCCTTCTAAAAACTGCTAGCCGCCTGGTTATGTTTGACTTCAATACTTTCTGAAACACGCGCTGCAAACAAGAATGAAGCCAGTGAAGTCTGGACGACTTTATATCTCGTTCCGGGTCAGCGACTTAGTAAATACTGAAGTTATTAGATCATCATGACAGCAAGTCAGCTAGCATATCCAGATCAAGATCAGCAGCTGCGGCATTTCTTACAGCGGAAGTTTTCATTAAAGCCGAATTCTTCTGTATTTTTAGGAAGTGTATATTTTAGGTTGCTATTGTACTTTGACATGGCTTCAGATACAAATGCAGCTTTTACATTTTGCTGTTCCATATTTTGATTATTTCATATCATATACAGATTTGTAAATGCTCCCTCTAGTGGTCATCTGTACATCAGGGAAGGTGATTATTAGCATTGCCTGCTTAAAGCGGAACTTCACTTTTGTTGAGAAAAAAACATTCCCCTTTGGGTGATCGATGTACATTACAAGGATTTTATCAAACTTTGTTGCAGATTCCTACCTTTTGTTATTCTGAAGAATGGAAGTGGTTTCCTAATTATCAATCAGCTGTGGCACCTGCAGGGAACTAATGAGGAAAGCAGCTGGGCCTGCATCCCTTTAGCCGTGATTTCCTATTGGAAGTATCTTACTAAAAATGACATTTTTGTTGCAGGGGATGCCTGAAATCGGACTATTTTATTCTATTCTATTTATTTTCTATTCTTTTCTATTCTATTGTCTTATTTTCTATTCTAATATTTTCTATTATTTTCTATTCTATTCTAATCTTTTGTATTCAAATTCAAATTCATTCTATTCAAAATTCGATTTTTGGAAGTTGGTTATATATTATATTTTTTTCTATTCTATTCTATTGATTTTCTATTCTATTCTTTTCTATTGTATTCTATTCTGTTATTTTCTGGTCTATTATTTTGTATGTATTTCTATTATTTTCTTTTTTATTCTATTCTAATCTTTTCTATTCAAATTCGAAATCATTCTATTCGAAATTTGAATTTCGGAAAATGGTTGTATATTATTTTTATTTTATTCTATTCTGTTCTATTGTTTTTCTATTTTGTTCTTTTCTCTTATTTTCTATTCTATTGTTTTCTATTTTTTCTATTCTATTCTAATCTTTTCTTTTCAAATTCAAATTAATTATATTCTAAATTCAAATTTCGGAATATTTTTATATGCTATATTCTATTGTTTTCTATTGTATTATATTCTTATATCTTCTATTCTATTATTTTCTATTAGTTTCTATTCTATTCGAATTCAAATTAATTCTATTTAAAATTTGAATTTCAGAAGATGGTTATATATTATATTCTTTCTATTTTATTTTATTCTATTTTTTTCTATTATATTATTTTCTAATCTATTCTATTCTCTTATTTTCTGTTCTTTTCTTTTCTATTATTTTCTATTCTATTGTAATCTTTTCTATTCAAATTCAAATTGATTCTATTCGAAACCTGAATTTCAGAAGATGGTTATATATTATATTCTTACTATTTTATTCTATTCTATTTTCTATTCTTTTTTTTTTTCAAAAAGTTTTTATTGGGTTTTTACACAAATAAGGTTACAACAGGCATTGAACATACATATTGAATAGGAACAGTATGAACATGAAAAGGAAGAACAAGCAATCAGGCATACAATTTTATATTGTTTTTATGTATATCTGTGTTAGTATTGTGTAATTTAACCGACAGTTTGTTTATTTCAGTTGTAGGCTTACTGAAACTGTAGGTCTGTAAAGGTTCCTGTGTTATACTCGTCTTGTCTAGTGGAAAAATCAGTATTTAGGGGTGTAATTGGTGTGAATCAAGGTATGTATTTACGTATAAACCCCTTGGGGATCTTCGGTTATCCCCTCTGTTTAGAAGGTTATCATGTGATATTCGGTCTATGTTTGTAGTTCAGTAAAGGCTTAGGGCATGATGTATGTGGGTTGGTTTGTGGTTTGTTGGTGGCATCCTGTTCAGATCATTGAATATAGGTTATATGTTTATCAAGGGGGGGGGGGAGATGTAGGGTAAGCTGTGGGGCATGAGTATGGGGTGGGTATATCTAAGAATGGGGGGGCTGATGGTATGGGTTTATGTAAATGAAGAATGTAGTAAGATAGTAAGAGGGGGGAGGGGTGGAGGGGGGAGGGATGGTATCGGGGATATTGAAATTTGGGGAGTATTTTGTGATGTGGGAGTAGTTGTGTACCTCTCTTCCCTCCAGGGGGGGCCCCCACGAGACCCATGTCAGCTATTCAATGTTATGGGCATCTAGTGATTCTATTTCACTGGTAAGTGATCAGGATATTTGAGTTCCGGTTTTTAATGATTTGGGAAGAGAAGGATGGAGTATTCTGATGTTGTTCGATAATGTGTCCAACATGCTCATTTGATACTAAATTTGTGTGGGGAGTCTCTTGCTATGTGTATTAATTCTTCCATTTCAGCAATTCTGTTTATTTTGTTGAACCATTCTTTGATGGAAGGGGGGGTTTGGGATTTCCAGTGTATAGGAATGCACTGTTTTGCTGCATTGATCATGTGCATCGCAAGCGATTTGTGATATGTTCGATGTGGTAGGTGTGAGTGGTGTAGTAGGAATTGAGAAGGGGTTCTTTCCAGATTGTAGGTGGTGACATGAGTGATTATCCTGTGTACTTCTGTCCAGAACGCTTGGATATAGGGGCATTCCCACCATATGTGAAGTAGGGTTCCTGGCTGGTCTGTGCACCTCCAGCATTCCTCTGGAGTTGCTGGGCTGATTTTATGTAGTAAGGCGGGTGTGCGGTATCAAGAAGTTTGGATTTCGAATCCATTCTCTTGAGTAGTCACATTGATAGACCCCTTGTGAATGTTGAGATAAATTTTTCCCCAGTCTCCCGGCGAAATAGATATAGACAGGTCTCTTTCCCAAGCGGTGCACATTGTCGACTTATTAGGTTTGCAGTCTGTGAAGAGAAGGGAGTGTGTGGCTGATATTGAGTGCCGTTGGGGTGTTTTCTGGGAGCAGAAGTGCTCAAAAGGAGTCAATTATCTGAAACAGGAAGATTTGCTGTCTAGGTTTCTTAAGAAATGTGTTATCATGAGATATGTCCATTCTGGTATCTGAGGTTTGTCAAATCTAGAGGAAAGTTGAGATGCTAAATAGAGTTTCTCTTGGTTGTAGAATTCGTGGGCTAATATCTTTTCGTCAGACCAGTGTTGCGTTAAGAAGTTGGCGTGCATACCTGGGGGAAAATCCGGGTTCAGTCTGATTGGGGTCATTGGGCCTTGGATTGTTGAGATGGAGAAACGTTTGTCTGTAATAGCTTGCGTGTATCTGTGAGATCCTGGTTGGATTTTTGAGCTAAAGTCTGTTTGTGGAGGGCCTCTAATGTCTTGAGTTTGTGGTACAAGTCTGCGAGATATCGTTGTCTTTCTTTTTTAATTGTCGTCGCCATTGAGATAAGTCTGCCTCTTATCACACATTTGTGTGCTTCCCATTGGGTTAGACTGGAGGTCGCCGGCGTGTCGTTTTCTTGAAAGTAGTCATCTAGACATTTGGTAAGTGTTGAGACTCTGGTTTTATCTGTCAGTATCATGGGGTCTAGTCTCCAGATATTGGTGTATGTGATTTTGTCAGGGAAAGTCAGGGTTATTGTAATCGGGTGATGGTCTGAGATGGTCATAGGTTCTATCGTCACCTTAGACAGGAGAGGGAGATCCCTCTGAGTAAGAAACAAATAATCCAGTCTGGAGTATTTTTTATGTGGTGCTGAAAAAAAGGTAAAGTCCTTTTCCTGTGGTCTGAGGGTGCGCCATGTATCATGGAGAAGTAGAGATTGGATGCTCAATTTTATTTGGCGTAGTGCCCTGTATGGTAGGCTGGATGTTCCTGTAGATGTGTCCAAGAGAGGATCGAGAGGGGAATTGAGATATCCTCCTCATATGAGTATGCCAGCTTGGAAAGAGGCGAGGGATCGCAATGTTGTGCAAATGAATGGGACCTGGGAAACATTGGGGCAATAGATGTTTGCTAGCGTAATTGGTTTATTTTGGATATTTCCTTTTAGGAAGATGTATCTCTCCTGTTTGTCAATTAGTGTGTCTGTTGTTTTGAAAGAGGTGTTCTTAGAAATGAGGATTGTGACTCCTTTAGTTTTGGAGTTTGGTGTTGATACATGGTAGCTTGTCGGGAAGTCTTAGATAATTTAGGGATTGCTGCTGAGGAGAAGTGAGTCTCCTGTAAGAACACAACATCCGCCTTCAAGCTTCTTCTGGTATATTGAGGCCTTTGGCATTAAGTAAAGCTACTTTAAGGGAGACATTTTTTGTTGTGGTTCTGGTGTCTGCCATGATGTCTCAGGGTGTCACTACACTAGTGGCAGGTCTCCTAGAGGAGGGAAGCAAGAGAGGGTGTTGTTTGTAAAGGGCACCGAGGGGGGGGTGAGTGAATAGTAGTATGGGGGGGGTGGTGGGAGGGAAAAGTATATGGTAAGGAAGGTGGAGGGAGGGGGGAGATTGTTTAAGGGTTGTTGGTAAGTTGTGTGAGTAGGGAGTATGTAGAGAGTTGTGGTCTTAGGTTAACTGGTTGTCATTAGGAACTTTTTCTCTAATCGCTAATAGTGAATCCAGTAGAGGTCAGTCGGTACTCTCAGAGTCCGCTATGTGTGGGTGTGGTTGGGCGAGGTTCCTAGATGGAGTGGTACTCTTGTTTCAGTGAGGTCTGGGTGTTTAGTGTGATTATCGTTTGGTGTTAGAGAGCAAATGATCCAGCGTATAAGTGGGTTTGATCTAAGTTATGAATGTATGTAGGGAGATGTGGAGAGTGGACTTTGGGTAATAGGTTTGGCTGGAGGCCTCAGGCTGAGTGGTTTGAGGCCTTGTATGTGTTATGTGATGTGTCATCATTGGGGTTTTTGTGAGGAATAAATGTGCATAACATTGTGCACAAGAAAGTCATAAAAGTATTCAACAAAGAATTATTACAGTATAACAGAATCATTGAACTTACAATACTCATTTAACTTAAAAATAGGATGTAGTAATATCAATGGTATTCCTGCTTTAGCTAGTCTATGGTAGTAATCCTGGAAGACAGGGGGGGTGTAAGTCAACTTCTCTAGGACCGAGTCCAGAGTTTGGGGTTAACATGTCTGCAATGGGCAAGACAAAGCTAATTGGAGTTCTATTAGGTTGAATGGGGGAATATTGTTTTACTTCTTTTGTATATAGCAGGCTAGGGAATAGTGGCATTAGGTCAATTTGAGCTCAAGAATAACATTAGTGTCGGTGGTAATCAAGGAAATACTCGTGGGAGCCCACTCGTGTTCAGGGTATGGGAGAATGATAGGGTCAGATGATGGTGGCACCGGGTAAGAGTCAAGTGTTATTAGGAAGGGGGTCTAACAGACATTTTATCTCATTTAGTCACCCTGTAGAACGTTCGGCCTAGTGTGCGTTAGTTCCAACTCATCATACCTACAGAGGGTTCTATAATGACATGGGCTTACATGGAGAGTGCCACCATCATCTGTTTCCCAGTAGCATATACATCATAAACATTTGCAATCATGACGTTACCTTTGTGACCCATCTCGTGTCATTCTGATATTAAACAGATAGGAGAAATAGTGGCAGTGCAGAACTGAGGAGTAGTGGTGTAGATCGGTTTACTCTTTCCTGTCTGAGGGATGTAAAATAGTCATTATGAGTTACCTTGTGTGAGGGTTCACCATCTTACACTTTACTGGTAAGCTTTAAAGTCTGTGGAAAAAAGAGAAAAAAAAAGAAAAAAAGACCGAAACCAAACAATAATAAAAAAGAAAAATTAAAGGTGACTGAGTACTTTATAAGTTTGATCGGCATCTGAGGGGTTTCCAGTATGTCTGTTTCCGAGGGTATAGTTGGAGAAAGGCATTCACGAAAAACTGTCTGTGTTCCACTTCTATGTCCATTTCAACTGTGTTTCGTGGGGGTGTGTATATCCAGGTAGTGTGATGGGGGGGTGAAAGCTTCATTTGGTCTTCTGACTATGGGGCGATATGAAGCGTATATGTTCATATACTGTATAGTACATGGACATTTCTTCTTTAGCAGACAGCAGGGCTACCATTGGACAGTTAAACCATAGTTAGGTTTTTCTTGGTAACTTTGCATGAAAAAGCCAGTGTGCAATCTATATCTTTCTTCTTTCTCTTTCATGCATCATCTTTTGATTTTAGACAGCGATTGGAGAGGCAGGGGATTGATCTCGTTTACGAGTGGCGAGCTCTGAGATGATCTGGGGATGCCGTAGGGCTGCCGTTTTTTCGGGATCCCCGCTGTTTGGTATGGTGAGGGTGGAGGATGTGTGTGGCGGCGTCGGATATTGAAGTCTCCAGCTTCAGTGATGCCATCCATGGAGGTGGTTCTGCGAAGTGGAGGAAGACGGAAGTCACTGTACCAGTCAGGCAGGTCCACTAATGGGAGGTTGAGCGAGGTACAGAAATGTTCCAGGTCTTCTGGCACTCTGAGGTTTGCAGTGTGACCATTGTGGGAAGCTTATAGACAAAAAGGAAACTTCCAGCGATATATTATGTTTCTAGCCCTTAGTACATCAAGCAGGGGTCTCATTTTTCTTCTCCTCTGCAAAGTTATGTTGGATAAGTCTTGAAATAGTTTGATGTCAGAGCCCTGGAAGGAGAAGTGTATGCGGCTCCTAGCTTTGTGGAGGATTTCCTCCTTCAGGAGAAAATCGGTCAGGCAGCAAATTATGTCTCTGGGTGGGTCAGTATCCCTTCCTCTCGGGCATAGCGCTCTATGGATGCATTCCATAGCTATTGGAGTGTCTTGGGGTCTTTCTAGAAGCTCATTGAAAAGGGCAGTAACCATGCGGGAGAGCTGGGCAGAGTCAATTGATTCAGAGAGGCCTCTTACCCTTAAGTTTTGGCTTCTCCTGCGATTATCCAGGTCCTCCATATGTCTGGTTATGTCTATGAGGTGAACGGCATAAGATTCTGTCACTTGCTGTACTTGGCACAGTGAGGCGTCATGGTGGGCTTGAGTTTCTTTAACTTCCTCCATTCTCAGGGTCATCGTAGGTCAGAAATAGCAGCAGACAATGTATTTTTAATGTCTGCTGCTACTGTGCGAAGGTCGGCTAGACTTAACGCTGAGGCAGCCTGCATGCTGGGTGAAGGAGGAGGGCTGCGGCTCCGGCCTCTGTGCTGATCTCAGCTGCCTGAGCGGGATGAGAGAGATGAGACCTGTGATGGCGGCGTGCCTCCCTGAGGCCGCGTCCGAAATATCTCCGGTATATTGCGGCTTAACTGAGTGTCCAGGTTCCTGGGAGAGCGGGATCTGGTAGCTGAAGCACTCCTGCGTGTGCTTCCCATCGTGAGATCGCTGGATGTGCGCTGTAGTCTGATAGCTATACCTCGCAGAACAGGAGCTTAGAGTTCAAGCGTCCATCTTGGAATGGAGCCAGGTCACGCTCCCTCTATTCTATTCTTTTCTATTATCTTCTATTCTATTTGAAATTTGAATTTAAGAAAATAGTTATATATTATATTCTTTCTATTTTATTCTATTGTTTTTCTATTCTATTGTATTCTATTATTTTCTATTCTATTCTTTTCTATCATTTTCTATTCTTTTCTAATCTTTTCTATTTGAATTCAAATTAATTCTATTCGAAATTAGAATTTCGGAAGACGGTTATATATTTTTTTCTATTTTATTCTATTCTGCTCTAATTTTCGAATGGTCAGACAGTCAGTGTCAATAGCCTAATGCTAACAGCTGCATTTAAATGGAAAAAAAAAATGAATTCGAACACCGATTTAATATTTTTTCTTTTTTTTTTTTCTAATGCAGTAAAATTTTTTCGAATACGTTTGAATTTTTCGAATTCGAATATGAAACTAAACTAAACGAATTCCGAAAACGAATGAAACGAATGTAATAAATTTAATGAAACTAAAAAACGAAACAAAATTTTTCATGCTGCACATGCGTAATTTACAGAAAATTACAGCCGCTGCTGATTGAAAAGGAAAGGTAATTTTTAATAAGATTCAATTACAATATGACTTGTGTCGCAGTTGTATATGATACATTATTTTTACTTTATTAGCTATTTTTTTTTCCCCGCGAAAGTGGAGTTACCCTTTAAAAGAAGCTTGTGCATTGAAATATATGTGGTCTGCCATAGTTTCTGAAGGTACTGCTGCCTGGCTGTCATGTTAATGTCATGACGTCAAGACTTTCTGCATCACTGACCGAGAATTAGTTAGGTGTCGGAACTCCTGATCTGCATACTGGCTCCAGGTTAGTGGCTCAGAAACGCTTGAAGCCAATGGAGCAGCATGACGGCCAGGAAATGATCAGTTTTAACCGCCTGCCGACAAAATAACTTAACATATATGGTGGCAAGGCTCTCCTGCACAGGATCATATACCTACTACATGATCCCGCACTTCCGGGCCTGCGCGCTGCCGGCGACCTGCTCCCACTGTGATTATACACAGCAGGAGCTGATCTGCGGGTACGGTGGGCTCGGTGTCTGCTGCCACCCGCCAATCATTAGGCAGAGAGCCAGGGTGCTGGGATCTAATGTAGCACACTACGCTGCATAGAGAGGAGAGCTGAGTGTAATCTGAGATCTGAGTGGAGGGAAGGGACACACCCCCATTGGAACTCATTTGAATGACCTCAAATAAGACCTGAGTGGAGGGGATGGACTCACCACCCCCTACACATTCTCATAGGGCAGGGGTAGGCAACCTCAGCCCTCCAGCTGTGGTGAAACTACAAATCCCATCATACCTCTGCCTCTAGGAGTCGTGCCTGTGATTGCTAGGGTCTTGCAATGTCTCATGGGACTTGTAGTTTTAAAACAGCGGGAGGGCCGAGGTTGCCTACCCCTGTCATAGGGAAACATGCACAGCTGAGGCTGTCAATCAAACTATGTGCTGGAGCACTAATGAATGGGCCCAAACAAGACCCGAGTGGAGGGACTGGACATGGTATGGTCCACCACAATATCGCAGTCCCACTATAAGTCACTGATAGCCGCCATTACTAGTAAAAAAAAAAAAAAATCCATAAAAATATCCCATAGTTTTTGCGCAAACCAATCAATTTGCGCTTATTGGGATTTTTCCAATCACAGACTATGTGCTGGAGCCCCTATGAACGGGCCCACACAAGACCTGAGTGGAGGAAATTAACCCACCCCCGCCCTCTACATAGGGAAATATATAGTCAAGACTGTCAATCACAGACTGTGTGCTGGAGCTCCTATAAAATGGGCTCAAACACTCACATTGTACCCTATGGCATTGGAAAGTGTGCAATGGCTGAGTCTTTGAAGACAGGCACCTATAAGCCTCAGAATGCAGTAGACATTTATTTTCTCCTGTATGTTTTCAGCCTTCATAACTCAGTAATCATATGTCTACTTAATTATATGCTCGGGTCCATCACTGCTGAGCCGTGCTGTTAATGAAATGCCGAAACCTAACCCAGCCTCGCACGACACAATTTTTATTTTTATTATTCGCTATGAAAATGAGATTCAACAAGCGCTGTCAGTGCCAGTGGGTGATGCTCATCATCTGCAGAGTATAATGCAGCCATGTAGCCGCTCTTAAGTCAGGACGGATTGGTACATTGCCAGGGGCGATCTCTTCCCAGCGAAGAGCGTGTAACAAGTTTTGTTAAGCACGGAACTTTCATTGCCTTGACACCGGAGTGGACAAATTACACTGCAGCAGACTTTACCATATCGCCCCTCATTATACTCCCAGCTCCTACATATTTACCATACTCAATAATATACATTTCCAGTACAACTATGGAATTTAACGTGTACCTGGGCAGACGATTGAAGCAGAATTATAATGGTTTTGTATCAATTGCATTTTTTCTTTCATTTGTAAACTGCCATTCCATGTATACTGTATAAGGGTTTGCGATAAAGATTTATTTGTATTTTGTTATTTTATTTTTTATTTGCATTAAAAAAAATAAACCTAAAAGTGTGTATACAGTATATATATATATATACATATATATATATATATATATATATATATATATATATATATATATATATATATATATATATATATATATATATACATGTATATATATATATATATATATATATATATATATATACACTTTTAGATTTATGTTTTTAATGCAAATAAAAAATAAAATAACAAAATACAAACAAACCTTTATCGCAAGTTGCAAAAAACATAAGGGAAAGGAAACTACAAGGTGAAGACTAATGCAGTCACCGCACCTAAGAATTATTAACCTACAATATAATAAATGCTTGCTTTTGGGTTTAATACTGTTTTAGGCCTTTGTATTTTCCTAACATGTATACTGTATATACAAGTATCTGTATGTAGCACCCAAAGACCAGATTTGTGGAGAGCACGACTAATAGTTGTCCTGTGGACAGATTCTCCCACCTGAGCTGTGGATCTCTGCAGCTCCTCCAGAGTTACCATGGACCTCTTGGCTGCTTCTCTGTTGAATGTTCTCCTTGCCCGGCCTGTCAGTTTAGGTGGACGGCCATGTCTTGGTAGGTTTGCAGTTGTGCCATACTCTTTCCATTTTCGGATGATGGATTGAACAGAGCTCCGTGAGATGTTCAAAGCTTGGGATATTTCTTTATAACCTAACCCTGCTTTACACTTCTCCACAACTTTATCCCTGACCTGTCTGGTGTGTTCCTTGGTCTTCATGATGCTGTTTGTTCACTAGGGTACTCTTACAAACCTCTGAGGGCTTCACAGAACAGCTGTATTTATACTGAGATTAAATGACGCACGAGTGGACTCTATTTACTAATTAGGTGACTTCTGAAGGCAGTTGGTTCCACTAGATTTAGTTAGGGGTATCAGAGTAAAGGGGGCTAAATACAAACGTACGCCACACTTTTCACATATTTATTTGTAAAAAAATTTGAAAACCTCTTATCATTTTCCTTCCACTTCACAATTATGTGCCACTTTGTGTTGGTCCATCACATAAAATCCCCCCCCCCCCCCCAAAAAAAAAATTACATTTTTGGTTGTAACATGACAAAATGTGGAAAATTTCAAGGGGTATGAATACTTTTTCAAGGCACTGTATATCCTCCCTCAGCATGCACTAGTGGTATACACCTCCTACAGGACTGGCTGGAAAAAAAATGGTTCTTTCTCCGGTTTCCCCTTCCAACGTGCTGTGACGTGAAATGCTTTGGGCAGGGCCACAAACGTGTGCCATCATCACGCCCGCCGATGCTGGTTTTAGTCCACTGAGGCCATCCACTATCTGATTGCCTGAGCAAATTTAGTACCTTTTGTGGTGTTAATAATAAAGATGTACTAGTAGTATTGATTCTATGTGAGTCCTTTATTCCTTTTCCCTGTATGATGGCTATCTGAGTTCACTTTGGAGTTGTGGTGATTGGTGATGTTTTTATACTGAGACCCTGCTGACCATACTTACCTGATTAGGAGACTTTGGCTGAGGATTTGAGGCTCCCTAGATGCTGTTGATCTCTGTAATTGGGGTTCACATCCATAAGAGGCTTTATGGTGGTGGTGGGCATGTGGTAGGCACGTATGTCAGGTGCACTTCCTAGTCTCTTCACGTGGTCCATTTTTTGGAAGAAACTCTGTGAGAAGGTCTACCTCAATTTATTCACAAAGACGTTTTATCGCAGTTGTTCATTTACAATACAGGCTAATCACTGTATGTGATGGTGGTTTTGCTTAACGTATGTACAAATAACACAGATAATTATGTTGAGAATACCATAAGAAGCACACTATTTTTGGTATTAGGACCTAATATGACCACATAGCCAAATTAGGTCAATTTCATTGACCTAATATGGCCACCCAAAGAGAAGCGGAAGCTTGTGACATCACTGACCTAATATGACCACATGACCATATCAAGTCAAAAAACGAATGGCCTGTGACCATGACATGGACCTAATTTGGCCATGTGGCCATATTGAGTCATTCATGTAGGAAAGCTTGCTCACCCCCTGCAAGGGCCACTGAATAGATACTCAGGGTGTACT
The DNA here is from genome assembly GCA_037952925.1 of Lithobates clamitans. Taxonomy (NCBI): domain Eukaryota; kingdom Metazoa; phylum Chordata; class Amphibia; order Anura; family Ranidae; genus Lithobates; species Lithobates clamitans. The sequence goes on from JBBGZY010001119.1 coordinate 29,937, forward strand.
TTCGATAGCTGGTCCCCTCCTTACTATATCTTACAGACACTTTTCCAGTGTTACCAGAAGATCCCCAGATGAAAAGTCCCTCAGTTACCTTCAGCAACCTTTCAGTAAAATAGGCCCTCTCAGCTAGCCTAGCTGGGGCCTTGATGATAGCAGGCTTGCCCAGGGGGCAAACAGCCCCCCTAGGCTGCGATCTCCTCCTCAGGTACAAGACACCTCTGCTCTCAGTCTCAAAGTGTGTATACACTCCCAGCCACCATCTGGGGACCTCTCCAGGGATTGGCCAGGACTGCATAAATATTTAGCAGCTGATTAGACTCTCCCTGCTCACTATCTTCCAGAACATTTCCAGACAGACAGGGGAAAGCAGTCAACCCCTTGGGATTGACCTGTGCACAGCTGATTGGTCCAGTAGTGATAGCTGCCTTCCGGGTTCAGCCAAACCAAAGCTCAGCACTTTTCGACTCAACATATCTATAGTACGGGGGGGTCCAGGTCTTGGGCTCTCATGGTGGTCTTCTAGAATATTGAAAGTATGGGCAACCTCTTCAAGGCCTTCAAAAGCCATCCTATCTAGGTAAAAGTCGGCACAGGTTCCCTTTAGATGTTATTTTAGGTATTTTCATATACTAGATAATAATGTGCTTTTAAATAAACAGCAACAATTCCCACATATCATTTTTAAAACAATGGATTATTTCTATAAATGAGCCTCCTCCGCTACCTAGAGACCTGGGCAGTGTTCAGCTGTCCTGTGTCAAATCGCATTACTTGGGAGATCTATCGGGACTAATGTAATGATCATTGAACTACTGTAGAGGTCATTCAGTGATCATTAGACATCATCAAGTTCCCGGAGGCCTCAGTCAATGGACGGCTGATCATTAGCAAATGATTTGCTGATTATATCATAATGCAAGAAATAATCGAAGGCTAAACCAACGCAGGTTGAGGGTCCGTGTCTTCCAGGTGAACCAGAACGTGTGTTTAATGCGTGCCTTAATTACAGCTCAGCCGTCCTTTATGAGTGAACTCCTGGCCGGCTGCTAAGCGCACAGCTGAACTGTATGTGAACTGTCTTGTTTGTAAAATGATCTCAGAAGAGGGTGCCAGTTTGTTCTTCTGCCGAGCAAAGAGCATGCTGATAGGAGGAGAGAGCAGACTGACAGAGAGATGATCTCATCATTGTGCTGCTTCTTCTTTCACTGTCCATTCACAGGCTGAGGGAGGGACATGAGCTGTAAATGTAACTTAACTACTTCCTGCCTTTGCTATAGCCAAAAGAAAGCTAAATCGTGAATCTCCAGTTAAGGGAAGACGTCCATGGACATCCTCCCACGTGCAGGCCTCTTGGGTGTCCTCTAGGGCATACGTATGGCCGGCTCTGTGATTTCTGTATCCTTTGAACACAGCTGATCACAGATCGCGGAAAAGAGCCAATCACAGAGGCCCTTTACTATGTGATCAGTCGTGTCCAATCACAGCTGGTCACATGTAAATAGCATTCACGCTGTCCCTGTGTAAGGAAAGAAGAGCCCATAACCAGCAAGTCTTACAGGGCACAGTGAGTATATTGTTTACACTGTTATCGGTGCCCTGATTATCAGTGCAGTCCCATCAGTGCCCATCAGTGCAGGTAATCAGTGCTCATCAGTGCAGCCTTTTAATGCCCATCAGTGCAGGGTATTAGTGCTCATCAGTGTAGGTTATCGGTGCCCATCAGTGCAGCTTATCAGTGCCCATCAGTGCAGCTTATCAGTGCCCATCAGTGCAACTTATTAGTGCCCATCAGTGTAGCTTATTAGTGCCCATCAGTGCAACTTACTGTATTAGTGCTTATCAGTGCAGCTTATTAGTGCCCATCAGTGCAGGTTATCAGTGCCCATCAGTGCAGCTTATTGGTGCCCATTAGTGCAGGTTATCAGTGCTCATCAGTGCAGCTTATTAGTGCCCATCAGTGCAGCTTGTTAATGCCCAACAATGCAGCTTATCAGTACCCATCAGTGCAGCTTATTGGTGCCCATTAGTGCAGGTTATCAGGGCCCATCAGTGCAACTTATTAGTGCCCATAAGTGCAGGTTATCAGTGCAGCTTATTAGTGTCCATCAGTGAAGCTTATCTGTGCCCATCAGTGCAGCTTATTAATGCCCAACAATGCAGCTTATCAGTGCCCATCAATGCAACTTATTAGTGCCCATAAGTGCAGGTTATTAGTGCCCATTAGTGCAGGTTATCAGTGCAGCTTATTAGTGTCCATCAGCAAAGCTTTTCAGTGCCCATCAGTGCAGCTTATTAGTGCCCATCAGTGCAGGATATCAGTGCCCATTAGTGCAGCGTATTAGTGTCCATCAGTGTAGGTAGGTTATTGGTGCCCATCAATGCAGGTTATCAGTGCCCATCAATGCAACTTATTATTGCCCATCAGTGCAGCTTATTAGTGCTCATTAGTGCAGGTTATCAGTGCAGCTTATTAGTGTCCATCAGTGCAGCTTATCAGTGCCGCCTATCAGGGCCCATCAGTGCCGCCTCATCGGTGCACATCAGTGCAGAAGAAAAATGACTTATTTGCAAAAATTTATAGCATAAACTAAGAAATCTGTTTTGTTTTTCTTTCAAAATTTTCAGTTTTTCTTTGATTGTTTAGCAAAAAAATAAAAACCCAGTGGTGATAAATTACCACCAAAAAAAGGTCTGTTTAAAAAAAAAAATGATAAAAATGTCATATATGTATAGTGTTGCGCAACCGCGCAATTGTCATTCACAGTGTGAGAGCACTGAAAGCTGAAATTTGTCCTGGGCAGGATGGGGGTGAAAGTGACCGGCACTGAAGTGGCTAAATGATACCTGAAGAGGAAACTTTTTTAGTTTTGAGTAGAGTGGAGATGGGTTAGAACCCCTGTCTGGTTAATTTTAATGTCTGTGCCCTCTTTAGGGAGCTTCCCTCTCTCTACTTGTTCTGTTTACCTTTATCACCAAGAGTGAGAGTGAAAGAAAATCCCACATTTTGGGCTGTCCCCAGAATAGAGTAGAAGGGGAGTCTTTCAACAGGGACACTAATTCTGGTGACAACCAGGGGTTCACTCACTTTGGAGAGATTTCCTCACGCTACTGTTGTGGCTATGAGACAGGAAGTAAAGGGAAATCTCCCCAATGTGACATAGATGGCAAAAGACCAAAAATATTAATTGAGGAATATATCGAAACCCGCTGAAGATTGTGCATCATGTGAACGGGCACTAAAACAAGTTATTGATCTCAGCTCTCATGAGACATTTGAGACCCAAAGTCGCAAGACATGTGAAATGCCGTGTATCCCTATGAGAGCCGTTCCAAGCGACACTATGGAAGCCGCTGCGACCATAAAAAAAGGTTCCTGCGCTACTTTGATCTGACTTTGACACGGCTTCAGTGCCAGAGAGTATAAAAGTCTTATCAAAGTCACTTCAAATGAAACAGAAAATTGGGAGCAGGGACCCCAACTCCGAGCTCTCCAGAGGGAAGGTGCAAGCGGACTATCTCGGTAATTTCCCTATCTCCCAATTTTCAGTTTCAATTAAATTCGGATGATGGTACTTCTTTGCATTATTTATTTTGATATGTGAGGCCAGTTAATTCCTTCAAAGTCACTTCAAAGTCGTAAAAAATTAAAAATGCGCAACTTTGGAGTCGCCTAGTGTGAACGAAGACATAAGCCGGCCATAGATGGTTCCAATCCCAGCTGGTTCACCAGGCACCAGCCGAGATCCAAACAACCTATAGACAGGGTGATGGTACCTTAGTCGATCCATTGGTACAACCAGCTTGTCTGATTTTTTTACATGCAATTACCACCAGTGGCTATAGCTGCTAAAAGTAACTCATACCTCCCAACTTTTTGAGATGGGAACAAGGGACACCTATTTGCAAAAGTGGGCAGGCATAGAACACACCCCCTGCCACACCCCTTAAAGGAAAAAAAAAATTAAACCCACAAATGCTTTTTTTTTTTTGTACCACTATCATTTCTTTGTATTGGCTTTTGAAATTTACAAATGCAGCAATTTAGAAATCAGATGAAAGGTTGAGCATTGGGAAACACTCTTTGAAAGATAAAAAGTGCATTTTATATACAACTATATAGATCAGCTTAGCTCCGAACTGTCCCTGATTTCGAGGGACTGTCCCTGATTTGGAACAATGTCCCTCTGTCCCTCATTCCTCCTCATTTGTCCCTCATTTTGGTCTGATCTATATAGATGTATATAAAATGCACTTTTTATCTATCAAAAAGTGTTTCCCAGCGCTAAACCTTTCATCTGATTTCTAAATTGCTACATTTGTAAATTACAAAAGCCAATATAAAGGAATAGTAGTTGTAAAAAAAAGCACTTGTGGGTTTAACCAATCTTTTATTTTTTGTACAATTCTCCTTTAAGGGGGCGTGGCAAGGGGTGTGTCCTATGCCTGCATATTTTTGCTGCTAGGTGTCCCTCATTCCCATCTCAAAAAGTTGGGAGGCCAAAATGAGGGACAAATGAGGAGGAAAGAAGGACAGAGAGACTTTGCTCCAAATCAGGGACAGTCCCTTGAAATCAGGAGGGAGCTATGAGTAACCTTTGTGTTCTGCCGGCAGGAAGGGCTACCTCCCCCCTTGCCGACACAATAGCGCTGTGAGAGGCATTCCCCCATCAACACAGACAGTGTTAATGGAATCGAGTGATTTTCTTCCACCATGGGTGGAAGGAAAAAAAATCGAATCATCTATAGCAGGGGGTCTCAAACTGGCAGACCTCCAGCTGTTGCGAAACTACAAGTCCAATGAGGCATTGCAAGGCTGACAGTTACAAGCATGACTCCCACAGGCTGAGGCATGATGGGACATGTAGTTCCGCAACAGTTGGGGGGGGGGCACCAATTTGAGACCCTTGATCTATAAGCTACTTTATGGCTGGTTTACACCAGATGCAGTCCAGTGCGTTTCTATTCGGCTTAAAAAACGCATGGACAGTGTTTAACATGGATTCCAATGGCCCTAGTTCACACCAGTGCAGTGCATTCCAGTGCACTCAACAAAAGTAGAACATGTTGTATTTTTTTCTGTATGGAACACATCTGGAACACAGAAAAACACATCAAAAACACACTGGAATGCACATGGCCTCAACTGAGATGAAAGCGGTAGTAAACCAAAGTTAAAAAACAAAAAAATATCCCCTGCAAAGCAATGTCATAAAGTGCTAGTATGCATAGTAATCTAGCACATTATGAGAGACTTACCTTAAAATAAAGCCCTCCAGCGCCGCACTGTCACCATAGAGAGGGCTTCTATCTTCAGGCGGTCTTTCTTCCGGGTTCGCGGCCTCTGGCTATATGAGAGGCCAGGGGTGCCATGACGTTACTCTCACGCATGTGCATGGGAGCTGCTGTTTACGGCACAGGCTTTGAAGGACCAGCACGGTATGCCGGCCCTTTAAAGTGCATGCGTCGGTGACATCCCCGGCTGCATGCACTCTGAATATCTGCTAAACAATGCAAGTTTAGGAGATATTCACAGTACCTACAGGTAAGTAGACAGGTGCAATTCGTTTAGTTCTGAATTTGTTTTTTAACAAATTTCGACAAATTCGGAAATATCCAAAATTAACGGAAACCCGTTTAACAAATTTTATCCGAATATTCTCACATTTGTAAATTCGGGAATTCGTAAATTCGAAATTTGAAAATCCGAAAACCCGAAAATTTGAAAACCAGAAATAATAACCAACTAATAATAACTTAACTATTATTAACTATTAAATGATAGGTATTGGAATTTCCTTTCAAATTTGGCTGTTAGTGAACGGAACAAATACAAATTTATCCGAGGTCACAAATTATCCGAAATAACGAATGCCGTATCTAAGCGAATGGAATGTAATGAATGAATAATAATAAATAACAATAACAATAATAATAATAAAAACTTTTTATTATTATTATTATTATTTATTATTAATTAGTTCCGTTTCATTTGTTTAGATGCGGCATTCGTTATTTCGGATAATTCGTAAATTCGTATTCGTTACATTCACTAACAACCAAATTTGAAAGGAAATTACAAAACCTATAATTTAATAGTTAGTTATTATTAATTAGAAAGTTAGTTATTCTTTCGAATTTTCGGATTTTCTTTATTTTTGGATTTTGGAGTTTTGAATTTTTAAATTTATGAATTTACGATTGAAAGGAAATTCCAATACCTATAATTTTATAGTTAGTTATTATTAGTTAGTTGGTTAGTTATTCTTTCAAATTTTTAGATTTTCTTTCTTATTTTCAGATTTTCGAATTTACGAATTTTCGAAATTACGAACTTAAGAATTCATGAATTTTCAAATTTATGAACTCACGAATTGTAATCTTAACGAATGACACGAAAGAAAAAAAAAAAAATCTAACGAAAACGAACAATTTTTTTTGTCAGTGCATATGTCTACAGGTAAGTCTTATTACAGGCTTACCTGTAGGTAAAAGATGAAAAAGTAGATTTACTATCACTTCAAAAAAGATGGGGAAAAAAACGCACTGGAACGCATACAAAAAGAAATCAAAAAGCATCGGAATTATTTATTTATTTTGTCTTTTTTGTTCTGCATGGAAAACTCGTGGACAGTAGGTCATAAGGATTTCAATGGCAAAGATCACACCATTGCAATGCATTCCAGTACAGTCAACATAAGTAGAACATGCTGCATTTTATTTTTTTTGCAAGAAACTACACTGGAATGCAGCAAAATGCATAAAAAATGCACCGGAATGCACATGTCCTCAACTGAGATGAAGGAAAAACAGAGGGGAAAACACGCACTAGAACGCATCAAAAATGCTCATACATCTGGAATGCAGAAATTGTGGTGTGAACCGGCCCTTAGACCAGAAAACATGTAATATAAAGTAGACCCCTCTATTATGCCCTGGCATTATTTCAATCTCTCAGGACTGGTGATTAGGCATCTACAGTGCCTTGCAAAAGTATTCATCCTCCTTGGCATTTTTCGTGTTTTGATGCCTCACCATCTGGAATTAACATGGATTGTTTGAGGATTTGCATCATTTCATTTACAGAACATGCCCACAACTTTTGAAGATGTTTTTTTTTTATTGTGAAGCAAACAAAAAATAGGACAAAATAACAGAAAAAGTCAATGTGCATATCTATTCACCCCCCTAAATTCAATACTTTGTAGAGCCACATATTGCGGCTATCACAGCTCCAAGTCGCTTTGGATAAGTCTCTATGAGCTTGCCACATCTTACCACTGGGATTTTTGCCCATTCCTCCTTGCAAAACTGCTCCAGGTCCTTCAAGTTGGATGGTTTGCGTTTGTGAACAGCAATCTTTAAGTCTGACCACAGATTTCTAGGGGGTTGAGGTCTGGGCTTTGACTAGGCCATTCCAACACATTTACATGTTTCCTCTTAAACCACTCAAGTGTTGCTTTAGCAGTGTGCTTGGGGTCATTGTCCTGCTGGAAGGTGAACCTCCGTCCTAGCCTCAAAACACACACAGAGTGGTACAGGTTTTGCTCAAGAATATCCCTGTATTTAGCACCATCCATCTTTCCCTCAACTCTGACCAGCTTCCCAGTCCCGACTGCTGAAAAACATCCCCACAGCATGATGCTGCCACCACCATGTTTCACAGTGGGGATGGTGTTCTTTGGGTGATGTGATGTGTTGGGTTTGCGCCAGACATAGCGTTTTCTTTGATTGCCAAAAAGTTCAATTTTAGTCTCATCAGACCAGTGCACCTTCCTCCATACATTTTGGGAGTCTCCCACATGCCTTTTCGCAAAATCAAAAAGTGCCACTTTGTTTTTTGCTGAAAGTAATGTCTTTCTTCTGGCCACTCTGCCATAAAGCCCAACTCTATGGAGCGTACGGCTTATTGTCGTCCTATGTACAGATACTCCAGTCTCTGCTGTGGAACTCTGCAGCTCCTCCAGGGTTACCTTAGGTCTCTGTGCTGCCTCTCTGATTAATGCCCTCCTTGCCCGGTCCGAGAGTTTTGGTGTGCGGCCGTCTCTTGGCAGGTTTGCTGTTATGCCATGTTCTTTCCATTTGGTTATGATAGATTTGATGGTGCTCCGAGGGATCGTCAAAGATTTGGATATTTTTTTATAACCTAACCCTGACTTGTACTTCTCAACAACATTGTCCCTTACTTGTTTGGAGAGTTCCTTGGTCTTCATGGCAGTGTTTGGTTAGTGGTGCCTCTTGCTTAGGTGTTGCAGCCTCTGGGGCCTTTCAAAAAGGTGTGTATATGTAATGACAGATCATGTGACACTTAGAGTGCACACAGGTGGACATCATTTCACTAATTATGTGACTTCTGAAGGTAATTGGTTGCACCAGAGCTTTTTATGGGCTTCATAACAAAGGGGGTGAATACATACGCACATGCCAATTATCCATTTTTATTTCTGAAAAATTGTTTTATGTATATATTTTTCTAATTTTACTTCATCAACTTAGACTATTGTGTTCTGATCCATTACATATAATTCAGATTAAAAAAACATTGAACTAAAGGCTGCAATGTAACAAAATAGGTAAAAAGCCAAGGGGGTGAATACTTTTGCAAGGCACTGTATTATCCATAGACTGACTATGGAGGAAATGTGCAGCTCCAGTCGCCTCACCAGCTTACTGAAATATCACTATTTGTAGCCGGCAGGGTACAGATTCTCGCTCCTGCCAGCAATGTTCTGAAGTCTTTCTGTTCCACGATTTTACCTGCTCCATTTACCACCAAAGCCGCGTGTACAGATGACAAAGACAAAACGGCGTACGGCTGCCGCGATTTGGCACAGCTTCCTCCCAGCCATCAGTGCTTTATACGCCATCTTATTCCCTAGGCAGGATCTTGTGTTTATTGTAAAAGGTTTCAAGAGAGGAAAATTTTGCTTTTTTGGTAAATTTATATTTTTGGAATGTAAAAAAAATATTATTATTATTTTATTCTGTTGAATGTACAATTGAAAGCGTTTTTTTTTAAACACTTACATATACAGTATCTCACAAAAGTGAGTACACCCCTCACATTTTTTGTAAATACTTATTTCCATCTTTTCATGTGACAACACTGAAGAAATTACACTTTGCTACAATGTAATGTAGTCAGTGTACAGCTTGTATAACAGTGTAAATTTGCTGCCCCCTCAAAATAACTCAACATACAGCCATTAATGTCTAAACCGCTGGCAACAAAAGTGAGTACACCCCTAAGTAAAAATGTGCAAATTGGGCCCAAAGTGTCAATATTTTGTGTGGCCACCATTATTTTCCAGCACTGCCTTAACCCTCTGGGGCATGGAGTTCACCAGAGCTTCATAGGTTGCCACTGGAGTCCTCTTCCCCTCCTCCATGACATCATCATGGAGCTGGTGGATGGTAGAGACCTTGTGCTCCTCCACCTTCCGTTTGAGGATGCCCCACAGATGCTCAATAGGGTTTAGGTCTGGAGACATGCTTGGCCAGTCTATCACCTTTACCCTCAGCTTCTTTAGCAAGGCAGTGGTCGTCTTGAAGGTGTGTTTGGGGTCGTTATCATTTTAGAATACTGCCCTGCGGCCCAGTCTCTGAAGGGAGGGGATCATGCTCTGCTTCAGTATGTCACAGTACATGTTGGCATTCATGGTTCCCTCAATGATCTGTAGCTCCCCAGTGCCGGCAGCACTCATGCAGCCCCAGACAATGACACTCCCACCACCATGCTTGACTGTAGGCAAGACACACTTGTCTTTGTACTCCTCACCTGGTTGCCGCCACACAGGCTTGACACCATCTGAACCAAATAAGTTTATCTTAATCTCATCAGACCACAGGACATGGTTCCAGTAATCCATGTCCTTAGTCTGCTTGTCTTTCTTGTGCATCATCCTTCTGGGACGATGGCCATGCAGATCAATTTGATGCAGTGTGCGGCGTGTGGTTTGAGCACTGACAGGCTGACACCCCACCCCTTCAACCTCTGCAGCAATGCTGGCAGCACTCATACGTCTATTTCCCAAAGACAACCTCTGGATATGACGCTAAGCACGTTCACTCAACTTCTTTGGTGGACCATGGCGAGGCCTGTTCTGAGTGGAACCTGTCCTGTTAAACCTCTGTATGGTCTTGGCCACCGTGCTGCAGCTCAGTTTCAGGGTCTTGGCAACCTTCTTATAGCCTAGACCATCTTTATGTAGAGCAACATAAGATTTTTCAGATCCTCAGAGAGTTCTTTGCCATGAGGTGTCATGTTGAACTTCCAGTGACCAGTATGAGAGAGTGAGAGCGATAACACCAAATTTAACACACCTGCTCCCTACTCATAAGGACCTCAGATCTCATATTTACACTAAAATGCAATAAAAAAAAAGAAAAGAAACATGAAATGTCTTTTTTTTTTTTTACAAAATAAAAAAAAAAATTCCCCTTTAAGAGCATGTTTGACGTCACTTACGCCCCTGATGCTATGGAGCTGAGCGGGAGGCCATCTTCCCCTCACTCGACATCCAAGCAGTGAGGGGAGCGGATGCGAACGTCTCCACCGCTACAGACAGCTCCGGTGAGCGGCAGAGGAGACCAGAGCACGGCGGGAGGCAGGGGGTGGCAGCCCTCTCCCGCCACCAAAAAAGTGATCTTGCGGCGAATCCGTCGCTGAGGCCACTTTGATCTAATAGAGGACCGCCGGCTGTTTTTAAAAACACAGAGGTTATGGCAGCTAGCTGCTGCCGTAACAACGGTATGTAACGTCAAAGTAGCGAAGTATAGCAACGGCGGGCGGTCCGTAAGTGGTTAGTCAATTTATAGAATGATTGATAACATTTAGATAGATAGATAGATAGATAGATAGATAGATAGATAGATAGATAGATAGATAGATAGATAGATAGATAGATAGACACCCCAATGCACTAATGCAGACAGTACCCCAATAGATAGGTATGATCCCGGCACTCCAGGACGCTCTCTTGCCCTTTACCAGCCTATAGAAGGTCACACTGTCCTCTCCAATCTTTGCCCCCCCCATGTCTGCACACCGGATGATCATGTTTCCAATGGCGGGTCAGAGGGGGCAGGAAAGATCTACCGGGAAATCAATTATATGTGAAGAAACATAAGAATTGTATCGCTCTGATTTGGGCGTCTGGCAGGCTCCCATCTCTCTCCGCGGTGTTCCAGCTCATCCTCTCTATCAGCTGTCTAAACATTATCCCGCATGGTCTAACAACAACAGCTGGGAGCCCCGTACAACACAAACATTTCCATATCCACTGCAAATCATTCCTACTTGTAAATCAATAATTTCTTTCTGTTTCTGACTTTTTTTTTTTTTTTTTTTTGCGGGGGTGGGCAATGAAAAAAAATGAAACAGATCTGAAAATCACAAATGGTACCAGTGGCAGAACAAGTCCCCTAAGGATTCATAATCTCCGCCTCCCACACACACGCGCCAACTGCCCACTTTGTCGCCTTTTAATTAAAAACTTATTTCAGCTTTAACATAATCATATATTTTCAAGCAGCCTTACCAACACATTTTGCTCGTGCGCAGTCGTCCATTGTCAGCTCTGGAAGATCCCCCCCCCTTCATAACCAGGCCATTTTTTGCAATATGGCACTGCGTTACTTTAACTGACAATTGCGCGGTCATGCGATGCTGTACAGAAATAAAATAAGCTTTCTTTTGATGGTAATTGATCACCTCTGCGGTTTTTATTTACTTTTTGCGCTATAAACAAAAACAGATCAACAACTTTGAAACAAAAGAACTATATTTTTCACTTTCTACAATAGAACATAGCCAATAAAAAAAATGTAAAAAAAATGGAATTTCTTCATCAATTTAGGCCAATATGTAGTCTGCTACATATTTTTGGTAAAAAAAAATCCCAAAAAGTTGTCATGTCTACAAACTATATGGGATATTTTTATTTATTTATTTATTACTAGTAATGGCGGCGATCAGCGACTTATAGTAGGGCTGCGATATTGTAACGGACAGTCAGACACTAACTGACACTTTTGACACTTTGTGGGAGCCAGTGACTCTAATACAGTGATCAGTGCTAAAAATATTCACTGTCACTGTACTAACCACACTGGCTGGGATGGGATTAACATCAGGGAGCGATCAACAATTAAATGTGTGCCTAGCCAATGTTTTACTACAGTGTGGAAATGCTTTTACTAGAGGAAGACATGGATCCTAGTCCCTGCTTTGCAGAGACACAGGATCCATGCCTTCCCTTCAGTCAAAATGGCGATCTGCCTTGTTTACATAAAGATGGCCTAAGCTATAAGAAGATTGCCAAGACCCTGAAACTGAGCTGCAGCACGGTGGCCAAGACCATACAGCAGTTTAACAGGACAGGTTCCACTCAGAACAGGCCTCGCCACGATCGACCAAAGAAGTTGAGTGCACATGCTCAGTTCTCTTTGGGAAATAGAGGTATGAGTGCTGCCAGCATTGTTGCAGAGATTGAAGGGATGGAGGGTCAGCCTGTCAGTGCTCAGACCATACGCCGCACACTGCATCAAATTGGTCTGCATGGCTGTCATCCCAGAAGGAAGCCTCTTCTAAAGATGAAGAAAGCTCGCAAACAGTTTACTGAAGACAAGCAGACTAAGGGCATGGATTACTGGAACCATGTCCTGTGGTCTGATGAGACCAAGATAAACTTATTTGGTTCAGATGGTGACAAGCGTGTGTGGCAGCAACCAGGTGAGGAGTACAAAGACAAGTGTGTCTTGCCTACAGTCAAGCATGGTGGTGGGAGTGTCATGGTCTGGGGCACTGGGGAGCTACAGATCATTGAGGGAACCATGAATGCCAACATGTACTGTGATATACTGAAGCAGAGCATGATCCCCTCCCTTCAGAGACTGGACCGCAGGGCAGTATTCCAACATGATAACGACCCCAAACACACCTCCAAGACGACCACTGCCTTGCTAAAGAAGCTGAGGGCAAAGGTGATGGACTGGCCAAGCATGTCTCCAGACATAAACCCTATTGAGCATCTGTGGGACATCCTCAAACGGAAGGTGGAGGAGCACAAGGTCTCTAACATCCACCAGCTCTGTGATGTTGTCATGGAGGAGTGGAAGAGGACCCCAATGGCAACCTGTGAAGCTCTGGTGAACTCCATGCCCAAGAGGGTTAAGGTAGTGCTGGAAAATAATGGTGGCTACACAAAATATTGACACTTTGGACCCAATTTGGACATTTTCACTTAGGAGTGTACTCACTTTTGTTGTCAGTGGTTTAGACATTAATGGTTGTGTGTTGAGTTATTTGAGGGGACAGCAAATTTACACTGTTATACAAGCTGTACACTCACTACTTTACATTGTAGACAAGTGTCATTTCTTCAGTGTTGTCACATGAAAAGATAGAAGAAAATATTTACAAAAGTGTGAGGGGTGTACTCACTTTTGTGAGATACTATATGTGATCCGGTGCAGAGCTGCCGTCCTGTAGCAGAAAAAACTGCTATAGGGCGGTCAACAAGTGGATAAGGAAGCTGGTGCAGAGGAATGATGTGCAGCCAGTGCAGGAGCAGGATGCTCAGTGTTCACAGGTTGTTGGTCTGATCGCTTCCCCTACCCCTTTTGGAAGGTTCTAGAAGTGCAGTGGGAGGGAGAATGGGAGAGAAGGTTGAATATTTATGGAGACCCAGCCAATCCCTGGAGAGGTGTGTCCAGGGCCGGACTGGGTATGAAAACCAGCCCTGGAAAAAATGTCATACCAGCCCCATAGCATTATTATACCAGCCCAACAGCATAACTTCATTATTTTCTTGTTCATAAAATGGAAAACCATGCATTTTAAAGCACATTTAAAGAGTGCATTATATATAGATAAGACACATATAAAAGCACATAGGGCTATGTATATATATATATATATATATATATATATATATATATATATATATACATACACACTGCTGTGCGTTCGCTGCTTACACAGTGTTGTGTTAGGGAAGCGATTTATTTGATTTCCTAACACTGACCCGCCTCTCAGCCAATCAGGTGCACTGGGTCTGGTTACCTATCACCTGATTGGCTGAAGCGACAGGCGCTGTGATCGGAGGGAGCGTGGAGCAACGAGCTTACCTGACACAGGTAAGTGCCGGGCGGGGGGGACACTGGCAGGAATTGATGGGGCAAACTGGCGGCAATTGATGGGGAAAACTGGCGGCAATTGATGGGGAAAACTGGCGGCAATTGATGGGGAAAACTGGCGGCAATTGATGGGCACAGTGGCTGCATTTGATGGGCACAGTGGCTGCGTTTGGGCACAGTGGCAGCGTTTAATGGGCACAGTGGTGGCGCTTGATGGCACAGTGGTTGTGTTTAATGGGCACAGTGGCTGCAATTGATGGGTACAGTGGCTGCGTTTGATGGCACAGTGGCTGTGTTTGATGGGCACAGTGGCGGGAATTTATGGGCACAGTGGCTGCGTTTAATGGGCACAGTGGTGGCAATTTATGGGTACAGTGGCTGCGTTTGATGGGCACAGTGGTGGCAATTTATGGGTACAGTGGCTGGGCTTGATGGCACAGTGGCTGCGTTTAATGGGCACAGTGGCTGTAATCGATGGGTACAGTAGCTGCGTTTGATGGTACAGTGGCTGGAATTTATGGGCACAGTGGCTGTAATCGATGGGTACAACAGTGGCTGCGTTTGATGAGAGAGAGGGCGGCAATTGATGGTTACAGTGGCTGTGTTTGATGGGCACAGTGGCTGAGTTTGATGGGCACAGTGGCGGCGTTTGATGGGCACAGTGGCGGTGTTTAATGGGCACAGTGGCGGCGCTTGATGGGCACAGTGGTGGCGCTTGATGGCACAGTGGTTGTGTTTAATGGGCACAGTGGCTGCGTTTGATGGCACAGTGGCTGCATTTGATGGCACAGTGGCTGCGTTTGATGGGCACATTGGCTGCGTTTGATGGGCACAGTGGCTGCGTTTGATGGGCACAGTGGCTGCGTTTAATGGGCACAGTGGCTGTAATTTATGGGCACAGTGGCTGTAATTTATGGGCACAGTGGCTGTAATTTAATGGAGAGAGAGAGAGAGAGAGAGAGAGAGAGAGAGAGAGAGAGAGAGAGAATTTTGTACCTTAATTGTTGTGCTGCATGGCCGGCCACTTCTATTCTCCTCAGATTAGTGGGCGGTGCTGGCGCTGCACAGGACAAGTCACGAAGGGACTGTTCTCCTGCTCCTCCCCTCACACACACAGAGGCATATATTACACTTTAGTTGAGTGTGGGCGGCGCCGGATCGGAGGAGGAGACAGTGACACAGGCATTACATAGTGCGGCGGCTGCCGCTCTTCACATTGATGACACAGGCAGCCAGCCAGCCGAGGCAAAAGCGGCCTCAGCCTTAATAAATGCAGCCAGCCTACCGGGAAATATCCCGGTATCCCGGTTGGCCAGTCCGGCCCTGGGTGTGTCCAGAAGGGAGCTGAAGAGTCCATATAGTCTGGAGCACCAGAGCAGGGGGCTGTTTTATCCTGGGTAGCCTTGCCCAAGGAGGAGGCCCCTGCCTGAGGGGTTCTGTCACTCTGGGCAGTCTGCAGGAGATGCTGCTGAGAGTTCATTGAGGTCCCAGCCATTAGACATGTGCATTCGTTTTCGTCCGAATGCATTTTCGTCCGAATTTCAGGTATTTTCGCTATCGTTTTAACAAACGATAACGAAAGTGCAGAATCCGAAAAACGAAAGATCCGACATAAACAAATGCTTTATTTTCGTTTTCGTTGCTACAAAAGTTCGATATAGATAGGAGATTCAACATGATGATGACAATAACAATCTGTGTCCATGAAACCTGTGGTCGAATGTGCCTAACCTTAGCTCTATTAGTCCAAGATTATTCTACATAGAGAGAAAAGATTCGACGTAGGGGAGAAAAGATTCGACGTAGGGGAAAAAAGATTTGACGTAGGGGAAAAAAGATTCGACGTAGGGGAGAAAAGATTCGACGTAGGGGAGAAAAGATAGATAAAAATAATGATGATGATCAATGTTATTGGCTGATTGTAACCAAAGAGGAGGAGCAGTAAAATAGCTAGAACTAAGTACACACATACTTTGGCTTATGGTGTCGAAAGTTCTAAGAAGATTCGACGGGCAGGTAAACTATACGGCGTTGTACAGTAAGCCTTCAATGACAGATTCGACCTTAATTTGGATTTTTGGACGAATGCAATTTTTAACGAAAAACGAAATAAATAAAAACGAATTTCGGGAGTAACTAAATAAATGTATTTTTCGGACGAAAACGAAATTCCAAAACGAAATATTTCAGTGTGCACATGTCTACCAGCCATGGCTTTGGCTGGGGGGGCCTATTCCCTAAAGTCTGGGGTTTCTTGTTCTTTTGGTCTAGAGAAGCACTCTGGAGGAGACAAGGTGGAGGGTGGATGGAAGGGGGTCCATTGGTTGGTGCCATGAGCCTGCGTTTCTCACACTCATTGGATATCAGCTGATGACCCCAAGGCCTATAAGTACTGACCTATGCTCCATGACCCCCCGAGACTGTATGCAATACTCAACCTTAAACAGAAGGAAACTTTAGCAGTTCTCCATAAATGCGCACCAGTGCACAAAGCAAGGTCCATAAAGACATGGATGAGCGAGTTTGGGGTGAACTTCCTGTCATATCTTTGGGGCAAGAAGTGAAGGGAAGTCTTCCCAACAGGACACCAAACCAGAAAAAATAAAATCAGTGGTTTTATCCCTTGCATCTGCTGTTCAGCTGACGATATACTTTAAAGCAAAAATTATGAAGTGAGAGCCATTCCATTTAATAATATTCTGAGCTGAGGCCAATGTGATGACACCCACCACCCCAAGATGGAATGTAATTGACAGCCTGGGCTCAAAGGAATTGGATTAAAGATACTTGTTGCAATTCAACCCAGAAGACTAGTGACCTGTATATAATGGGTGCTGGGGTGTGCTAGAAGGTCTATTGATGCTGTCTGCTATGGATTATTTTGTTGCTAGGGGATCTATTGTTGCAGGTCTATTGTTGCTGGTGGGGGATCCTATGTTGCTGGGGAGTCGTTTGCTGCTGGGATCTACTGTTGAGGGAGGGGGGTCTATTGATGATGGCTGGTGGGAGATCTGTTATTGCTGGTGTCGGTTTATTGTTGCAGGGGTGGATCTATTGTTGCTGGGGACATTTATTGTGGGGAGTCTATTGTTTGCCTGGGAGATCTATTGTTGCTGGGGGTTCGTTTTTAGCTGGGATGGATCTACTGTTGATGGAGTGGTCTATTGATTTTGGCTACTGGGCTATTTATTGAAGCTGGTGGGGGTTTATTGTTGATGGGGGAATCTATTATTGCATGGATTCTATTGTTTGCCTGGGAGATCTGTTGTTGCTGGGGGTTCGTTTTTTTGCTGGGATGCATCTACTGTTGATGGAGCGGTCTATTGATTTTGGCTACTGGGCTATTTATTGAAGCTGGTGGGGGGGTTTATTGTTGATGGGGGAATCTATTATTGCAGGGATTCTATTGTTTGCCTGGGAGATCTGTTGTTGTTGGGGGTAATTTTCTGCTGGGATGGCTCTACTATTGAGGCAGGGGGTCTATTGATACTGGCTGCTGTGAGATCTATTGTTGCTGAGGGGGTCTATTGTCTGCAGGGAATCTAATTTAATGACTTTTTTGTTATCAGTTACAAATTCCATGCACATTACTTATCACCACAAAATGATACTTGGTTCTGTATTCTTTAACCACTTGCTTACCGGGCACTTAAACCCCCTTCCTGCCCAGACCAATTTTCAGCTTTTAGCGCTCTCACATTTTGAATGACAATTGCGCGGTCATATAACACTGTACCCAATTTTTTATACATGTTTTTTACACAAATAGAGCTTTATTTTGGTGGTATTTAATCACTGCTGGGTTTTTTCATTTTTTGCTGAAAAAAACAAAAGAAAGACCAACAATTTTGATATAAATTTGTTATATCAGCTCATTTTTCTCCTTCATTGATGTGCGCTGATGAGGCTGCACTGATGGGCGCTGATGGGCACTGATAGGCTGCATTGATTGGCACTGATAGGTGGCACTGATGGTTGGCACTAATTGGCAGCACTGAAGAGCACTGATAGGTGGAACTGATAGGCGGCACTGATATGTGGCACTGATGGGCACTGATGATTGCTGATGGGTGGCACTGATGGGCACTGGTAGGCACTGGTAGGTGACACTGATAGGCAGCACTGATCTGTGGCACTGATGATAGGGCACTGGTGGGCATTGATTGGCAGCACTGGTGGGCATTGATAGGTGGCACCATTGAGCAAAGGTAGGTGGCACTGTGGACACTGGTGGGTGGCACTGGTGACTACTGATAGGTGGCACTGTTGAGCAAAGGTAGGTGGCACTGTGGGCACTGGTAGGTGGTACCGGTGGGCACAGAAGAGGCAGCCGCGAATCTCTGTGTGAGGGACCGATGTCCCTCTGACAGAAGCCGGTGATCAGTTTTTTTTTTCCTTCAAAAAAAAAAATGATTACCGATTTTCTGTTTACATCACATGATCAGCTGTCATTGGCTGACGGCTGCTCACATGGTAAGCTCATCACGTGGTCATAGAGTCTGTGATCACAGACGAGCCGCGCACACGCCCCACAGGGGGCACGTAGGCAGCTTATGCACGGGAGGACACCATATGACTGCCTCCCGGCAATTAAGGCCCACGCTGTAGTCATCATTTGGTTATAGCGCGGGGACGGGAGGATGTTAAAAGGGGTGGTACTGGGAAGTGGGAGGGGGGTGGAACCAAGGGATGTGCCCGGAGGGGGCAGAGACAAGAGGTGACTCGGAAGGGGGGAGTACCTGCACCTATTCTCTGAGAATAAAAGCACTGCTGCAGGGCATTGCATTATTCTAGGTCTCAGTCAGCAGAGGGGGGTGTGTCAGACCTCTGCAGAGAGACCACTGCTTCCACAGCAAGGATCCTTTTCTACAGCATGCTGGCAGGGGACAGGAATTTCTACTCAGGTTGTGACTTTTCAGACCTTTTGTATTGACACGGCCAGAATTTACATAGCTGGTCTAAACGGAAGGTTCAGTTGGGCTTTAGGAAGCCGGCACTCTGGCCAATCTTGGTATTCTAACCCGGTACGTTGCTTTACCTTCCACCCACAGCTTGTGTGCATGTTGTCATGCAGAGGAGTGAAAATCTGGATTCTAAGTATTCCCTCCGGGGTATATATAATCATTAATTCAGCCAGCTATAGCCCTTGACACATTAATTAAGATAAAATGCCGGTATATATATATACATTTCTCATTGCTATGAGAGCATTATGCTGCATTGCTGTCACATTTAATCGTATGGGTACTAGAAATGGTGTTATCATAGAGATATACCTCAAAGGGTCAAAGGGCCGATCCAGATGATGGACACAAAGTAAATAACGAACCCGCTGGCTTCATAAAAGAGTTCTCCCTCCTATTCCCAATTCATTCCGAGTATTTTTATCTGTTAATGAGGTCGGAATTACCCAAGGGGCAAGGTACACAGCAACCGAGTCCCGCTGGGAACAGGTGTGGATCTTTTTTTAGGAAATCCTCCTATATTTAGGATGAAAAGATGAGACGAGGAAAGAAACGAGGATGAAAAGGCAGACGAGCTTCAACTGCACGGTGGAAACCATTTGTGGGAATTCTCCATAGAACACATGGATGTTTTTGAAGTCTAGAGGCTAATTAGCTACGTGAGTCCAAGGGAATAGACGATCGTCGGGGCCCAGGAGCAGACCCCAGGTTTTCAGAATTTGTCCCTAAAATTTTTTTTGTCCCAGGAAATTTATCCTCTTTAACCACTTCAGCCCCGGAAGATTTTCCCCCCTTAATGACCAGGCCATTTTCTGCGTTACGGCACTGCGTCGCTTTAACTGACAATTGAGCGGTCGTGCGACGATGGACCCAAACAAAATTGACTTCCTTTTTTTCCCCAGAAATAGAGCTTTCTTTTGGTGGTATTTGATCAACTCTGCCATTTTTATTTTTTGCACTATGAACAAAAAAAAGAAAATTTTGTAAAAAAAAAAACAATATTTTTTTTACTTTTTGCTATAATAAATATAAAAAAAAAAACATAAAAAAAACAAATATGTTCATCAGTTTAGGCCAATATGTATTCTTCTACATATTTTTGGTAAAAAAAAAAACGCAATAAGCGTATATTGATTGGTTTGTGCAAAAGTTATAGTGTTTACCAAATAGGGGGTATATTTATGCTATTTTTGTTATTTTTTTTTTACTAGTATTGGCGGTGATCAGCGATTTTTATGCGGGACTGCGACATTGCAGTGGACAGATCGGACACTTTTGACACTTTTTTGGGACCAGTGACATTTATACAGCGATCAGTGCTATAAAAATGCACTGATTACAGTATAAATGACACTGGCAGGGAAGGGGTTAACACTAGGGGGCAATCAAAGGGGTTAAATGAGTTCCCCGGGAGGAGTTTCTAACTGTGGGGGGGGGAGGGGACTGACTGGAGGAGGAGAGAGATCGCTGTTCCTAATCACTGTTTACAGTGACAGATCCCCATTCTAGCTCTCTGTGGAGTGATCGGGGGTGGCCGGCGGACATTGTGGCTGCAGCCACGAGCATCAGCTCCCCTGCCTGCTATAGCTGTTAAAGGGACTGTCATACAGCTACAGCGATTCATGGGATTAAGCCGACCTGCCACGGTATTATAACGGCGGCTGGTCGGCAAGCGGTTAAGGACCGCCCCATACAGATATACTGTGGCAGGGCGGCCCTCCTGCATGAAATCACGTACCTGTACGTGATTTCGTGCATGGGGTCTGGGGCACGCTCGCAAGCCGCCGGCGACCTGCTGCCGCTGGGATTGGACACAGCGGGTCCGGAGGACGCGATGTCCGTCGGCACCCGCTAATCATTCTGAGGAGAGGCAGAACGGTGGTCTGCCTATGTAAACAAGGCAGATCGCTGTTCTGCCAGAGGGGAAAATGGACATCTTGTGTTTCTGCTAAGCAGGAACATGGATCTCTATTTCTCTCCAGTCAAAGTACCCCCCACAGTTAGAAAGCACCCCCTAGGGTCACACTTAACCCTTTGATTGCCCCTGATGTTAACCACTTCCCTGCCAGTGTCTTAAATACAGTGACAGTGCATTTTGTTTAGCACTGATCACTGTATTGGTGTCACTGGTCCCCAAAAAAGTGTCAAACGTGTCACCTTGTGTCCTGATTTGTCTGCCGCAATGCTGCAGTCCCCCTAAAAATTGATCGCCGCCATTACTAGTAAAAAAAATTAAAATTCCATAAATATATCCCATAGCTTACGTGAATAGATTTAAAGTGACAAGTGGTGGCGCCAACAAAATTGGTTGATATATACTATGAGTGCAGCTGCCCCTTTTGAAAAGTGGAAAAAACTACTTTAGAAACTTGACAATAATGAGAAAAAAAGTGTGACGCTAACTCACATAACTAGATCAATACAACACATAAAATTACACATAGGTGATACATTCCACATGGAAAATAGTCCCACAATAATAATAAAGTTCATAAAAATATTCAAAAAATCTTCACAAAGTAATCCAATCACCGTGATCCAAATCACAAAAAGATTGTATTTCTCACACACCGTTTGTGGTGGAACCCGATTTAAAGGATTGACTGGTTCCTGCACTTCTCTTTGGATCACGGTGATTGGATTACTTTGTGAAGATTTTTAGATTTTTTGAATATTTTTATGAATTTTTTTTATTATTATTATCGGACTATTTTTCATGTGGAATTTATCACCTATGTTAATTTTATGTGTTATATTGACTTAGTTATTATGTGAGTTAGCTCCACACTTCTTTCTCATTATTGTCAAATATCCCATAGTTTGTAGACACTATAACTTTATCAAATATGTATCAAATTTACCAAAAACATGTAGCAGAATACATATTGGCCTAAATTGACGAAGACATTTTTTTCTTCAAAATGGTCAATCTTTATTTGTCTATAGCGCAAAAAATAAAATTTGTGGGAAAAAGGACCAAAATATTATTTGGGTACAGCGTCGCACGACCGCGCAATTGTCAGTTAAAGTAACACAGTTCCGTATCGCAAACAATGGCCTGGTCATGAAGGCGGGTAAACCTTCCAGGGCTGAGCAAATCTTTCCAGAAGAGACATGGAGGCTGACATTGCTTCCTCTTATTCTGGCAAAGCTAGTTTTTCTGGCTGTCATACTTACTCTCTTTCTTTAAAGTGTTACTAAACCCAGGACCCTGCATTCACTATATCTGGTCTCCCACAGTATACAGAACATGGAAATGCAATTATTTTAGTAAATATAAACTGCTAAATACCTTTTCTCATCAGCAATATATATCAGTCTTGTGACTTCTATCAGTGTCTGGTTAAAGCTTGTAGGATGAGTTTTCATTCTACTCTGACTGTCCTATGAGGCTGCAGGACCCCTGACCCTCTGGACAGTGCTGACTGGCCCTGTGCTGATCACATGTATCCTCCCAAGACAAAAAAAAACACTTTCTAGCAATACACATCGAACTGAGCATGTGCAGATTGCCCCCAAGGCTCTGTTCTATCAGCAGATGGATTGGGGACATTGAAAGACAGAGAAGACAGGCTCAAACAGCCTTTTAACATAGTGGTCTCCAAACTGCGGCCCAGGGGTCAGATGTGGCCCTTTGCTCGCTTTTATGCAGCCCTTGGGGCACTAATTTATCCACCGATCACAACAATGGGGCATAATTCCCCCCACTGACACCAATAAAGGGGCCCAATGGCACCAATGATGGGCACAATTCCCTCCAATGAAACCAATGAAGGGACATAATTCCTCCCAATGACACCAATGATGGGGCACAATTTCTTCCAATGACAACAACATTAGTGCCCAATGACATCAATGATGGGGCACTTCCTCCCTGTGAAACGACGATGGGGCCCTTTTCCTCCCACTGATGGTGGGACCTTTTTCTACTCCGACTGGCCACAGTCTGGCCCTCCTGAAGTCTAAAGGACAGTAAACTGGCCCCTTGTTTTGAGGGTTTGGAGACCCCTGTTTTAACACAATGCGATGGAATTAACCCCTTAGGTTTCACAGCGAGTATAACAATCATGCTTTACTGCATATACAGACTGATTTTACTGTTGTGGGTTTAGTAACATTTTAATACTTAGGGATCTATTTATAAAATATTTGTTGGACAAATGTCACAAACTTTTGGGTAGACATGCACAAATTTTGGCTGTAAACTTCCTATGATCATCAGCTCCTTCTAGTGGCCAAAAAAAGGCGGTATATTTTCATATTTTTGAGTTATTTCAGAAAACTACACTACATTTTGGCCACCAGATGGAGCTGACAATCATAGGAATGAACCTATTACTGAAATTGTGGCCAAAATTTACGCAGACTAAACAAATGCATGTGACATGCGTACAACGAATGCTTTATAAATAGAACCCCTTAGTGTGCCTTACCTGGAACAAGAATGTATATAAGAGTGTCTGAGCTGAGCTATGCAGGTGTGTTTCAGGCCAGTGACCTAAAATGAACAGGACCCAGAAGCTCCATGTACAAGCAAGACAACTAGCATCTTCAGAATGGGATTGGTAGTGGCCTTTAAATACTGCTCACTTATACTAAAGTGCTGTTTTTTTTTTGTCAACTAATACTGTCATCCTGGCCACTCAAAGTTAATGTATCTGTATGCTGGGATGGACATACCATTTGTGCAGACTGTGCAGCTACATAAATGCTCTCTGGGACCTAATGGCCTATTTATATTAGGTGTGGCTTGGATGGGTGGACATGCCATTTGAGCAGACTGGGTAGCTACATCAGGGCCCTCTGGGACTTAATGGCCCATTTATTTTAGGTGTGGCTTGGATGGGTGGACATGCCATTTGAGCCATTTGAGCGGACTGTGTGGCTACATCAGGGCCCTCTGGGACTTAATGGTCCATTTATTTTAGGTGTGGCTTGGATGGGTGGACATGCCATTTGAGCAGACTGGGTAGCTACATCCGGGCCCTCTGGGACTTAATGGCCCATTTTTTTTAGGTGTGGCTTGGATGGGTGGGCATGCCATTTCAGCGGACTGTGTGGCTACATCAGGGCCCTCTGGGACTTAAGAGCACATTTATAGTAGATGTGGACCAAATGGATGAGCATACTGTTTGTGCAGAATGTGCAGCTACGCAAGAGCCATCTGTAATTTAATGGCCCATTAATACTAGATGTAGGTCAAAATGGATAGCCAGTTGTTGTTTCAATAGCAATGGGTTTTCTAAGAATGAAGGTCATCACTGGCTCCTCATTGTTACATAGTTACATAGCTACATAGTAGGTGAGGTTGAAAAAAGACACAGGTCCATCAAGTCCAACCTATGTGTGTGATTATATGTCAGTATTACATTATATATCCCTGTATGTTGCGGTCATTCAGGTACTTCTCTAATAGTTTCTTGAAACTATCGATGCCCCCCCGCTGAGACCACCGCCTGTGGAAGGGAATTCCACATCCTTGGCGCTCTTACAGTAAAGAACCCTCTATGTAGTTTAAGGTTAAACCTCTTTTCTTCTAATTTTAATGAGTGGCCACGAGTCTTGTTAAACTCTCTTCGGCGAAAAAGTATTATTCCTATTGTAAGGGTCACCAGTACGGTATTTTTATATTGAAATCATATCCCCTCTCAAGCGTCTCTTCTCCAGAGAGAATAAGTTCAGTGCTCGCAACCTTTCCTCATAACTAATATCCTCCAGACCCTTTATTAGCTTTGTTGCCCTTCTTTGTACTCGCTCCATTTCCAGTACATCCTTCCTGAGGACTGGTGCCCAGAACTGAACAGCATACTTCAGGTGAGGCCGGACCAGAGTCTTGTAGAGCGGGAGAATTATCGTTTTATCTTCGGAGTTGATCCCCTTTTTGATGCATGCCAATATTCTGTTTGCTTTGTTAGCAGCAGCTTGGCATTGCATGCCATTGCTGAGCCTATCGTCTACTAGGACCCTCAGGTCCTTTTCCATCCTAGATTTCCCCAGAGTTTCTCCCCCCAGTGTATAGATTGCATTCATATTTTTGCCACCCAAATGCATTATTTTACATTTTTATACATTGAACCTCATTTGCCATGTAGTTGCCCACCCCATTCATTTGTTCAGATTTTTTTGCAAGGTTTCCACATCCTGCGGAGAAGTTATTGCCCTGCTTAGCTTAGTATTGTCCGCAAATACAGAGATTGAACTGTTTATCCCATCCTCCAGGTCCTTTATGAACAAATTAAACAGGATTGGTCCCAGCACAGAACCCTGGGGAACCCCACTACCCACCCCTGACCATTCTGAGTACTCCCCATTTATCACCACCCTCTGAACTCGCCCTTGTAGCCAGTTTTCAATCCATGTACTCACCCTATGGTCCATGCCAACGGACCTTATTTTGTATAGTAAACGTTTATGGGGAACTGTGTCAAATGCTTTTGCAAAATCCAGATACACCATGTCTACGGGCCTTCCTTTATCTAGATGGAAACTCACCTCCTCATAGAAGGTTAGTAGGTTTGGCAAGAGCGATTCTTCATGAATCCATGCTGATTACTGCTAATGATACCGTTCTCATTACTAAAATATTGTATATAGTCCCTTATCATCCCCTCCAAGAGTTTACATACTACTGATGTTAGGCTAACTGGTCTGTAATTCCCAGGGATGTTTTTTGGGCCCTTTTTAAATATTGGTGCTACATTGGCTTTTCTCCAATCAGCTGGTACGATTCCAGTCAGTAGACCGTCTGCAAAAATTAGGAACAACGGTCTGGCAAACACTTGACTGAGTTCCCTAAGTACCCTCGGATGCAAGCCATCTGGTCCCAGTGATTTATTAATGTTAAGTTTCTCAAGTCTAATTTTAATTCTGTCCTCTGTTAACCATGGAGGTGCTTCCTGTGATGTGTCCTGAGGATAAACACTGCAGTTTTGGTTACTGAAGCCCCCCGATTCCCTCGTGAAGACTGAGGAGAAGAATAAATTCAATACCTTCACCATCTCCCCATCCTTTGCAACCCCCCACCCCCAAAGCACCTTGTCCCCATGTTGATGGGGACAAGGGCATCTCCGTCTGCGGGTGGAGGGCTTTTCGGAATCTGGAAGCCCCCTTTAATAAGGGGGGCCCCCAGGCTCCGGCCCCAACCCTATGTGAATGAGTATGGGGTACATTGTTCCCCTACCTATTCACCCCCAAAAATAAATGAAACCAGTATACATGTTTTTCACAAAGTCCTTTATTAAAATAGCCCCAATGTGTTTTCTCCCTCCGATTTCTTCTCCCTCCTGTTCTTCTCTCTCCAGTAATGTCTTCTTCCTCTGTTTCTTCTCTCTCTGTTTTCTTCTTCCTCTACTGGTTCTTCCTTAAGTTTTCCAGAAACTAGCTCCCATTGTAATGTTAGCTTCGGCGTATGCCATTACTTATATAGCCATGGGGCGTGGCCATCTGGTGGTATCATCTGGAGACCCCACCCTTTGTGACGTCACCGCATGGAGCATGACGGGGCAGTGACGTCACAAGGCGCAGGTTCTCCTGATGATGTCACCGGATGGCCACGCCCCATATATATTTTTCTATATATATATATGTATAAACATTTGCATAATGATTTATATGTATATATAATTAATTGTATCTTTTTTAAATTTATGTTGCCGTATAGCGGTATTATTATTATATTATTATTATTGTTATTAGTATTATTAGTATTATAGAACATGCCTAAACAAAGACCCTCATGGCAGGATCACCAGGTATTATTTTATTGAAAAATTAGGATTTAAATACATTTTAATTATTTCAGAAAGTACATGTTATAGTTTATAAGTGATCAGGTTTACTCTTTAACACACCTTGACATAATATGACATGAGAAGCACAATATTCACATAAAAATGTAAGGAGATTATAATATGCCTTTAAAAGAAGAGAAAAAAATCTTGGAAACTACAATCTCTGAAATATTTGTTCATTTTTCCTGGCCTCCCCTGTAAAGCCATCAGCCCACTCTGGAGATGATTGCGACCTGTCCCAATGATGCAGCAGAATTCGATCCCTTCTCCGGAATGAAGCAAACCTGGCAGGCTTATCGATTTCTCCCAAGAAAAAAGAATAAAAACACCTCATTAAAAAGCAAGTTTCTAATTTCTGAAGAATAGTGAGACTGTCCCAGAATATAAAAATGAAACAAATTGATGGGAGAGATACTCCAAATTGTTCACTAAATGCATTACGTTATCCCTTCTCTCAGCAGCGTCCAAACCGCGAGCGTGAGCCGCATGAGATATAGCGAGAGCTTTGTATTATAGCTGAATGCAAGACAAACATAAAGGACAAGAATTCATTCAGCACCGTAATCATTAATACACCATTAAATGTATTTTTTTTTTTTTTTGTTAAATACAAGCAGTGTAAATACCTAAATGTAATCTGGTATTAGCCTCTTGCAATCTCTGCAGGGCAGGGCTGGAGTGTGAGTTAAAGAAGCAGCACAAGGAGCCAATCGGTTCATGCGCTGACAAGAAGCGTGCTGATAGGAGGAGAGAGCAGGGTGACAGAGCGATGTGCTCATCACAGTGCTGTTTCTCCTTTCACTGTGGAGTCGCAAGCTAGGGGCACATGCAGGATGACCTGGGCTCAGAGGAAGTGTGTTAAATTATGCTGGCCATCATACTGGGGACATCTATTGGCATGAAAAAGTATTGCAGGGCAACTCTTTAGATTTAAAGTGAATATTGCAGCAAAAATTTTTTTTGTTGTTTTTTTGGACTATTCCCTTTTATCTATAGAAACCAAATATGTCAAGCCTCATAATTCTGTTTGCCTATGAAACAATGGTGCCCAAAATAGTTTATAAGTGATGCTTTAAAAGCCTTTACAACTTGTTAATTTAGAGTAATTGCATTTATATGATCAAGTACCTGGGAACTGGGGGCCTCCTTTTATGATAGCATAGTGCAGGTGACAGCTACTCTGTAGCCTCCCTGGCGGTATGATTATGTCAGATTTTTGCGCCTCTAAGCGGTACAATTATTTTGCATGGAAATTTGGCGTTTTATATTGTAGGCCTGTAATTCTTAGCAATAACACACTTAAATCTGTCCAAACAAGAGTCTAGTAGATATCCCGGGTATGATAAAGTTTGAAACACAAAATCATAAATTATAATATAATAAATAACTATAAATAATTATAAAAAATAATAATATAACGATAATAAAATAAATTTCCCCACGATTCACTATCGCTCAATTCTGCAAGTGTTCTAATTTACTATCGCTGTTTTCTAGCTGGTCTAAAACCACTTTTGATGTAAAGGGACACTTTTTATTTGCTATGGACAATCTCCAGTTTCCAGGCAGAAAGAACACTATATATAATATAAAACTGCATGCAGGGGACTATACAAAGCACTAAAGACAAAAGGGATGTGAAATGATTTCGTACAGTAATGTAATCTGTAAGATTACAGTGTACTGTATGTGTTATGGATTTTCAATTTTTTGAATTTGCCGCCGGGCTCCGCCCCGTGCGTCGCAACGCTCGCAGGGAACGGAGCCCGGCACACAGGACATCGAGGTGGAGGACAGAGCCCGCAGACACAGCGGGGGGACATCGCAGGATCCTGTGGACAAGGTAAGTACACTGCACCAGGATCCTGCAATGCAATCCCAAGTGTGGCTCGGGGTTACCGCTAATGGTACTGAAATTTAACCCCCAAGCCACACTCGGGAAAACTGCCAGGGGGGTTAAGGAGACCTCAGGGGTCTATTAGACCTTCAATGTCACCTCGGCACTCTGTTAAAGCAGACTGAGAGAAAATTGTGCTGGATCATCTTCTTCCCTGACCATAGAAAGCTAGAGTTTGACAGCTGTGAACCTGGAAGAGCTCAGAGCTGAGTGCTTCTGTGTTCATGATTGCTGATCTTCCACCTTCCCTGGATCACTTATACTGGGAAGCCAACATTTAGGAGTAAACAAACTCATGGATGTTACAAGAGCCTGTTTACATGCCAGTGCAGTCGTAATAGTTACGTCAGCGAGAGCAAAAGGGATAAGCTAAACTCCAGTTTCCAGGCTCCCCCACCTAGTTTCCACTTTACCCCCCACCCTTGCCTCAGAGACCCCCAGTATTTTATGCTATATACAGTATATATATAGCGCATCCCCTAAGGGGTCGCTGGTGAATTTGGTCCTAGTTCCCCTTTTAGAGTGCACACAGCATTTTCTTCTTCAGCATTGAAACCTCCACTGGCTCAGAAAACAGTTGAGGGGTTCTTTTTAGGGTTTTTATTGGAATAAACAACTTGGATAGGGATGGGGAACATGGGATACCCTGATAAACTGCAGTTGAACAATTTAAGGACTGCACTTCACACATTACTGGCTGCACTTCTGGCTGCACTGCACACACTGAATGGTCCATAGAATTCCTAATGCTGCTGGTGACTTGTACTCCCTTAAGAATTTAAAAGCTACACATTCTCTTCTCCCCAGCACTAGGATCATATACTCACATAGCCACAGAATCACTGGTTGCCTCCTGCTGATATCCACCAGGCTCTTCCTAGTGAGAGAGATATAGGCTGACACCACCGCCAGACAGTTGAGCTCTTTCCCACCAGGTTCCTCCTCTCCAGTGAGCTTCCTCGTGACCTAACTTGGTCCCTGGACAATGGATCCATGAATACCCCCCCCAGCTAAGCCCATCTGGGACTATAATGTCTTCAAGGCTTTCTTGGGGATCCTGCACCACTGGCAGAGCCCCTGTGCAGGGGTCTCCTGTTGCAGAACTGGACCCAGGAACATTGCACTCTGCTGCCCAGGTCTCATATAATTTTTGGGCTCCCCCTCCACCTTCTGGGCACACCTCTCCAGGTGTTGGCTGGAGTTCCAAAAATATTCAGGCTGCCTGGTCTGCTCTTCCTCCAAGTATACTTATTAAATCCTCTAGAAGACAGGAGGAAGCAGCAGAGCAGCAGCCTGTGAATCACTGAGCCGCCCCAACTAATCAACCCCTGTTCCACTGAGTACAGGGGAGCCAAACTTTACCTGGCAGCCTGCTCTTAACTAGGAGGGTGTTACATATACATTTTCCAAATGTCTTCAGACTGGTCACTTGACAAGCAGCATCCTCTTTGTCTTCTTATCTTCTTCAGTGGTGGTGGGGGTCTTCAACACTAAAGAAAGTGGTGGTGACGTGATAATGTCATCATTGTATGGAAGTCCTTAATGCCGTGTTGATGGGCCTATGACACTCTGCACTCACATGATGTCCTCAGTCTTCCAGGCTGAATTAAACTATGCGCCTGATGCCTCAATATAGAGCAGTGTAGGAAAACCAAAGAACTGGTGCAAGATACAGTGATGCATTCGTATGCACAACCTTCATTTGGTCTTGTGATCTGATAATGCATGACCAAACCCAGTGCAACCATCACTCCTGACAGCCCTGCAACTTCTTTGCAAAGCTTTGCAGTAGGGGACCCAGACCCATCCATTTGGCATGCATGTTACTGTAATGCTGAAGCTATAAAGACAATTTTTAGCTCAACTGTGCTGCTCAAATTGCCAAGAATATCGATCGATCACTAAACAGATGGAACAAATGTCTCCATATGGCATAAACACAATTAGCATGTAGTTGAGCTAAATCACACATGATGTTGCAATGCTCCAACTGTGTGTAGTTAAAGTGTGTGTAAAGCTAAAAAACATTATTGCGTGAATTAAATTTGTTCGTTATACAAGTATCTGTGACACATCAGTCTTTTACTAGGAAATACCTGGAGATCCTCTCTTCCTGTGCAATCTGGGCCATGCCAAGCATAAATGAAGATCCACACTAGCATGGTCAGTTTGCATATGTGATCTGGCTGATCAGAACTACAGGATGCCAACACGTGCACTGTAGTACAATAGCTTTGCCGGCACTCACTTACTCAGCCTTGATCTTGCTTAACAACCCTTCTGGAATGTATTGCATTCATGCAAGTTTAGGGGGTTCCACGCTCCCATACTATATCCCAAAAATTGTTTGGCTTACATATACACAATGTTGTCAAAAGTATTGGGACACCTGCCTTTACACGCACATGAACTTTAATGGCATTACAGTCTTAGTCCGTAGGTTTCAATATTGAGTTGGCCCACCCTTTGAAGCTATGTGAGCTTCAACTCTTCTGGGAAGGCTGTCCACAAGGTTTAGGAGTGTGTGTATGAAAATGTTTGACCGTTATTCCAGAAGCAGACCCCAAACTCGCTCATCCATGTGTAGCGCCTAACCCAATTTTCCGGGAGCCTGATGTTGACTACTGGGGGTAGGGATGGCTGAAATACATTCTCAGGGTGCAGGTTTGTGGGCATGGTGGGTGATGAACAAGAAAAGAACATTGGACGCCAGTCACTTTCATGCTTTAAACGGAGTGAAGTTTATTTCTTGAACAGGAAAAATGTGGGAGAGAGGCGATCGGGCACAGGACACCCTTGATAACGATCAGAAATAGACAGATTGGCACACTCCTTAGACAAAAATAGGTGTGGTAAGGTAGACAGCAGTACAGGAATAAGAGTCTTTAAGCTGAACCAGCACATCTGTACTTTGTAGGACAGGCTGTCTTCTCTAGTAACTGAACGTTACCCACAGCTTCATGCTCTGATTCCCTTGGATAAGTTCTCTCTAAAGTCCTCCCAGCCATTTAATAGCCTCCAGCTCATGAATAGTCCCCTCTGGTGCTTCCTTAGAACTCCATCCCTCTAGAATCGTTTCTGGATCTTTGGCAGGCTTTCCACTGCAACAAAGTTGAACACCCGGATAGGCCTCGGACAGGCCTAGCAGTCGGCAGCCACCTGGATAGGCCTCAGGCTTCAGACCTAGCAGCCAAGAACTGTACACGCATCCACCCAGGCCGAAGCCCTGAGCTGGAAGACTGACTTGGTCACCTGACTTTGTTCTATTAAATAGCTTTTCCCAGCATCCAACGCAGAAAATAGGATTGGCTGAGTAAAGTATGTTTATCCATAACTTGCATTCACTGTAGCTCATCATACTAATGTCAAAAGCAACAGTGCCACATACTTAAAAAAGGGAGGAGCCACACTCAAATGGAATTAACACAGAAGTCATTTGACACTTAAACACTACCAATTAGCCAGGCTAGCTACCACCCAGCGTAACTAAATTTAACCGTAACCCTATTTTAGGGACGAGGGAGCTACACATGTCTTGCTTTGTGCACTGGTGCACAGCCATGTTGGAACAGGAAGGGGCCATCCCCAAACTGTTCCCACAAAGTTGGGAGCATTAATTTGTCCAAAATGTCTTGGTATGCTGACACATTAAGAGTTCCCTTCACTGGAACAAACAGGCCAAGCCCAACCCCTGACAAACAACCCCACACCATAATCCCCCCTCCACCAAATGATTTGGACCAGTGCACAAAGCAAGGTCCTTAAAGACATGGATGAGCGAGTTTGGGGTGGAGGAACTTGACTGGCCTGCACAGAGTCCTGACCTCAACCCGATAGAACACCTTTGGGATGAATTAGAGCGGAGACCTTCTTGTCAAACATCAGTGCCTGGCCTCACAAATGCGCTTCTGGAAGAATGGTCAAACATTCCCATAGAAATACTCCTAAACCTTGTGGACAGCCTTCCCAGAAGAGTTGAAGCTGTTATAGCTGCAAAGGGTGGGCCAACTCAATATTGGACCCTACGGACTAAGACTGGGATGCCATTAAAGTTCATGTGCGTGTAAAGGCAGGTGTCACAATACTTTTGACAATATAGTGTAGATCACCCAAAGGAGAATGTTGTTTTTTTTTTTTTTCTCAACAAAAGTGTACACACGGTCGGACTTTTCGACCGGACTGGTCCGACGGATGCTGACGGACCAAATCCTGCGGACAATCCGATCGTGTGTGGGCTTCACAGGACCTTCAGCGGACTTTTCCAGTCGCAAATCTGACGGACTTTAGATTTGGAACATGTTTCAAATCTTTACGTCGTAACTCCGCCGGACCCAGAAATCCGCTCGTCTGTATGCTAGTCCGACGGACAAAAATCCATGCTAGGGCAGCTATTGGCTACTGGCTATCAACTTCCTCATTTTAGTCTGGTGTACGTCATCACGTACGAATCCGTCGGACTTTTGTGTGATCGTATGTAGGCAAGTCCATTCGTTAGAAAGTCCGCCGCAGGTCCGCCAAAAGTCTGTCGAAAGTCTGTCGGACGGGCTGTCGGACTTTAGTAACCGAAAAGTCTGACTGTGTGTACGCGGCATTACTCTTTAAGCTCCAGCCCAATGACTTAGCCTAGCCTGAGATGATGGTATCAGTCTACAGCGGGCAGGACAAAGCATTTCCTTAGTCTCCTCTCCCCAGTCATAGGACTGCAATATTGTGTTAACTCCCAAGGTGAGAAACTTCATATCATTCAGCAAGTATCTGGTGACCCTGGATGTCACCTAAACAAAGATGGTGCCATCCTTTCAGAGAGAAAAGCAGACAAAGGCATTGTCAGGGGGGGCACTCTGATCTCTGTAAGCCATAATCAATACTTGGAAGTGTTACACTGACACATTACTTAGCAGACATGCACTTAGCATGAAAAATATATATCTGGATTTAGGTCCACTGACATACTGTATGTTTATGGCAATTCTGAAAATCCAGATGCCATTAAAGGATTTATGGAGAATGTTACAGACAGCCAATGAAGGATGAATTTATAGTACATAGCTAGGTGAATTGATGAATAAGCTTTTAGCCAGCAAAAATCATCGCCTACATTTTTACTTTCCTGCGAGTGTCACAAAGTCGATGTTGTAACATTCACCACTTTCCAAATATGACAGATGTTACATTAAGCTGCATTTCCCATTAAAAAAATTCCAAAATCCAGATGTTACTAAATATTGTTGAATCTGTTTTGGAATGCTTGGAATGCTCCAGTGAATAAAGTGACGGGTGAGTAGGGATGAGCTTCGTGTTCGAGTCGAACCCATGTTCGACTCGAACATCGGCTGTTCGGTCGTTCGCCGAATTGCGAACGATATGGGCCGTTCGCGCCAAATTCGTGTGGCGCGTCACGGCCCATAATTCACTGCGGCATCGCAGTGCATTGCTGGCTGATGATTGGCCAAGCATGCACTATGACCCGCATGCTTGGCCAATCACAGCGCCGTCAGTAGAGAGAGCTGTAATTGGCCAAAGCCAGGGTGGCTTTGGCCAATTATGGCTCAGGGGATTTAGTACACACCCCACACTATATAAGGCCGCCTGCACGGCGGCCCTGTGTAGTGTGTGTTCCGGTGTGCTGAGAGATAGAGAGAGAGAGAGACAGTGTCATTTGATTTGAGTTAGATAGATTAGGCAGAACAGTCAGTCAGTTAGCTGCACTTACAGTGTATTGTGTATATATATGCATCCCAGGTGTTGCATATATATATATACACTGTATTCAGTTTAGCTAGATCCGTTCCTGTTATCTTCTATCTAGACTATTTACATTTAGTGCAGTGTGTCCTGCTCACAGTGTTCAGCTAGATCCGTTCCTGCTATTTACATTCAGTGCAGTGCGTCCTGCTCACAGTGTTCAGCTAGATCCGTTCCTGGTATTTACATTTAGTGCAGTGCGTCCTGCTCACAGTGTTCAGCTAGATCCGTTCCTGCTATTTACATTCAGTGCAGTGCGTCCTGCTCACAGTGTTCAGCTAGATCCGTTCCTGGTATTTACATTCAGTGCAGTGCGTCCTGCTCACAGTGTTCAGCTAGATCCGTTCCTGCTATTTACATTCAGTGCAGTGCGTCCTGCTCACAGTGTTCAGCTAGATCCGTTCCTGGTATTTACATTTAGTGCAGTGCGTCCTGCTCACAGTGTTCAGCTACATCCGTTCCTGCTATTTACATTCAGTGCAGTGCGTCCTGCTCACAGTGTTCAGCTAGATCCGTTCCTGCTATTTACATTCAGTGCAGTGCGTCCTGCTCACAGTGTTCAGCTAGATCCGTTCCTGCTATTTACATTCAGTGCAGTGCGTCCTGCTCACAGTGTTCAGCTAGATCCGTTCCTGGTATTTACATTTAGTGCAGTGCGTCCTGCTCACAGTGTTCAGCTACATCCGTTCCTGCTATTTACATTCAGTGCAGTGCGTCCTGCTCACAGTGTTCAGCTAGATCCGTTCCTGCTATTTACATTCAGTGCAGTGCGTCCTGCTCACAGTGTTCAGCTAGATCCGTTCCTGCTATTTACATTCAGTGCAGTGCGTCCTGCTCACAGTGTTCAGCTAGATCCGTTCCTGGTATTTACATTTAGTGCAGTGCGTCCTGCTCACAGTGTTCAGCTACATCCGTTCCTGCTATTTACATTCAGTGCAGTGCGTCCTGCTCACAGTGTTCAGCTAGATCCGTTCTTGCTATTTACATTCAGTGCAGTGCGTCCTGCTCACAGTGTTCAGCTAGATCCGTTCCTGGTATTTACATTTAGTGCAGTGCGTCCTGCTCACAGTGTTCAGCTAGATCCGTTCCTGCTATTTACATTCAGTGCAGTGCGTCCTGCTCACAGTGTTCAGCTAGATCCGTTCCTGCTATATACATTTAGTGCAGTACGTCCTGCTCACAGTGTTCAGCTAGATCCGTTCCTGTTATCTTCCTACTGACAGGCAGGCTTGTCTGGTTACAGTATATAAAGCTACCTGAAGAAAATTACAGGTGTTCTTTTTGATCCTATTAGTACCACGGTCAGGCAGCTAGACTATTTACATTTAGTACAGTGTGTCCTGCTCACAGTGTTCAGCTAGATCCGTTCCTGTTATCTTCCTACTGACAGGCAGGCTTGTCTGGTTACAGTATATAAAGCTACCTTAAGAAAATTACAGGTGTTCTTTTTGATCCTATTAGTACCACGGTCAGGCAGCTAGACTATTTACATTTAGTACAGTGCGTCCTGCTCACAGTGTTCAGCTAGATCTGTTCTTGCTATTTACATTCAGTGCAGTGCGTCCTGCTCACAGTGTTCAGCTAGATCCGTTCCTGGTATTTACATTTAGTGCAGTGCGTCCTGCTCACAGTGTTCAGCTAGATCCGTTCCTGCTATTTACATTCAGTGCAGTGCGTCCTGCTCACAGTGTTCAGCTAGATCCGTTCCTGCTATATACATTTAGTGCAGTACGTCCTGCTCACAGTGTTCAGCTAGATCCGTTCCTGTTATCTTCCTACTGACAGGCAGGCTTGTCTGGTTACAGTATATAAAGCTACCTTAAGAAAATTACAGGTGTTCTTTTTGATCCTATTAGTACCACGGTCAGGCAGCTAGACTATTTACATTTAGTACAGTGCGTCCTGCTCACAGTGTTCAGCTAGATCCGTTCCTGTTATCTTCCTACTGACAGGCAGGCTTGTCTGGTTACAGTATATAAAGCTACCTGAAGAAAATTACAGGTGTTCTATCCCAGCTTAGTGCAGCTACAGGCCATTAGTATGTCTGGAAGGCCAAGAAGGAGAGGCAGACAGTCACAAGCCAATAAGAGAGGGCAAGCAGGCTCTGTGTCTAGTGCTGGTCGTGGAGACGGTGCATCCTCATCAGCACGTGGCCATGGGACACGCTTGGCCTTTTTTTCGGCAGCTGGCCGTGTTGAGCCGCAACATGCGGAAGACTTGGTCGAGTGGATGACCAAGCCGTCCTCATCCTCCTCATCCTCTCTCACCCATGCCCAGGGTGCTTTGTCTGGCAAAGCAGCGGCCTCTTCCCTCAGCTCAATGTCATCAGTGACTCCTTCCCTAGCTCCACCATGTCCTCATGAGGATTCCCTCGAACTGTTTGACCACAGTGTTGGGTACATGCTCCAGGAGGATGCCCAGCGTTTGGAAGGCTCTGATGATGATACTGAGCTCAATGAAGGCAGTAACATGAGCACGGACAGAGGGGGTGCCCAAGAAGGACAGCAATCTGGCAGTCATGCTCCCCCTGCTGCAGCATACTGCCAGGTTTGCTCCAGTGATGAGGAGGGAGGGGATGATGAGGTCACTGACTCAACGTGGGTGCCTGATAGGAGAGAGGAGGAGGAGGAGGAGGAGGAGGAGGTGGCACATCACCAACTAGGCAGGATGCCCTCCAGGGGCCAGCCTAAGGGCAGCACATTGACTGCATCACACCCCAAAGCTCCACATGTGCAGGGCGCTGCAGTCTCTGCGCGTTATTCAAAAAGTTCTTTGGTGTGGGCCTTTTTTGAGACGAGTGCATCAGATCGCACTGCTGCTATTTGCAACATATGTCTCAAGCGTATCTCGCGTGGCCAAAACATCTCCCGCTTGGGTACCACATGCTTGACCAGACATATGTTGACCTGCCATGCAGTTCGTTGGCAAGCGTATCTAAAAGACCCACACCAAAGAACAAAGACGATCTCTCCTTGCTCCTCATCAGCTGAGATTTCCAACCCCACTAGACCTTCAGTCCTCTCTGAGACCTGCAGTGAGAGGAATGAAGGTGTAGAATTAGGTGTGTCACAGCCAAGTACTTGTGGGCAATCTGCTTTTGGTACACCGACGTCAGATTGTACCAGGCAAATTTCCCTGCCCCAGCTGCTGCACCGCCGAAAGAAGTTTGCTCCCAGCCATCCACATGCCCAGTGGTTGAATGCTAGCTTGGCAAAATTGCTAGCACTTCAACTGCTGCCTTTTCAGTTGGTAGACTCTGCCCCCTTCCGTGAGTTTGTGGAATGTGCGGTTCCTCAGTGGCAGGTACCCAAACGCCACTTTTTCTCACGGAAGGCGATTCCGGCTCTCTACCGGCATGTGGAAGGCAATGTCCATGCCTCGCTGGACAGGGCGGTCAGCGGTAAGGTGCATATTACCGCTGACTCATGGTCCAGCAGGCATGGACAGGGACGTTACTTAAGTTTCACGGCGCATTGGGTGACTCTGCTGGCAGCTGGGAAGGATGCAGGACAAGGTGCAGTAGTGTTGGAGGTTGTTCCGCCACCACGCCTCCAAAATGCTGATTGTGACACACCTCTCTCCTCCACCCCCTCCTCTTCTTCTTCCTCCATGGCCTCTTCCTCGGAACCAGCGGTGCTCCGTAGGCGTTCAAGGGGCTACGCAAGTACGCAGGCCAAAAGATGCCATGCGGTGCTTGAGCTGGTGTGCTTGGGGGACAGGAGCCACACTGGGGCAGAGGTTCTGTCAGCTCTGCAGGGGCAGGTTCAGAGGTGGTTGACGCCACGCCAACTTAAGGCAGGAATGGTGGTTTGCGACAATGGCACCAACCTCCTCTCTGCCCTCCGACAGGGACAACTGACTCATGTGCCCTGTTTGGCTCACGTCCTTAACTTGGTGGTGCAGCGGTTCTTGGGCAGGTACCCGGGCTTACAGGATGTCCTGAGGCAGGCCAGGAAAGTCTCTGTGCATTTCCGCCGGTCATATAATGCCAGTGCTCGGCTGACGGACCTCCAAAAGGAGTTTAACCTGCCCAAGAACCGCCTAATCTGTGACATGCCCACCAGGTGGAACTCGACGTTGGTCATGCTGCAGCGGCTGCACACGCAGCAGAGGGCCATCAATGAGTACCTGTGCGACTATGGCACCAGGACAGGGTCAGGGGACCTTGGTTTTTTTTCCCCACGCCAGTGGGCCATGATCAGGGATGCATGCACTGTCCTGTCACCATTCGAGGAGGCCACGAGGATGGTGAGCACTGACAGTGCATGCATCAGTGACACTGTCCCCCTTGTCCACCTGTTGGAGCACACGCTGCGTGGAATAATGGACAGGGCACTTGAGGCAGAACAGAGGCAGGAAGAGGAGGACTTCCTTAGCTCTCAAGGCCCCCTTTATCCAGACAGTGTTCCTACGTGCCCGCCGATCACACAGGAAGAGGAGGAGGAGGAGGAGGAGGAGGAGGAGGAAGATTGTGTCAGTATGGAGGTGGAGCCTGGCACTCAGCATCAGCAGTCTTTAAGGGATCAGTCCCAAGGAACACATGGACTTGTACGTGGCTGGGAGGAGGTGGCTGCGGACGTTGTTGTCCTTAGTGACCCAGAGGACTCCGGACCGAATGCCTCAGCAAACCTACGCTGCATGGCCTCCCTGATCCTGCAAAGCCTGCGTAAGGATCCTCGTATTCGTGGTATCAAGGAGAAGGACCAATACTGGCTGGCAACCCTCCTTGATCCACGTTACAAGGGTAAGGTTGCGGACCTTATCTTGCCATCGCAGAGGGAGCAGAGGATGAAACATCTTCGGGAGGCCTTGCAGAAAGGTCTGTGCAACGCGTTCCCAGAGACTGGGAGGTTACAAACTCCTGTTTCTGGACAACGTGTTGCTGAGGCTTCGGTCAGTCAAAGAAGGAGCGGTGGAGAAGGTGGCCGTCTGACCGATGCGTTCAGACAATTTTTTGGTCCGCAGCCCCAAGGTATGATCGGTTCCAGCAACCATCGCCAGCGTCTGTTTTACATGGTGCAGGAATACCTAGGGGCAAGATCAGACTTGGACACCTTTCCCACCGAAAATCCTCTGGGTTACTGGGTCTTGAGGATGGATCACTGGCCAGAGCTTGCACAGTATGCAATTGAGCTACTGGCCTGTCCTGCATCCAGCGTTCTTTCGGAACGCACATTCAGTGCTGCTGGAGGCGTGGTAACCGATCACAGGGTGCGTCTGTCCACCGACTCGGTCGATCGGCTGACCTTCATAAAAATGAATCAGTCTTGGATCACCACCAGCTACCAAGCACCTGATGCAGATGTAACCGAATAATTTTTTTTGAAATCTCAGATCCCTTCAAAGACTGCCTATGCTGATGCTGAGTGACTATCCCTGAGTAATTATCCTCTTCCTCCTCAATCATCACGCTGATAGCTTGTAAGAACATTTTTGGTTCTGGGCGCCACCACCAGTGCCTAAGGCACAATTTTTCAGCCCCTGTTTAACAGGGGCGTGTAATTACAATTTTTGATGTAATACTTTGCAGCAGGGCTCGTTCCTGCATTCCAACTAGAGTGTCTGTGAGGGGTTGCAGTGTTGTGGCACCAGCACCAGTGCCTAAGACCCAATTTTTCAGCCCCTGTCTAACAGGGGCGTGTAATTACAATTTTTGATGCAATACTTTGCAGCAGGGCTTGTTCCTGCGTTTCAACTAGAGTGTCTGTGAGGGGTTGCAGTGTTGTGGCACCAGCACCAGTGCCTAAGACCCAATTTTTCTGCCCCTGTCTAACAGGGGCGTGTAATTACAATTTTTGATGCAATACTTTGCAGCAGGGCTCGTTCCTGCGTTCCAACTAGAGTGTCTGTGAGGGGTTGCAGTGTTGTGGCACCAGCACCAGTGCCTAAGGCCCAATTTTTCTGCCCCTGTCTAACAGGGGCGTGTAATTACAATTTTTGATGCAATACTTTGCAGCAGGGCTCGTTCCTGCGTTCCAACTAGAGTGTCTGTGAGGGGTTGCAGTGTTGTGGCACCAGCACCAGTGCCTAAGGCCTAATTTTTCAGCTCCTGTTCAACAGGGGCATGTAATTACAATTCTTGATCTAATATTTCACAGCAGGGCCCTGTGAGGGCTTACAGTGTTTTGGCCACAGCAACACCTAAGGCCCAAATTTCTGCTGAGTATATAGGGCAGGACCCTACTTTCAAACATCTAACTTACAAACGACTCCTACTTGCAAACGGAAGGAGACAACAGGAAGTGAGATGAAATCTACCCCTAAGGAAGGGAAATTCTCTCCTGTAAGAGTTAATATGGGAAAACAATTTCTCCTTTCCACTGATGCTTTCCAATCCTTGTTCCACAAAAAAACCCAAATTTTCAAAAAACATTTTTCATTGGGACAAAAAAGTGAGGTGAAATCTTCTGAAGAGGAGGAAAGACGCAAAACAAATGTCACAGGGGTGATAACCCTTCCCTATGTTTTCCAAAAAGCTTAGAAAAGATTTTTTGGCTGGAGCTAAACACATTAAAAATGTTCAAAATTACAAACAGATTCTACTTAACAACAAACCTACAGTCCCTGTCTTGTTTGCACCGCCTGAATACTGCTGTTCAGAGTATATAGGGACCTTTCCTTATTTTAATTTGGGTGCGGGGTTCCCCTTAATATCCATACAAGACCCAAAGGGCCTGGTAATGGACTGGGGGGTACCCATGCCGTTTGTCTCACTGATTTTCATCCATATTGCCATGACCCGACATGACATTAAACCCGCAAGCAGTTTTAAATGAGATTTTTTCCTTTAAAAATGACATTTGGTGCAGGGACTGTTCTAAACATGGGAAACACGCGTCACTTTACAGGCATACTATAGACACCCCCCAGGTACGATATTTAAAGGAATATTTCACTTTTTTTTTTTTACTTTAAGCATCATTAAAATCACTGCTCCCGAAAAAACGGCCGTTTTTAAAAGTTTTTTTTGCATTGATACATGTCCCCTGGGGTAGGACCCGGGTCCCCAAACCCTTTTTAGGACAATACCATGCAAATTAGCCTTTAAAATGAGCACTTTTGATTTCGAACGTTCGAGTCCCATAGACGTCAATGGGGTTCTAACGTTCGTGCGAACTTGCGGTCCGTTCGCGGGTTCTGGTGCGAACCGAACCGGGGGGTGTTCAGCTCATCCCTACGGGTGAGTGACCAAATCTAAGATTTCATATTTTAAACACAGGTACAACATTGCCTGATTAGTGGATGCAGCAAATTTTATTTTGTTTGCCTCTTTAGAGAAAGCCTGTCAGCATTTATAGATATTGAGGGTCCATTTGCATGTTATAGCTCAGGGGTGTCAAACTCATATTCATCGTGGGCCGCATGGGCATTATTGTTGGCCTCAAAAGACCAGTGGTATCTGTAAGACTAGATGTCCAGAGCACCCCACCCCTCCTTACATCAGAAGTCAAGAGTCCCCCACCCTCCCTTACATCACAGTGCACGACCATTACATTGTGCTGCTGCTGGGAAGAAGCTGGGGGTGGAGACGGGAAACAGAAAGTGCAGGTTCTGGAGGAGGACCAGGGGAGGGCTGGAGTCAGCTGCCATAGTCTGTTGAATGCTGAGACCAGGGGAGGAAAAGAGGGGATGCTGCAGCTGCACAGTGAGGCACAGGATCTGTAGGAGGACTTCTGTCCTCCTATCTGCTGCTGACTGCTAAGACTGGGGGGGAGGGCAGAGAAGAGACAGGTGCCACAGCTGCAGGAAAGGTGCGTTGGTCACATGAAATGGCCTGCCGTGCCAAATTCGGCCCACGGGCCTTGTGTTTGACATATTATAGCTGTTATAGCTTAACACATTACCACAAAAGCCTTAACGTGCATTGTTTTATGGCAGCTCAATAATTGGTAATAGGCTGTCAACGCACCACAATTGCAACCAAAATGTAACTTTTTGTTTCCACATTTCCCACTCCATGTCCATTGCGGTGCAATGTTGGGCAGGAGAACTGTTGTGATGCGTTGGGTGCCTTTCATAATGAATGGCAGTGCTGTACAAGGGCATATGCCTATGGCTGTGTATAAGTTTTAGTGCGCCATCAAATCATTAATCTTTAGAAAAACCTCTTCCGTGCACCTTACTAGAATTCTAAATTCCCTAGCTTCTAGGGATAGCACTGGCCCCAAAAAGAGCTGCTTGATTTTACAGACCTTTCTAGTGTTCCTATTGGTGATGTGCCCTGTAGCTGCATTCAAACACTCATCAACACACTAATGCCCTGTACACACGGTCGGACATTGATCAGACATTCCGACGACAAAATCCATGGATTTCTTTTGACGGATGTTGGTTCAAACTTGTCTTGCATACACACGCGGTCACACAAAGTTGTTGGAAAATCCGATCGTTCTGAACAGGGTGATGTAAAACACGTACGTCGGGACTATAAATGGGGCAGTAGCCAATAGCTTTCGTCTCTTAATTTATTCTGAGCATGCGTGGCACTTTGTGCGTCGGATTTGTGTACACACGATCGGAATTTCCGACAACGGATTTTGTTGTCGGAAAATTTTATAGCCTGCTCTCAAACTTTGTGTGTCGGAAATTCCCATGGAAAATGTGTGATGGAGCCCACACACGGTAGGAATTTACGACAACAAGGTCCTATCACACATTTTCCGTCGGAAAATTCGACCGTGTGTACAGGGCGTTACAGTTACTGACAGACAGATTTCCTTTTTTTTTTTTTTTTTTTTTTTTTTTGAGCCCCACTCCAGGCTGTCGAGTGCCTTGGCGATATCCAAGGTCATGACAGCTCTGGGTTCCCTGTCCGCGACTGGGGTCTGCAAGTTCAGGTATGCTCTCCTAATATTGACGCTGGTAGACCTATGGGGGATAAATCCTGCTTGGTCTGGGTGTACCAAATTATCGATACATTTACTCAGCCTAGTTGCTAGCACCTTA
This sequence comes from Lithobates clamitans, assembly GCA_037952925.1. Classification (NCBI taxonomy): domain Eukaryota; kingdom Metazoa; phylum Chordata; class Amphibia; order Anura; family Ranidae; genus Lithobates; species Lithobates clamitans. The sequence goes on from JBBGZY010001119.1 coordinate 73,412, forward strand.
GCTAGGATTTTAACGTCCGAGCAGAGCAGGGAGATTGGTCTGTATGACGCCACGTCCAGATGATCCTTCCCCTCCTTTTGAATAAGAATGATATTCGACTCTGTCATTGAGGCCGGAAGACCACCATCGACAAACGCCTCCTCTAATGTCCTCAAAAGGGTGGGGAGCAAAATCCCCCCATAATGCTTGTATATTTCCAGGGGAAGTCCGTCTGGGCCTGGGGTCTTATGATTAGGCATAGCAGCCACAGCACACCTTAATTCCTCTAGTGTTATAGGGGATTCTAAGCTTATTTTGTCTGCTGCGGATAAGGTTGGTAATACCATCCCCTCCAATAGTGTATCCAACTCTCCTCTTTCTATGCGGTGTTTTGACTGATACAGGGACCTGTAAAAATCAAGGAATATCTCCCTAACTTTCCCTGGGTCCGTCACAATTTCCCCACTTGAGGATCTAATCGCAGAGATTGTTGAGGACGGAGAGTTGGTGCTTGCCACTACGGCAAGCATTCGGCCCATTCTCTCCCCCTCCTCAAAAAACCTCCGCCTCTGAAAGAGTCTTTTATTTTCGGCTTTTCTCATTATTACTGCTTTATATTCCTGTTGTTTCCCAATCCAGAGCTCCTCTAGCTCTGCAGTGGGGCCCAAAACATACTGCCTTTCCAGCTCCATAACCTCATTTCTAATGCAATCATCCTGCGTTCTTGTTTTCCGCTTTGCCCTTGCTATTTGCTGAATTAGAAGTCCTCTAAGGAAGGCCTTTAGAGCATCCCAGATCACGCCCCCTGCCGCTGTCCCTAGGTTGCATACCATAAATTCCTCTAGCCTAGTAGAAATTTCTCCACTGCTCCCTATTACCTCCAGCCATACTGGATTTACTGACCAGGGCCTATATGTTTGTCTATCACCGATGTGCACCGCCAGTTTTAGTGGAGAGTGGTCTGATAATCCTCTCGGGCCGTAGTCTATTTTATGCACTAGGGGGTGCATTTCCTTATTGCCTATGGCTAGATCTATTCGGGATAGTGTGTGATGTGTCCCCGAATAGCAAGAATATTGCCTACCGTTTGGGTTGCGGATTCTCCATAAGTCACACCACCCCACTTCCTCCAAAAACTGCCTCAGTCTGCCCTCCATTGCCCTCGCTGCCCGGGTACCGATTGGGAGCCTATCCTGCCGACTATCAAGAACTGTATTAAAGTCGCCAATCAGGATTAATGGGATCCCAACCTTGCTCTCCATATATTCCAACAGGCAGTATAGAATTTCCAGCTTGCTTGGAGGAGGGATATAGATATTTGCAATAACAAACTCTCTATCGTCCAACAGGCAGTGCAGAAAAATATAGCAGCCCAGCGTGTCGATCCGAACTCCCCTGCAGGCAAACGACACCCCTTTCTTTACCAGTATACTCACTCCCCTTGAGTAGGAGGAGTAAACAGAGTGAAATTGCGACTGGAATTTCCTACCCCCAAATCTTATCCTAGTTTCGTTTGTAAAATGCGTCTCCTGCAGGCATATCAGATCGACACCCTGGGCCTCCAGCTCTAATAAAACAGCAGTTCTCTTATCAGGATCACCTAACCCCCTAACGTTCCATGATCCTATTCCAACTACACTAGGCATCGGAGAGAGAGAAGTAAGAAACAGGAAGTTTTTTTCTTTACCTTTTTCCCTTCCTTTTTAACATAAAATAAAAAGAAAATAACCAACATATACAGTGTAAGGCGTACCCTTCTTTTTAAACCCCAACCGAGATCACCCTCCTTCTTGACATTTATTATGAGTCCCCTATAATTCCTAGATCCCCTATCCGTGCTAAAACTATTTTTTAGGGGTGTAGAGGATGGGGGGGGGGAGCAGTTTCCCTTCCCCTCCCATATCCCCCACACCCCCCGGGCTCCACATCTTTCCGTGTGCGTATTTAAATAACACAACCCCTTATTTACTTTACTACCCTCCCCCCACCCCTGCTTCTGCTTTCTAGTGAATTTAGCTCCCGTATGGGGAGTAATTAACTCTCTACCCAGTGACTTCCCCTTACCCCTCCCATGCCTATTTCGGCTAGCCCCAGGAGCCTTTAGTGTGACCCAATCTACCCCATACCTCCGTACCTCAACTGATACCAACCACACCCCCCCGCCACCCACCACCTGCCCCCCTCCCCCCTCCCCCACAGCCCTTGTTGCATCTCCCTTAGGGGGAGCACTAAAAAGAGCCAAAAAGAAAAAAAAAAGAAAAAACCTCAATCCACCCCACGACCTTGGTCGTGAACCAACACACATTTGAGGATTTCACCCACTCTTAGACCCACGCTCCTCCCCCCCACCTCCGGGGAAAAAAAAAAAAAATATAACACAAAAAAAAAAAGAACCCCCACCCCCAGCCCCCCTCCCACGTTTAATTTTTCTTTGCACTTTTTTTTTTTTTCCCTTTCCTTTTTCTTTTTAAATGATACAGTGTATTGTCCTCTTTCGATTTCTCTTCTTTTCTCTTCCCTTCCTCTTCGCCTTCCGCGTTTCCCCCGGGCTCCTAGGTTTGTATATTCTTTTTATAGTCCTCGAGCCAAGCTGAGGCCTTATCAGCTGTGTCGAAAAAATAGACTGTCCCTGAAGCTTCTACGCGCAGTCGCGCTGGATATAGCAGAGCATACTGAATTTTATGAGTCCGTAGGGCGCGCTTCACTTCCACGAAGCCCGCCCTTCTTTTCTGCAAGTCCGGGGAATAGTCGGGGTACAGTGAAATCCTACTGCCGTTGTGGAACATATCTCCTTTTTCCCTAGATTTCTGCATTAGCGACACCTTGTCTTTGTAACAGAACAATTTAAGGATCATTGGTCTAGGGCGTCCCCCTGATGCGGTGGGTCTAGTGGGTATTCGATGCGCTCTCTCGATAGCAAAGTAAGGTGAAAGAGTGTCGGGCCCAAAGAGTCCCTTAAGCAAATTTTCCATATATACCTCCGGGCGAGGGCCCTCGCTTCCCTCGGGGAGGCCCAGCACCCTTACATTACATCTGCGCATCCTGTTCTCTATTTCGTCCATTTTATTCCTATACGTATCCAATTGCGTTTGTATGCTCTTGAATTCCCGTTGCATTGGGAACACTGTGTCTTCCAGTTGGCTCACTCTCTCTTCGATAATAGTAGTTCTTTCTAGCACTTTCTGGAGTTCCTGACTCATAGAGCGTAGTTCTACCTTGAGGCCCCCTAGTTGATCACACAGGTCATTCAGGGACCCTTTGCACGAGTTTACTGCAGCTAGTACTTCCTTTAATGTGGGTTCTAGCTCCGCGGCTGTACTGGGCTCAAGTGGAACACCACTAGTTGTTACAGTTGCTCTATCTAGGGAGGTTAGCTCTAAGCCTTTCTTGTTCATTGTAAGTTTAGTACTAGCCGACAAGGCAGCTGGGACTGATGACACTCTGCCCACGCTTTTCCTCTCCCCAGATGGTCCTGACTGCGACTTCTCAGTAAGCATTTGATTGCCCTTGGCGGGGGAGTGCGCGGGGGTGTGCGCGAATTTTTCCAGCTTTGCTGCGGCTGACGCCGCCGCCGAGGCTGATGCTGCTAGGTTCCCCTTTTCCTTAACTGGACGAGTACCCTGTGCTGTTGCGTTTTCATGCGACTGCTGGGGCTCCTCCCCCTTCTTCCTGGTCATCATTGGAGACTCTAGGGGACAACGGGGTTCCAACGGTTTTCCCCTTAACTACTAGTTAATGTGCCCAGGTGTTGTCACTGCCACCCCCTCTCCCCACAACGCTCCCACTAGGTTGCAAGCAGCGTCTCTAGAGTCCACAGCTGGGGTTTAGTTCAACTACTGCAACATTGCATGAATGTCTAGCGTTGCATAGCACTAGCAGGTGCAGCAGATAGGTGCAGCAGATAGGATAGAGTCCTCCTCTATAGCCAGTACTTTTTTTTTTTTTTTTTTTTTTCCCCTATTTATCAGGTTGCTCTCATACCTGTCTTGCAGATCTTCAAGTCTGTACACTCTCTCCGCTCCTTCCACGTGTACCTGTGCTTGTAGCCAGTGTCTGGCGTCTGCCTGCCGGCGTCTGGTGCTGTTCTGCAGCTGAAGCCAGTGAGGAGGGGTTAGGTTAGAGGCGCGGCGGGGCTCCCGGGTCCAGGACACGTCACAGTCTTCCACAAGAGCCCCGGGTGTTGCCCAATCCGACGGCAACCGAGTGAGTCCCGCGACCCAGACTGAGCGCGGGATGCTGGGTAACGAGCGGGTCGGCAAAAGGCGAGTCGGCACCCGGGAACTGCACACTGCGGCGTCCGAGTGTCCCGCTCCAATGGTAGGACGCAGCTGGGCGGACGTGCGGCGATACGGGAAGCAGTGTTCAGCAGAGGGAAGTTCACAAGCCGTCAGGGAAACGGGCTAGGTTGAGCTGCCAAGGACGGGACTGAGCGGCATGGAAACCGAAGGTGGAGGGGAGCGCACGCACACACCCTCTCACATCAACATCCGGTCACGCCCCCCGACAGACAGATTTCCACATCGTTCTTCTTTTGATGGATCTCATTGATTTGCATGTCTAGGGGTTAGAGGGTTGGTGTTTTTACAGGATACCCAAAACAGTAGCAAACATTCCCTCCACTCTTTAGTATCTTCTTAGTGAACTCTTGTTATCTTTATGCCTCTTTAGGTAGGCCAGACGGGCTACCTTTAGGTATCTGCACTCAACTCATGGGCTAGTTGTAGATCTTTAATCCAAGACTGGCAATTGACTAACAGGACTGTTGTTCAACCTCAGCTTTCTTCCCCAGGCAGCAGAACTAAGACGCATGATCTGAACCTCTATCTAGAGCAGAGGTCTCCAAACTTTATGAACATAGAGCCAGTGTCCTTCAGACTTTAAGGGGGCTGGACTATGGCCAGTGGGAGTAGAAAATCATTGGCATCATTTGGAGTAGACAACGACCCAGGATTGATGGTCGTTGGAAGTACAAAAATTACAAAGCGCCTGTGGTCAGTGGGAGAAGGAATAGTGCCTCATTGTTGTTGTCAGTGGGAGAAATGGTGTCCCATCGTTGGTGTCAATGGGAGTAGTAGTGCCCCATTATTGGTGTCAGTGGGAGAAATGGTGCCTTATCATTGGTGTCAGTGGAAGGAATAGTGCTCCATTGTTGGTATTAGTGGGAGAAATTGTGCTCCATCATGGGTGTCAGTGGAAGGAATAGTGCCCCATATCAGTGGGAGGAACAATGCCCCAAGGGCCGGATGAAGGCAAGCAAAGAGTCACATCTGGCCCATGGGTCGCAGTTTGGAGACCACTGCTCTAGAGATATACCATCTCCAGGCTGCAGACCAGGTCCTCTAGACCCATACCATTTCCGGACAGCAGCCCTAAAAGGCAAGAATCTCTAGACTAGCACCCTCCACAGACAGCAGGCCTAAGAGGCCAAGACTGGTTCCTTCACACACTCAACCTCTCCAGACAAAGTCAAGGAGGGGAGGACCTTATATCTTCTAATGCCCCATACACACGGTCGGATTTTCCGACGGAAAATGTGTGATAGGACCTTGTTGTCGGAAATTCCGACCGTGTGTGGGCTCCATCACACATTTTCCATCGGATTTTCCGACACACAAAGTTTGAGAGCAGGATATAAAATTTTCCGACAACAAAATCCGTTGTCAGAAATTCCGATCGTGTGTACACAAATCCGACGGACAAAGTGCCACGCATGCTCAGAATAAATAAAGAGATGAAAGCTATTGGCCACTGCCCCGTTTATAGTCCCAACGTAAGTGTTTTACGTCACCGCGTTCAGAATGATCGGATTTTCCGACAACTTTGTGTGACCGTGTGTATGCAAGACAAGTTTGAGCCAACATCTGTCGGAAAAAATCCTAGGATTTTGTTGTCGAAATGTCCGAACAAAGTCTGACCGTGTGTACGGGGCATTACTCTATCTACCATAGAATGCTCCCAACAGGTAGAAGCAAAAAAAAAAAATGTCCTGGGCTTGGGGAAAACCCAACAAACCCAAACCCCCCAAAAAATGAGCCCAGGTGCCAATACTAAATTTAGACTAAGGGCACTCCAGCTTAAGACAGGGTCTCTATATAGGTTAGGCCTTGCCTAAGTCCAGGATTATTACTTTGGTGGTCATTAACATTTTTCTTATTGAACAGTGTGCAGGCAAATTAGTGGGTCTTACCCCAGATGTCAGGGGATCAGGCTTCTAGTAACAAAGTGAGATGAAATCAGAGAGTCACACTGTGAAGGATGTTCTGGTTGATAACTGTAATAGCAATAGATGATAGGTTCACTTTAAAATTCATGATATAGTTCCAAAGCACCTACAAGCCTTAGGGAGCTGGAATATTTTTTTTTAAACTGATTACTACACTTTCAAAGCTTTAATTTGGACCTTCAGTGTTCTCAATGTGTTCTACACAGCTTCTCGTCAGTGGTGTGACAGAAATAGCTGATATCCCGTTCCACGTTAATGTCATGTGCGCTTTATACCATATCACGTCAGGATTAGCGGGGCCGTAATACCCAATCTAATTGGATAATCAGGCTGCATCAGGAAGGTAATCTCATCATGTATGCTTGCTCAGAAGTGACATTTGATGGACAGCTTATATGACTGGCTACATTCAATCCATGCCAGGACTGAGCAGAATAAAAACAGATATGAATAATACGGCTGGCTGTCATGTTGCAGAAGATCTGTGACAGAAGTGATCAAAGTCAAAGACTGCCATTGCTGACTCCTTACTGAAAATGCTTATTGCCTGGCAGTCATGCATGGTTACAATGATTCCAGTTTGGCTTTTTCTCTCCTATCCAACTGTATCCGTGACAAAAAAACATAGATGATTCAAAATTTCGTTTAACTAAACATAGACAAGACTATAAGCATACTTATTGGCAACCCCTCTTCAACTTTGTTAGGCCAATCTCATAACTCTTTTGATGACACTCTACCTGAGCTTTGTTTTAAATGGAAAAATCTTGGGGTAGTGGCACAGCGTGGGGTGCAAAATTTTGATGATACAAAATTTCAAAAGAGTAAAGCCACCCAGTGGAAAGTACATCACAGTTCAGTACCAGCAGCAGAGTGGACAGCTCCCAGCTGTGATGGCTATGTGTGTCCTGTGGAGGAGATCAGTGCCTGGCATGTCACCCAGGGGGTGCAGTGCATGTGGGCACAATAGTACACAGGGGCACCACTACAGTGATAGGCTGGACGAAGGACTTCTCCCAGCATGTGGACATCTTTGAATTGATGCAGATGAGAGGATAACGACAGAACTGCAACGTGGAAGTATAGTAGGATAGTTCTATTGCACAGAACATAGCTGGCACCTGTATACCAGTGGGCAGGGTAGAGACAGGTGATGGGTGTGTCAGCTGAGCAGACAGAGCACTGGCAAATGAACAGAAGGATGTGGTGGACCTGGAGCCCCTGAGAGGCTCTAGAAGTGTTGAATTTGCTCCTACATGACTGATCCTGTACTTGGAGAGGTTCACTGGGGTGGTATGGAAGAACAAATGGGCTGCATATGTAAGGAGGGCAGCATAGATATGGGACAGTCAGCCGTGAACACATGCAGGTGTGGCTGGGCTACAGCCCTGTCCCTGACTACCCAACAGGACAGGGCAAAGGGCCACCCTGTGTTGGGGTGCTGCCAGTTGGGTATCAGTCTCCAGTCTCTCCAGGTGGGGCGGATAGCCATAGGAGGCACCACTATGAGAGAATGAGAATGCTGGGCACACAGGGGAACTCAAGTAAGGTACATATATATATATATATATATATATATATATATATATATATATATATATACGATACCAGGACTCCAGCTCTGGTGAACTCCATGCCCAAGAGGGTTACATAGTTACATAGTAGGTGAGGTTGAAAAAAGACACAGATCCATCAAGTCCAACTTATGTGTGTGATTATATGTCAGTATTACATTGTATATCCCTGTATGTTGCGGTCGTACAGGTGCTTATAGTTTTTTGAAACTATCGATGCTCCCCGTTGAGACCACCGCCTGTGGAAGGGAATTCCACATCCTTGCCGCTCTTACAGTAAAGAACCCTCTACGTAATTTAAGGTTAAACCTCTTTTCTTCTAATTTAAATGAGTGGCCACGTGTCTTGTTAAACTCCCTTCCGCAAAAAAGTTTTATCCCTATTGTGGAGTCACCAGTACGGTATTTGTAAATTGAAATCATATCCCCTCTCAAGCGTCTCTTCTCCAGAGAGAATAAGTTCAGTGCTCGCAACTTTTCATCATAACTAATGTAGTCCAGACTATTTATTAGCTTTGTTACCCTTCTTTGTACTCCATTTCCAGTACATCCTTCCTGAGGACTGGTGCCCAGATTGCATTCATATTTTTGCCACCCAAATGCATTATTTTACATTTTTCTACATTAAACTTCATTTGCCATGTAGTCGCCCACCCCATTAATTTGTTCAGGTCTTTTTGCAAGGTTTCCTCATCCTGCGGAGAAGTTATTACCCTGCTTAACTTAGTATCGTCTGCAAATACAGAGATTGAACTGTTTACCCCATCCTCCAGATCGTTTATGAACAAATTAAACAGGATTAGTCCCAGCACAGAACGACCCCACTACCCACCCCTGACCATTCTGAGTACTCCCCATTTATCACCACCCACTGACCTCGCCCTTGTAGCCAGTTTTTAATCCATGTACTCACCCTATGGTCCATGCCAACAGACCTTATTTTGTACAGTAAACGTTTATGGGGAACTGTGTCAAATGATTTTGCGTTTTGCGAAATCCAGATACACCACGTCTACGGGCCTTCCTTTATCTAGATGGCAGCTCACCTCCTCATAAAAGTTTAATAGATTGCTTTGGCAAGAACGATTCTTCATGAATCCATGCTGATTACTGCTAATGATACCGTTTTCCATACCCTACAAGAGCTTGCATACTATTGATGTTAGGCTAACTGGTCTGTAATTCCCAGAAATGTATTTTGGGCATTTTTTAACCACTTCCCGACCAGCCGCTGACATTATACTGTGGCAGGTTGGCAGAATCCCGCGAGCCGTTGTAGCTGTACGTCGGCTCCTTTAGGCGGGATAGCAGGCGCGTGCGATCGCGGGCATGAGAGACAGAACAGGGACATGTGTGTGTAAACACAAATCCCTGTTCTGTGAGGAGAGGCAGATCGTGAGTTCCTAATAGCTAGGAACCATGATCTGTCATCTCCTATAGTCAGTCCCCTCCCCCCACAGTTAGAACACACACTAGGGAAAACAGTAAACCCCTTGATCGCCCCCTAGTGGTTAACCCCTTCCCTGCCAGTGACATTTACACAGTAATCAGGGCATTTTTTTAGCACTGATCGCTGTATAATTGTCAATTGTCCCAAAAATGTGTCAAAAGTGTCCAATGTGTCCGCCATAATGTTGCAGTCCTGATAAAAATCGCAGATCGCCACCATTATTAAGAAAGTAAGAAAAAAATAATAAAATAATAATAATAAAAATGCCATAAATCTATGCAAACCAATCAATATACGCTTATTGCGATTTTTATTACCAAAAATATGTACAATAATACATATTGGCCTAAAGTGAGGAAAAAAATTTGCTTTTTTAAAAAAAAATAATTAGGGATATTTATTATAGCAAAAAGTACAAAATATTGTGTATTTTTTCAAAATTGTCGCTATTTTTTTTGTTTATAGTGCAAAAAATAAAAACTGCAGAGATGATCAAATACCACCAAAAGAAAGCTCGATTTGTGGGGAAAAAAAGGACATCAATTTTCTTTGGGTACAGTGTCACACGTTTGTGCAATTGTCAGTTAAAAAGTGACGCAATGCCGTATCGCAAAAAATGGACTGGTCATTGAGCAGCCAAATCTTCCGGGGCTGAAGTGGTTAAATATTGGTGCTACATTGGCTTTTCTCCAATCAGCTGGCACCATTTCAGTCAGTAGACTGTCTGTAAAAATTAGGAACAATGGTCTGGAAATTACTTGACTGAGTTCGCTAAGTACCCTCGGGTGCAAGCCATCTGGTCCTGGTGATTTATTAATGTTAAGTTTCCTAAGTCTATTTCTAATTCTGTCCTCTATTAGCCATGGAGGTGCTTCCTGTGATGTGTCATGAGGATAAACACTGCAGTTTTGGTTACTGAAGCCCCCTGTTTCCCTCATGAAGACTGAGGAGAAGAATACATTCAATACCTTCGCCATTTCCCCAACCTTTGTAACCAGATGTCCTTCCTCATTCTTTATGGGGCCAATATGGTCTGTCCTCCCTTTTTTACTGTTTACATACTTAAAGAATTTTGGGGTATTTTTTTTGCTCTCCTCCTCTATGTGCATTTTGTGTTCTATCTTAGCCACTCTAATTGCATCCTTACATATCTTGTTGCATTCTTTGTAAAGTCTGATAGCTAATGATGATCCTTCAACCTTGTATTTTATGAAGGCCTTCTCCTTTGCTTTTATATGCATTTTTACATTATAGTTAAACCATCCAGGACCTTTGTTCACTCTTTTAAATGTATTTCCCAAAGGGATGCACTGGCTAATGCCCTTATTTAATATGCTAGGGTTAAGGCAGTGCTGGAAAATAATGGTGGCCACACAAAATATTGACACTTTGGGCCCAATTTGGACATTTTCACTTAGGGGTGTACTCACTTTTGTTGCCAGCGGTTTAGACATTAATGGCTGTGTGTTGAGTTATTTTGAGGGGACAGCAAATTTACACTGTTATACAAGCTGTACACTCACTACTTTACATTGTAGCAAAGTGTCATTTCTTCAGTGTTGTCACATGAAAAGATAGAATAAAATATTTACAAAAATGTGAGGGGTGTATTCACCTTCAGGTGTTTTTTAGCAAACTCCATGCAAGCTTTCATGTGTCTTGCACTGAGGAGAGGCTTCCATCAGGCCACTCTGCCATAAAGCCCCGACTGATGGAGGGCTGCAGTGATGGTTGACTTTCTACGACTTTCTCCCATCTCCCGACTGCATCTCTGGAGCTCAGCCACAGTGATCTTTGGGTTCTTCTTTACTTCTCTCACCAAGGCTCTTCTCCCCCCGATAGCTCAGTTTGGCCGGACGGCCAGCTCTTGGAAGGGTTCTGGTCGTCCCAAACGTCACTGTGCTCTTAGGAACCTTAAGTGCAGCAGAAATGTTTTTGTAACCTTGGTCAGATCTGTGCCTTGTCACAATTCTGTCTCTGAGCTCTTCAGGCAGTTCCTTTGACCTCATGATTCTCATTTGCTCTGACATGCACTGTGAGCTGTAAGGTCTTATATAGACAGGTGTGTGGCTTTCCTAATCAAGTCCAATCAGTATAATCAAACACAGCTGGACTCAAATGAAAGTGTAGAAGCATCTCAAGGATGATCAGAAGAAATGGACAGCACCTGAGTTAAATATATGAGTGTCACAGCAAAGGGTCTGAATACTTAGGACCATGTGATATTTCAGTTTTTCTTTTTTAATAAATCTGCAAAAATGTCAACAATCTTGTGTTTTTCTGTCAATATGGGGTGCTGAGTGTACATTAATGATGAAAAAAATGAACTTAAATGATTTTAGCAAATGGCTGCAATATAACAAAGGTGAAAAATTTAAGGGGGTCTGAATACTTTCCCTCCTCACTGTATATAGTTTTGGTTAATATTAATAAGAATATAAAAATACTATTACTATCACTACTGATACTACTACTACTACTACTAATACTACTACTACTACTAATGTATATACTACTACTACTACTACTACTAATAATAATAATAATAACAATAATAATAATTAATAATATATATATATATATATATATATATATATATATATATATATAAAAATACTACTACTAATAATAATAATAATAATAATAATATATAAATACTACTACTACTACTTCGCTCCATTTCAGCATATAGTTTTGGTGCTCCATGGTACGTTTATGGTCAGTCACAAAGGATTATTGGTAAATGTGTATTCTGGAGCTGCTTGCGTTCTGTGGAAGTGGTGGCAATGTCAACTTTTTCTGCTGGTCTCTTTCTTCGCTTGTTTACGCAGATGGTTTGCTTTTTGTCCTCTTATATGTTTTCTTCACTACAACATTTCCCTGCACACAAAGGGGGCTTTTAACGCATCCATTGAAAGCCGCTCTACTTTCTTTCTTTTGGCTTGGCGGCGGAAAAATGCAATTTGGCTGCCGCAACAATTGGGAGCATCACCTGCTGTCCCCGTGTATCGCTCAGTGTCCGCGCATACTGGCTTTAATTCAGAAACACAAACAGCTGCTGGTTATATTTATTCTGAACATGCGTCATGTGTTGTGTTAGGCCGGCAAGCAGGGGGGAAGCAGGTCGGACCGCATCCATCTCTGTGCTGCTGGCTCCAGCAGGTCAGAGGGCCCTTTGATTCCATGGCAGAACTTGCAGCTTCCCGTGCCCCTGTTATTCCCAGCTTTGTCAGAAAGATCACAGGCATATTAAAGAGATATATGTGCTTGCAGTCAAAAGATTTCCATCTGCTTTTTATTTCATAAGAGATTAAGGGACTAAAGCTTGAGTGGTGGAATTTTCTCTTTAATTATGCGATTCAGTGGGGCAAAAAATGGATATTCTCGATAAAGCGACAAACAATTGTGTGCTTCCAATTCTGTGGCAACAGTTTGGGGAAGTCCCTTATCTGTTCCAGCATAACTGTGTACAAAGCCTTCTACATAAAGACATGGTTTGATGAGTTTTGTGTACTGGAGGAACTGGAGTGGCCTACACAGAGCCTTTGAGATAAACTGGTACACCAATGGCGAACCAGGTCCTCTTGTTCAACATCAGTATCTGACTTTACATATGCTTATTTGGTTGAATGAGCACACATCCCCAAAATCATGCTCCAAAGCTTTTTGGTAAGGGTGGGGGGTTGTTATAGCCTCAAAGGGGGGCCATCTCCATATTATTGCCCATCATTTTGAAACAGGATGTCCAGCAAGTCCATATAGGTCTGATAGTCAGGGTTCCACAAATATATAGTGTGTTACTCCCTATCTGGGATGAGCCAAACACGTCGGGTTTCAGTTCACAGAGGTTTGGGTGAACGTTTCAAAGGTTTGGTTTTGAAACCCCAATGAAGTTAATGGGAGCTCCTTCTGTCAAATCAATTTTCTCCATGTTAAAGACAATGGGATTGGCAAAAAAATGTATTTAAAAAAAAGTCAGTTGTAAACAAAATACCCACAAGTTTTTTACATTTCCTTTATTAAGAAAAAGCCCCCCATCCCCTCAAAAAAAAAAAAAAACACTCTATTGCTGTAAGTCCAGCATTAATCATGATGAACGCTCCTTGACAATTGTCAAAAGAGAAAAAAAAAGTTGCTATGCTGGCCTTCTGCTCATGCCACACTCCTGCAGCGAATGGAAGCTCTCCAGAGTTGTCATTAGGTTTATATACTGTACAATGGGTCAGGGATGTGATGACATCATTGACCAAATATGGACATGGCCAGATTATTTGGTCTATAGCACTGGCCATGTTTGTCACCACCAGCCTGCCCCTTTGCTTACATGATTGGAGATTCCTGACCGTGTAATTGAATGGAGCTGGTGATATCACTGGTTGTGAGGGACCCAGCAGTGCCTGGACCCACCAGCGTCCTTAACATCCATTAACAGCGGGAAGCTGTTATGTATAATATCAGTAGTAATACAGTTATTACACACAATGTTTGGCTCTCACCAATCACCCAAGCAGCTAAAGATTGGTCTTAACACGTGTTAGAACCAAACCCTAAAGTGGAATTCCAGGCTATAACTATCTAGTCTTAAATCTGCCCCCACCTCTCTTCCTACTCCTACTCTAACTACCCTGTAGCAGGAAGATGCCTATACATGCCTATTCTCATGGTGCCGCCTTTAGGGGAGAGAAGAGGCAGCCAACAACAGATGCTCCATAGTAAGTCTATGGGTGATGTCACAGTCCAGGCATTCCAGCCATTATCAGCACTCTCTCTTCTCCCCTGAAGCCAGCCGTTGGAGAGTTTACGTGACCGGACTGGAGTGTCCTGAGAATAGGTAAGTATAAGCATCTTCTTTCTACAGACTAGGTAAAATGTGAGTTACAGTAGAAGGGTGGTGAGAACAGGTTTAAGAGTAGATAGGTATAGCCTGAAATTCCACTTTAAGCCCAACACTACTTCCTATGTCCTCTCTCATTTTCACTATTTGTGCCGAGACAAGTTATGTCTCTGGTTGCCTTGGTAGAGCAAACAATCAAAATTTAAGTGCTTCTGTAGCCTTCCAGAGTTTTGGTTGTCGTTGGAACTCCTCAACCTGCAACTCATTAGGCCCAATCACAGAACACCAGACCCAAAACCCTTGGCACCTCTTAGATGGCTAGTGATGGATCATGGTAGTGGCACTGGCTCTTCAGCCTAGGCAAGTACCAGTGACAATCTAAATATTAGAGCCCAGCAATCTCAGTGACGTATGGCCTACTGATTTTGTATCTGGTAATGGTTGCCTGCCACCTGGACCAACTCTGTTTGGTCAAGGTGCTACAGGACTGGATGGAAAAGAGAGCACCCAAGCATGAGCTCCCTGGCAAAGGAAGCTATATTACTTACCAAAAGATTTGTATTTCTGTCTATCCAGTCTTGAGATTTACATGGCTCTTTCAGACATAACAGTCCTGACTAGCATTGTTGGGGACCTAGTCTTTCTCTCCTGCAGTTTCAGTTTCATTCACAAGTCTCTTTTCCACCCTGAAACTGGACAGTAAAAGGAGAAGTATCAGACTGATGAGCTCATCTATGACTTACTCTGCACTCCCCTCCTATCAGCATGCCCCTTGCCAGGGCCTTTTTCCTCAGACAATAGGTGCAGGAATTCCCCCCTTCTGTATCACCCCTTGCCTCTGCCCCCTTCCCACCTCCCATGTGCTGTCCCTTGGTTCCATCCCTTACCCACCTCCCGGTATTGTCCCTTTTAGAGAATACAGAACCAATTCCTATGTAGTGGTTCCAGGCAACTTGTACGGAATTTGTTAATAATAACAAGAAAAGCAGTAAAAAAAGATCCCCTGCAATCAGCAACAATAGACCCCCCCCCCCCCCAGCAACAATAAACCCTTGCAACAACAGACCCCCCCACAACAAAATGCCCCCAGCAACAATAGATCTCCCAGTAGTCAGCATCAATAGACCCTCCAGCAGCCAGCAATAATAGACCCCCCCCCCAAACAATAGATCTCTCCTAGCAACATACAACCCCCTCAGCAACAATAGATCACCCACCAGCAACAGTAGATCACATCAATCACCCACCAACAATAATAGACCTGCCCAACAACAATAGACCCCCAGCAGCCAGCATCAAAAGACCAGTCAGCACACCCCAGAACCCCTTGCCATTACATGTATTCATTGCTGGAGGTGCTGGAACTGCGTTCCCCCTGCGTTCCCGAAAAAAAAAGCCCTGCCCCATGCACTGCAACACACCTGATTGGCACCTTGTGCTACTTTTTGTTTCCCCTCCCCCTTGTGCTCTGCACAATAGACTATAAAAGGCCAATACCAAGTTAAATTCATGGCACTTACACTGGTTACTGCTTAAAAAAATAAATATAATACTTTATTAATGAGTTAATATATTTGATACCTGCCTGGAGTTTATCTCTAGGACCGTATTATCCCAATGTAAATTTTTGCTTAGGGCAAGAGCTGAGGTCTCGTAAAATCAACGCCGAGAGGAATTCTAAAACATCACCGCCACCGGGCAAAGCACAGCTCATCATATCCACTCTGTGTCTACCCCATCCATTGCTAGGCAGACGATTCTCTGCAGAATCCATGAAAATCTATCACACTTGCTGCGGCTCCCACTTGGGAAACCCGTTCTCCATATCGAATGTGGCCTGCTGATCCTGAGGAGATGGATTAGCTTACTAGACCTTTGAAAAACCATCAGCGCTCCACGGCGGGGCCGAGGCTTAAATCTCTCCGGCCATTTGTTTCAAGGTGCACACAAAGATAAATTCCCCCAGAGCAGGAGTCAAGGATGGTGTATGGATTTGCCTGATGGCTCGTGAATACCAAGCCTATTTCAACCCAGCTCTCCTATCGCAGCGAAATAAAAAATCATTTATGCCGGTGCGTGGCACGGCGCGCGCAGTGGAATTTACAGGTGCAATGAAGCACTGCCCCGAAAGAGTTTTTCTAGCGCTCGATTCCGAAGATGATGAACAATGTCAGCCGGCCGGTCTAATGTTCCCCAGTCACATCACACGGCATTCCACCCGTAGACTGTAATCATTTTGTACATACTGTACCGTAACGTCACAGTCTGCGACTAGGCTTAAAAAAACGCTCTATAAAAGCCTTTCCTTCATAATACATAAACGATACTCTTAATATTTTATGGGGTGTACTTTATCTACGGACTTTAGATGTAATACAGCTGAGCTATTAAGAACTTTATATCTAAAAAGATATGGCTTGCTTCTTAAAGGGGAGCTCGTGTATTTTTAGTAGACACTTCGAGGGTTTGTTGTAACATTTAATTGAAGGCGATTTTATTTATGTCCCTTAATATTCCTCCTTGCCATTCCCTTGTTTCCCAATGAGTTGGTGTTCAAAGCTTAAAGAGACCCTATGGCCAGATCATTCATTTGAATAACAATCTTCAAGATTTTATGTGCATTTAACCACTTGCTTACCGGGCACTTAAACCCCCTTCCTGCCCCCAACTTTCAGCTTTCAGCACTGTCACACTTTGAATGACAATTGCGCGGTCATGCTACACTGTAGCCCTATTACATTTTTATAATTTTTTTTCACACAAATAGAACTTTGTTTTGGTGGTGTTTAATCACTACTGGGTTTTTTATTTTTTGCTAAACAAACAAAAAACTGTTTTATAGTTTGTTATAAAATTTTGCAAAAAGGTAATTTTTCTCCTTCGTTGATGTGCGCTGATGAGGCTGCACTGATGGGCACTGATAGGCTGATAGGCTTCACTCATAGGCACTGATAAGGCGGGACTGATGGGCACTGATAGGTAACACTGATGGGCACTGATAGGCTTCACTGATAGACACTGTTATGCCCCGTACACGCGGTCGGACATTGATCGGACATTCCGACAACAAAATCCATTGATTTTTTCCGACGGATGTTGGCTCAAACTTGTCTTGCATACACACGGTCACACAAAGTTGTCGGAAAATCCGATCGTTCCGAACGCGGTGACGTAAAACACATACGTCGGGACTATAAACGGGGCAGAAGCCAATAGCTTTCGTCTCTTAATTTATTCTGAGCATGCGTGGCACTTTGTGCGTCGGATTTGTGTACACACGATCGGAATTTCCGACAACGGATTTTGTTGTCGGAAAATTTTATAGCCTGCTCTCAAACTTTGTGTGTCGGAAATTCCAATGGAAAATGTCCGATGGAGCCCACACACGGTCAAATTTTCCGACAACAAGGTCCTATCACACATTTTCCGTCAGAAAATCCAACCGTGTGTACAGGGCATTAGAGTGGGACTGATGGGCACTGATAGGTGACACTGATGGGCACTGATAAGGCAACACTGGTGTCCACTGATCAGGAGGCAATAATGGGCACTGATAGGCAGCACTAAAGGACACTTATAGATGGTACTGATGGGCACTGATAGATGGCACTGATGGGCATTGATGGGCACTGGTAGGTGACACTGATGGGCACTGATAAGGCAGCACTGGTGTCCACTGATCATGAGGCAATAATGGGCACTGATAGGTGGCACTGAAGGACACTTATAGATGATACTGATGGGCACTGATAGATGGCACTGATGGGCATTGATAGGCACTGGTAGGTGACACTGATGGGCACTGAAAGGTGGCACAGATGATGAGGCACTGATAGGCACTGATTGGCAACACTGATGGGCACTGATAGGTGGCACTGGTGGGCATTGATAGGTGGCACTGCTGGGCACTTAGCGGCAGTGGGTCTGGAGTGTGTGGTACCGATGCCCCGTTTACACAAGATGGTGATCTGCTTTTTTTTTTTTCTCCTCGTGCTGACAGCCGATTACCATCTTCTTTTTACATCACGTGATCAGCTGTCATTGGCTGACAGCTGATCGCGTGGTAAAGGGCCGGGGTCGGCCCCTTACTCCGATCTGTGGTCAGCCGAGTCTCATGGACAGGGGGTGCGCAGGCATTACACAAACAAGAGGATGTACATGGGCGCCCTCCCGTCAATTTTGGCCCGCGATATAGCCGAAAAATGGCAAAAGGTTAACATAGAATATTTAGACATTATATTAGTCTGGCCATCCTAGTGTAGACAACCAAAAAGCCCTGAGACTGCTGCTGGGTGCCCCATATTTAAGATGGGCTGTCATCATCCCCAACATCCTCAGAGCTGGCACTTTACCCGCCTCGCCTCCATATATCACTTAGATATACAGGGGCAAAGGTGATAGTACGTGATCCAGCACTTCCGAGTTGGGCGCCGCTGACGGCCTGCTCCCGCTGTGTATAATCATCGGCGGGTACCATGGACTTGATGTTCACTGGCATCTAGTGATAATTCGTTACACAGGCAGAACGGCGGTCTGCTTATGTAAACAAAGCAGATTGCCATTCTGTCAGTAGGGAAGGCATTCACATCATCAGTGCCTTCACCTAGTAAAAGCTCCTCCCACAGTTTAGTAAAACACTGGCTAGGCACACAATTAACCCTTTGATCGCCCCTGATGTTAACTCCTTCTCAGCCAGTGTCATTAGTACAGCAACAGTGCATATTTTAGCACTAATAACTCTATTGGTGTCACTGGTTCCCAAAAAGCATCAGTTAGTGCTCGACTGTCCGCCGCAATATTGAAGTCCCGCTACAAGTTGCTGATCACCGCCATTGCTAGTAAAAAAAAATAGACTGTATAACTTTTGCACAAACCAATCAATATACACTTATTGGGATTTTTTTTTTTTTTACCAAAAATATGTAGGAGAATATATATATTTACCTAAATTGATGAAGAAATTAGATTTTTTTTTTCAATTTAATTTATTGGAAATATATATATTATAGCAGAAAGTAATAAAAATATGTTTTTTTTTTTTTGTTTTTTTTTTAATTGTCAGCCTTTTTTTGTTTATTGCGTAAAAAAATAAAAACCTCAGAGTTGACCAAATACCACCAAAAGTAAGCTCTATTTGTGGAAAAAAAGTACATACATTTTATTTAGGTACAGCAATGCACGACCGTGCAATTGTAAATTAAAGTACCGCAGTGCCGCATAGCAAAAAAAGGCCTGGTCAGGGGGGGTAAATCTTCCGAAGGTCAAGTGGTTAAAGTGGAACTTCAGTAATTTTTTTCAACTTTCCATCTATTAAATCTTCTGCCCTTGTTGTTTTAACTTTGTATAGTAAAAAAAAAAATCTGCCAGTAAATCCCTTATACAGCCCACTTCCTGTTTCTTGTCTGGTCATTAGCCTAGACTTATGACATCATGCACAGCTCTCTCTCTCACTCTGGTGAGAGTTTGGTAGGAAGGGAGGGGGGGTGAGTCATAAGAGGGCCAATGAGAGCTGCAGAGCTGGAGGTGTGCCTCTGTGTTTCTGTGTAAATGCAGGAAGTGATCAGGCAGCAGCTTCAGCTGCCCACAGCTAAAATGGCTGCAGCCAGACTCAGTGGAGGGAGATTTCTGCAGCATATTTGGCAAGTACATAGTTGCCAACATTGTAAAAAAAAAATGTGGGACACTTTTGTGGCTGTAGGCGGAGCTGTCCAATAATTAGGGGGTGGGGCATTCGTCAGCAGGCGTGGCCTGGCAAAAACAGACAAGTGCGGCGCGCGAAAAATGGGCGTGGTTTACGCGAAATTGTGGGCGTGGCTTAAATGGGCGTGGCTCTAGAGGGTGTGGTTAGAGTCTGAAATTAATGAGGGATGGAGAGGGGGAGAGAGGGGGAGAGAGGGGGAAATGACGGGACAGCAGGCCCAGATCCTACACAATAGAAATGTGTGTATTCTAGAAAGTTTAACAATCAGCAGATAAAGATACTCCAAACACCTGGTGTTAGCACTTCAATCAATCCGGCACCATGGTTGTTATGGTGTCAGGATGATTGATGCGCATTATTTCTATTATTACATTGTAATATAAAATGAAATCATTCAACTCACCATAATGCAGAATCAGTGGGATCCCTGAGCGTGTCACCAGCCACGTCGCCTGCCACCAGCCGTCCGTCCTTGCTTCAGATGTCCGAGCAGAGTCCGTCCTTGCATTAGGTGCCCCCAGCGGAGCCCCCCTCACACCAGGAGTCCCCGGCGTAGCCCCCCTCACATCAGAAGTCCCCGGCGGAGCCCCCCCTCACATCAGGAGACCCCGGCGGAGCCCCCCTCACATCAGGAGTCCCCGACGGAGCCCCCCCTCACATCAGAAGTCCCCGGCGGAGCCCCCCTCACACCAGGAGTCCCCGGCGGAGCCCCCCCTCACATCAGGAGTCCCCGGCGGAGCCCCCCCTCACACCAGGAGTCCCCGGCAGAGCCCCCCCTCACATCAGGAGTCCCCGGCGGAGCCCCCCCTCACATCAGGAGTCCCTGGCAGAGCCCCCCCTCACATCAGGAGTCCCCGGCGGAGCCCCCCCTCACATCAGGAGTCCCCGGCGGAGCCCCCCCTCACACCAGGAGTCCCCGGCAGAGCCCCCCCTCACATCAGGAGTCCCCGGCGGAGCCCCCCTCACATCAGGAGTCCCCGGCAGAGCCCCCCCTCACATCAGGAGTCCCCAGGCGGAGCCCCCCCTCACATCAGGTGTCCCCGGCGGAGCTCCCCCTCACACCAGGAGTCCCCGGCAGAGCCCCCCCTCACACCAGGAGTCCCCGGCGGAGCCCCCCCTCACATCAGGAGTCCCCGGCGGAGCCCCCCCTCACATCAGGAGTCCCCGGCGGAGCCCCCCCTCACATCAGGTGTCCCCAGTGCCCCCCCCCCTCACATCAGGTGTCCCCAGTGCCCCCCCCACTCACATCAGGTGTCCCCAGTGCCCCCCCACTCACATCAGGTGTCCCCCCTCACATCAGGTGTCCCCAGTCCCCCCCCCACTCACATCAGGTGTCCCCAGTGCCCCCCCCCCTCACATCAGGTGTCCCCCCTCACATCAGGTGTCCCCAGTCCCCCCCCCACTCACATCAGGTGTCCCCAGTGCCCCCCCCACTCACATCAGGTGTCCCCAGTGCCCCCCCCCCACTCACATCAGGTGTCCCCAGTGCCCCCCCCCCACTCACATCAGGTGTCCCCAGTGCCCCCCCCCCACTCACATCAGGTGTCCCCAGTGCCCCCCCCCCACTCACATCAGGTGTCCCCAGTGCCCCCCCCCCACTCACATCAGGTGTCCCCAGTGCCCCCCCCCCACTCACATCAGGTGTCCCCAGTGCCCCCCCCCACTCACATCGTGTCCCACAGCGGTGCGCACGCTCACCCCCCACCTAGAACCCCTGCCCCTTTCCATATCAGACTGGCAGCGGGGCGGGGGGTAGGCGGGCCGAGGCGGAGCGGGGCAGGGGGTGGGCGGCGACGCAGAAGCTTCGTCTAGCCCCCCCCAGCCGTCTTCCTGAACTTCAACAAAATGGCGGCCGGCGGAGACCTCTAGCGGCGGCGGCGGCGGTTTCAAAAACCGGAACCGAATTTTTCGGGACATTTCCCGGGACACCACGAATCCGGGAATGAAGTCCAAGTCCCGGGAATGTCCCGGGAAATTCGGGACAGTTGGCAGCTATGCAAGTACAGAATCACAGTATATATAAAATAATATGCAAAGTGGTTGGAGGGAAGCTTCAGAATGCAAAGATGTTTTTATTACAAATTATGTGAGCAGACTGCAGTTCCTCTTTAAGTATAGCTAAAAGCAACTTTTTTTTTTTTAGTTTTGGATAAAGTGGAGATGGATTAGAACGCTTGCCCCTTTTTATCGCTGTCTGTGCCCCCATTAAGGAGATTCACTCTTTCTATCTGTCCTGTTTACCATTATCATTGAAAGTGAAAGTAAAGGAAAAGCCCACATTTTGGGTTGTCCCAGTAAAGTAATAGAGGGGAAATCTTCCAATGGGGACACAAGTTCTGGAGAATCGCTGCTCTATAGTAATCCCCTTCTGCCCTTCCCTTGCAGCTGCATAAAACATTACAAGGATATAGAAAGTAATTAGACACTCCCATAGGAGGAGAAAACTATTGCCGCGTAAACGCGGTCAGAATTTCCGACAATAAATGTTTGATGGGAGCCTGTTGTCGGAAATTCTGACCGTGTGTAGGCTCCATCGGACATTTGTTGTCGGAATCTCCGACAACAAAAATTGGAGAGCTGATTCTCAAAATCCGACAACAAAATCCATTGACGTAAATTCCGATCGTGTGTACACAAGTCCGACGCACAAAATTCCACGCTTGCTCGGAATAAGGCAGAAGAGCCGCACTGGCTATTGAACTTCATTTTTCTTGGCGATCGGAATTTCCGACAACATTTGTGCGACCGTGTGTATGCAAGACAAGTTCGAGCCAACATCCGTCTTAAATAAATCATGGATTTTGTTGTCGGAATGTCCGATCGTGTGTACGGGGCATATGACTTACAAGGAGAGAGGGGGATGTGTTATAAACTTCCTATTTAAAGAAAACCAAAACTGTAAGGCTACTTTCACACTGGGGCCGGCGGTAAAGCGGCGTTATATTTAGCACCGCTTTACCGTCGTTTTAGTGGCGCTATTCGGCCGCTAGCGGGGCGGTTTTAACAGGGTTATAAAGGGTTAAAACCACCCGCAAAGCGCCGCTCTGCCGGCGGGTTTGCGGCACTGCCCCATTGTTTTCTATGGGCAGGGGCGCTTTAGGAGCAGTGAATACACCGCTCCTATAGCGCTGCAAAGATGCGGCTTGCAGGACTTTTTTGACTGTCCTGCAAGCGCACCGCTCCATTGTGAAAGCCCTCGGGCTGTACAGGATGTGCGCTTTACAGGCGCTATTTTTAGTGCTGTAGCGCCTGTAAAGCACCTCAGTGTGAAAGTAGCCTTTCAACATTTTTCTTCTTTTTTAGTGGTGACAAAGTCTCTTTAAAGGTAAACTCCAAATAGACACAAAAGACACAAGTTGATGCTGCTCTGTCTTTGCATTAATACATCATTAAATATAATTGTTTTTAAATGCAAGCAGTGTAAGTATTTTTTTTTTATCTAACATTTTTTATTACTAGACTACTGGATCACTAGAAAAATTAAAATGATGGGAGTGCCACACTAGTTCAAACAGTTCATAAAATTTTATTCTGCAACAAAATCCAAAATTTTCCCCTCAGCAGGGCTTGTAGAGCAATAAAAGTGTGGGAGTGCCAAACTCATTCAAACTGTCCACAAAATATTTCATTCTGCAACAAAAATCCAACATTTCGCCCTTCAAGGCTTGTAGGGCAATAGCCATCGGAGGAGGGATACTGTCTTCTACTGTAACATGGAACCCAAGTAGGCATGTACAGATCATGCAGACAAAGATAATCTACATGATCTATCCATGCCTACTCGGGGTTCAACTTACAGTCCAGAACCAGTCCAAAACCAGTTTGGGCTGTAACTGGTATCCCTCACCCTATGGTTATTGCTCTACAAGCCCTGATAAAGGTGGACTGTTGAGGCCCCGAAATGCACTGTATTTTGTTGAAGAATAAAGTTAATCTATTCTCTATGATATCCCATGTGAGGGATCTTGTTCTATATTGTAAGTAGGCATGTACATATCATGTAGGCACTTAGACAAAGATAACCTCCATGATCTATTCACACCTACTTGGGTTCCAACTTACATTCCAGAACGGTATCCATCACCCTATGGTTATTGCTTTACAAGTCTTGATGTAAGAGGAATGTTGTGCCCCCAAAATGCACTGGATTTTGTTGAAGAATAAATTCAATCTATTCTCTTGACAATATCCCAGGTGAAGGATATTGTCCAAACTGGTATCCCTCACCTTATGGTTATTGCTCTGCAAGCCCTGGACTGTTGAGGCCCCGAAATGCACTGTATTTTGTTGAAGAATAAAGTTAATCTACTCTCTACGATATCCCATATGAGGGATATTGTCCTCTACTGTAAGTTGGAACCCAAGTAGGCAAAGATAACCTACATGATCTATTCCTGCCTACTTGGGTTCCAACATACCATCCAGGATGATATCCCTCACCCTATACTTAACACTTGACAAGCCCAGATTAAGGGGGAATGTTGAGCTCCCGAAATACACAGGATTTTGTTGAAGAATAAAGCCAATTCTCTCGAAAAATGAAAGCTTTTTGTTGGACACTTTAGGCAACAACTCTTGATCCCCATCCTCTTGTCTCTGTATTTATTGTCTGTTTTTATAAATAAAGGCTTATCATAATTAATAAAAATATAGCATATGGAATTCCCTTGGTTTTAAATGAAAACCTCTACTTCATTTTTTAAAAGAAATTGCTGACGATGTCCATGGGTTAACCTGAGATGCCATCTGTCTTTTCACTACCCATTTGTCAAAACCTCCAGTGGAAATTTTGGCAAAGGAATTTTGGATAACGACTGGATGACAGTCAACTTTTTTTCAAGGAAACCTGTCCAATAATGTATTATTAAACTATCTGTACTTCGGGCTGCAGGTCTAGAGTCCCTATGAGAGATTCTTTGGCAAGAACTGATAAGACAAGGATCTGGATTGTTCTTATTCTCATCGTCAAGTAGTTACATTAGACCATTTCTACAGCAAGCCCTCAGAGGCAGCGATATATCTGAATTTCATTTGCCGAGGACACGGGCGAGGAAACCTCGTCTGCCAAATCAAGATTTTCCATCAGCGCTGGAATAGAGAAAATTTCATCCATGCTGGGGATGTAACACGTTTATAAACCTACGATTGCTGGATGTTGTGATGGAAAACCTGCATATTGATACAGACGAAAACCTGTGTTCACTTCTTGCTCAGATTAAATTATCAGCATTGTCCTCTGAGAATCAGATGTTTCCAATCTCAGCGCCATGCTAACAATGTCTGCTGCGGCACAGTCATAATATAATAGGGTTTTTTTTTTTTTTTTCAGTCATGTAGCATCTTCCTGGAAGGTGGTGTACTGGAATTCGAAACATCTAGCTTTGTAGAGACAGTGGCCTCATTTTTAACTACACTTGCTTGCTTGCAATTAGAGATGAACAAATGTTGTTTTTGCAGATGTGTCGGCTAATCGAATATTGCTGATGTGATTCACGCTGTGCTTATCTGCTTTAGAAGCTAAATTCCAGACGTTTCTTTAGTCTTGAACAGTTGTACAGACTCTACTCTTCTACTGAAATTGCTTACTCTGATTTCACTGCACACTGTGAGCTTCTAACAGTGTGTATTGGAAGATTCGGCAAGTCTGGTAGAGCCCGCCGCACTTTTTGGTGGAGGGACGTCCAGCTTTATGTACACTACAGTATATTACCAAAAGTATTGGGACACCTACGTTTACACTCACTCTTTATGGACCTTGCTTTGTGCACTGGTTCAAATCATTTGCTGGAGGGGGGATTATGGTATGGGATTGTTTTTCAGGTGTTGGGCTTGGCCTCTTGGTTCCAGTGAGGGGAACTCATAAGGTGTCAGCATACAAGGACATTTTGGACAATTTCTTGCCTCCAACTTTGTGGGAACAGTTTGGGGATGGCCCCTTCATTTTCCAAAATAACTGCACACCAATGCACAAAGCAAGGTCCACAAAGACATGGATGAGCGAGTTTGGGGTGGAGGAACTTGACTGGCCTGCATACAGTCCTGACCTGAACAAGATAGAACACCTTTGGGATGAATTAGAGTGGAGACTGCGAGTCAGGCCTTCTCGTCTGGAAGAATGGTCAAACATTCCCATAGACACACTCCTAAACCTTGTGGACAGCCTTCCCAGAAGAGTTGAAGCTGTTATAGCTGTAAAGTGTGGGCCAACTCAATATTAAACCCTACGGACTAAGACTGGGATGCCATTAAAGTTCATGTAAAGGCAGGCGTCCCAATACTTTTGGTAATATAGTATACCCCTTTCCTCCCTGTCTCTGGTCCGCCTCTTTCATTCATTAGGTTTCAATTCGTTCAGGTATGGAGACTCATCATTGCATGCCAGCATTACTTAAATATGTTATAAACGCTTACATATACCCAGTGAAGTGACTAGCCCCAGGTGATACACAGCAATCAAACAAATCCTCCTATATAAGTTGTACCTGTTTATCTGTAGCCCTCTCTCCTCAACAGCCATTCAAAGTCCAGAAATTACACAGCATTTCTGAGCTTCAGAAAGCAGGGGGAGGTAATCTGATGCCATACACTGCAGAGCACAAAGCTGAGTGTAATCTGAGACCTGAGTGGAGGGAATAGACACAGCCCACCCTTTAGACAGTCTCATAGGAAATCATGCACAGCTAAGGCTGTCAATCACTTACTGTGTGCTGGAGGGAGAGGCAGGGCAGTCGTTTTCAACCCCTGTCCTCAGTACCCCCTAACAGGCCAGGTTTGCAAGATAACCGAAATACATTACAGGTGATATAATTTGCTGCTCATTGATTGCAGTATTCTAGTCTGCATCTCCCCAAGGTAATGCTTAAAATCTGGCCTGTTAGTGGGTCCTGAGGACAGGAGTTGGGAACCACTGGTCTAGAGATAGGAGAGAGGGGAGACAGAAATCACATTAGGTGCTTTGGATAGAGGCAAGTACACACTATAGAAGATTGTGCTATGTCCATATTCAATGGGGGGCTGTTTCTTTTTCTTTTTTGGGAGGGGTCGGTCGGCGCCACCCTCCAAACCCCCCTCCGCACCCCTCTCCCAGTCAGTTTGACATTTCACCCACGATATTCACCCCCTCCCCCCACGGGTGGTGTTGGTCGGTCAGTCATCCAGCCCTGCACTTACCCCATCTAGGTTGCGGACAGGCAATGTCCATTGGGTCTTCTACAGTATGTACTGTCACTTTAAAATCCCTCTTGTGCCTAAGCTTCAGCTGTTGGCAGCTAATGGAAAAAAGTTTAACTTTTTTGTCTTGAATAGAATGGAGAAAGCTGAGAACCTCTATCTGGTATTATTGCTGTCTACGTCTTCAACAGAGGAATTTCCCTGGTGACATTAATGACTATTGAATTTACTAGGCTATTTTCCCTCTAGATTGGATCTTCTTCATTGATAAGAATGCCATGAATAAAGAGAATACCACATCATGGCCAGTAGACATAACTGATGATCATAGCTAAAAAGGTATTTATTTCCTATCATCATCAGCCCCATCTAGTGGACATAATACCGTATTTTTCTGATAAATGTTCTTTTTTAATGAGTAAAGAGCATTCAACCTGGAGAAAAGATAGCCCGGTCACATAAGATGTTACTAGCATTTGCACAGGATTGACATACATGCAGTTTTGCAGAACAAATAGCTCTGCAGTTTTTTTTTTTGTTTTTTTTTAAGAAGATTTGTACATGACTAAATATGATTTCAAATCATCCCTGTTAAATAATGTTAAACTTTTCGAACATGTTACAATCTTCTTCTCACTGTCATCTTTTGAAAAGAGTGTGGCCGTGTAGAGCTTCGCCCGCACAGCCGTATCGTTCATTCACAGTTTCCTTCGTTATTTTTTTCTGGAAAGGTGAACTAATCCTTTAAATGCAGAATTTGTTGCCTTATTTCTTAAAGGATTATAGGAGTAGACAGATTTAATTATTATTCTAAAGCTTATACAAAATTGCAATGGGAATTTACATTTTTACATGCATGCAGATCCATGTTTTCATGACCATATTTCATTTGTAGGCATGCCCTCTAGTGGCTGCCTTTATTTTTGTAACCCACAGGCAAAACTTTGTTATATTAATGTATTTTACAATTCTTAAACTGGTTGATGTCATCATTACACTTCTTGTAGCACTTAGGCTGGCCTTACATTATACAATTTTCTTGTACAATTTTCCTTTAGATTTATCCAAAGCATATACAGTAATATGAGGTCTAACATGTAAAATACATTTTCCCCAAAAAACTGGACCATGGGGACCATAAAAACTCGGAAGAGATTTGGTAAAAAATAAAAATGTTATTACACATAATAAACATTATATCAAAAAAGAGCTAAAACACATGAAAACACTGCAATGCACATGAAATAAGAATATGTAACAGTGAAAGAAACCCAGATCAACTGTCAGATAGACAGTGGAAACCCAACGCGTTTCGACATATCTAGTAAGGGTCTTCTTCAGGGAGGGGAAGAAGAGGGTTGAAAGGCTTCCATAAAGCTACAAACAATCTATAGAATTGATACAAACATCATAAATGTACATATAATGTTATAAAATGTATACAAATGTTACGACAGGTTAAACAGTGAAATTACATGTGTGTTGATATCAAAAACTGACCTCATGTGTTAGATGCTGTTTGATACTGGAGATCAATTGCTCAAGGCAATAAAGGAGAAGGAAGACAATTCTTAAACTGGTTGATGTCATCATTACACTTCTTGTAGCACTTAGGGTGGCCATACATTATACAATTTTCTTTTACAATTTTCCTTTCAGATTTACCCAAAGCATGTACAGTAATATTAGGTCAAACCTAAACACTTTAAATCTGTATGCAATCAGGCAGGCCCTTGCACTACATAGTGGAAGGTAAATCTAAAGAGTATTGAAAAAAGAAAATTGTATTATGTAAATTATATTATGTGAAGCTGTAGTGTTGTCACATTTTTATTTATTTATTTTTTTTAGGGGGGAGGGTAATCTTACCCAATAATGTTAATATTTTAAAAAAAAAACCTAAATATATTTAGTTTTCAATATGTAAAAGCCTATAAGAATATGTTTAACAATGTGCATGGAGCCAGCTATAGTTGTTTACTACATACACATTTTACTGGAGCAGTCAATTAGGGCAAAGACACTACTGGGCTTTCTTATAAAAAAACAAAAAAAAAAAAACACACAAAAAAAAAAATATTAAACCCAAATTTTCTGTAAACACAATAAACTGAAAATACCCTGAATTATATGTTTATAAAAAAAAAAAAGCACACAAAAAAATTAAATAAAAAGCATATAAGAGAGAGAGCGAGGGAGAAAGAGAGACATTCTAAAATTCTAACCCTAATTGAAGCCTAGAGTAGACCCATATCATTACCAATTTTTTTTTTTTTTTTTTTTTAACAAAACAGTCATCCTTGATTTCCACATAAGGATGTTTATGAGATCACAATTTTTCAGTACAGACATATAAAAAATGTCATAGCTGAATTTGATCTGTAAAAAAAACCTCTGCTCCTGTGAACCAGTAGGAGCTTTCTGTCCTTTCCTGTGCACCATATGTCAGTCATTATGATCCGATGGTGAGAGACAAGCTCTGACACATCCTGATAGTTACTGCTCTTGACAAGGAATATATAGAGTGTTTTGCAGAAGTATACTATATATATATATATATATATATATATATATATATATATATATATATACACACACATATATGTATGTATATGTATATATATATATACATACAGTATATACATTTAAAAATATATTCAATTATACCAGATATGAACAGTGTGTATTCAAAATATATGTGAATTGCAGCAGGTGAAATTGTACGCACTTTTGTATTTGTCTTTGTTAGGACGACCTTTTCCCCTGTCCCTTCCTCAAATATAATTTAAATTACCATGAAGCAATGCTGGGCTTTCTCAGAAAAAGAGCTTTCTTTTGGTGGTATTTGATCACCTCTGCGATTTCTTTTTTTTGCGCTATAAACAAAAAAAAGCGATGATTTTGAAAGAAAATTTTTTTTTTTTACTTTATAAAACATATCTAAAAAATAATAATTTAAAAAAATCAAATTTCTTCATCAATTTAGGCCAATATATATTCAGTTACATATTTTTTTCTACAAACAATGGGATATTTTTATAGAATTTTTATTTATTTATTTTTTTTACAAGTAATGGCGATTTTTAGCGGGACTGTGTCATTGTGGCGGACAAATGGGACACCTAACTGATGCTTTTGACACTTCTTTTGGGGGACCAGTGACACTAATACAGTGATCAGTGCTAAAAATCTGCACTGTCACTGTACTAATGATACTGGCAGGTAAGGCGTTAGGGCGATCAAAGTGTTTAGTGTGTCCCCAGGGGGTGCTTTCTTACTGTGTGGGGGTCGCTCTGACTGAGTTAAGTCAGAGATCGGTGTTCCTGCTTAGCAAGAACACAAGATCTCCATCTTCTCCCCTGTCAGAAAGGCGATCTGCCTTGTTTACATAGGTAGATCGCGATTCTGCCTCTCCCGGGAATGATCGCGGGTGGCCGGCAGACGTCGGGTCCAGTCGGACCCATTGATTGCATCCCCTGAGTCCAATCAACGCACTATCGCGCAAGCGGTGGCGTGCACGCCCCCCCCCTCCCCAGTGTCTATTGCACGATATGACTTACAGGTACGTGGTTTTGCGGTAGATATGCGGTAGGCGGTCAGCAAGTGGTTAAAGAAAAGACAGCCACAAATCAGTTATAAGAAGATGTTTTGAGACCCAATCGGTCTCAACCTGACCCGATCTGTCATTAGAATACTGAGGGTTTTTTTTTTCTATGTTAGATCTCTTTACATTTACAGAATGAACATGGTTCCTACTCCTACTGTATTGAAAAGCATTAGGTACATTATATTGTATGCAATGTTCACGACTGCCTTCATTGATAGTTCAGATTAAAATAGCTAATTTTCTCACTGCATTGTGTGGTCCTTTGCAGTCTGCGTTGTAATGGATGAGAAGTAATTTATACTTCCTTGTTGGGTACGGCGTCACCCTTGAAGGGCCATGATCAATAAGGGAAGCTGCAGCTCTCTCAGCTTAGTGGTGAAGTTTCCACAAGAGCAAATCTCTCTTAGCTAAGTGCCTGGTGTGTTACTTATAGCGGTGAGCTAGATTCATCATGTATAAAAAAAAAAAAAAAAGTGCTCAGATGAAAGGGATATGTTTCCTTTGTGAGCTCTATAAACTTGCCTGGAAACTGCACGCCATTCCTCTGCTCCGATCACATGAAACACAAGGACAGACGTATCAGTACTTGATTAAAGGAGTCCCCGTGTCTCTGCTAACAGGCAGGATATTAACCATATAGTTACATGCTTAGGTTGAAGAACATGCATAGATCCATCAGTAAAAAAAAAAAAACACATTTTCAAAACCCTAAGGACCCTTTCACGTGAGCATTCTGATCAGATCTACCTGCCAGTTTTTTCAGGCAGACCTGATAAAAAGGTCCATGCATTCCTATGGACAGGCAGGAGTAGATGGACCCACCTACCTCTAGGTCCAGTCCTCAAAAAGGGTTCTCCAGGTCTTCAATCACCAACTTACAGTGGAACTTCACCCACAAATTCAAGTTCTACCTTGCCTCCTCCCCCCCCCCCCCTCCACTATATTGGAATTTTTTGTGACAGGTACCCACTTCCACTTCCGTTCCGACCGCCTAGGTGATTGGAGCAGAAGTGCCCCCCCCCTGCCCGCAACCTCCCAGGACCACTGCAAAGACTCAAACAAAAGAAGGCGCACCGGCCCAGTGCATTATCCCAAATAGCATTTATTATTAATTCAAAAATGCAGGTTGCACTTTCCTTCCTCCTCCCCTCCACTATATTTGGATTTTTTTATTGACAAGTACCCACTTCCACTTTCGCTCTGGCTGCTTAGGTCAGTGATGGCGAACCTTGGCACCCCAGATGTTTTGGAACTACATTTCACATGATGCTCATGCACTCTTCAGTGTAGTTGAGTATCATGAGAAATGTAGTTCCAAAACATCTGGGGTGCCAAGGTTCGCCATCACTGGCTTAGGTGATTGGAGCGGAAGTGCCCCCCCCCCGCCCCGCGCCACCCGCAACCTTCCTGGAAGCTGCGGGACCACTGCAAAAAAACAAAAGAAGGCGCACTAGCCTAGTGCATTATCCCAAATAGCATTTATTAATAAAAATCCTCATAAGATATACTCACAAAGTGACAGCATATCTAGCTACTGATCCGACCGGGATCCTAGCTGGTTAACGGGTTTTAGGGGGACAAACTCTCTTCTTCAGAGCCAAACCTTCAGGACCCTCTCGTCACAGCAAAATTTCCTCCCCCATTTGCCTCATCCCCTGACTTCTCTGTCAAGAGCAATGGCACAACTATCAGCCCATCCCCGCATGCCAGGGTGCTAGGTATTATCCTGGACTCTGAAATCTCCTTTTGGCCCCACATCCAATCACTTTCCAAGGCTTGCTGCCTCAACCTCCGCAACATCTCCAAAATATGTCCCTTCCTAACCAATGAAACCACAAAGCTCCTAATTCATTCCCTGGTTATCTCTCGCCTCGAGTGCTGCAACTCCCTCCTCATTGGCTTACTTTTAAATAGGTTATCCCCCCTTTAGTCCATCACGAATGCTGCTGCTAGACTCATCCACCGTACAAACCGCTCAGTGTCTGTTA
Organism: Lithobates clamitans; assembly: GCA_037952925.1. Taxonomy (NCBI): domain Eukaryota; kingdom Metazoa; phylum Chordata; class Amphibia; order Anura; family Ranidae; genus Lithobates; species Lithobates clamitans. The sequence goes on from JBBGZY010001119.1 coordinate 105,937, forward strand.
CTGCTCTATGCCAATCCCTCCATTGGCTACCACTCACCCAACAAATTAAATTCAAAATACTAACAATAGCTTACAAAGCCATCCACAACTCGGCTCCCGGCTACATCATTAACCTAGTCTTAAAATACCAACCAAATCGTCCTCTTCGTTCCTCCCAAGACCTACTGCTCTCTAGCTCCCTTGTCACCTCCTCCCATACTCCAGGACTTCTCCCAAGCCTCTCCCATCCTTTGGAATACCCTACCCCAAACTGTCTGACTATGTACAACTCTGTTCACTTTTAGGTGATCCCTGAAAACTTTTCTCATCAGAGAAGCCTATTCTACCTCCACCTAACAACTGAACTTAAAGTTAAAATAAACTTAACTTAACTGAACTTAAAAAAAATAAATAAAATAAAATAAGATACATTCATATAAAAAAGAATGTAAAATGTGCACCACCTGTGTCACGTACCCATGTATTCAGTATATCCAATGTTTTCACATCACTGGTGTTAACACTATTTCCTTGATCCTGGTGCTATGCTTGATATGCTTGGTACAGTGTCCTACTGTGTGGGAAGACACCATTATAAGGCATGGATCTCGTTAAAAGAAGAAAATTGGCCCAAGACGGCCTCACAGTGGCATGTTGAACGCACGATACTGCCAAGGACAGGAAGTATGGGCTGGAAACCCGGCTGTGGGACCATTTAGATGCATGCACAATGCAGAGGATGCCTCCATATTTTGTGTGGGAAGCTGGCTGTGACTCCTTGCGGCTTCACAGCCAGCTTTCCACACTTAATATGGAGGCATCCAGGACCCAAAGACCTGCGAAGTAGCGGCCCGGATGAGAACAGCACTGGATCCTTGGACAGGTAAGCAGTAGCGGTCCGTCCATACAGGGGCACAGGGGAGCCGCCCCCCCCAATCCATGCGCCTGGTCCCTAATGCAAATGCAGGGTGCCGGACGCATGGATTTCAATGTTTTTAAGCACATGATTAGATCCTGAGGCTCTTATTCGCTTTGAAAAAGGGTAAGCTCAGGGCGCAGAGCACTGCGCCCTGAGCCCACCCAGTTGTGTGAAAATAGCGAATTAATATTCGCTATTGTCTTCCTGTTCCTGAAGCGGGTCCTGAGTCTTAGACTAGAGTCTTAGAGCAGACCAGGGAGACGAGGACAGGTACAAGCAGAGCAAGAACAACAGGAGCAAGCTCAGAAGCCTGAGAAGCAGAGGTCCCTGAGGCTGAGCATCAAAGCCCAAGAGAGAAGGAGGATGCACAATGAATGATGCCTTGGACGGCCTCCGGTCCGTCATCGCCTATGCCCACAGCCCATCTGTCTGGAAATGCTCTGAGATTGCCACCCGGAACTTCTCCTGGAGCAGCTAGAGCAAGGAGCCCCCTTACGGTAAGGCCTCTAATCGCCGGCGTCGGGGGGGAGGGTGGTGGGCATCGGCAGCAATGCGAGTGAGTGGGGGAGGTTTGTTTGCCACCCCCCCAAAAAAATATTGAGCACCAGCTGCCACTGCGGGTAAGTATCCTTATATTAAAAGTTAGCAGCTACAGTTTTTTGTAGCTGCTGACTTTTAATTTTTGGAAACCTGAATGAAGCTCCTCTTTAAAATGGGAAGCCATATTTGTTGTCAAAGAAAAATACAATCCTCTCTAGACTAAATGTATATATTGCGCATATTATATTTTAGCAAATGCTGGTGTAAATTCTTACCTACTTGTTTAGTGTAGATAATGAGCTAGTTAACTGCAGGCCGCGTGCTGAAGTCCTTCAGCATGAGCGTGAAGTGGGAGGTTCTGCCTTGACCTATAATTACTTGATCATTCCCAGTCATTGCAGATTGAATGAAATAGCAATTTTATATAAAGTAACATTTTAAAAAATAGATGGTAGAAAGTGATGCTCAAAGAGCCTCATTATGTCTTAAGCGATATACCTTTAGGACATCGTCCACACAATAATAGGTCAAAACAGGTCAAAACTGTTGCAACAGCTAAATGGCTCACAAGAGACAAGGGACAAATAGATGACCTGATTTAAAAAGGTGTTATAGAACAATAAAATAATACTACTCTCCTCTATTCTTCTTCCAAATAGACACTCCGACATCAAACAAACACAATTACAGCAACTTACACGTTCTCCCACTTAATTAGGAAGAGCTTACTGTTAAATATTAACAAATGTATTTGAAAAATCACCAGTCAGTACCATAGTGGTTGACGATTTATCTGTCTTTGTTAACCACTTGCTTACCACCACTTCCTGCCCAGACCAATTTTAAGCTTTCAGCGCTCTCCCTCTTTGAATGACAATTGCGCGGTCATGCAACGCTGTACCCAAATGAAATTTGTGGTAATTTTTACACACAAAGAGCTTTATTTTGGTGGTATTTAATCCCCACTGTGTTTTTTTTTAATGTTTTGCTAAACAAACAAAAAAGACCGAAAATTTTGGAAAAAAAAAAGTTTTCTTATATTTTGTTATGAAATTTTGCAAACAGGTAATTTTTCTCTTTCACTGATGGGCACTTATGAGGTGGCACTGATGGGCACTGATAGGTAGCATTGATGGGCACTGATGAGGCGGCACTGGTGGGCACTGATAGGTGGCACTGATGGGCACTGATGAGGTGGCACTGGTGGGCACTGATGAGGCGGCACAGGTGGACACTGATAGGTGGCACTGATGGGTACTCATAGGCAGCACAGAGAGGTGGCACTGAGGGGCACTGATAGCGACATTGGTGGGCACTGATCAGGAGGCACTGACGATGAGGCACTGGAGGGCACTGATTGGCAGCACTAATGGACACTGATAGGTGGCACTGGTGGACACTGATAGGTGGCACTGGTGGGCATTGATTAGCAGTACTGATGGGCACTGATAGGTGGCACTGGTGGGCACTGATAGGTGGCACTAATGGGCACAGATTTGCAGCACTGTTGATCACAAAGGGGACCAATGTCCCTCTAACAGAAGGCGGATAACGGCTTGCATCTTTTCTTCACGCTGACGACGTGAAGAATAAAAAAAGCGGCAATCCGGTTTCTGTTTACTTCCTTGATCAGTTGTCATTGGCTTACAGCTGATCACGTGGTAAAGGGCCCCCTGTGATTGGTCCTTTACCCTACTCTGTGATCAGCGGAGTCCCAAGGACTTGGCGACCACAGAGGGGCGCTCGGGCGGCGTGAGAATAGAAGGACATACATGAATGCCCTCCCGGCAAAGGAAGCCCGTGCTGTAGCTGTCTTTCGACTATAGCGTGGGTGCAAAGTGGCTAAAATTTGTGTCATTTTGATTTTCAAAACTATAGGAAAACAGCAGGTGAAATACACATATATATAAATATACAGAGTCTATTTTCTCTAAAAGAGATAAGTCATTAATAAATGAATAAGAATAATAATTCACTTTTAAGTGTAGTTTTTAGCTTGAGCTATTGAGGTTTGCAAATGACAGCATTTTTACACCAAAGAAGCAAAAGGGGAGCCAAGAAAACATGAAAAAGAGCCCAAAGGTTTTGAAACGAGTCTGCCAAAAAGCCTGTTGCTGGTTAAGTTGGCAGAGGTGCCCATTGTAATATGTCTAAGAATAGTCCGGAGTCATCTGGTTTAACCACTTGCAGACTGGGCCTTTTTCTGATATTTGTTGTTTACGAATAAAATTCAGTATTTGTTGCTAGAAAATTACTTAGAACCCCCAAACATTATATATTCTTTTTTTAGCAGAGATCCTATAGAATAAAATGGCGGTCTTTGCAATATTTTATGGCACACTATATTTGCGCAGCAATCTTTTATCCCTAATAGAAATAAGGATGACATGTCCTTTTTATTGAGAGATCTGGAATCAAAAAGACCCCTGAACCCCTCTCCTCAAGGTATTGGATAAATCATGAAAAAACATTCTCTAGGCTGAGTCTGTGTTGTCAGTTTGCATGGAACTGTGCTTGTGGATGTCAACATCCGTACTATTGTGGGAGAACTTGTATCGCTCTCAGTGGCCCCTCCGGGAGGGGGGGGGGGGTGAGTGCTACATTTTTTTTTTTTTCCTAGGATAGTTCCATTTCCTTTAAATATTATAACTATCTAATCTTTTAGCAGTAAGTCTAAATAGCTCAATTGTTCAGCAGGGCCAAAGTTCCACTTACTGTGAAAGTATCTATGATCCCCTTTTACGAAACCATACCAACCAATGAGCTAGATGAGACAGATGTTTGATGATCGCAGTTCGTGTTTGGAATGCTGCTTGAATGTAATTTTTGGAAACGTTCCCTATCACAGATTTTCGGCCAATGTGTTGGGACATGGTGTGAAGCCAGATGCGTCAGAGGAGTTTAGGTGCGATATATGGAAAGGCCTTGAGAAAAACAGAGATGGTAAAGTTATGCATTGGTGATGAAAAGTGTAAGTGATGAGGTTGAGAAATAAGCCACATTTTTTTTTTTTCATTTCTGACGCTCAGTTATAATAAATGAGTTATGGGACGAAATGAACACTCATTTCAGCTACAAAGTTAAACTTAAAGTGTGAATCAAATTAAAGGTCATGAGTTACGTAATTCTTACTGTATTGCATTTTCAGAATGATGTCTGGTAACTACCACAAAGTATGGAGCTAAAGGAAGCAAAGTTGATTTATCGAACTTGGTCTTGGTTTACAGAATGTAGCCAAGTCTATGAAGTGCTCTCATCAAGCAAGCCAAGAAGCAATGTTTCCCAGACCGGTGTTTTTCAACCAGGGTGCCCTTTGGGGTCCTTTGGGGTGCCATTAGCATGAGACCCAGTTTGCTCTGGATAATGAGTACTCTCTAAAGGGGAGATACCTTGATGTGAGGACTCTGCCATGGAGATTATTTGATGTGTTGGGGGGGGGGGGGGGCTCTGCCATGTAGGTACTTTGGTGAAATGGGGGCTGTCATTTAAAGGGGGAACCTGATGTAATGGGGCAAGGCTCTGACTCTGTGATGGGGGACTCTTAGGTATAGAGTGGACTTTGATGTGTTGAGGGAACATTGACATGAAAGAAGATTCTCTGACATGATGGGGGGCCTGTGATGTGAAGAAGGGAGGACTTTACTATGTAGGCGGGACTTTGATGTGATTGAGGATCTCTGATGTGAGGGGGTTACTTTTACATGATGAGAAGACCTCTTATGTGATGGGGGAACCTCTGATGTGACGTTAATTTCTTCAAGATGGTTATGTGTATTGGGCCGGGCTCAGGTTTCCCATAATAACTAACAATAACTAACTTATTTATTATCTAATACTAATGTGAAGTTAATTTCATCAAGATGGTTAAGTGTTTTGTGGCGGGCTCAGGTTTCCCAATTATCTAACTAACTGGGATCCAATGATATGATGGGAGGACCGCTGACGTGATGACATCTTTTCTCATATGATGGGAAGACCACCGAGGTATTGGGGGTCCTCTGATATGATGGGAGGACCTCTGACGTGATGGGATCCTCTACTATGATGGGAGGACCTCTGACGTGATGACATCTTCTGATATGATAGGAGGACCACTGATGTATTGGGGATCCTCTGATATGATGGGAGGACCTCTGATGGGCTGGGGGTCTTCTGATAGGATGGGAGGACCTTTGACGTGATGGTATACTCTAATATGATGGGAGGACCTCTGACGTGATGGCATCTTCTTATATAATGGGAGGACCACTGATGTATTGGAGGTCCTCTGATATGATAGGAGAACCTCTGACATGATGGAATCCTCTGATACGATGGGAGGACCTCTGATGTGATGGGGGGTCCTCTGATGTGAAGTTAATTATATCATATCCATTGTGTGGACATCTCAGGCTTAGGTTGATTGATAAGTAACATCTAATTTTTTTTCATTTTAGATTGCATTTGAGATTTTGCATAATTTTAAAGGGTGCTGGGACTGAAAAACTGTTGAGAAATGCTACTATAGAGCATCACTTGGCAGCATCCAACAGCAGTCTCCAGGCTTTTGAAATGTCTACATAAGGGAGGTTTTACAGATAAACAACAAGCATAGAATACAATACATGCACATATAATATTATGGGAAGCGTTTTGTGGAAATGAATGGTCTGGTGACAGGGTCTCTTTAACTTTCAGCTTTTTATACACTGGTGCCGCATACTGTGCTGACATTTCATGGAACCCACAACAGCTTTGATGCCATTTGTAAGGCAACCTCCCTGATGCCAGCTAAACCAATTACACTTTGATTAGGAGGATATGGGGAAGGAGTGGTCAGGCCTTAAATTTGATCAAAAGCAGATGCCCACCCAGATGGGAAATTGTTCCTTTTAAATTTGAGCTATTCAGTGGCAGAGGGACTGACATACAGCGGGTCCATAAACATGGCCCATAATGTCGAGTTAATTTAGCACCCAGTCAATACTATTACATTTTACGCTATCAAAAGTGCTGTGTGTTTGATGTTATCTATAAAATCTTACAGCTCATACAGAAGAGTTGAATACTTAATAGCCTCAGCTTAGCGATGCTCGCTCTGTTACTGCAGCATCCGTGAATATTCCAGTGCCATGGTAAAGCAATATGACGCTTAACAAATTATATCAGACATATGAGCTATGTCTATAGCTGTAGGTGGGCTATGGCAAAAAAACCAAAAAATGCTACACAATTGATAGTTTTCTCTATTAATATTTCATATATTTCCAACCACTATTAAGACATTGATTACACTTACGAAATTTAAACAACCTATGTAAGTTAATAAAAACATCAGGTTGGTTTTATCCCGGGTAGGGAAGCCAGGGATAATACCCTGAAAGTGTTTTAAATGACTTTCAGTGCAGCCCCCTAAATACATATAGATGGTGCCATAAAAAATTCTATACTGTGTACTTACCCCTAACTTTAAACTCAATTGTGGCCAAATATAGGCCAATTGTCTCCCAATTTCAACCAAATTTTATTAGCTTTCAGTTGCAAAAACCGATCAATCCAACCTCAATCGGCAGCAGTGTATATACTGTAAATTTTATAGTAATAAGGTAGGGATGTTAGTAGGCTTCCCTAATCCATGCAGTCATTATTTTTGCAAAAAAAAGCTGGTTACAAAAGGTTAATACTGTTAGAAAATTGCCTTATATATGGCCAGTATAAAACTTACTGTAAGGATAGAGTAGCTACAGTACTCAGCATTAAAAGCCAACGAATATGACATAATTACATGTAATTTATGTTAATATAATATAATATACAATGATATTGTATACAAACATGGAGTGGGACTTTATATAGGTACCCAAAACACATAAAAAATTTATAAAAATATATCTCCTTATAGATAAAATATATGAACACAGTATAAAAGATTGCAATCAATTACATCAAGGGTTTATGTAGCATGTGTAAATTCCATCATGTGAAGATGTCTTCAATATCATTCTGTAAATAATTAAAGCTCAACGCGTTTCAACTCATAAAGAGTCTTCATCAGGAGATAACCAGTACAGCAAAAATGATGCAAAAATAATGATGCAAAAATAAAAAAGAGGATGCAAATCCAAGGGAGACCCTAGAATACAGGCCTGGTGTAATGTAAAAGATGCTAAGCCCAGCCACAGTCTCAGATCAAAGAGGGAATAATCACCTAGTATGTATGGCGGGGGAGCCTTAGCAGGTAGTGCTTGTAAAGTCCTTAACATCTGATGATGAAGAGAGAAACATATGAAACCGCCACAGATGGTCTCAAAAGCAGCCAAGCACACACAGCAAGGGTCTCCCTTGGATTTGCATCCTCTCTTTTATTTATGCATCATTGGACTTTTTGTTGTACAGTTTACCTGCGAATAAAGACTCTTTATGAGTTGAAACACATTGAGGTTTAATTATTTACAGCATGATATTGAAGAGATCTTTACATGTTGGAATTTATAAGTGCTACATAAACCCTTGATGTTATCGATTGCAATCTATCTTTTTTACTGTGTTCATATCTTTTATCTGTATTGAATAAAGAGATACATTTTTATTCATTTTTTTAAGTGTTTTGGGTACCTATAGAAAGTCCTACTCCATGTTTGTATACAATATGTAAAAAGGAGATACCATGCTACTCCCGAGGGGAGACTATGGGAAATGGGGATGTGACCTCACCAAAAATACCCCTCCAGGGGTCACCCTGTAATGCCTTTTAAAAGGATTCAGTGTAGGTGACCACTTCACCCTGAAGAAGCCTACAGTACCAGTAGGTGAAATGCATAGGTGTATGTGCCCAATGCATGCCCACCTCAGCTAGCTAGCCAGGGCTCTTTACTACTTCACAGCCCCCATTCCTCCGCTGTGACCTGGAATTCCATTGCCAGCCGGAAACCGGAAGTAGACGACCAGACGGGTCCCTGCCGGTGTTCTGTCAGTTTCTCCAACCCATCAAAAACTCCAACCACTTAACTTCCAGTTTCTTGAAACCAGCAGTAATTGGAGTTTTTGACAAATTGGTGGTCGGACACAACAGCTGCAACCGAATAGAGTGTGCTGCAGGATATTATGAGCAGAGATTCTTACTCCGTCTGATACTAGCCAACAAAATGTCCAGCTCCGAGGCAGCAACAACTTTGTCATCGTTAGCAGATGTACTGTCAAAACAGCTCAATCTTCCTGTACCGGACTCTATTTGGTTGACGATGTTGTGTCCAACCACCAATTCATCAAAATCTCCAAAGTGACATGGTTGGAGTTTCTGATGGGTTGGAGAAATTGACAGAACACCGGCTCTATTTGGAGGATCTCCCGTGCCAAGCACCATCTCTAGGCATGCAGAAGACCAGAACCGCAGCCTCCAAGAATCCCTACCAACTAGAACTGTTCCAGTAACCCAGGATCAGCAGCTGATGACCAGTTCACACACACTCAGAGTCCTTACAATCAGTGTGACTAGCAAGCCACAGATTTCGAGAGTAATGTGAGAACTATATGGTGTCACCATCACTTAGATGTTCCACTCTGCATTACTGGACAGTTAACTGTTGCCTGCCATTTATGTCTACACTGGCGCTGAATGACTTTAATGTCTGCTGACTTTCATTTGGCTTAAGCTATCCTCTTGAATTACTGCAAACGCCACTTACTCTGCCCCACTCAGAGCAATCAATCACTATTATTTACCTGGCCTCCAGTGCATTATCCATTGCCAGGGACTGTGCAAATAGCAGGGATATTATTCCATGAAATGTTTTACATGTGCAATTACCACCACATTTTCATTGAGGACATATAGAGAGCTTGGAGGTCCTTGGTTTAGCACAAGACTAAGCATTAGTGCGTGCGACCAAGGTTTCCCAAGACTCTCTCAGTCCTATAAATACTTTACTGTCCGTATCATTGACTGAATTGCTTTGAATGACATGTGCAGTTGGTTTTGGTTTTGGCTGAGCTCATGGGCATGCGTTTTTAAGTTCTTCTCACAAGGCAGGAGCGCATGTCACTCCTCTCTATCACTGAGACCACTTATTCAAATTACCCTGGTATTTTGGGATATGGATATACCCATCACCCCCCTACTGAACCCTTGACCCCATGGGATCCAAGTCTAATCAATATTTTATTTTGCACTTCACTTATTCGATGATTCCTTTATGGCGTTGACATTGCTTTTCTGATTTTATTTTCACACCTTAGATTCATATATCGACTTTGACCAGTGTGCTACTGGCCTTTCAACATATTCTTATTGAATATATGTGATGTTATTTGTTTTATTATTTTTAGGGTACAAAAAAAATGCCAATTTCCCATAGTCTCCCCCTCGGGAGAGGCATGGGTATCTTCATTTTGCTATATTGACTTTACATAGGGGATCATGCCGGAATTTTTAATCAAGCCCCCCCCACCCAATACCCATTATCACCCAATACCCATTATCACCCAATACCCATTATGTATACAATATGTAATTTATGTTACAGTGATATCTTAATTAAACTTAACTGGAGTGGTTGGAGGGCAAAGAAATCCTGAATAAGCAAAGTACTAGCATATCTAAATCCAAATTTGTTTTATTGTTTTGGATAGAGCTTGAACGGAGTTTTCCCATAAGGAGAAAAGCTGTTTCTATACAGTGCCTTGAAAAAGTATTCACACCCCTTGACATTTTCCACATTTCGTCATGTTACAGCCAAAAACGTAAATGTATTTTATTGGGAATTTATATGATAGACCAACACAAAGTGGCACATAATTGTGAAGTGGAAGGAAAATGATAAATGGTTTTCAAACCTTTTTACAAATAAATATCTGAAAAGTGTGGCATGCATTTGCTTTCAGTCCCCTTTACTCTGATGCCCCTAACTAAAATCTTGTGGAACCAATCGCCTTCAGAAGTCACCTAATTAGTAAATAGAGTCCACCTGTGTGTAATTTAATCTCAGTATAAATACAGCTGTTCTGTGAAGCCCTCAGATGTTTGTTAGAGAACCTTAGTGAACAAACAGCATCATGAAGGCCAAGTAACACACCAGACAGGTCAGGGATAAAGTTGTGGAGAAGTTTAAAGCAGGGTTAAGTTATAAAAAAATATCCCAAGCTTTGAACATCTCACAGAGCACTGTTCAATCCATCACCTGAAAATGGAAAGAGTATGGCACAACTGCAAACCTACCAAGACATGCCCATCCACCTAAACTGACAGGCCGGGCAAGGAGAGCATTCATCAGAGAAGCAGCCAAGAGGCCCATGGTAACTCTGGAGGAGCTGCAGAGATCCACAGCTCAGGTGGGAGAATCTGTCCACAGGACAACTATTAGTCATGTTCTCCACAAATCTGACCTTTATGGAAGAGTGGCAAGAAGAAAGCTGTTGTTGAAAGAAAGCCATAAAAGGTCCCGGTTTGCAGTTTGCGAGAAGCCATGTGGGGGACACAGCAAACATGTAGAAGAAGGTGCTCTGGTCAGATGAGACCAAAATTAAACTTTTTGGCCTAAAAGCAAAACGCTATGTGTGGCAGAAAACTAACACTGCACATCACCCTGAACACACCATCCCCACCGTGAAACATGGTGGTGGCAGCATCATGTTGTGGGGATGATTTTCTTCAGCAGGGACAGGGAAGCTGGTCAGAGTTGATGGGAAGATGGATGGAGCCAAATACAGGGCAATCTTAGAAGAAAACTTGTTATGCCGCGTACACACGATCGGACTTTACGGCATACTTGGTCCGGCGTACCGGATTTCGTCAGACAATTCGATCGTGTGTGGGCTCCAGCGGACTTTGTTTTATCACAAGTTTGACGGACTTAGATTTGAAACATGTTTCAAATCTATCCGGCGGACTCGAGTCCGGTCGAAAAGTCCGCTTGTCTGTATGCTAGTCCGATGGACAAAAACCGACGCTAGGGCAGCTATTGGCTACTGGCTATGAACTTCCTTGTTTTAGTCCGGTCGTACGTCATCACATACGTATCCGTCGGACTTTGGTTGATCGTGTGTAGGCAAGTCTGTTCATTCGTAAAGTCCGTCGTAAAGTCCGTCGAAAAGTCCGCCGGGCAAAGTATGCCATAAAGTCCGGTCGTGTGTACGCAGCATTAAAGTCTGCAAAAGACTTGAGACTGGGGTGGAGGTTCACCTTCCAGCAGGACAACGACCCTAAACATACAGCCAGAGCTACAATGAAATGGTTTAGATCAAAGCATATTTATGTGTTAGAATGTCTCAGTCAAAGTTCAGACCTAAATCCAATTGAGAATCTGTGGCAAGACTTAGCTACAGTTAGACTTTTATTTTCTTATTTATATAAATTCTATCTAAATCTACTAATGTATCTAACACTACCCTCTCCACAATGCTGCTGTCCAAGGGTGTCTACATTGCTCCTCCATAGATACAGTGGAAGAGTGAGTGTAGTTATCCGAAGACAGGAAGTGTGTTACTGTCATGATCTGCAGGTGAAAATAAAGAAAAGAATTCTAAAAAAGAAAACTGATGCAAACACCAGATCTTATTATTGGTAAGCTGCAATATCTTACATTTTTAATTTTGGGTTTGAATAGGCTTTAACTCTATGGTGGCGATACTGAGCCTGTTCCCAGTGTTAAAAATGCATCAGGCTCAGCCCTTGAACGATTACATCTTATTTCCCCACCACAGACTTTCTAAATGGGCCCAGCAAGTAAATTTTGGCCACAAGCTATGCTTTACCTATAAGTATCCCTTTTGGAATGATGGCAAAAACAAGTGACATGTATGCTCTATGCAAACTAGAGATGGAAAGTCTTCGGTAATGAAAGCTGAGGGTGTTTACTATGGTGTTGTTTACCGAAAGAACCTTCGCTTTACAAAGTAAGCATTCTCCATCCAGGGATTATTTTATTTTCAGAGCTGGAATTTGTGCAGTCTGCCTCTCAAAGGTCTAATGATCTGGTCAAGAAGAAAGCAGCATTTTTCACAGCTGTGGACCGAAAGAAAATGTGATGATTTTCTGCACAGATGCAACAAGCCTTGAGGCTTTCTGAGAAGGATCTCATCAAACACACTGCCCAGAATATCTATGGAGGCGTTCTGGCTCTAGAATTATTGTCGTGGAGGAGTCTAAGAGAAAATTTATGCTTTTCCCTTTTCTAACATCAGTCCTTGGGTGACAAATTTCCGACCCTCTGCCTCGGCCATGGCATGAGCGGCAGCTTTAACAGTTTTTCAAGGACTAGATATCTGTACCATTCTTTGCAGATACTGGAAGTTGATGGCCAAAGAATGGAATACAAAAGGAGGATAAAAAAAAGATACAAAACATGTTTCTACAGGTGCTAATGGGCTTTATCATTAGTTTACAGGCATTTATAGCACAATTCATAGCAGTGTTTCTTTAAAGGGCACCTGCCTTTCAATCTGCAAAGCAATAGAAAAAAAAAAAAAAATATATATATATATATATATATATATATATATATATTTATATATATATATATATATATATATTTATATATTTATATATATATATATATACAGTATCTCACAAAAGTGAGTACACCCCTCACATTTTTGTGAATATTTTATTATATCTTTTCATGTGACAACGCTGAAGAAATGACACTTTGCTACAATCTAAAGTAGTGAGTGTACAGCTTGTATAACAGTGTACATTTTCTGTTCCCTCAAAATAACTCAACACACAGCCATTAATGTCTAATCCGCTGGCAACAAAAGTGAGTACACCCCTAAGTGAAAATCTCCAAATTGGGCCCAAAGTGTCAATATTTTGTGTGGCCACCATTATTTTCCAGCACTGCCTTAACCCTCTTGGGCATGGAGTTCACCAGAGCTTCACAGGTTGCCACTGGAGTCCTCTTCCCCTCCTCCATAGTTACATAATGACATCACGGAGCTGGTGGATGTTAGAGACCTTGCGCTCCTCCACCTTCCATTTGATGATGCCCCACAGATGATCAATAGGGTTTAGGTCTGGAGACATGCTTGGCCAGTCCATCACCTTTACCCTCAGCTTCTTTAGCAAGGATGTGGTCGTCTTTGAGGTGTGTTTGGGGTTGTCATCATGTTGGAATACTGCCCTGCGGCCCAGTCTCTGAAAGGAGGGGATCATGCTCTGCTTCAGTATGTCACAGTACATGTTGGCATTCATGGTTCCCTCAATGAACTGTAGCTCCCCAGTGCCGGCAGCACTCATGCAGCCCCAGACCATGACACTCCCACCACCATGCTTGACTGTAGACAAGACACACTTGTCTTTGTACACCTCACCTGGTTGCCGCCACACACGCTTGTCACCATCTGAACCAAATACGTTTATCTTGGTCTCATCAGACCACAGGACATGGTTCCAGTAATTCATGTCCTTAGTCTGCTTGTCTTCAGCAAACTGTTTAAGATGCTATAAATGCAATAAATGCAATACTATAATATCTACATTATACAGGTTGCTTACTGAGTCTTTTTCTTGGCCAGGCCTTTTATTTGTTACCATTGTTACCATCATCTGAGGCTGTTTACAGTATTTCACTGGGTATATGCGAGAGTTTACAACCACTTTAAATTTAAGTCTCATTCTTGTTATACCTGATAAAGGGTCCTCATTGATCTGAATCCACATTGATGAGCTTTGTGACTCCCTAAATAAATGTACAAGGTGTTGCATATTGTTTATATATAAATACATTTAATAATATCTATACTAGTTCTTGTATTTCTTATTTTCCCATATTGTTATTATCCAAGGATGTCTAAATGATATACTGTAGGTATGTTTCCTAATCTGAATCACATAGACATATTTTCTAATGTGGACTTCCTCTAAAGGAGTCCATCTTTCATGAGTTTACTGAAAACACTTAGCTACTAATACTACTAATCAACCTAAACATGTCTTACCTCCTAAAGAAGAACTCCAGCATGCCTAAACTATGCAACAGCTCCCCCTTCATACCTTGTGTTTATTGACATTCTTCTTAAAAATAAAATGCAAATACCTTTAAAGTCAGTCTAAAACTGCAGTTGCATGATCACTGGGAGAGTATATACCAAAGAGAGGTGCTACAGTATGTGGCATGCTCACACTATAGGTCCCATGATTCTGTTCTCTCTAGCAGTCAACAGTGTTTGGGTGGGTGGGAGGCATCGACATCAGCAAAGTGTAGTGGAGTGCCTGTTTCTTTAAGTCACACTGCAGGCTAGAATGCTGCAAGGAACTGATGCCAAATTGGAACTTTGGCCCCTGACATCATGTTAAAAGACTTTTTTAAACGCTCACATCATGGAACACCGGGGGCAGAAAAAAGCAGAAAACTATACCAAAAATGGGAACTACATTTAGCTTGATGGAAAAGCCACAAAAGTTTTTTTTATATGTGTGGCATTTATATAGTAATTATTGTATATTGTATTATATCTTGTTAACTATATGCCTATAATTTTTGCTTACAAATAAATATTTATTGCACAATAAAGGAATCCCAGAGCACTATGAGTTATACAAGGCAGTGGTTCTCAACCTTAGTCCTCAAATATCCCCAACAGGCCATGTTTTGGGAATTTCTCTTAGATAAAATAGCTGTCCAAAATACCAAGCCATTGACTCTGATTTAAAGCACCTGTGCAAGATAAAGGAAAACCTGCAAACATGTTTGGCCTGTTGGGGATACTTGAGGACTGAGGTTGAGAACCACTGGTGTAAGGGGTCATAGCAGTAGCAATCCACCTTCGCCTTGTCTGACTACAGTCCCGGATAAAGCTTTCCAATAAGCGATGGTTTACCCTCAACTCATTCACTACTGTGTGTAAATGCTAACATGAGCTATTGAGCACTGTAAACCTGTATTTTTATAAGTACACATTTCCTCATTATATTATTTGCTTATCACTGCTTTGTAGTGTTACACATGGTTTTGTTTTACTGCTGTCATGCCCTGTTTGCTACCCAGTACATTGTGGAAGGATTATTTTACAGTCAAACTGGAAGGGGAAGCAAGGGGAAGAAACTGCATTAACTTTGTTACCTTTATAATTGTTCCTGTGTTAATATCAGGTTAGCCTTTTAGTTGTTGAAGCTCTTTAATGAGTACTTCCCTTGCAGGGAGTGGCTGGATTGTTGGGTCCTCCTATTGCTTCCAGTGGTGACTCTTCCATAACTGGACCCAACAACCTCACCAACACACCAATAGAGATCAAAATAGGCTTTATTTATGCATTCATAACTGGACCCAACAACTCGCAAACACACCAGTAGAGATCAAAATAGCCCATTTCAAATTCTACTGGTGTGTTGGTGAGTTGTTGGGTCCAGTTATGGAAGAGTCATTACTGGAAGCCTTAGGAGGACCCAACAATCCAGCCACTACCTAGAGAGTCATCGCTACATTTTAACTAAAGGTGCAGATTCAAAAAGATTGAAGCTAACTTTGAAATTATATTATCATGAAAAAGCTTATATGAGATTGTTGTGAGCGAGTTTATATCTACTGTTCCACACATTCCTGCTTTGTGTGCATTTACACATATAATGCAAGCATATAAAGCTCACACATTCTTGAAAGCATATACTGAAATACAAACATATTAAAAATCAGACATCTACCCATCGATCATGCAGAACTAGGCAGTCTCCATTCTTTATAAACATGCCAACACATCTTTCTGTAGGACTTTTGTTCAACAAACCGTCTATTTTCTCAGGAAAAAAAAAAAGGACAGTTAATGCTGAGCGAGCGTCTGATCCAGTCTGAATTATATTCCAATCACACGACCTGAATGTGCAAGAGTGAAGGGCACTCCAGTGACAAGGCTGCTGGGAATGTTTATCTGACACTGCATTACCATTTTGAAGGAGGAAGCGGTTCATGTTATGGCAGTTATAATTTGGGAAGGCTTCTTTAGAGCCAAAAGCGTCTTTTTCTGTTTTTAATCCCAAATAACGGTACATATTGGTTATAATTATGTGTCCTCCTAAAAGCAAATCTTTATGTTTATGTCCATGCATTTGCCTAAAGAAATAGTCAAAATTGTGCGAAAATTCGGAATATATGCAGCAGCAATTATGTAATTAAAAATGGGCATTTATTACATTTTTGGATTGAGGCCTGCAGAGCATTGCAACCATAATCAGCACATTGTGGGGACAAGGCAAAGGGTCTTGCATTGTTTGCCCCCAGCCCCAAGTCTGTATAAAGGTAAAGACCATGGAGGATGGAGGAAATACTAAATGGTGATATCACCACTCTGCTCCCGATGTGCTTTGCTGAGCTCCTATGCTGCAGTTTCATTTAATGAATGAATTAAAAAAAAATAAACAATAACAAGCACCTACAGTAAGAAGAACTCAATCTAAGGTGGCCCTATAGGGAGGTTCTGCAACCATGATTCATGTTACACCTTAAATCAGCTTTTTAACTTGGAGAAACCCTCAAAATAACATTTTACTTTCAGGGAACCCCTGGTAACTATATCTGCAGCTCACAATACATTAGTGCGATGGTTAGTAGGAAGAATGCTCATTACGTTCATGCTCAGTGGGAAGAATCCCCTCTCATATATGGCTAAAAAGATCATTGGTGTCAGTGGTTACTTATCTGAGAGGCAAACATTTTTTAATTTTTTTCAAGTGGTTCTAAAGACTGAAGAGTTTTTACGCCCCACCAATCCTTAGCTGAGCTCCCTCTGATCCAGCTATGTTCATTATAGCCTCAGTTGTCCCGGGACTTTGCCTCTTCATTGGCTGAGACAGTTGAGGGAGCCCTTTGGATCCCACTGCTCTCAATCATACCCACTGAGCTAATGAGGACAGAGCGGCGAGCCGTGGCTCTATGTCTCTTATGGACCCATAGAGCAGTGGCTCAGGAGCAAGCATGCAGCAGTGGCCCCAGGACAAGCAGCTTTCTCTGGGGGCAGTGCTCGAGGGGGAGGGGCCAGGAGTGTCGGTGGGGGACTCAGAAAGAAAAGGATCAGAGCTGCTCTATGCAAAACCATTGGACAGAGCAGGTAAGTATAACATGTTTGTTATTAAAGGAAAAAAAAAAAAAAAAAAGAAGCTTTATTAATACTTTAAGGAACCCTTTGCAACTTCTGGGGGAACCCTAGGGTTCTATGGAACCCTGGTTAAGAATAGCTTCCCTAAAAATTGGTGCAACATGAAACATGGTCTAAAAAGTAGACCATGACTTTAATCACCCAAATTAAAAATGATTACAGGAACTTCTTTGAATCCTTAGAACATAACTCCTCTCACACTCACAATGGGAACAAAGTCCCACTGATTGGCTGGCTCTATCAAAACTCCAGAAATTAAATAATCCTAGCCAAAGATCACATGACCAGTACTTGGAGGATTTATTTTCCATTCCTGTTCTCCTGACAACTTTCAATGATGGAGTCCCCCTCATTTCCTGTCCCCAGGACAGAAAGTCTTTAAATCTGACTATACATGTTGTAGTTTGTTTTTGTGAAGTCTCTTTAAAATGACTGTGCTTTACTTTGCAACTTTACTCTGTAATGTTATGAGTTCCTCTCAGGGGCGTAACTAGAAATAGCAGGGCCCCATAGCAAAATGTTGTATAGGGCCCCCCTGCAAACAGCCCCCCCCCACAGCTGCCCTAGTGTCAATGCAGCGTGACCTGTGCCCAATACAGCCCCACCTATGCAGAGGAAGAGGCAAGCCACCCGAATCAGCAGAGAGCGGGATTGCCCGCTGTAATAGCTTTCATTTGAATTTCCTGTCTTCCCGGGGGTCATCGTCACATAGCCCCACCTCTTGGCCCAAGGCCTTTGATGACGTCACATGTCCCACATTGGATCGGCGTCCTGTCTATCAAAGGCACCGGGCCAAAAGGTGGAGCTATGTGACGTGAGCCCCGGGAATACTGGAAGTTCTAATGAAAGCTCTTACATTGGGCAATTCAGCACTCTGCTGATACGGACAGCTCGCCTCTTTCTCTCCTCTCTCTTCCCCTGGCTGGGAGACTGTGCCGGCGGTGCTCTCATCCTCACTGGGCCCCACTCGGCTGCGGGCCCCATAGCGCCCGCATGGGTCGCTATGGTGGTAGTTACGCCCCTGGTTCCTCTTTAAATCTCATATAAGCGTTAACGTGTTAATGGCATTTCAAAGGTCATTTTAATTTTTTTTTCGTTTTTCAGCTTTCATTAAAAAAATAACTGGTGATCCTGTTTTGAAGGTTGTTGTTCAGGCAAGTCCTGTTACAGAGTGACAATGATCAGTTCCTATGCCCCAAACAGGGCCACCGATAGGGGGTACAGCCAGCCCTCTCGTGCTGGACTTGGGCCCCAGTGGGTCTGCGGGGGGATGGGTTTGTCTGGGAACTAGGATTCATTTGATTGGTAGGGGGTACCATTAAGGTTGCCACCTGTCTGGAATTCACCCAGACAGTCCAGGTTTTAAATCCTGTTTCAGTACACCTGAAACCCAGACATATTGGTGGCCGCCCCGCAGCACCAGTCCTCCTATTTTTCTTTCCCCTCCCATCGACTTCCAGTGCTTTTAATCATATTGGTAGGGGGGACACTTTAATTGGGGGGACAGACTGACCTGGGGAAATTATACTGGGGGACAAACTAACCTGGGGGGGATGTACTGGGGGACAGACTGATCAGGGTGGGATTATACTGGAGGATATACTGACCTGGGGTGGCTGTAGATGGAGTACAGGCTGACCTGGGGGGGGGGGGGATTGCACTAGGGTACAGACTGACCTTGTTTCTCCCATTATTAATACAATTTGCCCACATCCACTGTTCATCACGGGACACTACATGTGCCGCAATACTAAAAGGTGTCCCAGGTCTTTTACAATCCTATGGTGTATACTGCAAAAAAATTGAAAAATTGCTGTGCGCCTCTAAAGTGTTTGAGTTTAGCTTGATGAAAGGTTGGCAACCCTTGGCACCATCCATCAGACTTGTGCTGTCCCTTCACCTTGCATTTGGACAGTACCCCATCATTTCCAATGGCGGGTCTACCCCAAATGTTCTCCTGTGTTACCACCCTGTCACATGGATATCCAAATGAGGCAATAAGTGGCTGTACCCACTCACATTTTGCAGGTATGGTCCAGTTGTGTCAGTATCAGGAAAGCCTCATTGAGAAATGCCATTGCTGGACTGCATGTGGACAGGCTGCAAAGACGTTGCAGGAAATCAGCAGCACTGAGACACAACAAAGAATAAAATAAAGATGAAAACAAGTACGGTATTTTATTACAAAAAAAGCAATTAAATATCATTCAGTCAGTTTAGATGTATTTTAAGGCATAGTAGCAACAAAAAAAAAACATTAGAACTTTAGCTGGAGGACTGTGCAGAAATCCATTTACTGTCTTGCGCCCAGACTCGCCTTCCGAAGCTAGGCACATTCATTTCTTAGAGATTATATATTGCTGGGAAGCTACAGACAAGGATTTCTCTATCGTCCTGTTTGAAAAAAAAAAAAAAAACACAATTTTTTTTTGTGCCCTTGTAATAAAATGGCACGGAGCCCATTGTTCTGGGCGTTTGGCTGACTTTGCTACCAAACTGTTGAAGCACAGTGCTGTGATTGTGTTTGCTATTTACAAAGCAGTCCTGTTTGCTTTGTGTGTACAGAATCGGCGTGGAGTTTACCTTCCCAGATGCAGTGGAGCCAGGAAAATCACAGAGGTCAAAAAATAAGAACAGACACTCAATATTTGGAAGGGAAGTGCTGAATTGACGTGAGCCGCATGCAAATCACCGACTGAGTCTTTGAACGAGATAGCGATGGTAAATCAAGTCTTCAAATGTATTGCACTGCACTGCTTTCACGTTAGTTCTGAATATCCATGCAAGCTCTGTATATACTGTATATATAGTTATATATATCTATATATATAAATATACATAGATATATATAGATAGATAGGTAGATAGATAGATAGATAGATAGATAGATAGATAGATAGATAGATAGATAGATAGATAGATAGATAGATAGATAGATAGATAGATAGATAGATAGATAGATAGATAGATATTCAAGAACCGAGGTCAAAAAAAATATTTTGTAAAAATAAAAAAACAGAGTGCACTGGATAGTGCAAGTAAAACCATTTTAATAATAAAAAAATTTAAATTGCATTTACGTAAAGTGACTTGACCAGTGCACATTACCAGAAATAGCTCATCTAAGGGGAATACCATGTCCCACCAGCAAATGTGAAGGCACTCTCACCAAAGAGTGGGCAGTAGAAGAGAAAGCAATCATGGATGGATAATCTGAGGTGGATGCTGCAATAATCATAAGCAGGGCAACTACCGTAAAGTGATATCAAAGGCTAATTTTTTGGATTAAATAATAAAAAAAAAAATGTTATGCTTACCTGCTCTGTGCAACGATATTGCACAGAGCGGTCCCTTACCTCCTCTTCTGGAAGTCCCCGCCGGTGCTGTCAACTTCTCCCTGCGAAAAAAAACAAACAAAGGCATAATGAGATAGTATGCATCACATATTAGCTCATTATGAAATACTTGCCTCAGAACGATGCCCTGAATCGTCGTTGGCACTCCTAGTACACGGAGGAAAATTCGGCTAGTCCCTACTGAACTGGCCAAATTTCAATGCACAGGGGGCAAAAGAAACCCATACAAATCCCATCCCCAGCTACTCTGAAAGCTGCCAGATAGAACATCTGCAGCCCCCCACCCCCAGTTTAATCCTGCTTCCCTGTACCTTCTCTGCTTTCCTCTGCCACCTTCTTAGTAGTAAAATCAAAGACTGAGCCCAGATAGGTCTACCAGCCACCTGCTATTTTGGAGAAGAGAGACTGGAGTAGTGAAGGTTTGCTTTGTTGTAAAATGATGGTGCGATAGAGAGCGCAAGCCCACAACACAAGCCCACAGCTACACATCCTAGCTACTGCACTAGTCTCTCTCTGGCATGTGTAATAGCTGCTGGCTTGTGTTGCTGTGGACTTGTGTTTTTGGGAATAATGACACCCCTCTGCACCATCATTCAAAGCAAAGCAAGCTGTCAGCTACTAACATAGTCTCTCTCCCATGAATGGCTGCTGGGAAGGTCTCTGTGTCTTCTTTTAAGTACATAGAGAGTGGCAGAGAAGCAGTGGCATCTCCAGCTTTCATATTTAGGGGGCTCATGGGGGGACAGGGACAAAAGTAGGGGGGCAACTATAAAATACAATTATATATATTTATCTTGGGGCCCTTTATTATGATCCCACAATGGCCCTTTCACATGTTCTGCAGTGAGCTCCCTTCCTACTGTATTGGGGTCCCCCAGGGTGGCAGAAAACAAGAGATATATGTGACCAGCATACCAAGAAAATATAAGGGTCCAAAGCAGTGGGAGAACTATCAGGGTTGCAAAGGTTGTCTTGCCACCGGGCCCTGGTGTTCTGCCACTGTGGGGTTCCCCAGCCTCCTCTTGCTGTCCTGCCCCTGCTATTGACAGCGCTGGTCTGGCATCTCTTGGAATTTACAGGTTGGTTCTCCTGTCCTAAGTACGGGAGAAATCAGTCTGTTTTTTCAGTAACTGAGAGTCCTGGTGGAGTCCTTCCTGCAACTCGCTCTTCTCCCTGCCAATGAGAATGCAGGGGAAAGAGCAGATCGGGCGGCCATGGTTGTGTGAGCGCTCGCATTATGCAGTGTCAGCATGCAGAGGGAGGGGGAGGATTTACCCGCAGGAGCTAACTGGGGACGCTCTCCCTCTTAGACATTGCCTTTTAAAAAAAAACAAAAAAAAATTATTAATTGGGGGGGGCACATGGTGGGGCACAGCATAATGTTGGGGGGGGGGGGGATCAGGGCCCCCTCTGGCCCTCCCTAGGGACGCCATTGCAGAGAAGGCACAGGGCTGAAAAATTACACAGAGGGTTGCAGAATGAAATGCAGTGGCTTCAGTGCTGGCTGTAACTCCTCTACAGAAACACCCATAAATTGGGCTTCAACCTGGGTTGGATTTCCAGAACAGCAATGACAGAAATGAAATAGGATATTATTTCTGAACCACTTGGAAAGTGCACTTTAAGTAGGGCTCAACATTGGGCATCTGCAGGAAAATCACTTCTTCTTACCAGTCATTCTGTGCTGTGTAATCTCTCTTTGCTTTTGTGCATATAACTCTTGCAATAGGCAGCAGTGTGAGTAAAACAGAGACGGGGATAGTCTATATCTGAATGATCAGGTTGGCTTGAGGGCGGAGTTGTGAACATAGAATGTTCCAGAATCATAGGCTTAGGGTCATCTGTTTCTAGAATACTAGGTTACCAGTGACCAAGTGGGATTTACTGATGTTGCCAAGAGAAAAATAACAATTCTGGGCATTCAGGCGATCTACGTTCAGATATTCATTGTCACGGGAATGTACTTTTAAATCATTTTCACCTGCCAACATTCCTTTCATTCTTATTGTCCTCCTCGAAATTTGACGTCAATGTATCAAACTCTGATATATATCACTGATTTAAAGCATGAATTATGGCCGACTAGCATTAGCATATGTGACATATCATCCAGCTGACACAGTGTATAAATTACTTCAGTCTGTGAAAATCATTGTAGCCCGAGCATGCCAAACACCATCCAATAAAAGATAGACAGAAAGATAGTCAATTAACCAACTGAGCCATATTGGGGAATAAATTTATTAAGGACAATATATACTTAGGTATCAATCAATGTTATCTATAACTTAAAGTGTTAATGTCATCTTTAACTTAAATTATCGATTTCAGAACATTCATTCAATTTTCTAAAGATTAGTGGGGTCCAATCGACATTTACTTTCAAGTCTAAAAAATATATATAAAACACAAAGCGCTGTGATGCTAAATAGCTGATAATTACACATAAAACCAAGTGAGGCTGCTATCAAAAGAGAGTGTTTTCAGAGTCACTTAAAAAGAATAAATAATGATATTTGAAGCACTTCACAATGTGCATGAAAATGAATATAAAAGTAAATATAAATAGTCAAATAAATCCAGCGGTGAGTAAAAATTCCTAAAAAATCTAACAATCAAAATAGTGTAAAACTATAAAAAATTAGTGACCCCAAATGTGTAAAAAATTCACATAAAAAATCCACATAAAAATAAATATATAGGGATGTATTCAGAAGGTTCAATTATACAGGTGTGGAATCCTGATTGGTATAGAGCTTTTGATCACTAGCAAAGCTGTTTAAAAACACTTGCTTAATTAAGGTGCTCATTGATCTTAATAGTACCAAAGTGTTTTTTGCTTCTATTCACAACCAATGTGAGAATCATAAACAGGCAAATAAGAGAAAAAGCCAATCATTGTGCAATAGTTAGGATACCAAGGTACACAGGTAAACTTCAATCCACTCACGTGTGCCTTATAATGATAAGGCATATGCAGGTTTTACTATAGCAGTCAGCCGCCTTAGACAGGAGCAGATTCAGTGCAGTACACTGTGTGAAACTGCTGATCTGCACAGAGCTTCCTTGGCTCCTCCCACGCGTTACATCACAGTCACATGACTGCTATAGTAAAACCTGCATATGCCTTATCATTATAAGGCACACGTGAGTGGATTGAAGTTTACCTGTGTACCTTGGTATCCTAACTATTGCACAATGATTGGCTTTTTCTCTTATTTGCCTGTTTATGATTCTCACATTGGTTGTGAATAGAAGCAAAAAACACTTTGGTACTATTAAGATCAATGAGCACCTTAATTAAGCAAGTGTTTTTAAACAGCTTTGCTAGTGATCAAAAGCTCTATACCAATCAGGATTCCACACCTGTATAATTGAACCTTCTGAATACATCCCTATATATTTATTTTTATGTGGATTTTTTATGTGAATTTTTTACACATTTGGTGTCACTAATTTTTTATAGTTTTACACTATTTTGATTGTTGGATTTTTTAGGAATTTTTACTCACCGCTGGATTTATTTGACTATTTATATTTACTTTTATATTCATTTTCATGCACATTGTGAAGCGCTTCAAATATCATTATTTATACTTTCAAGTCTAGTAATAAGAAAATTCAAAGAATCAGGATGGAATTTTTTTTTTCTAACAAACTTAATTCTAACTGTGAATGTGGTTTCCGTGCAGGAAAAATTGTATACATTTTGTAATGAAACCTGTTTAATGCATCTGGGATAACATTGAAAATTACAGGTTTAGATGAAATTTTAAGGGTTTTCGAACACAATTATTTGACTTAAAGTGTTACTAAACCCAGGAGCCTGTATTCACTATATCTGGTCTCCCACAGTACACAGAACATGGAAATGCAATTATTTTAGTAAATTTAAACTGCTAAATACCTTTTCTCATCATCAGTATATAGCAGCCTTGTGACTTCTATCAGTGTCCAGCTGAACACTGGTTAAAGCTTCTAGGTGGAGTTTTCATTCTACTCTGACTGTCCTATGAGGCTGCATGATGCCTGACTTTCTGTCTGGACAGTGCTGATTGGCCCCTGTGCTGATCACATGATCCCGCCCCAAAACAAAAACTCTCTAGCAACACACAGCAAACTGAGCATGTGCAGAGTGCCTCCAAGGCTCTGTTCTATGAGCAGATGGATTGGGGACAGCCTTTCTACACAATGCAGTGGTTTACCCTCTTAGGTTCCACAGTGAGTATAACAAGCATGCTTTGCTGCATATACAGACTGATTTTACTGTTGTGGGTTTAGTAACACTTTAATGATGGCAAGAAAGATTGTATTTCTATATAAACATTGAAGTTTTATTTGACTTGTGTATTCTGTTCTGGGATACTTATTGTGTATCCTTTGAATTTGACTTCATTATGCAATGCATAAATATTTTTGTGCTGACAACTAGTGACATCCAGTGTACCTTTAATTTGTTTATTGTATTGCTGAAGTGGTACAATTCAGTTTACCTATCGGTTTACGTTGATTGGTATGGTCCATAGGTGGACCCTTCTCTTCTTCCTTGTGTTCCTTCAGTTGGTTTACAGTCTTTATGGTGGGCACAAGTTGCCCACATTCAGGTTGCAATATTTTTACAAATTATGTATCTCAAAAAAAAAGAAAAAAGGTTACATATTGGGGTTAATGTATTAAAACTAAAGAGTGCAAAATCTGATGCAACTGTACAAAAAAACAAATAGCTTCCACGTTTTTTTTTTTGTCAAAGCCTAATTGAACAAGCTGAAGTTGGAAGCTGATAAGCTACCATGCACAACTACACCAAATTTTGCACTCGCCAGTTTTAGTTATGCAGGCCATACATGGGTCGAATTCCTAACAAATTTTCTTTAAAAAATTAGAAATTTGTAATCCGATGGTGCCACCATTGATTTTTGAAATTCGACCAACCAAGCCTTTTGTTTCACCTCATGTTGCTACAGAAAATACATTTTGTGGCCGGGAAACTTCTTTTCTTTCCAGGTCACAGCTCATGTGCATTTCCTTTTCAATTATATTTCTCACACGATTCTCCCCGATCACTCAAATTCAATGGCCTGCATGAAAATCGGCCTTTGTTGCGGGCCACTAATGGTGTGAAATTCGAATGAAAATTCATAATTACGATTTTCGAGAGAAAACTTGTTTGGAATTGGCTTTAAACAACTAATATGTCTTTTAAAAAGAAGAAATCTACCACCCAGAGTGAGGGATGTAAAGGAAAGAACTAGCTAGAAACCCGTGTCAAAGACACAGGCCACTTCTGGTGGCCTGAATATTCAGTACGTAGATCAGATAGACAGAGTCTCCAGGCCAGATCCAGAGAGTTCCTAGCTATGCTGGTCAACTTGGTCAGCATGGATGTGGAGCAAAATATTTTTAAAGAATGCGAAACAGAAAAAGGACTTTATTTAACGTAATACTTTTTCTTATTTGTGTTGAGCATATTCAGGACATAATTTTTCCACAAATGTGTGTGCCTTCACAGTCATATCTAAAAACCTAAAAAAATTATCACATGATGGAGTTGACTTATGCCGTTTACACACGGGCAGACTTTTCCACCGGACTGGTCCGACGGAACAAATCCGTCTGAGAATCCGACCGTGTGTGGGCTTCATCGGACCTTCAGCGGACTTTTTCTGTCGAAAATCAGACCGACCAAACATGGAACATGTTTTAAATCTTTCCGACAGACTCGAGTCCGGTCGAAAAATCAGTTCGTCTGTATGCTAGTCCGACGGACAAAAAAGGACGCAAGGGCAGCTATTGGCTACTGGCTATCAACTTCCTCATTCTAGTCCCTTCGTACGTCATCACGTTCATACCAACGGACTTTAAAACGGACTTTAGTCCGTTCTTGTGTGGGCAAGTCCGGTTGTCCGAAAACGTAACTCTGTCCAAAGTCCGTCGGAAAAACTGTCGGACCTTTGATGCTGAAAAGTCCACCCATGTGTACACGGCTTTACTAAAACTGCAGAGTGCAAAATCTAGGGGGAGCTCTTCTGCATAGAAACCTGCCAGGTTATTTGTCCTAGCTTTTGTCATAGCTTAGGGGGGACATTTATTAAAACTGGTGCACACAGAATCGGGTGCAGCTGTGCATGGTAGCCAATCAGCTTCTAAATTCAGCTTGTTCGGTTAAGCTTTGACAAAATAATGGAAGCTCATTGGTTTCTATGCAGAGCTGCACCAGATTTTGAACTCTCCAATTTTGGTAAATCAACTATAGATGAAGGAAAAAACTAAGAACCAGCGGTAATAACAAAGGCAACTCCTGGTGGCCCGAAGATTCAGCCAAAATCCAGAGAGTTCCTAGCTGTTCTGGTCAACTTGATTGTCAGGGATGGGGATCAAAATATTAAGGCATGTGCAAGAGAAAAAGGACATCATTTAGTATATGGAGTATTATCTGTACATGTGGACCACATTCTGGACGCAATATTTTTCACAAATGAGTGCATTCACATATATCTAAAAAACGTAAAAAAAAAAAATTAAATGTAGTCTTTTAAGAAGAAGACAGAACCTGCGGGAGATAAAGGAAAGAACTAGCTAGGAACAAAAGCTTTTCCTTCTGTCAGTAATTATGAAATAACAGACTGGATCTCCCAGTGATGTTGCTGGGTATTAGTCTGGGTCAATTGCAGGATTAACCTGTTGTGATGTAGTGAAAGTACCACGTCTGTGTGTCTGCTGTTCCTCTTTTTTGACGCCTTTCCAGACAGAGTCTTGTTAGACTTTAACCACTTCAGCCCCGGAAGATTTGGCTGCTGAATGACCGGGCCTTTTTTTTGCGATTCGGCACTGCGTCGCTTTAACTGACAATTGCGCAGTCGTGCGACGCTGTTTCCAAACAAAATTGACGTCCTTTTTTCCCCACAAATAGAGCTTTCTTTTGGTGGTATTTATTATATATATATATATATATATATATATATATATATATATATTGCTATAAAAATGCACTGATTACTGTGTAAATGGCACTGGCAGGGAAGGGGTTAACCACTAGGGGGCGATGAAGGGGTTAAGTGTGTCCTAGGGAGTGATTCTAACAGTGGGGGGGGATGGGCTGCCTAGCACATGACAGCGATCACTGCTCCTGATCACAGAGAGGAGTAGATTTCTGTCATTACACAAGGCAGAACTGGGAAATGCCTTGTTTACATAGGCATCTCCCCGTTCTTCCTCTCCACGCCACAATCGTGGGCCGCCGGAGAACATCGAGTTCCCGGGACGCATGGGCACGCTCCCGCGGCATGCGGCGCGCGCCCAAAAGGCAGCAAATTTAAAGGGACGTACCTGTACGCCCATTTGCCTGCCTGTGCCATTCTGCCGATGTACATCTGTGTGCGGCAGTCGGCAAGCGATTAATAACACAAAATAGAGTGAGGTTGATTTACTAAAACTGGAGAGTTCAAAATCTAGCGCAACTGTGCACAGAAACCAATCAGCTTCTAACTTCAGCTTGTTCAATTAAGCTTTACCAAAAGAACTGGAAGCTGATTGGTTTCTATGCAGAGCTGCACCAGATTTTGCACTCTCCAGTTTTAGTAAATCAACTAGGATAGGAAAGGAGCATTTGATACCACTAGTTATGTAACACATCTGCATACCTCCCAACTGTCCCTGATTTCGAGGGACTGTCCCTGATTTGGAGCAATGTCCCTCTGTCCCTCATTCCTCCTCATTTGTCCCTCATTTTGATCTGATCCATATAGTTGTATATAAAATGCACTTTTTATCTATCAAAAAGTGTTTCCCAGTGCTAAACCTTTCATCAAAATTCTAAATTGCTGCATTTGTAAAGTTTAAAAGACCAATATAAAGGAACAGTAGTGGTAAAAAAAAAATCCCTTGTGGATTTAATTAACCTTTTTTTTGGGGTTAATTCTCCTTTAAGGGGGTGTGGCAGGGGGTGTGTCCTATGGCCACATACATTTGCTAGTAGGTGCCCCTCATTCCCATCTCAAAATGTTGGGAGGTATGCAATGTTTCAAATGTACTTATTTGGCAACCAATCAGGAACATGGCCCCTTTAGGTTGATTGAAGCTGGATTTAGGTGGATCTCAGCTGTGTTGAGATGGTTAGCTTCCATTTTGGGGAACTGTCAAGGTTTGATTGCCATATATTGTTAGCTACTACCAAAAACTTGGGGGGGCAGTAATTCAGCATCCTGGGTTTAGCAGGGGACTAGACGAGACAACGTCTTCTGTCTATTTTTTTGGTTATATATAAAATGGATAATGAACAGTACAGCAATGTGGTGATAATCTCAAGTAATTGTAGGTACATTAAAGTGGAACTTCAGTAATTTTCTTAAACTTTCCATCTATTAAATCTTCTGCCCTTGTTTTTTTTTTAACTTTGGATAGTAAAACTTTTATTTCTGCCAGTAAATACCTTATACAACCCACTTCCTGTTTCTTGTCTGGTCATTAGCCTAGGCTTATGACATCATGCACAGCTCTCTCTCTCTCACTCTCGTGAGAGTTTGCCAGGAAGGGAGAAGTAGTGAGTCATAAGAGGGCCAATGAGAGCTGCGGAGCTGGAGGTGTGCCTCTGTGTGTCTGTGTAAATCCAGGAAGTGAAAAAGCAGCAGCTTCAGCTGCCCACAGTGAAAATGGATGCAGCCAGACTCTGTGGAGGGAGATTTCTGCAGCATTTTTGGCAAGTAAAGAATCACAGTATATATAAAATAATATGCAAAGTGGTTGGATGGAAGCTTCAGAATGGCAAAGATGTTTTTATTACAAATTATGTGAGCAGACTGCAGTTCCTCTTTAAGGCACTTTGCACTTCTATGATAAGGCAGTACAGATATGCAGAAATTCCAGGTAGCAGTGTGTTTGAGGAGTGCTAATAGACCCCCAGTGTCTCCATATAGAGGACCTGTCACCTGTCTATGCTATCATGTAGCTTGTTAGGTTGTTAGCCCTCCATGTTAGCAATACAGTTTAAAAGAGAACGTTAAAAAGTGTAAAAAAAAAAAGAATGACATAAAATAAATAAGAATAATTAAAACTTCTTTTAAAGCACCCCTGTCACCCCCATACACACCCAATATAAACAATTTAGGGCGAGCGCTTGTATGTAAACACTTGTGAGGTACCATTGTGAAAGTCAGTGTGAGAGCAATAATTCTAGTGCCATAATTCAGAGTTAACTCTAAACTGATAACCTGTAAAGGGTTTACTTCCTCTTTAATTACTTCACATTAGCTGCAGCTAGGGAGGTCATACTGTAGATCACATGTGAAATGGCCTCCAGGCCATTCATGCAGACCTCGCACCTCTCCTGAAGCTGCGGCATCCCCTTCTTGTCTCAGACGTCAGCAGCAGAAAGGAGGACAGAACTCCTCCAGATCCTTTGCTTCTCTGTGCAGCCGCCGAGAGAGGCTCATCTTTGCCCTACTTGTCTCAGTAGTTGGTAGCAGAGAGGAGGACAGAACTCCTCCTATAGGTCCTGCATCTTTCTGTGCAGCTGCAGCATCCCTTTGTCTCCGCCTCCTCTAGTCCCAGCATTCAGCAGACTCTGGTAGCTAACTCCAGCCCTCCTCCAGATCTTGCACTTTTTGCTTCCCAGCTTTGAGGCACACAGGTGTAGGTAATCCTTCCTTAAGTGCAGTAAAGAAATAGAACAGTCCAGATACTGGCAGAAAACATAGTCCAAAACTGGCATAGATTCAATATGAGAATTTCGTGATTCATCCCGAGTAAACTCAGTTCTTTTAAGACCCTATTTCCCCTAACATCTTGAGACTGTGCACTAAACTCCCCCAAGGGGAGTATAAAGGGAAGGACCAAGACTTACTCTCTGTAAGTGATGATGCCTGAAGCCTTCCTTTCCCTATGCTTTTCAAGGAGAAGTGATCCTAAGCTCCCGCTCCATCCATCTTAAATGGGGCTACCCAGAAACCTCCAGTAAAAGGCGGTCAACCCTTAACCCCTTCCCGCTGCCACCTCCCAGCCCTGGATTGAAATACCGGAAGGCAAAGGTAGGCATTTCGACAATGTGACCGTTGTGATTGGCTGTCACAATAGTCTTATAATCGAAAACTCCTGATCGAAAATATGCAACAGGAGCTTTCCGTGACCTTGTAGGTACTGTGCTGGGAACGCACAGTGAGCTCGCTCTCAGCACAGTAAATAGTTTACCTATAGACCCACATTATATGGACACTCTGCGTTAAAGCCCACCCGCTGAGAGGCAGTATATATGCATGCGGCTGCTGGGAAGAGCTCCCCTTCTTAATTCCTACATGTGGACATCCTCCATGAGATGATCAGAGATTGTTGATGATCTACAGCAGCCATTCTCAACCAGGGTTCCTCCAGAGGTGTCTAAGGGTTCCTTGAGCTGTGGCTGATTTCCCTCCTGTTTGATGGTGCCTACATAGTTCTGAGCCAATGCCACTTGGAGGAGCCAATGGTACGACACCAATGATCTTTATAGCTCTCTGTAAGGGGGCTATTCTTACACTGACCACCAAAGTAAGGGGCATTGTTCCCACTGACCCCCAATGAATGGGTTTTTATCAGGGGTTCCCCCGAGACCTGAAAATTATTTTAAGGGTTCCCCTAAAAAGGTTGAGAAAGGCTGTTCTACAGGTTTGGTTAGAGACCATAAAAATGCAGCACAAGACACTCAAAGACTGGGGACGTCACTTGGGACTTTTAGAGACCACTTCTATTGCAGCTTCTTTACAAATCAGTGATTCTACTCTCTCTACTGACTACTGAGGTCCAAGGGTCACACAACAAGTGAAAGAACCACATGTGGCCCTCGAAACTTAGAATGGATATCAAAGTCTAATAATATTTTATTGCTAAAAATCGCGTCAACGTAAAATAAAGTGCAGTCACCCAAGTTCAATCTCCCTAAAGATAAATTCTTTACAATCCTCCTGGGTGAAAGGCGTTTTCATTTTTTGCCTCGATAGTTTTCCTGGACTTCTTGGATAAAACATTTTTATAGAAATGACCCTATACTTTCACATTGGCATGAAGGAAAGATTGATGTCTCTTGGAACCTGTGATCACAACGTATAAGAAAGAATTGAATAAAATATTTCAACCTCGAGTTGGAAGTTTCAGTTTTGTGAGAACAGGGATCCAATAATGGCTCTAAAATTCATTACTGAGTCCCGAAGTTACCTATCAAGTATGCCAACTCTGAGCAGCCATATTTGCTAAGTGCTGACAGGTCGAACTATCATTAGTCATGGTTTTAGGGTTCGGAACTTCTCGCTATTACAAAGTGAAACATTTTAACTGGAATAGGTGCCAGCAGTGGAGAAATTTGTCCTGTGACAGTACTAGCAAATCATTAAGGAAATATTGAGCCTATCTTAACTACTTGCCTACCGGGGGCAATTTTTTAATTTTTTTTGTACACATGCTAAATCTGCATTCTTTGGTAGAAATTACAGTAAGACTCCAAAAAGTATACATTTTCAGAAAGCTGAGACCCTGGAGAATAAAATGGTGGTAGTTGCAATTTTTTTTATCTTAAACGACAGTTGGACAGCTATTTTTGAAATGCACATTTTCAGAAAAGAATACACTAAAATGAATTTCAGTGCAAACAAACACAATGGGGTTGATTTAATAAAACTGGAGAGTGAAAAATCTGATGCAGCTCTGCATAGAAACCAATCAGCTTCCAGCAAGCTGAAGTTAGAAGCTGATTGGCTACCATGCACAGCTGCACCAGATTTTGCACTCTCCGCTTTTAGTATATCCTCAACCTCAATATTATACCCAATTTCTTGGTAAAATATAAAAGATTGGGTTGTGTTGAGTAAATAGATAATACCAAACATGTCAAGCCTTAAAATTGTGCATGCCCAAGAAATCACAAAAAAACAAAAAAAAAAAAACAAAATTAACAAAAAAACAAAAAAAAATAGGCGATGCTTTAAAAACCTGATGGGGTTTACTTCTTCTTTGTTTCCCTGCAAAGGTAAAGCATAATGGGCTATTATGCATCGCATAGTAGCCCATTATGTGTCACTTACCTGACACAGGAGACTGCAATGTCACCGCTGTCCCCTCTTCCACGAAGCGTCTATCTTCTTTCCGGGTATCGCCGCTCCGGCGCTGTGAGTGGGCGGAGCAGCGATGACGTCACTCCGGTGCATGGGCACGGGAGCAGTCAGTGACGGCATGTTAGCCTTCACTAACGGCATGCGCCATAGACATCGGTGGCCCTTTTTAGGAAAATATCTCCTTAACCGTGTAGGTTAAGGAGATATTTCTTGCACCTACAGGTAAGCCTTAATCTAGGCTTACCTGTAGGTTAAAGTGGTCTGTAAGGGTTTATAACCACTTTAATTCTCAAATATTCGCAAAGATCACAAAAAAGACTCCACAGTTAGTTATCACCCTCGTTCACATTGAACACGGTCAATTTCTTACAGTTGAAACACCTGCTCCAGTTTATTTTGGAAGGCTGGCAGGTTGCCAAGATTCAGCTTCTGTAGAAAATGGCTAAGATTTCAGTGTCTCTGTATTTTGAAGATGATTTTTTTCTACAATGCCCATCTAGCTACAGAGGTGAATGAAAGCTTGCTTACTGTTTATGGCTTGTTTTTAGAAAATGTAATTACTTTAGTGTGCAATGTCTGGGAACAGGTCCATTTTTAATATATTGATACTAAAGGATTCCACTGTGCCAACAAAGTTCGGAAGTATCAACGTAGGTACAGCATGGCCCAGAACAGGGCTTAGGTTGCCAATTTTGCTGTTTGATCACAGCAAAGCGTATGTTTACACTTCATTTTTATTGTTTGGTGATACATTTATATATATATATATATATATATATATATATATATATATATATATATATATATATATATATATGATACATTTATTATATATATACATTTATATATACATATATACATATTTAAGACGATTGTTTCACTGTGTTTGGGAAAAAAATGTAGTTTTTTTAGCTTGTATAAAAAATGTAACTTTAGCGTTTTGTTTTTTTTTTTAGTTTTTTGTCTTATATAAATTCACAGAAGTACAGTGTCTTTACAGCACATTTACTGTATATGCATATCAACATTGCTCCAAGCTGGAACATGTACCTATGTAACATATCCATACCTAGAATTCTTCTTTAAAGTGTAACTAAAGTCAAACTTTTTTTTTCATTTTGGATAGAGTAAGGGAGCCATTATTTATTTTATTTTTTTTCAATCTGTGTCACATTGGGGAGATTCCCCTTCACTTCCTGTCCCATAGCCAAAAGAAGAAGTGAGTGGAAATCCCTCCAAAGTGAAGGAATCCTTGTGTGTCATCAGTGTCATCAGAACTAGTGTCCCCAATGGAAGATTTCCCCTCTATTAGTGTTCTGATATCAACCCAAAATGTGGGATTTTCTTTTACTTTAACTTTCAATGATAATGGTAGAGGACAAATAGAGAGGGTGAATCTCCCTAATGGGGGCACGGACATCAATAAAAATTGACAGCGGCTCTAATTCCCCTCCACTCTATCCAAAAAAAAAAAAAAATGTGCCTTTAGTTACACCTTAACCACTTCCCACCCGGCCACTGCACATATACGGCCGGGTGGGCGCTCTCTCCTTCTGAGTGGACGTTCAGGAACGTCCCTCAGAAGGAGTGGGATCGCGCGTGCGCGTGTCCGCACAGCGGCGCGATCCCGATGCGCTCGTGTCACCCGGTCACGGCGCATCTCCGATCGGCAGGAGGGCTCTGCGATTGGCCCTCCTGATCACATGACGGCCGTGTCGAATCACAGCCGTCATGTGATGTAAACACAGAGCCGGTTGCTAGGCAATCTGCTCTGCTCTCCTCACACGGAAGTTGTAAGTGAGGAGAGGAGAGCGGATCGCTGCAGCCGGCTGGTGATCAGTGAGTATGAGCTGTTTTTTACAGCTTTTTACTCACTGATCACCAGTCTAGTGACCCCACACAATGTAAAAACACAAAACAAACACTAAGTAAACACACAATGTCCCCAAAATACATGTCCCCAAAACACATGTCCCCACATAGTAAAAACACATGTCCCCCACATAAGTCCCAGTAAAATAACATGTCCCAATGATTATCTGCACACATATGTCACCTGCGCACATCTGTACATGATCATTTGCGCACGTGTCCGTGTTCACACGAACCAATTATTATACACTTAACGGGATTTTTTTTACCAAAAACATGTAGCAGAATATGTTTTGGCTTAAATTTATGACAAATTTGATTTTATTGGATATGTTTTAAAATAGAAAGAAGAAAATATTGTTTTTTTTTCCAAATTTCCGCTCTTTTTTCGCTTATATCGCAAAAAATAAAAAACAGAGTCGTGAATAAATACCACCAAAAGAAAGCTCTATTTGTGTGAACAAAATGATAAAAATTTAATTTGGGTACAGCGTAGCATGACCGCGCAATTGTCATTGAAAGTGTGAGAGCGCTGAAAGCTGAAAATTGGGCTGGGAAGGAGGGGGGCGAAAGTGCCCAGTATTGAGGTGGTTAAAGGGTTCTTTCACACAGGCTTTCTGATCAGGTCGGCCTGTCATTTTTTCAAGCGGACCTGATCATACAGTACCTTGCAGTCTCCTCTTTGGAGCGGCGGACACCCGCCGCCATCTGATCCAATACTGTCCGCAAAATCCAGACGAATGGTGGTCCTATTTTCCATCTGTCCAGCGGGTCGGATAGGATCAGATGAAAATGGACAGGCAGTCCTTTTCCACCTGATTTCCCCATAGAGGAGAGCAGGACTGTGTCCGTGTCCTCTCTGCACAGTGGAGCGGACAGGACCTGTCATCTGCCTGCTCAGTGGGGATTGGCAGGGCGATCGCCCACTAAGCAAGCAGAATCCGCAAGACGGAGGTTCCCTGTGAAAGGGGCCTTAAGTGGTATTAAACCCAAAACCAAAAATGTTATATATATTGCAGCTTACCAATTATTAGATGTGGTGGCTGCATCGGTTTTCTTTTTTTTAAGCATTTTCCCTCTGTTTTCACCTGGTGGTCCGCTCAGTAACACACTTCCTGTATTAGAGTGCCCCCATTCTAGATGAAGGAGCACAGAGGGCACCTTTGGACAGCAGCATTGTCAGTCTGCAGTGGGGAGCAGTGGCAGCTGGTGCTCAGTATTTTGGGGGGGACGGCAAACATACCTCCCCCCCTCACTTGCACCGCCGCCATCACCACCACAGGGGCGGGTTGGGAGACAGACGGAATGCCGCGATCGACCCCTCCCTCTGCGGGAGATGAAACGGAAGGATTTTGTTGAAGAATAAAGTCAATCTATTCTCTCGAAAAATGAAAGCTTTTTGTTGGACACTTTAGGTAAAAACTCTTGATCCTCATCCTCTTGTCTCTTTATTTATTATCTGTTTTTATAAATAAAGGCTTATCATAATTAATAAAAATATAGCCTATGGCATACCTTTGGTTGTAAATGAAAACCTCTAGTTATATTTTTTAAAGAAATTGCTGATGATGTCCATGGAATAACCTAAGAGGCCATCTGTCTTTTTTTCACTACCACCTCCAATGGAAGTTCTGACAAAGGAATTTTGGATAACGGCTGGATGACAGTCAACTTTTTTTCAAGGAAACCTGCCCAATAATGTATTATTAAACTATCTGTAGTTCAGGCTGCAGGCCTAGAGTCCCTATGAGAGATTCTTTGGCAAGAACTGATAAGACAAGGATCTGGATTGTTCTTATTCTCATCCTCAAGTAGACCATTTCTACAGCAAGCCCTCAGAGGCAGCGGTTTAGACATTAATGGCTGTGTGTTGAGTTATTTTGAGGGGACAGCAAATTTACACTGTTATACAAGCTGTACACTCACTACTTTACATTGTAGCAAAGTGTCATTTCTTCAGTGTTGTCACATGAAAAGATAGAAGAAAATATTTACAAAAATGTGAGGGGTGTACTAACTTTTGTGAGATACTGTATATGCACAATATAATGCAGCTATCACATCTAAAAATTGGTAAGCTATAATATAATAAATGTTTGCTTTTGGGCTTAAAAGAGCTTTAAGCTTACAGGACAGGAAGTCAAGGGAAATCTTTCTGATGGAACATTGATAACTAGATTTAAAAAACAAAAATACTGACAGGAGCTTTAAATCTCCACATGCTATCCAAAATCTAAGAAAGTGTTTTTGTTCTTGATAAATTTTAAACAATTTCAATATATTTCAGTTAGGGCTTACATCTACCGGTACTTTATAGTAATAAAACATAAAAGGAGAAAAAAAAACTGGTTGCCACAAGCATTGCAGTCAGTTCTTCTTCCAAGCCCTTGAAGCTTACAGTTGGAAACAATATATCCTGAAACTAAAAAAAGTTGCCTTTACATGCGTCCCGCATGTGTCTTAGGAAGTCTCCTCACATTGGCGGCAATAGCTGTTTTGCCCTTAGAAATAAATCGGGGCCTTAATTCACTTTGACGGTGCTGACAGCTCCCAGTAAAGGTAGAGTAGATGAAAAGCAGATTGCCTTCCAGAAATGAATCAAAGAGTCAGGCCTTAATAGGAGATGAGGATGCTCTCTTTTTTGGAGTTTGAGTGCTGCGGCCCTTACATTTTGGATCAGCTGCATTAACCTAATTGAAGGATACACCCGAAAAGGTCAGGTAGAGAGCTATCAGCCTTCCTGCTATGACAATGCAACTTGGCAAACAGCTGCTACTCTTCATTGCACAATGCAGAGGAAGGGTTATGCAACATCTGTGGATAGCAAACAAAAATACAACAAAAGAAAACATTTATCTTTCTAAACGTGGACCTTTTCCTGTTATGCCACATACTTAGTGACAATATAATTTTTCAGAAAAACTCCACTGCTTAATATTACAACGCTTTGCCTTGGCTGAGATGCCCCAGTGATCAAACTGCAGCAGGGGCTGATCTTTGTCTTTTGTGAACACAGCCAAGAACTGCACAGGCACCACAATTACCATCAGCCATTCTCAACCAGGGTCCATGGAACCCTAGTGTTCCCGGGGTTGCTAGGGGACCCTTGAGCTGTGACTGATTGACCTCCCACCTGATGGTGCCTACATAGTTCTCAGGCAAACACTACATGGCACAGCCAGCAGCATGACACCTGTAATCCCATTAGCTGTCCGTAGGGGTGGAATTCTGATTACCACTGTAGGAGGAGCTTTCTTCCCATGGACCACCAGTATAAGGAGCATTCTTCTCACTGATTACCAATGTAAGGACTATTCTGCCCAATAAATACCAATGTAAAGGGCATTATTCCCACTGACTACCAATGCAAGGAGCATTCTTCCCAACTGACCAACAATATAAGTTACATTCTTCAATGACCACCAATGTAAGGGGCATTCTTCTCATTGATCACCAATATAAGGGCCATTCTTCCTACTGACCACCAAAGTAAGGAGCATTCTTCCCACTGACCACCGATCATAGGTGTGTGCAGCCTAATGCATTAGGGTGTGCACCCTTAAGCTCAAACATACATGCATGTGTATGCATCTATATATACATGACCCCGGCACATTGATCTCCCTGCTGGCCCAGTGAAAGAGAAAAGGATAAACACTTCGCTTATGGCAGAGCCGGTAAGAGGGAGATCTTTCCCATGTTCCTGTTGCTACACAGAACGATAACAATAATGCGCATGGGGGGATTAGGGTGTGCCTGGGCACACCTGGCACACCCTGCGCGCATGCCTATGCCTCCGATTTAAGGGCCACTCTTCACAGTGACCTAGATAAATTAATTTTATCAAGGGTTCCCTAAGACCTGAATATTATTCTCACTGACCAATAATGTAAGGGACATTCATCTCACTGACAACAAATGTAAGAAGCATTTTTCCAAACTGTTCACCAATGTAAATAGCATTCTTCTCACTGGCCATCAATGTAAGGAACATTCTTTTCACACTGGCTACTAATGTAAGGAGCATTCTTCCTACTGATCACTAATGTAAGGGACGTTCTTCCCAATGGCCACCAACGTGAGGGACATTCTTCCCAATGAACACCAATGTAAGGGACATGCTTCCCAATGACCTTCAATGTAAAGAGCATTCTTCCCACTGACCACCAATTTAAGGGACATTCTTTACACTGACCTTGAGTAATTTTAACCAGGGTTCCCTAAGACCTGACGATTATTTCAACGGTTCCTTCTAGAAAAAATAGGTTGAGAAAGAATAATTTACATGATTGTGTTATCTCGGAGTCGGCATCTGTGCAGGAAGTAGATGCTGACCACAAAATATGCTTGAAAAAAGATGGCACCATCCTTTGGCGCAGTTAAAGGTATTGTCAGGGGATGTACTGTGATTTTTGTAAGGCTCCTTTCACATGGAGCAGAGTCTGTGTAAAAACCCCTGCTGAATTAGAGCCAAAGGGGACAGATGTTGGTTTTTGACATCCATGCCTTTTCAGTCAGTGCCTGGTGGACACGGGCGCACCGATGAGAGCTCTATGGGTGGCCAAATGTAAAGAGACTCTTTTGTGTGTTTACATCATTTTTCTTTGTTTCCTGGCCTAAAAAGACTCGAAGGTAGGCAGCAGTAAATGGACACAAGACCTGTCCATAGATCTACATGAAGCTTCCAATCAGTTTTTCTTGCAGACCTGATCATAAAGCCTGCCTGCAAGGGCCCTAGGAAGTAATATTTGGTAAATAGTGTTAAAAGTATGCATTGCTTAGCTTGGATGTACTTGTGAAACATATATTGGATACTAGGTCTACTTTAAATTATTTTCTTGAAGAAAATTACTTCCAAATGTCAACCCGATGCACATATACAATATAAGGAAAGGCACCTAAGCTAGAGCATAGCACAATATTAAGATGTACCGTATATACTCGAGTATAAGTCGTTCCGAGTATAAGTCGAGGCCCTAATTTACCACAAAAAAATGGGAAAAACTTATTGACCCGAGTATAAGACGAGGGTGAGAAATGCACAGCTACTGTAAGTGGAAAAGAGGGTCAACAATGCCCATTTGCAGCCTCACTGTGCCCATTTGCATGCCTCACTGTGCCCATTTGCAGCCATAGGTCCCCCGAACTTCATACTTGGTAGTTAAGGGTTCCTAGATGCCCCCTAGCTGCAGCCAAAATTTGGGGTCTCTGAACCCAAAGTGTCCCGAAATGACATTGCTACAGATGGACACAGTTGACCGAATTTGGGGCCCCGTATCTCGGGGACACTTAGTGCTAGGAACCCCGAATTTGGTGTGCAAACCCAGTGGAATTAGTACAATAAAATATCCAAAGCTGGGATTTCTAGAACCAAGTGGCCCCGAGATACAGGACCCCAAAAATCGGTTCAGAAAATGTCAAGCACTTTTCTGCAGCAGAGAATGACATTTTCCGAACCGATTTTGGGGCCCCATATCTTGGGGCCACTTGGTGCTAGGAACTCCAGCTTTGGATATGTTATGGTACCAGGTCCACTGGGTTTGCACACCAAATTTGGTGTTCCTAGCCCTAAGTGACCCTGAGATACAGGGCTCCAAAGTCGGTTCAGAAAATGTCAAGCACATTTCTGCAGCAGAGAATGACATTTTCCGAACCGACTTTGGGGCCCCATATCTCGGGGCCACTTGGTGCTAGGAACTCCAGCTTTGGATATGTTGTGCTACCAGGAATTTGGGGTTTCTAGCATCAAGGGACCCTGAGATACGGGGCCCCAAAGTCGGTTCGGAAAATGACATTTTTTGCTGCAGAAAAGTGCTTGACTCGAGTATAAGTCGAGGGGGGCACTTTCAGCACAAAAAAAGGTGCTGAAAAATTCGACTTATACTCGAGTATATACGGTATGTAGCGCTTACCCCTGTATGGGTTGCTGCTTAGCCACAGGTTCCTCTCCCAACTTAGTGCAGTGGCAGCCAGGTCCACAGCAACAGTCACTCTTTATGTCTAAATTAAGTCTAGGGATTGTTTTTTTTCTGAAATGTATTGCTGAATAAAATTGGAAAGGGCATAGGGAGCTGTGGGATACTCCATTAACTCTGGACAGCAATGAGAGGACACTCTTCAATTTGGTGCTACTCCTTAGGACAGTCCCCTTTAGTAATAGCCCAGAACTAGGACTGCACTGAGACACTGTCAGAGATATCCCAGGCCAGGAAAGCACTAGTACTGACACAGAAGGAATAGTAGCAACAACAGTCACCAGGATCCTGCACTCAGGTCTGTGCTCACAATGTCCCTGGATACTTGGATGCCTCTTTCCAATATCAGACAGACATTTGCCTAGTGAACTCTCTAGACCGCATCCTCAGTGAAATCCCTTGCTTGGCTTCAGAGATTTTCAGCAAACAGGCCCCCCCCCCCGCTTTTGCATAGCTGGGACCTCGATGAGCAAAACTAGAATATCAGCTGGGTTGCCTGAAATGGCAGCAGCTCTTCAGGCTGGGAACTCTTCCTCCTGGACAAGAACCAGACAGCTCCAGACCCCAGACCCCAGGCTATTTATTCACTCTCCAGCCCCCTTCTGGGCACCCTCCCCCAGGGATCTGCTAAGGCAACATAAATATTCAGGTTGCTGATTTGCCTTTCCAGCCCACAGCATTCTGGAATCCTCCAGAAGGCAGGAGACACAATCAAACCTGCAACCAGCTAAGCCCAGAACAGCCCAAAGCAATCACAAACTGCTCCGCTGATTACAGTTGGGACAAAAGGCATTACATTTATCTAGCTTTCCAAGCAATCTATCTCAAAGGGTGCAACATGTGATTGATGCAGTGCATTGCTCAAAAAAAAAAATTACAAGTGCATTATGTTTTGAATTTTGATTCTGAGTGAATGGGCTTCCTAAACATAACGTGCATCAACTCACCAAAACACGTGCAATAATACTCCTGCGTCAATACATTTTCACATACTAATTTGTATCTAACAGTTGAAGTGATATCTTATATTTATTCCTTATGTTTTGTATTCCTCCACGCTACTTCCTACCTTATTTACTCACACCGGCTGTTTGTTTCTCCGAATGTCAACACAGAAACCAAGTCCGCAATAAATGACAAGACGCTTTGGGAAGATAGAGGAACAAACCAGCCAATTATCTGCTCTACGGCTTCACACAAACCGCCATAAAATTACTATAAATTACGTCTTCGGTGCTTGAAGAAGAAAATTGCCATGTACGATGCATGCCCTGGAAATCTGCTCCGAGATCTCACCATAATTAGACAGTGTGAAGTTGTGCTCAAGCCAACGTGGGCCGAAAAAGCCATCAAAAAATAGTATTCTCTTGAATGCCTGCATCAATGTTATTGGGTCAGCTACGTAAAGGTGGTTGTGAATGGCTCCTACATTTTGGCCGATAGGCCAGTTGGGTGAGACTGGGCCATTGATAGTTATGTTTTGGGGATGGAAATGGTCAATGTCAGAAGTAAGGGTGAGCACAGTAATTTAAACGGAATTGATTCAGCTATAAAATTACTACTTTTTCTTTCAATTAACTTTAGTTGCAGAGGAAACTCGCTGTTTTGTTCATTGAGCTGCTTAAAGAGAAACTGCAGTCTGCTCACATAATTTCTAATAAAGTTTTCTTTGCCATTCTGAAGCTTCCCTCCAACCACTTTGCATAATATTTTATATATACTGTGATTCTGTACTTGCCAAATATGCTGCAGAAATCTCCCTCCACTGAGTCTGGCTGCAGCCATTTTAACTGTGGGCAGCTGAAGCTGCTGCCTGTTCACTTCCTGGATTTACACAGACACACAAAGGCACACCTCCAACTCTGCAGCTCTCGTTGGCCCTCTTATGACTCATCCCCCCTCCCTTCCTGGCAAACACTCACAAGAGTGAGAGAGAGAGCTGTGCATGATGTCATAAGCCTAGGCTAACCACCAGACAAGAAACAGGAAGTGGGCTGTATAAGGTATTTACTGGCAGGAAAAAAATGTTTTACTATCCAAAGTTAAAACAACAACAAGGGCAGAAGATTTATAGATGGAAAGATGAAAAAATGACTGCAGTTCCGCTTTAAGCGAAATTTAATAAAAAAAAAGAGAGAGCCACACTGTTTAAAAAAAAAAGTTATTTTATTTTTTTTTCTTTGCTTGTCTGTATATGATTGTTATTTGTGTATAGTTGCTTTACAGTCTTCTTATTTTTCACTGTGTTTTTATTTTCTTGCTATGAAAAAAACATAAAATCATTTGGCTAATGAGGGGGCTAGATACTAGAAAGGAGCTTTCATAACTCTCAGATACAATTCACCCTGAAAAAAACACCAAAAATGCCCGTATTCATTGGTTAATTAACTATAACTTAGTTGCTAATTTGCTTATCAAAAATTATTTTACATTTTGTTTATTTTACATTTTTTAAATGTACATTTTATTTTTGGGGGACACATAAGGCTTTAATTAGGTACTCTATTATAACAAATCCCCTACTTATAGGCTGACAAATGGGCAAAAATGTAATTATGTGTATAAATATTTTAATACTGTAATTGTAGCTTACTCTAACAGTATTAAACAGAGGCACACTACAGACTTCAGGCCGCAGTGGCGCCTGCAAACTGGAGGCTATATTTTTGTTACATAACATTTAACTTACATGTGATCACATGATCCAGAACTTTTGTTGGTTCCCAATTGATAGT
The DNA here is from genome assembly GCA_037952925.1 of Lithobates clamitans. Classification (NCBI taxonomy): domain Eukaryota; kingdom Metazoa; phylum Chordata; class Amphibia; order Anura; family Ranidae; genus Lithobates; species Lithobates clamitans. Next base: position 149,449 of record JBBGZY010001119.1, read on the forward strand.
GGAGTCCAGAGCTGTCAGTGGTGGCCCGATCTGAGATCTAGCAGCCATTAACAGCAGTCAAAGGAGAATACATTCTCATCTCTACAGGGCATCATTAATGAAAATGTTATTCTTCATGGTATAGACACAAAAGCGTTAAGTGATAAAAAATTTCACCTAAAACAAAAACCTCGATAGCAAAGTTAAAGCAGTTGTAAACCGCTGGACTTTTTTTTTTTTCTTCATGCATCGCATACTAGCACATTATGTTAAACTTACCTTAAAATGACGCTGCACTGATGGGCACTGATAGGATTAGGTGGCACTGATGAGGCAGCAATGGTGGGCACTGATGGGGTGGCAGTGGTACTGATGAGGAGGCCTTAATATGCAACAGCACTGATGATCACTGATAGGGGCACTGACTGATGGGCACTGATTTGCACCACTGATAGGTGTCACTGACTGATGGGCACTGATTTGCAGCACTGACAGGTGGCACGTACTGATGGGTACTGATATGCAGTACTAATGGCTGGCACTGATAGGTGGCACTGACTGATGGGCACTGATTTGCAGCACTGATAGGTAGCACTGACTGATGGACATTGATATGCGGCACTGATAGGGGGCATTGACTGATGGCCACTGATTTGCGGCACTGATGGCTGCCACTGATGGCTGGCACTGATAAGTGGCACAGACTGATGGGCACTGATATGCATCACTAATGGCTGGCACTGATAGGTGGCACTCACTGATGGGCACTGATTTGCAGCACTGATAGATGGCACTGACTGATGGGCACTGATAGGTGGCACTGACCGATGGCCACTGATTTGCATCAATAATGGCTGCCACAGATGGCTTGCACTGATGGGTGGCACTTATGGACACTGATATGTGGCACTTACTGATGGGCACTGATTTGCAGCACTGATAGGTGGCACCATAGGTGTGCGCAGCCTCTTGCATTAGGGTGTGCACCCCAAAGCTCAAATACATATGCATGTGTAAATGTACTGATAGTGTCAGCAGGGCAGTGGACAGTGTCAGTAGTTTTATTTTTATTCTTTTTAAAGTATTTTATTTTGTAACTTTTTTTTGGGGGATGAAATATTAGTGGTCTAAACAGGGGGGAATATGCACCACACAAGGTGATTAGGGTGTGCCCAGGCACACCTGGCACACCCTGTGTGCACGCCTATGGGTGGCACTGATTGATGGGCACTGATATGCGGCACTGATGGCTGGCACTGATGACTGGCACTTATGGGCACTAATAGGGGGCACTGGTATGTGGCACTGACTGATGGGCACTAATAGGTGGCACTTATGGGCACTAATAGGTGGCATTTATGGGTGGCACTTATGGGCAATGATAGGTGGAACTGATTGGTATGCAGTTGCACTGAAATGCAGAACTGATAATGATAAAATTAAATTGATAAAGAGTAGAGAATACAGGAGGCCATCTTGATACACCCTGCACTCGGCCTCAGTAAGCCTAGTCAGAATGCAGCAGCGGACATCTTGTTACACCCAGCCCATATAGTCAGTGAACTATATGGGCTGGGTGTAACATGATGTCTGCTGCCGCCTTGTGACTGCAGGCTTACTGAGGCCTAGTGCAGGGTGTACCAAGATGAGCGTTGCAGTGTACAGTCTCTGACAGAGACACCAGCCGTCACTTCCATTAATGATTCTGACGGTCCGGGTCACCGATTCTGATGGGTGGCACATGCAGCTGTGACCCACACCCCTGCCCCAGCCAGCTTACCTTCCACTGCAAGGACTCGCTCTCCACTGTGCCTTCTCTGCCCACTCCACCCACTGACTTCCGGGAGCCTCTGCATGCAAAGGTATCGGGTGAAGCATCGGGGGCATTTACTCAGGCAAATACTCGGTGAAATCCTAGTTGTAACCCATGTCATTTTTTTTTTTAGCCATCTGTTTCCCATTGCGGAGATTTCCCTTCACTGCCTGTCCCATAGCTAAACAGGAAGTGAGAGGAAATCCCTGCAAAGTAAGGGAATTCCTAAGGGACTCCCAGGTCACCAGAACTAGTGTCCCCCATTGGAAGATTTGCCCACTATTACTTTTCTGGGGACAACCCAAAATTGGGATTTTCTTTGGTAATGGTAAACAGGACAAATAGAGAGGGTGAATCTCCCTAACAGGGGCTCAAACAGCAATAGAAAAACACTCTATCCAAAACGAAAAAAAAAAGTTTTGTTATACTTTAAGTAGGTGACTTTAGTAGCTGGCTCCCATGATGCCATGTCAATACCCTTATGGTCCCATGTTGATGCCACAAGGTAGCGTGTGACGGCCAGGTCTGGAGGTAGACTGCAGGAGGCTCTTAATAGTCTTAGTAGTGTTTAGGCATGATGTTGGCATGATGTTGCCAGTGTGGGAAGATGGAGGAATCATAGAGAAGCAATGGTTTGGCAGGGGCTTCTGAGCATATGCTCCTCACACTACTATGTCCAGAACATATCCCCTCCTCATCACCAGAGTTCAGTTTTAAGGTCCTGACAATTGTTTTAACCCTTTCATACTCTATTCAAAATTTTAAAGAAACAACTTTTAGCTTTACATACACGTTAATGTGTGAACCAATCTAGAAGAGCCTTTGAGCTGCACTATAGGAGCTTGTTTTTTTTTTTTGTTTTTTTCCTGGTTCAGATTTTCTTTTCCTTGAGTGAGTCTCTAATGCTCCAGGTCTGCCTTCTGTGACAGTAGCTGTTTAGGCTGAAATCCTTTTCCCTTCTTTCTGGGTTAAACTTGTAGCTGCAGGCTGCAGCAGATGCTAAAGTCTGTACTTGGAGGGAACTGCATTGAAAAAGGATCACCAGCTGCCAAGTGGCTTTTCGCTGAAACACGGCCTTCGTTGTGCAATTATTAGCAGCCGTGTGTGACACGCTGTCATTTTTCCTGCATGTGGTGGATAAAAAAAGCAACAGAGATTAATTGAGAAATGAAATCAAAATTGAAGAAACGCGCCCCTGTAATAATGGCATGATCCTGGCCCCCACCAACACATTAATTCGAAAATATCCAATAATTATTAATAGGCGACTAAAATTCCCAAGGCTAAAAAAGCATCCGAATTTGCAAGTGTAAAATTTCTAAAAATGAGAGATAACTGTGGAAATTAGGCAACAATGAGGCTATTTTGCAATATCTGAAAAAAGAGAACTAAGAACAAAAATAAAGTAGATGCCTTTAGCAGCTAATTAAATTTCTTATTTAAAGGTTCAGAGTCTAACAATTTCTGAAATCTTGAGTCTACACATCTGCTGTGGCCATTATGAGGGACGCCCACTCATGCTGTTATTTTATTTATTTTTTTGGAACACACAAAGGTGGGTGGAAACACACAGGTAGAAAGGAACAGAGTCGTGATGTATATGTGATAGCGTTGTACCTATAGAAGCGAAAGTTGGTTTCCTTCAAAGAAGCAGACCTGTGGTTGGGTTGGTGGACCCTTTTCTGGTCCCAGGCTGCTCTCTTTCTGATACCAACAAAGAAAGTGCTCACCAGATGGTAAATTCTTGAAGGTGTACTGAGGGGTGCCTGGTTCATTTCACTAGAAAGACTTTTTGAAACATTTAATGGTGAAAAGCATCAAATATAGCCAACAAGGGAAAAGCCTCCACTTATTTTCAGGGCTAATGCACAAAAAAACAGTAAAAAGTAAAACATACTGTAATTATCACATGTATATGATACTGTATAGTAATATGAGTCTATAAAATCTATATAGTATTAAAGTATCCTCAAAACTTCCATGTTCATAAAACAGTAGTCAAATACCAATGAAATGTCCACGTCTTGAATGTCAAATTATTTGGACTGACTACTACTTCTTTGACGTAGCATCTTCCCAAATAGGCTGCTAAGAAAGTTGGGTACATTTTGTTCTGTTTGGTTCTACTGTAATCAGTAGAGCTGATTATGATTGCTTTGGGCTGTTCTGGGTTTCACTAGATTCAGGTTTGCTTCTCCAACCTTCTGGAGGATTTTGGAATGTAGTGGCCTGGATAAAGCAAATCAGCAGCTGAATATTTACATTGTCTCAGCCAATCCCTGGGGCAGGGTGCCCAGTTTGGGGTTGGGAGTGAGCATGAAAAGTCTGAAGCTTAGAGCTGCCCTGTTCTTTTTCAGGAGGAGAAGTCTTCCAGGCAACCCAGCTGAAAATCTGCCTGTGTTCATAGAGGTTCCAGCTTCTGCTGATCCAGGGGGGCTACTTGCTGAGACTTGCTGCAGCTATGCAAGGGATTTATTGTTAGGATCCGGTCTGGAAGGTTCACTTAAAGTCTTCAGATGTTGGAAGGTGATTTCCAAGTATCCAGGGACACTGAGTACAGACCTGTATGCAGGAACCCTGTGTCTACTGCTGCTGCAGCAAAACCTTGGGTATTAAGGCTAAAGTTTGCCTGGCCTGGTACATTGCATATGGTGTCTCGGTGCTGACCATAAACCACTGAAGAGACTGTTCCAAGGAGTAGCTACAGAGTGAAGAGTGTCCTTTTTGCTACTGCTCTTGAGTATCCCACAGCTCCCCTTGTCCTATCTCAGTAATTAGGCAATACATTTAAAAGAAAAGCAACCCCTGGATTGTTTATTGAGCCTTGATAGTGACTGTTGTTGTGTGTCTGGATACTGCCACCAGGAACAGGAGATGGAACACAGCGGCCCTCTTAGGGGTGAGCACTACATTGACATGGTCTTTTGTTTTGAAAACTGACTTTTAATTGATTTTAGAGAGGGTGCCACAACAACAGATAATGACAAATGGACAAGTTGAGCCACAAATTATACAAAGTAGAAGGTGGTGTAATAGGGTGGCAAACATAAATGTTAGTTTGACAATACACTGGAGAAAAATGTAGCTTCTAAAATTTGAAGCTGGTTAAGTATCACAGACCTTAGCATGTAGCATAGCTTACAACAAAAAGCCATGGGGTTATTTACTAAAGGCAAATCCACTTTGCACTACAAGTGCACTGCAAGTGCACTTGGAAGTGCAGTCGCTGTAGATCCAAAGGGGGCATGCAAGAAAAATAAAAAACGGCATTTTTACTTGCACATGATTGGATGATAAAATCAGCTGAGCTTACCCTCATTTCAGATCTTCCCCTCAGATCTAAAGTGACTGCACTTCCAAGTGCACTTGCAGTGTACTTGTAGTGCAAAGTGGATTTGCCTTTAGTAAACCAACCCCATTGACCCTAGTGTTCAAGCTTTTCAGTAATATACATCACAAGCAAAGGTTTGCAATGCAGTGAGCAGAGTCTGTGGATTGGATAACACTTAGCAACTAGAGCAAAAAAAAATACCAAGAAATGAAGGCAAAAAGGAAAGAGAAGAAACAAAGATTAAAGATGGCGGAAGAATGATAAGCATTATATAAGATAAGGATAGAAGAATTACGGCAATTTCCCCATGGGTCTGGAGCTGCCTCCTTTAACCATCCCAAGTCCATACAAGGACCAAAATAGATGGATATATAGGTCATATGGAGCTTTCCATAATGTGCCACAACTCCCAAACCTTATTATATTCATCGAGTCGCTGAGTGAGGCTGCAAGATATTGACATTGATGTTTTAAAGATACTTTAATACTATATAATTTATGACCTTATATTACTATATTGTCTACATGAAATAATTATAGTACGTTTTACTTTGTAGTTGTTTTTTTTGTGCATGAGCCCCGAAGAAAGCGGAGGCTTTTTACCCTGAAACATTTTGGCTGTATTTGATGCTCTTAACCATTAAATGTTTCAAAAAGTCCTTCAAGTAAGATGAACTTTTGTTGTAGGCGCTCCTCAGTACACATTCAGGAACAGAGTCAGGAATTATAGCATGTTGGCATATCTAAGTCACTTAAAAATCCAAGGGCTGACTATGGCAATCGTGTTCCAATGAAATTTCCATTTTGGAAGAACTAGCCTCTTATTTTTTTTTTCAATAAAATATTCAAAGAATGTGAATGGAAAGCCTGACTCGCCAACAACATGATAGACATCCAGACCCAGAGTCCCTGGCTTCTATTTATGGACTCGGTTAATTTCAAATCCTATTTATAATTTAACCTCAATAATAATGGTCAACAGCATCGCCCATTTTGACCACCCTTACTCAGTGACTGCATGCCCAGTATGCTACTTTACGCTTGGCTGCTCTATCTCTTTCATACTGCCCTATCCTCAACTCCTCTTTTGTACATATGGCTTCTTTTGGGTCACTCTAAAGGATATTGCATGGACATGCACTGTTTGAAGGATAACGTTTACCAAGGACTGTACTATGTTGGTCCTGTTGTAAGTGTTTTCTTATGAAATCATACCTGTGACCATGTGATTTACCCAGATTTTGTATCTCTTGTCCCTAGGTACGAAACTCTATCCTTTCTGCTTTTTCTTAATAGAAAATAAAATAAAAATACTTATAACATATAGTAATAATAAAAAAAATATTATTTAAAAAAAAAAATAGAATAAAACTGATTTCTTCTACTGGCATCCATAGCTGTACCTTTTCTCTCTCTCTCTATCTTTTTTTTTTTACTAAGCCAGTTACTAATATTACCAGATAAATCATTAAAAAGACCTTTAATGCTTAAATAAACATTATTGTTAGGTGAACATAGCACTACCAACCTCCATTTTCATATTCATACTATTAATTTGCACAGTGTTTTTAGATATATGTTCAGTCTAAAAAGAATTTGACCTTGCTGCTCATCATCCAACAGACCAAGCCAGACACATCCCCTATGTTCTTCTGCAAAACAAGTCTTGTCAGATAAATGTGTTCACATTATTTACTTGCATGATGAATGGGTTTATTCAGATGAGCAAGAGGGACTTACAGACATCAAGGGGTTGATTTACTAAATGCAAATTGACTGTGCAATTTGCAAAGTGCAGTTGCACTCTGTTTCACGTTACAAAAAATACCCTGCATTGGTGTGCAGCCATGTTGAAACAGGAAGGGGCCAAAACTGTTCCCACAAAGCATGAAATTGTGCAAAATGTCTTGGTATGCTGACGCCTTAAGAGTTCCCTTCACTGGAACTAAGGGGCTAAGTCCAACCCCTGAAAAACAACCCCCACACCATAATCCCCCCTCCACTAACTGATTTAAACCAGTGCACAAAGCAAGGTCCATAAAGACATGGATGAGCAATTTTGGGGTGACGGGACTGCACAGAGTCCTGACCTCAACCAGGTAAACCACCTTTGGGATGAATTAGAGCAGAGACTGCCTTCTTATCCACATCAGTGCCTGACCTCACAAAAGCACTTCTGGAAGAATGGTCAAACATTCCCATAGACACACTCCTAAACCTTGTGGACAGCCTTCCCAGAAGAGTTGAAGCTGTTATAGCTGCAAAGGGTGGGTCAAGTCAATATTGAACCCTACAGATTAATGCTGCTTACACACGGTCGGATTTCCAAGGGGAAATGTTGAATGTGAGCTTGTTGTCAAAAAGTCCGACCATGTGTATGCTCCATCAAACATTTGCTGTCAGACTTTCCACTAACAAAAGTTTGCTAGCAGGTTCTCAAATTTTCCACCAACAAAACTTTGTTGTCGGAAAGTCCGATCATGTGTACACAAGTCCGTTGCACAAAAGTTCACGCATGCTCGGAATCAAGCAGAAGGAGCCGCACTGGATATTAAATTTCCTTTTTCTCGGCTCGTTGTATGTCTTGTACGTCACCACGTTCCCATGTTCGTAATTGTTGGCCAACATTTGTGTGACCGTGTGTATGCAAGACAAGTTTGAGCCAACAACCTTCAAACAAAAATCCACGGCTTTGTTGGCGGAAAGTCCGATCGTGTGTATGGGGCATTAGACTGGGATGCCATTAATGTTCATGTACATGTAAAGGCAGCCAATACTTTTGAAAATATAGTGTATGTGCCTCAGTCCTTTTTGAAAAGCTTTGTCCTTTACACCAATTCTACTCATAACTAATATACCAGTTTTGATAGCTTTTCTCTTCAACACTTCAGCTAGCAATGGTTGGTGATTACTTTTATGCCGCGTACACACGACCGGTTGGTCCATCAGAATAAACTCCGAAGGTTTCTCCGGCGGAACTCCAATAGAATTCCATTCCAGCGGTCTTGTCTACACACGGTCAATCCAAAGTCCGACCAAAGTCCGACCGTCCAAAACGCGGTGATGTACAGCACATACGACGGGACTAGAAAAAGGACGTTCAATAGCCAGTAGCCAATAGCTTCCGTCTCGTACTTGCTTCAGAGCATGCGTCGTTTTTGGTCTGTCGGAACAGCATACAGACGAGCGGTTTTCCCAATAGGAACTGGTTCCGGCAGAGTTCCGGCGGAAAGATTTAAAATATGTTCTATTTCTAGGTCCGTCAGAATTTTCGAAAGGAAAAGTCAGATGAGGTCCACACACGATCGGAATGTCCGATGAAACGATATCTTCTGACTTTTCCCGCCGGAAAGTCAGACCGCGTTTACGCCGCATAACATATCTACTCTAAACTAAGCTTTTATTGAAGATTCACAAACTCCCTTTCTCCCTTTCAACATCCCAAATTTTCAGTTTATTGTTTTTGATTAGTTAACGAGGCATGTTGCATACTACACTCCATAGACTTAGACTGTGCCCTTAAGCTTTTCTAGTTGTAGGACAAGGGCAGCACTTAACAAGGTGCCATTCAAACACTGTGCCCATTCGTTACATGCTTGTATAAGAGAGAATGCAAAAGCTTTTCCACTTGAATGGCAGTTTAATGAGTTAGTTCCTTTCCTGCAGGGCCTGGTGAAATGACATTGGAAGACAAGTGGTGTTTGTGGGTTACTCCTGATGTGCCCTGCCTACTAATAGGGGGAGCTCTAACTGGAAAAGTGAATAAATGGATTATACCATGCTTTAAGAAACCCCTCGCTGTGCATTGTAGATAAGGGGGTGAATTTTGCCTGCATGACTAAGAAAACATTTTGTACACAAGACACTTTGATCAGCTCTTGTGAACAACATTCCTCGTTATAAAGATAAACTAGAAGTTCAATGGAGCAACAGATGATAATTAGCTTGTAGCAGTAATAAAGGCAACATGCGTTATAAAGAGAGTATCAAAACTAAAATCGCTCATAATATTATAGTGGTTTTACAAAACTTCTTTAATTAAAGCTGGGTTTTGGAAATTATTTGGTATGCTGCTGGGATTACAGTAGACATTATAGAGGACACATTTTTAAACAGATACTTTTCACTTGATCCCCCTCCTTTCCCAATTCCCATAAAACTTCTTCTTTCCCCCTACCTCCTCTCCTCCTAACTTTTCTCTTCTCTGCCTTTTGCTTCCCCTTTATTCTCCTCCTCTCATCTCCTCTTCTAGCCTCTCCTCTCCTCCTACCTCTCCCTATACTTCTTCTCCCTTCACATTCTATCTCTCCTTTCTGCTCCTTCCATCTCTACTTCTACTTATTCTCTCATCCTCTCTTCTACCTCTCCTCTTCTGTCCTTGCTGTAGCACCCTGCCAAAGGTTAAGCTAAATGTATTATTTAGTGCCACTTGGTTGAGCAGTGATCTGTTTTTCTAGTCTGGTCAGGATTCCCTAAGGTCAGTGGTTGATTCCATCTGTCTTCTACTGGAAGGAGTCACCAAAAATAGAATAGGAGGGTCAGCCACTGAGTTATGAATATTGATCAGAATCCCATCCAATCCTTAGGAAGGGGGCACCCAGAAGGTGGCTGAGGGAGGTGACAAATGTTTGGAGAGGTCTGAGCAGAGTGTTCTTCTTCTGCAAGGAGGGTTCCTCTTCTCCTGGGGCTGCTGCCCCTGGGACACTGCGAGTGTGAGAAATAGTTGTAGTTTGAGCCTCAGCAGGTGTTGGGCTGGGGACCTAAAGAAGATTGCTAATGGATTTATTCTGGAGAGCTTCGCTCTGGAGACCTGGTCTGGAGAAGGATCTTTGTCTTCCTCACTGAAGAGTGTCATGAGGCAGCTGGGTGGCAAAAAACATTTTGGATATCGTAAGACCTGGTTTTGGGAAACTCAGTTGTGCCAGCTGCTAGTCGTAAGTGAGTGCCAGGGGGTTACTATATGGACTGGGTCTGCCATTCTCTATCACCTCTAGTGAAGGCTGAAATTTGTCGTTGATTTCTGATATTGTTTTGGAGTATTCTAAACCCCTCAAATTTCCTCCTGTTCAAGTTTCTGCAATAAAATTTACAAAAAGACATCCCCTACATTGAGCTTGTGTAGTCGATGTGCTTGTGGCAGGCAGCCTCTATACTAGCATGGAAGACCTAAGGAATCTTCTCAGCAGCTCCTCCCAGGGTGAGCACTACATCACCATCCCTCGTATCTCCCCTCTATATTTTTCAACCCTCTCTTCTTCTTCTGCTCCTTCTCTCCTTTCTTTCTACATTTTTAGTGTCTTCTTCTCTACTCTTCTCTTTGCTTCTCTCCTCTTTCTACCTCTTCTCTCCTTATCTTCTTCTTTTACTACCTCCCCTCTCCTTCTACCTCTTTTTTAATCCCCTAACCTTTTACCTTTCCTCCTTCCTCTCATCTGGTACTTCCTTACCATTCTCCTCTTTTTCTACTTCCCCTCTTCTCCTCCTAGCCTTTCCTCAACCTTCTTCTCTTCTCATTCTTCTTCTTCTCTCCTCTCATTTCTGCATTTTTATTGTCTTCTCTGCTACTAACTTCTCTAACTTCTAACACCTCTTCTTTCTTCTGCTTCCTCTACCTCTTCTCTCCTTCTACCTTTACTCATCTTCTCTGCTCTCCTTACCTTTTACCTCGTTTCTTCTCCCCTCTCCAGTCTCCAATGTTTCTACCTATTTCTTCTCCTTTCTCCCTCTACTTGTCCTCTACTTTCCTCTCCCCATTCTTCTACCTCTCCTTTGTCATTATACCTCTCCATTACTATTTTCTTGTTCTATCTCCTCTCTCATTACCTTTCATTTTTCTTCTCCTCTTCTGTCCTCACTTCTCTCTTCTCCTATTTCTCTTTCTACTTTTTTGATCCTCTCTTCTCATTTTGTCTCTTCTCTCCTCTCTTTTTACATTTTTACTGACTTCTCTACTGGTCCCTTCCTCTGCTTTCTCATCTCTTTTTCCCTCATCTATTCTCCTCCATGCCTCTAACCTTTTACCTCTTCTTCTGACCTTTCCATTCTCCAGTCTTTCTACCCTTTCTCTTCTCTTCTGTCCTTCTATTTGTCTTCTACTGTCCACTCCATTTCCTTCTATCTCTTCTTTCTCATTCTACTGCTCCTTTACTATTCTCTTGTTCTACCTGTTCTCTCTCATTCCCTCTCCTTCTACCTTTCCTCTTCTGTCCTCGCCTTCCATCTTCTCCTCCTATCCCTCCCTCCTCTTTTTGGTCCTTTCTTCTCATTATGTCAATTCTCTCTTCTCTTCTTCTCCTATCTCATCTTCTCTGCTGTTCCCCTCCTGTCCAGTGGCGGCTGGTGCTAAACTTTTTATTTGGGGTGGGGCAGCAAACAAACACCCTCCCCCAGGTCCACCCACACTCAGCCCCTCCACGGTGATGCCCCCCCCTACACTTACCCCTCCATGGTGACGGTCCCTCTCCGCACCACCCCACCCCCCTCCACGGTGATGGTCTCCCCCCATACTCACCCCTCCACGGCTTCCTCTGCTTCTCCTCCCGGCCAACCCGATCCTCCTACTGTCCTGATTGGCCGGGAGGAGAAGCCCGGAATACTATGGCAAATTAATTCGCTATTGTCACAAGTAGGTGGGTTTGGGATGCAGTACTCCAAGCCCAACGTTTTTCAAGCCAATTAGATCCTCAGGCTTTAATCATATGGCTTGAAAACAAAAAAACTTATAAAAAAGCATTGACCCGGTGCCCTGCAGGGAGCCTTGCGTCCCTAATAGACCAGCTGCTCCTGTTTCTTATCATCTACTCTCCCCTCCTCTCCTTTCTTTCTACTTCTCTCTTCACGTTCTACCTCTCCTCTCCTTCCCTCCCTTACCTTTTACCTCTTTTCATTTTTTACTCTTCATTCTTATATCTTTTTACCTCATTTTCTCACTTTACCTTCTACCTGTCCTCTACTGTCCTTTCCACTTCTTTCTACATTTTCTGTTTCACTCTGCCTCTCCTTTACTATCCTCTTGTTCTTCTTCCTCCCATGCTCTGTCTCCTCTTACCTATTCTCTGCACTCCTCTGCTTCTACCTCTTATCTCTCTTTCTAACTTTCTTCACTCTTCTTTTGCCTCTTCTCTCCTCTCTTTCTACCTACCCTTTCTGGTTTTCCAACCTCTATTTCCTCTACATTCTTCTCCCTGGATCACAAGTTTTCATAAGGAAATTCAAACAAGCTATTCTCAGCACAGAATCTGCGTGTTGTGGATTTTAGCAGCAAAATGAGTATTGCTGTTATTATACAGGATTTATATAGTGCCAACAGTGGCTTTGTTCGATTTGCTTGTTTTCTAGACATGTGCAACTCGTTTTGTTCCGAATTAGTTTTTTTAAAGAATTTCGACAAATTTGTTAATTCGGAAATAGCCAAATGAACGAAAACCCGTTTAATGAACTTTTCCGAATATTTGTAAATTCAAATATTAGAAAATTTGTAAATTCGTACATTCGTAAATTCGTACATTTGTAAATTCATAAATTCTTAAATTCATACGTTCATACAATTGTAGATTCATACATTCGCACATTTGTAAATTCGTACATTCGTAAATTCATAAATTCGTACATTTGTAAATTAGTGAATTCGTAGATTTGTAAATTCGGAAATAATAATTAACTAATAATAACTTAACTATTACTAACTATTAAATTATATGTATTGTAATTTCCTTTCAAACTTGGCTGTTAGTGAAGGTAACAAATACAAATTTATCCGAAATTATGAATTATCCGAAATAACGAATGCCATATCTAAACGAATGGAACATAATGAATTAATAATAATAAATAACAACAATAAAAATTTTTTATTATTATTATTTAGTATTAATTTGTTCCGTTCCATTTGTTTAGATGCGGCATTCATTATTTCGGATCATTCGTAACTTCAGATGAATTCGTATTCGTTACCTTCACTAACAGCCAAATTTGAAAGGAAATTACAATTACAATTGAATAGTTAGTTACTATTTCAGATTTTTGAACTTTCTAATTTCAAATTTCCAAATTTACGAATTTACTAATTTACGAATGTACGAATTTATGAATTCACAAATTTACGAATTTATGAATGTACAAATTTACGAATTGCGATCATAATGAATGGGAAAATGTATATGCTAAATATATAAACTCGCGATATTGGTGTGGCAAAAATAAATCAGTGAAATAAAAAAATTGCAGCTGCTATACACAAAGTGTTAATCACTTGAAAACATGAGAAATATAAATATAGCGCTCGCAAACATAATAAATAAATGTGACAAAATATATGGTAAAACAACACAAAGTCAAAAAACAAGCAACTCAAGGTTCTCCAATCCAAAACGAAGAGAAGAAAAGTGCTTGAGAAGATTAAAGTGCCCAACACCCCCTTGTGTGTCCCCACTCACCAAATCCACATGACTCCCAGCTTTTCAAGTCTGACGCGTACCCAGAAACAAAAAAGGAACTTTCACAGATTTTTCTATTCCTTAAACTTCAGAACAGCAATATTTTTGTTTCACCACACAGCAGCTTTGGTTTAAAATGATACCATCTGTGGCACAACAGCTGAGATGCTCATAGGGCTGGAGATCCAAAGGCTCAGGGAGGGGTCCTATCTTGACGCAAGGCAGCCCCTTCTTTCACCCTGGCTACAATCTCCAAGACATCCATACTAAGCCTTGACTGACCCACCAGACTGAAAAGCTGGGGGTCATGTGGATTTGGTGAGTGGGGACACACAAGGGGGTGTTGGGCACTTGAATCTTCTCAAGCACTTTTTTTCTCTTCGTTTTGGATTGGAGCACCTTGAGTTGCTTGTTTTTGGACTTTGTGTCGTTTGATCATAACGAATGACCCGAAAAACGAAAAAAAAACAAAAAACGAATGAAACAAGAACGAAAACGAACAAGTTTTTTGGCAGTGCACATGTCTATTGTTTTCCATGGCCGCACTTTATGAAGTAACATCGTCCGCTCTCTTTTTCTCCTCTAAGATAGACTATGGCTTATGGGATTTGTATTGCGTATAGAGCAGTGCCCTGGAAATAATGTGTACTGCTCATTCCAAACAAAGTAAATGTAGGTATAAAGGACCACCCAATATCCAATGAAATGCAAGTCAGAAGGTGAATTTATTATCGTTTTATTGAAAGTAGCTACAGTACAAGTGATCAAGCCGGCATGTTTCGGTGGAACGGAGACTCCCCCTTCCTCAGGGCTGTTGCTGTATGCTAAAGGTGAATGGGGAAGGATCCCAAACTGGTGTGTCTGTGACACTGAAATCAGAATCGTGAATATCTGCTGTGTTTGCAGAGCCAGCATAGATCCTAGATTCACCTTCCAATTTGCATTTCATTGGATTTCAGGCATTCCATTTTACCTAGCTTTACAAGAACATGTGGAAATTACCTCAAGGCCCTACCCAGAGGTAGCAGCCCAAGCGCCCAAAAACGGCTTACCGCCACTTTTCTGTTAGGTCGGGCAGAAATCATCGAGGGAAAACTCTTCCAAAGTGCCCCCACCATTACCCACACATAGACTCACAACAGAGTGAGTCAGTCCAGCACGATCTCCAACCCTACAGAGCATTCCAAACCAAAGGAAAGGGACGGGAAAATAAGAGGTTTGGGAGCTCACAGAGGACATTGCAAGGAGAAAAAAAACAATTTCATGAAAAATAGATGGCAGGGCTATTAATTAGTGGATGTGTATGGATTATTTTTGGAGAATGTAGATATCATTTAGTGTCACTTTAAGTTTTAAAGTGGTTGTCCTTACATATACCCAGTGAAGTGACTGGCCTCAGGTGATACACAGAGATGAAACAAATCTTCCTACCTAAGTTGTACCTGTTTATCTGCAACCTTCTCTTCTCTACATACATTCAAAATGCTGAATTATAAAGCTTGTCTAAAGCCGCGTACACACGAGCGGAATGTCTGACAGAAAAAGTCCGACGGAAGCTTTTCATCGTCTATTCCGATTGTGTGTAGGCCTCATCGGAATTTTTTTTCGAAAATTCTGACGGACCTAGAAATGGAACATGTTCTAAATATTTCCGACGGAACCAATTCCTATCGGGAAAACCGCTCGTCTGCATGCTGTTCCGACAGACCAAAAACGACGCATGCTCTGAAGCAAGTACGAGACGGAAGCCATTGGCTACTGGCTATTGAACTTTCTTTTTCTAGTCCCGTCGTACATGTTGTACGTCACTGCGTTCTGGATGGTTGGACTTTGGTGTGTAGTCAAGACAGTTTCAGCGGAATTCACTCGGGACTCCGTCAGGAAAACCTTCGGAAAAAAACGGTTGTGTGTACGCGGCATTAGAGATCAGAAAAAAGGGGGCAGAGGGCTGAAGTTACACTCTGCAGAGCTCAGTGAGGAGAGCTGATTGGAGGGAAGGGACAACCCCCCCCCCCCCACACAGCACACAGAAACAGAGCTGAGGCTGTCAATCACAGGCTGTGTGATGGAGCTCCCTCTCTTGTGACCTTTTTTCTCTTGGTGTCAGGAAAACGTGTCGTGAGTAAGACTATAGAGGGATATGCATTGTTTATATTTCATGTCCGAGGTTTACAATCACTTTAAAGGGACATTAAAGCCTTGTGTTGTTTTTTTTTTAAATAACAAACATGTTATACCTACCTCTGCTCTGTGTAATGGTTTTGCACAGAGCAGCCCAGATCCTCCTCTTCTCAGGTCCCATGCTGGTGCTCCTGGCTCTTCTCTCCTGCCGGGTGCCCCCCACAGTAAGCAGCTCGCTGTGGGGGCACCCAAGCAGGCGTGCTTCCGACCTGCAGCTCTGTATGTCCACTCACACATGGAGCCATGGCTCAGCTCTGCTCCCTCCGTCACCTGATTGGCTCACTGGCTGTGATTGACAGCAGTGGGAGCCATTAGCTGCTGCTAATCAGGAGTGTGAGTCCCCAGAGAGGTAAGGCGCTCATGGACACACAGATCCCGGTTCTCTGAGGGGAGAAGAGACAGATTGTCTGTTCATACAGAGTATGAACAGCGATCTGTCAGCTCCCCTACACAGTCCCCTCCCCCCTTCAGTTAGAACACACTGAGGGAACACAGTTAACCCCTTGATCGCCCCCCTAGTGTTAACCCCTTCCCTGCCAGTGACATTTTTACAGTAATCAATGCATTTTTATAGCACTGATCGCTGTAAAAATGCCAATGGTCCCAAAATGTGTCAAAATTGTCTGACGTATCCGCCATAATGTCGCAGTCCCGACAAAAATCGCAGATCGCCGCCATTACTAGTAAAAAAAAAAATAATAATAAAAATGCCCTAAAACTATCCCCTATTTTGTAGACGCTATAACTTTTGCGCAAACCAATCAATATATGCTTATTGCGATTTTTTTACCAAAAATATGTAGAAGAATACGTATCAGTCTAAACTGAGGAAAAAAATCGTTTTTTTATATATTTTTGGGGGATATTTATTATCGCAAACAGTAAAAAATATTGCGCTTTTTTCAAAATTGTCTCTCTTTTTTTGTTTAAAGCGCAAAAAATAAACACCGCAGAGGCAATCAAATACCACCAAAAGAAGAAAGCTCTATTTGTGGGAAAAAAGGATGTCAATTTTGTTTGGGTGCAACGTAGTACAACCGCGTAATGGTCAGTTAAAGCGACGCAGTGCCGAATCGCAAAAAAGTGCTCTGGTCAGGGAGGGGTTAAAATCTTCCGGGGCTGAAGCAGTTAAGGTTACAAATTTGGTTCATGGCAGTTACCGGTAAAGTACCAGCTTATTTTTAAAATCTTTTTTCATTTATGTACTTACCTATTTTCTTGGGTTTCTAACATGTTTTGTCACATAAAGTTTTTGGTGTGCCTTTTTTCGTTTTTAGGATCCAAGCCATTTGAACTTAAAAATGCTAACCTTATATATATATATATATATACATACTGTGAATCCTTCCTCTCCTCTTCTTTCCTCTTCTCTGACTAACTGCACACTTTTGTTTCTAAACACAAGATTTCTTATAAGGGCCCGCCCACCAGGAGCCAGATTTTTTTTTTTTTAAAACTATAAAGACGGGGGTCACCATAAGGTTGTGAGTATAGTAAAACCTTGGTTTAAGAGTAACTTGGTTTGAGAGCGTTTTGCAAGACAAGCTAAATTTTTAAATAAATTTTGACTTGATATAAAAGCAATGTCTTGATATACAAGTAGTGTCACGTCACAACTGAGTATAAAAGAGAAGAGAGGCGCCTCTAATGGCCCATACACACGGTCGTATTTTCCGATGGAAAATGTCCGATCGGAGCGTGTTGTCGGAAATTCCGACCGTGTGTGGGCTCCATCGGACATTTTCCATCGGATTTTCCGACACACAAGGTTGGAGAGCAGGAGATAAAATTTTCCGACAACAAAATCCGTTGTCGGAAATTCCGATCGTGTGTACACAAATCCGGTGAACAAAGTGCCACGCATGCTCAGAATAAATAAAGAGATGAAAGCTATTGGCCACTGCCCCGTTTATAGTCCTGACGTACGTCTTTTACGTCACCGCGTTCAGAACGATCGGATTTTCCGACAACTTTGTGTGACCGTGTGTATGCAAGACAAGTTTGAGCCAACATCCGTCGGAAAAAATCCTAGGATTTTGTTGTCGGAATGTCCGAACAAAGTCCGACCGTGTGTACGCCATATTAGTGTAGCAATATGGTTACATTTAATGAAGGTACAACATTTAACAACATACTGCTACACTTAGAGGCGCCTCTCTTCTCTTTTATACCCTGTAGCTCCTGCTGGATTTGGCTTCTATATGCTGCGTACACACGATCGGTTTTCTCGTCGTAAAAAGATATGACAGCTTTTCCGACGGGATTCCGCTCAAGTTTGCCTTGCATACACACGGTCATGCAAAAGTTTGCTGAAATTACGACCGTCAAGAACGCGGTGATGTACAACACTACGACGAGCCGAGAAAATGAAGTTCAATGCTTCCGAGCATGCGTCAAATTGTTTCCGAGCATGCATAGGGATTTTGCGTGTCGGAATTGCCACAGATGATCGCATTTTCAGATAGGAACTTTTCCCTAGCATGCTCTCAATCTTTTGCTGGCTGGAATTCCGCCAGCAAAAAGACCGATGGAGCATACACATGGTCGCATTTTCCGACAAAAAAAAATCTCATCGGTCTTTTGCGGGCCGAAATTCTGACCGTGTGTACGCGGCATAATCCCCTTGTGAAGGCTTCCATTTGTGGATGGACATTTTATGGTTACACAACCTGGTCACATTGCTATAATCTTTTTCTATGGACAATAAACTGAAGAACTTAAGAATAAATACCGTATTTATCGGCGTATAACATGCGCCGGCGTATAACACGCACCCCAAGTTTAGGAGGGAAGTTTAAGGAAAAAAAACTTACATTTTAAATGCCCATTAATGCAGCCTTGCACACTGTCCATCTGCAGCCTTGCAGTGTCCATCTACAGCCTTGTAGTGTCCATCTGCAGCCTTGTAGTGTCCATCTGCAGCCTTGTAGTGTCCATCTGCAGCCTTGTAGTGTCCATCTGCAGCCTTGTAGTGTCCATCTGCAGCCTTGTAGTGTCCATCTGCAGCCTTGTAGTGTCCATCTGCAGCCTTGTAGTGTCCATCTGCAGCCTTGTAGTGTCCATCTGCAGCCTTGTAGTGTCCATCTGCAGCCTTGTAGTGTCCATCTGCAGCCTTGTAGTGTCCATCTGCAGCCTTGTAGTGTCCATCTGCAGCCTTCCCCAAAATTTCAGCATGTTTGGGTTTTAAATTTACCGCCACCGCCGCCACCGCCACCGAGATATTCGTCTCTTCTCGGGTTCCTCTCGCCGCCGACATAGACTGAGCCGAGTGTACTGTGTACTTGGCTACTCGGCTCCGCTCGCAGTCACGCCCCCGTCCCGCCCCTTGGCCCTGCTCCTATGATGGACACAACACAATGGTCCAATGACAGGACGTAAAGGCTAGGAGGCGGGACTAGGCGTGACTGCGAGCAGAGCCGAGCCTTGCCGAGTACACAGTACACTCGGCTCGGCTCCGTCAATGTCACCGGCCCTCACAGACAGCGAAGATCGGTGGGGATCGGCGTATAAGGCCGCATTCACACGGGCGGACTTTTCGACCGGACTGGTCCGACAGACTTTCCAGCGGACTTTCGACGGACTTTTAACGGACTTCAGATGGACTTTTTAACGAACGGACTTGCCTACACACGATCACACCAAAGTCCGACGGATTCGTACGTGATGACGTACACCGGACTAAAATAAGGAAGTTGATGGCCAGTAGCCAATAGCTGCCCTAGCGTCGGTTTTTGTCCGTCGGACTAGCATACAGACGAGCGGATTTCTGGGTCCGGCGAAGTTACGACCTAAAGATTTGAAGCCTGTTCCAAATCTAAAGTCCGTCAGATTTGCGACTGGAAAAGTCCGCTGAAGGTCCGGTGAAGCCCACACATGATCGGATTGTCCGCCGGATTTGGTCCGTCGGCATCCATTGGACAAGTCTGGTCGAAAAGTCCGACCGTGTGTACGCTGCATAGCACGCACCCAGGATTTTCCTCTGATTTTAAGGGGAAAAAAGTGCGTGTTATACGCCGATAAATACGGTAGTTGTGGAACTAATCATCTGAGTTTCCATTATCTCTTATGGGGAAATTCGCTTTGATATACAAGTGCTTTGGATTACAAGCATGTTTCCTGAACGAATTATGCTCGCAAACCAAGGTTTTACTGTATAAGAAAAAAATCCCAAGATCATTCAGTAAATAATAAAGACAAGAGATGGGTTAAAGAAAATGATTTTAAAACGCGAGATTTCTTTAATGTGGGATAATTATAATGCTATAGATAGATACTGGAACATAAGAAAAGTGTCCTTCTATCACACCCTCCCTTTTGTGCAGAAACACAGCTAAGTGCCTCTAAATTAGAGGTAGGTACTTAACAAGTGCAACTGGTGATCAGTCCTTGACGTTTACTTGGATTACTTACATCATTTTCTTGGATATCCATAATACGCAGAAAAGAGACGCATGTCAGAAGCTGACAAGGTATTTTCATGTATCCTCCCAGCACTTATCATCAGTAAAAGCTCGCTGTCTGGGGAAGGGCGCATACAGTCACTTAGCTATAAAATGCAGCAACATTCTGTGCTGGCAGCATTGTGTCTGTGAACAATAATTGTCTGGAATATAAAGCAGCTTTCTTCTTCAGTTACTCCTGAGTATCGGCATGTCTGTAATTTGTGGTTGTAAAGTACAAGGACGTTTATGATGACATACGTCATAGAATGTTCATAGATCAGAAATCTACATTGTGAGATTCCACATCTAGTATTTCTGCCCTTCCCTCTAACCCCCCCCCCCAAAAAAAAAAAATCTTCTCTCTAGTATACCTCTCAACTTTCTGAGATGGGAACGAGGGACACCTATTAGTAAAAGCATGTATGTATAGGACACACCCCCCTGCCAAAAGAGAATTATAAAAAAAAAAATGTAGTTAAAGCGGTTGTATACCCGCTGTCATTTTTTTTTTTTTTTACACCTGCAAGGGAAAAGGCATAATGAGCTAGTATGCACCGCATACTAGCTCATTATTAGATACTTACCTTAGAACGAGGCGCCGGCATCTCACCTGGTCCACGCCGAGGGAGCCGACATCTCCCCTCGGCGTGTCTTCCGGGTATCGCGGCTCCGGCGCTGTGAGTGGCCGGAGCCGCGATGTCGTCACTCCCGCGCATGCGCGCGGGAGACTTCTGCCCGGCAAGCTCCGTAGTTTGCCGGGCTGTCAGCCGAGAGTCCCCTGTGCGCATGCGCCGCTGCAGTCAGCGGCTCATTGCGAGGGGAATATCTCCTAAACCTTACAGGTTTAGGAGATATTTTTTTTACCTACAGGTAAGCCTTATTATAATAAAGGTATACAACCGCTTTAAACCCACAAGTGCTTTTTTTTTTAACCACTATTATTTCTTTATATTGGCTTTTGAAATTTACAAATGCAGCAATTTAGAAATTAGATGAAAGGTTTGGCACTGGGTCTTAAAAATAAGACCTACAAGGACTTCAACTAGGGCTTATTTGGGGGGTAGGGCTTATATTGCAGCCATCACCGACAATCACGCTAGGTCTTATTTTCGGGGAAACAGGGTATATAGATTAGACATGTGCGATTCGTTTCGTACGAATCGAAAATTCGTACGAATTTCCGTAAGTTCGTACATTCAGGAGGATCCGAAATACGAATTGCTATGCTTCTGAATTTTGTACGAAATTTCGTTTACGAATTTCGGATCCAAATTCCGTTACGACAGAAAGGAGAATGTTCGTTAATTACGATTATTCGTTATGATGAAACTAAAAAACCCAGGAAGTCAGAACAGCACAGGGATGGTGGGAGCCCCTCATAATGATAAATTCATCATAACGAACATTCGTAATTGTTACGAAAAGTTAACGAACCTAACGAAAATTCGTATTTCGTACAAATCCAAATTGAATTTCGGGCACGAATTACGAAATACGAATTAACTCTAATACGAAACAGAACAAAACGAAACAAATTTATTGACAGCCCACCTGTCCAGGATTCACCAGGACAGTTCGGGTTTTGAATCATGTGTCCGGGTTTCAATCCACCTGAAACCCGGACATATTATTCAGACCAGGCTGTGGCTCCCCAAGTAACCGAGATAGTCATACACAAATACACAAATCTGTTGCTGTTGCGGGCGGCTGTTTGGGGGCAGGTTTTGGCATCACTGAAGGGTGGGGTGATGATGCCAGCAGGAGCAATTTGGCCACACCCAATGGCGCGCTCTGTGCGCTACATTACTACTCTCCTTGGGACACCCAAATGTGTCCCAGGTCTTTTATAATCCTATAGTGTTTACTGCAAAAATAAATAAGAAATTGCCCTGTGCCGCAAAAGTGTTCGGTTTTGGCTTGAAGAAAAGGTGGCATCCCTATATATATATGTAGATCAGACCAAAATGAGGGACAAATGAGGAGGACAGAGGGACATTGTTCCAAATCAGGGGAAGTCCCTTGAAATCAGGGACAGTTGGGAGCTATGTCTCTAGTACTGGAGAAGGGTAAAGAATATGTTACCCCAACATTTCTAATTGTCTGCTG
Source organism: Lithobates clamitans (assembly GCA_037952925.1). Lineage (NCBI taxonomy): Eukaryota > Metazoa > Chordata > Amphibia > Anura > Ranidae > Lithobates > Lithobates clamitans. Next base: position 171,736 of record JBBGZY010001119.1, read on the forward strand.
TACCATGCACAAGTGCAATTCCTTTTGTTACAAAATTCGTTTTCGGACGAAACTTGGCGTAATTCTAGCATGCTTCCAAATGAATGAAAGACTCTTTTGACAAATGCATATGAAAATGAATTGTCAGAAAGAACAAGAATCCAAAAGAACGAGAATCCGAAAAGAACAAGAAATCGAAAAGAACAAGAATCCGAAAAGAACAAGAATCCGAAAAGAACAAGAATCCGAAAAGAACGAGAATCTGAAAGAACGAAAACCCGAAAAAAAACTAAAAACCCAAAAGAACGAAAATCCGAAAGAATGAAAAACAATTCAGCCTACGAGTTTAACAAATCGATTACATTTGGATAATTTAGTTTTTCATATTTTCAATTAAAATTAAATTATTAACTGTTATTATAGTTTTTATTATTAACCACTTAAAGCGGAGTTCCACCCATGTAAAAGTCAGCAGCTAAAGTCAGCAAAAAGTGTAGCTGCTGACTTTTAAAAATCAGACACTGATTCAGACAGCGATGCGGGCGCACAAAGCCCCCCTCCTCTCTGCGGCGCCAGCATTCTAACTGTGGGTGCCCGGCTGTGGCTTCACAGACGGGCACGCACTGCGCACGCGCGCGAGCTGCTCTGCGCACTGTGAACGGCCGGGAAATCTCCTGGGACCTGTGATATCTCCCAGAAGATTGCAGGGAGGGAGGGGGGAAAGGTGATCTTCCTTCTGGCACCGGAGAGCCCGGGAGGAAGTAGAAGCTGGGCATCTGTAAAAACAGGGTACCCTCCCCCAAAAAAATGGCATGTCAGGGGGTCACCAACACTTAAAGCGGAAGTTCCATTTTTGGGTTGAACTTCACTTTAAGGACCAGGCCTATTTTTTAAACGTGTTGTTTACAAGCTAAAATCATTTTTTTTTTTGCTAGAAAATTACTTAGAACCCCTAAACAATATTTTTTTTTCCAGGCACCCTAGAGAATAGATAATATACAGAGGGCACTGTGTAATAATTACTCTTAATAAATAAATCTATAAAGCAATACTCAAAGATAAATAGAAATGCCTACACAGAATAAATAGATAAATCAATTTAGGTGATCTGATGACATTGAAGCCACCCGTGATATGAAAATTAAAAAAGTAAATAGTCCCAAACAAAAGTTCATAGTGACCTAAAACCAAATTCTTCTGTGTAGATAATCTTCCAAAGAAGTAGTGAATAATCCAAAATTATAAAATACGAATTCATTTTCATATGAAATGAAACGAAACAAATTTATTGACGGCGCACATGTCTAGGTCCTATACATCTCCAGGCTATATCTATGTGAGCAGGCATTATCGTGCTCAAGCGTTTTTTGACTTTCTTTTTAATTAAAGAAGTCAGATCTTTCTGGTAAGCCGATCTTTTACCTAGAACACGTTGGGAGTCGTTATAGTGTCTGGTGAAGGATTATTCACTACTTCTTTGGAAGATTATCTACACAGAAGAATCTGGTTTTAGATGACTATGAACTTTTGTTTGGGACTATTTACTTTTCCAATTTTCATATCACGGGTGGCTTTAACGTCATCAGATCACCTAAATTGATTTATCTATTTATTCTGTGTATACATGTCTATTTATCTTTGAGTATTGCTTTATAGATTTATTTATTAAGAGTAATTATTACACAGCGCCCTCTTTAAATTATCCAATCACTGTGTGAGTAATATTATATTCATTTGTGGAGCAGCTTCACAGTTTTTTAGTTTTTTGAGTGTTTATTATTTGGCGCGGAGTATACACCCTTTTACCCTAGAGAAAAAAAAGGCGGTCGCTGCAATACTTTATGTCACACCGTATTTGCGCAGCGGTCTTACAAACTCGATTTTTGGTGGAAAAATACACTTTTTTGAATTAAAAAATAAGAAAACAGTAGAGTTAGCTAAAAATTTTCTTATATTGTGAAAGATAATGTTACTCTGAGTAAATTGATACCCGACCTGTCCCGCTTCAAAATTGCGCCCGTTCGTGGGATGGCGACAAACTTTGATACTTAAAAATCTCCATTGGTGAAGTTTAAACATTTCTACAGGTTACCAGTTTAGAGTTACACAGGGGTTCTTTTGCTAGAATTATTGCTCTTGCGCTGACGATCGCAGTGATACCTAACATGTGTGGTTTGAACACCGTTTACATATGCAGGCGCGACTTACATACTGTATGCGTTCGCTTCTGCGTGCGAGCACGACGGGACGGGTCGCTTTAAAAAAAAAAAAAAATGTATTATTATTATTTATTTTACTTTTTATTTTTATACTGTCTCTTTAAAAAAAAATTGTGTCACTTTTATTTCTATTACAAGGAATGTAAACATTTCTTGTAATAGAAAAAAAGCATGACAGGACCTTTTTAAAAAGTTCTCAGACCTCACATTTACTTAAATGCAATAATTTTTTTATTTTTAAAAGTCTTTTTTTTTCAATAAAAAAAAAAGTCCCTTTAAGGCTGTTGGGTGGAAGTGACGTTTGACGTTGTTCCCATCATCCAATGACATCATTCCCTCACTCGACACAGTGCCGCAGAGGGGAATGGATTGGATTGTCTCCGCTGCTACCGACAGTTCCCGTAAGCGGTGGAGATGACAGAAACGCGGCGTAAGGGGGGGCACCTCTCCCGCCACCGATAAAAGTAATCGTGTGGCGAATCTGCCGCGGAGACCACTTATATCTTAAAGCGGACCGCCTGCCGTTTAAGAAATTACCGGGGTTATGGCAACTTTCTGCTGCCATAACAACGGTATTCAGCGTCAAATTACCGGCGTATAATGACAGCGGGCAGTCCGGAAGTGGTTAACGAATCGATTACATTCGGATAATTTTTTTTTTCCGTATTTTCTATTATAATTAAATTATTAACTATTAATATAGTTTTATTAATATTATTATTATAAACTATTAAATTATAGATAAAATAGCTGAAGTCAGTAATTCTTCTTTTCAGGTCTCTGCGCCATGGCAGCTCATTTGGGGTAGATCAGATTTACATTTTTATTGGAATTTCCTTTCAAAATTGGCGAAAGTAACTTTTAGTGAACGTAACGAATACGAATGCATCCGAAGTTCCGAATTATCTGAAGTAACGAATGCCGCATCTAAACAAATGGAACAGAAGAAATACGACTGCATCCAAAGTTACGAATGATCGGAAGTAACGAATGTCGATCATAACGAATGAACCGAAACAAAACAAACAAATTTTTCGCTAGTGCACATGTCTGCCATGTACCTGCGTTAAAAAGCATCCTGTTCTCTTTGTATTGCTTGCTTTGTGTGAACTACCTGGTGACTCTGGCAGTCCCTTTGCTTTCCTATTAAAAGCTGACCATGCTAGGCATGAGAGCCCATCTATCACAGAGTGGTCAGTTTTCTGGTTGTGCTGGGAGCCCTGCAATGGTAAGACCTGTGCTAACACACACCCTCCTGCACAGCCATTCACTGGGAAGATACGTGTACTGCTGTTTTTCTGCCCCCAGCTCTCTAAGCCCCCAATGCAGCTGATAACAGAGATTATGTGATCACTTATACAAAAAAAAAAGGTTTTTGTTATTTTCTATATATTTAAATATAAATGTTTTACCCTTCATTTCTGTTTTAAACTGAATGGGTTTGTTTTACAAGGTGAGGGTTTACATAGACTTTAAAGAGATTCGGAAACTTTATAAGACTGCATGACTCGATTCATGACATATAAAATTATACAGCAACAGCATTATTTTATCTTATGTTTTATCATTGAAAGCTGTCTGTGATCTCCAGTGCAGAGGCTTTGTCTAGGCTGACATGATGTCATCAGTCTGCTTCAGGGAAGCATTTTCTTAGTCTCCACTCCCCGGGGATCACACTGCAACAATGTAACTTCCCGAGTTACATAGATATATATAGATATATATATATACTGTATAAATATATATTTACTGTATATATATATATATATATATATATATATATATATATATATATATATATATATTATTTGGGGGGGCAGTGATAGTTTTTCATAAATTGTTTATTATTATTATTTGTATTTAATTATTATTTATTATTATTATTATTATTTTATGTGTATTATGTATGTGTATTATATTAAAATGTGTGCTCCCATTATAAATACTTTCTTTTTAAAATAATTAGGCCAACGAGGGAGATTTTCTGGCACAATAACAGGTCCAGTATTCTTGAGATGATCTTGCAAGACCTTAAGGACCCTTGAAAGCCACCTTTAATGGTATTTGTTCCCTTCTAACCCATCCTCCCTCTGTACTAGGAATTAGTGGGGGGGTCTTTTGAGTGTTAGCTTTTTTTTTTAAATTATACCTCCGACCCCATGACCATTTTGTCTAGGCACAAATGATGAGGCCCTTGGTCCTGCAGCCTCCTGGAAGATGTGATGTGGTATCCCAGGAGGCTGCAGGACGGGGGACTCAGAGGGCAGAGGGCGGGCCCGGTGCACATTATAGGAGACTGGTAGAGGCAGCCAGCTCCCATCAGTAAGGAGGACCAAGATGGCATTGTGGGACCCGAGCTATGTTATACACACAACAGATTGCGGCAGGATAACGGTGAATTTGCTGGGTGGGTGAGTATGTTTTTTGAAGAGAACCCAACAATACAGGTAAGATGGAGGGAAAAAACATAGGGGTGGGGGGGGGGGGCGTGAAGTTGCTCTTTAATTTTGCCTTGTCTTTTGACAATGTAATTCACAAAAATGGTGATATTTTCCCAAATGTCAAACAAATGTCTCAATATTTGCCAAAATTTTGCAGCAATGAAAACTCAGTTTTACTTAAGTTTAATTCATGCTACTAACTAGAATCTCCCTTTAGTTGCAGGAATTATAAAATCCTTACTGGCAAATGTAAGGTGACAGACTGGCAAAGGATATGATCATAACATTTTGTTACTGCGAGCAAGTTAAAAAAATGTATAAACTCCTATAAGAAACTGTTTTCTGGACTAAAAATGAAAAATAGGTAGCCAATGAAAAGAATCAATGGTTCTCTTTAAAATTAAGCGCCGCAACTTAAAAATCGGCAATGTCCGCCAACAGGGATCCTTGATCTATGGGGTTTTACAGTTACCAACACAGAAATAACATCATTTCGGTAATGACTCTGTCTCCTAAGCTAGTGTCACGCAACAATCTTATTCTTAGTTTGGCATTAAACAAAAGAAAAACGCACGCCAATAAAATGTTCATTTCCTATGCTGTGCCTGTGATTCGAGGCTTCAGCTGTTAATATTTATTCCATGGATAGAAGTGTTGTAGAAACCGGCTTTATTTGTTCATAACTCAGATTACATTAACTTCAACTTTAAGCTCGTCTCAGCCAAGCTTAGCCAGTAGATGATTCTCTGTTAAGTCTCGGCTCTCAACTTGTGTTTTCCTCTTGCTGTAGATTTGCAGAGGATGATGAAGACCTCAGAGAGCAATACCGTCTTTCCATCAGGCTGTGATTGTGATACAAATTCAGCGCCGTAAGCCTTGATTTCATTTTGTTTTTACAGAGGAGCTCCGCTGTGCCACGTTCACCTAGACCAGGTCTTTTCTGGCACTTTTTGTTTACAAGTTTAAATCAGTATTTTTTGCTAGAACCCCCAAACATTATATATATATATATATATGTATATATATATATATATATATATATATATATATATATATATATTTTAGCCCAGGGAATAAAATGGCGATCATTGCAATTTTTTTACGTCACCCGGTATTTGCACAGCGGTTTTTCAAATGCAATTTTTGGGGAAAAAATACACTTCAATGAGTTAAATAAAAACAAAACACAATATATACCCCCCATTTTTTGTTATAATATGGAAGATGACGTTACGCTGAGTAAATAGATACCTAACACGTTGCGCTTCAAAATTGCGCGCGCACGTGGAATGGGGACAAACTACGGTAGTTAAAAATCTCCATAGGCGACACTTTAAAGCGGGGTTGCACCCAAATTTTGAACAATATCTGTATGTATTCTCTTCCTTGCCTGGATGCTGACATGCCGTTTAAAAAAATTTCAATCGCCGTAATTACCTTTTATTTTTCTATTCTTCTTTGAACTTCCCGGTTCTCCTCCCGTGGGAGTAGGCGTGTTTCTAGCCTCACCCAGACTCCTGGGAGCTAGTCTCAGGCTTCCCAGGATGCCACTGAGCATGTGCGGGAATGAGCGGTGAATGCTGGGAGCACAGCATTCACCACATCCAGGAAATAAATGCTTGTGGGCTTCAAATGCCCACAATGAAGATGGAAACCGCCTGCAGTGAATAATATAAGTTATTCTTTCCGACGAAATCTGACACAGGCGGACATATTACACACAATATGTGAGTATGTAATGCTGAGAAGAAAAGTTTGTGAATGAACTAAAAAAAAAAAAATGATAGATAGGTGGACCCCCGCTATAAATGCCTTTACAGGTTACCTGTTTAGGGTTACAGAGGAGGTCTAGCACTAAAATGATTGCTCTCGCTCTAACGTTCACGGGGATACTTCACATGTGTAGTATAAACGCCGTTTACATATGTGTGTGTGACTTACATATGCGTTTGTTTCTGCGCATGAGCACGGTGGCATTGGGGCGCTATTATTTATTTTATTTTTTTCTGTTATTTATTTATTTTTTATTTTTTTTACACTGTCCCTTTAATTTTTTTTCAATCACTTTTTTATTTTTATTACAAGGAATGTAAACATCCCTTGTAATAGAAATAAGGATGACAGGTCATCTTTATGGAGAGATCTGGGGTCAAAAAGACCCCAAATCTCTCCGTTACTTTTAAAAGCAAAAGATCAAAAAATAAATGTTTTTGATCTTTTGCTTTAAAAAAAATAAAAATAAAAATAATTGTTTACTTCCGCCCTAGACAGGACGTGACGTCATGACGTAGCTCCGATCCTCCAAGGCCTTAGAGGTAATCAGAGACAATGTAATCTCTCCATGCCTCTGTGACCAACCGGCCGCACCGTCGGATCATTTCTTGGGCACGCCGGTGGAAAGGGTAAGCCTGACCGGTGAGCAGCGGGAGCGGGAGGACATCCCCTCCCTCCGCTTCAGAAAGTGATCGAGTGGCTCATGAGTCACTTGGTTTGCTTTCATAAGAAGGCCAGCCATTGGCTAAAAAGAGAAGATACAGCGTTATGGCTGATAGCTTCCCACATACAAACTACAACGTATTTATATACGTATTGCGGTCAGCAAGTGGTTAAAGTAACTCTTTCACTAAAGTATATTTTTAAGATATATTTTCCACTGTTAAGGCATTGAATACTCACCTCTCTGTCTACTGCCTGCACCGCAATCTCTAAAGTAGAAAAAAGAAAAGCCCCAGCTGAAGATCCTGCGGAATTTGACACTTCCAGGAGTGTCATTTTTGTCCCATGCTGTGATTCCTCCTGTTGGCGCCTATGTCACTACAGAACACAGTATTGACATAGGAGCTAGCAGATCAAATCATTGCGAGCAGAGGGGAACCGTGACTCCAGATTCCAGAAGTATCAGATGCTGCAAGAACTTCAGCTGGTAGTTTGCCTTCACTACTGCAGAGATGGCCTGCATGCTTGGTAAAATGTGTATTTGTCCATTATACAGTAAGAATGAAAGTAAAAAATTACCTCACATTTAGGGTTGCCACCTGCACAGATATAGAGAGGAAATCTTCCAATAAGGAAATTAGTTCTAATGGTGGCAACCAGAGATTTTCTCACTATAAAGTAATTTCCTCTAATTTTCTAGAGAGTATATGTAAAAAAGAACGGGATTTGCATGGTGCCAAAATTATAAATAACAAAATATTGTAAAAATATCCAAACGTTATTTTAGTATGCATATATTTTAAAATGACAATTTCATAAAAACCATTACAGAATATCTATGCGGCCATAATATATGTGCAATAACTTCAGCTCAACGTGTTTCGTCAATCACTGGCTTCCTCAGGAACCTTTTAGAGTAATGCATAGAATTTAACCAGGGTTCTCAGGGATGTTTGACAGATAAACACACAAAAAAGAGAAATAGATCGTGCATTCAATAGGATCACTCACGGGGATATCAGTAAACCACAGGAAGGATATAGCCCAGCAAGCATCAGCCACTTAAATCAAGATGATAAAAGGGGACAAACATGAAGAGTTCACTAGAGCTTAATTTCCAGGCCTCTCTGCCCATATTAAGGATGAGGCCTGACTTCCAGCCAGGTTCATGAAACATATGTTTTCCCAAGAGGAAGAACAACCAACTTAAGTATGCAAAAATACATCAGTAACTCATGGCAAATGTTCCAGTATCCAGCTGGCGGTAGCTACAGCACCCGGTACTTTTAGAGCTTATTCCAGGAACGCGTGCGATGGGAATATGGACTCTGCCCCATGGCAAATGTTGTGACACTATCCAAAATGTAAAATAAAAGGTTTTGCCTTTAGTTACCTTCTAATTTTTGTCCTGATCAAACTTTAACTCCTTGCTCTCCCTTCTCTCTTTAATGTAATGCTCTGCCCACCCCTCCCCTCTACTGTTCATGCACAGAAGGCTTTGTATTTTGTAAATAGGTTTACATAATACAAAGCTCTCCATGATTGGGCAAGAGTAGGTGAAGGGTGGGCAGACCAGCTGCACACAACTCTGCAGCTGCAGAAGCTGATACTCTAAGGTCCAGTGTCAGAGCACTGGAAGCAGTGGCGGCCGGTGCAATGTGGGCGCACAGGCGTCGCCACCCCTAACACCGCCACCGCCCTCCCTCTCCATGCATGAATTACAATTGCGGGGACAAGTGGGGGAGGGTGTGTCTTTTGAAGCACCTGATTAGAGCCAGAGGCTCTAAGAGGCTTCAAAATAGGGTGGGCTCGGGGCACAAAGCACTGCGTCCCGAGCCCACCCAGGTGTGTTGCAACAGCGAATGGAAATATTATTTTGGCCCTTTTTTAAATATTGGTGCTACATTGGCTTTTGTCCAATCAGCTGGTACCATTCCAGTCAGTAGACTGTCAGTAAAAATTAGGAACAATAATCTAGCAATTACTTGACTGAGTTCCTTAAGGACCCTCGGGTGCAAGCCATCTGGTCCCGGTGACTTATTAATGTTACGTTTTTCTAGTCTATTTCTAATTCTGTCCTCTGTTAGCCATGAGGGTGCTTCCTGTGATGTGTCATGAGGATAAACACTGCAGTTTTGGTTACTGAAGCCCCCCCGATTCCCTCGTGAAGACTGAGAAAAAGAATAAATTCAATACCTTTGCCATCTCCCCATCCTTTGTAACAGATTCCCTTCCTCATTCTTTATGGGGCCAATATGGTCTGTCCCCCCTCTTTTACTGCTTATATGCTTAAAGAATTTCTTGTTTTTTTTTTTGCTCTCCTCCGCTATGTGTCTTTCGTGTTCTATTTAGCCTCTCTAATTGCACCCTTACATTTCTTAATGCATTCTTTGTAAAGTCTGAATGCTGATGATGATCCCTCAGCCTTGCATTTTTTGAAAGCCTTCTCCTTTCCTATTATATGCATTTTTACATTGGAGTTAAGCCATCCAGGACTTCTGTTCGCTCTTTTAAATTTATTTCTCAATGGGATGCACTGGCTAATGCCCTTATTTAATATTCTCTTAAAGCAAACCTATCTCTCCTCCGTGTTATTTGTTCTTAAGATTTTATCCCAATTTATATCTTCTAGCAAGGTTCGTAGTTTAGGGAAGTTGGCTCTTTTGAAATTCAGTGTCTTTGTATTCCCCATATGTTTCCTATTTGTATGATTTATACTGAAGCTAATTGACCTGTGATCACTGTTTCCTAAATTGCCCCTTATTTCCACATCCGTGATCAGGTCTGTATTGTTGGTAATCAGTAGGTCTAGTAACGCTTTGTTTCTAGTTGGTGCATCTACCATCTGACCCATGAAATTGTCCTGCAAGACATTTAGGAACTGGCGAGCCTTAGACGAATTCTTCCGCTCAGTCTCTGTCTTGATAATTAAAATCCCCCATTATGATGACAACTCCCAACCTTGCTGCTAATCCAATTTGTGATTGGAGGTCCGTCTCCCCCTCCTCCTCACAATATTACTTTCCCCTTAGTTTCATCTCTTTGGAGCTCTACCCATAAGGATTCCACCTCCTCCCTAGCTCCCCTAGGTCATCTCTCACATTCACTTGCACATTATTCTTGATATACAGATATACCCCTTCCCCTTTTTTACCCTCCCTATCCCTACGATAAAGGGAATACCCTTAAATGGTTGCCAGCCAATCATTTTTCGCTAAAAGGCATAAATTGGGATAAAATATTAGGAACAAAGAATACGGAGGAGAGATGGATTTGCTTTAAGAGCATATTAAATAAGGGCATTAGCCAATGTATCCCATTGGGTAATAAATTTAAAAGAGCGAACAAAAGTCCTGGATGGCTTAACTCCAATGTAAAAATGCATATAAAAGCAAAGGAGAAGGCCTTCAAAAAATACAAGGATGAGGGATCATCCTCAGCATTCAGACTTTATAAAGAATGCCACAAGAAATGTAAGGGTGCAATTAGCACAGCTAAGATAGAACATGAAAGACACATAGCGGAGGAGAGCAAAAAAAATCCCAAGAAATTCTTTAAGTGTGTAAATAGTAAAAAAGGGAGGGCAGATCATATTGGCCCCATAAAGAATGTGGAAGGACATCTGGTTACAAAGGATGGGGAGATGGCGAAGGTATTGAATTTATTCTTCTCCTCAGTCTTCTCGAGTGAATCGGGGGGCTTCAGTAACCAAAACTGCAGTGTTTATCCTCATGACGCAACACAGGAAGCACCTCCATGGTTAACAGAGGACAGAATTAAAATTAGACTTGAGAAACTTAACATTATTAAATCACCGGGACCAGATGGCTTGCATCCGAGGGTACTTAGGGAACTCAGTCAAGTGATTGCCAGACCGTTGCTCCTAATTTTTACAGATAGTCTACTGACTGGAATGGTACCAGATGATTGGAGAAAAGCCAATGTAGCACCAATATTTAAAAAGGGCCCAAAATACATCCCTGGGAATTACAGACCAGTTAGCCTAACATCAATAGTATGTAAACTCTTGGAGGGTATGATAAGCGACTATATACAAGATTTTAGTAATAAGAACGGTATCATTAGCAGTAATCAGCATGGATTCATGAAGAATCGTTCTTGCCAAACCAATCTATTAGCCTTCCATGAGGAGGTGAGTTGCCATCTAGATAAAGGAAGGCCCGTAGACGTGGTGTATCTGGGGGAGAACCTCTGGGGGAATCTAGGATGGAAAAGGACCTGGGGGTCCTAGTAGATGATAGGCTCAGCAATGGCATGCAATGCCAAGCTGCTGCTAACAAAGCAAACAGAATATTGGCATGCATTAAAAGGGGGATCAACTCCAGAGATAAAACGATAATTCTCCCACTCTACAAGGCTCTGGTCCGGCCGCTCCTGGAGTATGCTGTCCAGTTCTGGGCACCAGTCCTCAGGAAGGATGTACTGGAAATGGAGCGAGTACAAAGAAGGGCAACAAAGCTAATAAAGGGTCTGGAGGATCTTAGTTATGAACTTATTCTCTCTGGAGAAGAGACGCTTGAGAGGGAATATGATTTCAATTTACAAATACTGTACTGGTGACCCCACAATAGGGATAAAACTTTTTAGCAGAAGAGAGTTTAACAAGACTCGTGGCCACTCATTAAAATTAGAAGAAAAGAGGTTTAACCTTAAACTACGTAGAGGGTTCTTTACTGTAGCGGCAAGGATGTGGAATTCCCTTCCACAGGCGGTGGTCTCAGCGGGGAGCATTGATAGCTTCAAGAAACTATTAGATAAGCACCTGAATAACCGCAACATACAGGGATATATAATGTAATACTGACACATAATCACACACATAGGTTGGACTTGATGGACTGGTGTCTTTTTTCAACCTCACCTACTATGTAACTAGGTAACTATATGAGAGCTGTTGAACCAAGTCTCTGAAATTCCCACAAAATCGAAATTCTCCTCATACAACAGTATCTCTAGTTCTTCCATCTTGTCCACCAGGCTCCTGGCATTGGTGAACATGCCACATAGTTTAGACCGGTTGCCTACTGTCTTCTTATTGGGTGTTTTTCGAGGTTGCAAATAGGACTTGTTACTATACTTACCTTGGGTTTATGTGCTTTAGTCAACCTACCACTAATGCCCCCAATACTACCCTCTGGAATATGTTCCACGCTGACTATCGCTACCTCTGGAGCCTCCACCCCCCCCCGTCGCCTAGTTTAATGCGAATCCTGTATCATTTTCTCCTACATTTTCACAGTGGTAGGGCTTGGCACTGTCACTGTCATTAGAGGTGTAAGGAGTGGACCACCCACTGTTGACACTGTAGAAGAAGGGGAAAGACCTGTAACTTCTCTAGTGAGTTCAATGCAGTTCACCAACTTCAGCTTGTATGCCCAGCAATGCAAATCAAGAATCTTCATTTTTATGCAAAAAATTGCTAGTAATAATAAAGCAATTAAAAAAAATTGTTTTAAAACTTAATGGAGGGAAGTGGAGAGCAGAAGTTGGGGAGAAAGATAGGCTAACATTCTGCTTTAAATAAATCACAGATGCTATTACAATGTGTGAAGCTTTCATGAATTTGTCATCCCGCAATTAGGCAGAGCTCTATAAAACATAATATTAATTTTACTAGGTAATAGGGGTCAACAACATTAAATAACAGGTACATTACAAAAGATGGTACTGAAAATGTTGAAAGCCTAGACGCAAACTTCTCTCCCCATTAAACTACAAGCACGGAAAAAGTCTTGCTATTAAACTTTGTAGTTGCTACATTAACATTCCACAGACAGAATGGTTTAATTAAACCCTTGTGCATTTGTCTGGATCAGAGAGGTAAAGTCGTTGGGAAGTCACCAGCAAAAAATATATTGAATGTTATGGGCTGAAGGAGACAAGCAATAAACAGCACACTAGAAGGGACAAACTATTGAATTTTTTAAAAATGAAATAGTTATGGGCCTTATCTGACTGGGGTATATACAGTGGGTATAGAAAAGAATCACCCCCTTTAAAATGATCAAATTTTATTGATTTGCAGCCTAAAATGAAGACAGGCACAGTTTTTGTTTTATACAGTTGTATTCTGTAGTGCAACTTACAACATCCAAGTGAAAGATATAACACCCCCCCCCCCCTTAGGTTATGGATCACATTTTGCTTTAACCACAGCCAGGGCCGCCATAAGGGGGGTACAGCCGACCCAACTGTAAAGGGCCCTTCCGGGCCAAAAGATGGCAGGATGGGAGCAATGTTGTACACTAATGGAAAAGATCTTGCAGCTTCTGCTGCTCTCTGTCATTGAGCTCAGACATTGAGCTCTTTACTGCCACCTCTGGCTATTATGTGCATGTGCACCCCTCGTGTGAACTGCCTGTACTGTGCTCCTCTGTGTCAGTAACATGTCAGCTTTGTGAAAACGAGCTGGGGCTAGCTAGGAAGATTTCCTTTAAAGTAGGGGCTGGAGGCGTCTGTGTTTACAGATTTGTGTATGTGTGGGGCTGACATATCTATACAGGTGGGGGGGGCTAGCATATATACAGGTGTGTGTGGGGGCTGACATATATACAGGTGTGGGAGGGGCTGACGTATATACAGGTGTGGGGGTGGGAGTGATATATATACAGGTGTGTGGGGGGTGGGGCTGACATATAAACATATACAGGTGTGAGGGGGGCTGGCATATTTACAGGTGTGGGGGGCTGACATATATACAGGTGTGGGGGGGCTGACATATATACAGGTGTGAGGGGGCTGGCATATATACAGGTGTGGGGGGAGTTGACATATATACAGTTGTGAGGGGGTCTAGCATATATACTGGTGTGGGGGGGCTGACATATATACAGGTGTGTGGGGGGGCTGACATATATACAGGTGTGAGGGGGCTGACATATATACAGGTGTGAGGAGGGCTGGCATATATACAGGTGTGGTGGGGGCTGACATATATACAGGTGTGGGGGGTGGGTCTGAACATATTTACAGGTGTAAGGGGGCTGGCATATATACAGGTGTGGGGGGGCTGACATATATACAGGTGTGAGGAGGGCTGGCATATATACAGGTGTGGTGAGGGCTGACATATATACAGGTGTGGGGGGGTGGGTCTGAACATATTTACAGCCGTAAGGGGGGCTGGCATATATACAGGTGGGGGGGCTGACATATATACAGGTGTGTGTGTGGGGGGGGTGACATATATACAGGTGTGAGGGGGCTGGCATATATACAGGTGTGGGGGGCTGACATATATACAGCTGTGTGGGGGGCTGGCATATATACAGGATTTCGGTGGCGGCTGACATATATACAGGATTGAGGGGGGGGTTGAGTGCGTACAGGTGAGGTGGCCGTTGTGTGGTTTCGGTAGGATAGCCCGTGGGCAAGCCCTGGGGAATGTTTTTGGTCAGGCTGGGGGGGGGGGGTTGGGCAAGGTCTAAAGCTGTGTAAGGGGCCAAAACATTTCTGATGGCTGCCCTGATCACAGACTTTAGTCTTTTGGAATTTGCCTCTACTACTAACTTTGCAGATCTAAATTTTGCAATATTTGCCCACTCTTCTTAGCAGAACTGCTCAAGTTCAGTTACATTTGATGTTGACCGTTTGTAGACTGCAGTCTTCAAGTCATTCCACAGATTTTCAGTGAGGTTTAAGTCTGGGCTCTGACTAGGCCATGCAAGGACATTCAACCACTGTGTGATCATTGTTATTGTGTGCTTTAGTCATGTTGGAAGGTAAACCTTCTTCTCCTTGACAACTTTCTGGCAGAGGGCAACAGATTTTCCTCAAGATTTTTGGGGTATTTTGCCCCATCTATACTTCTTTCTATCCTGACAAGTGCTCCAGTCCCTGCTGCAGAGAAACACCCCCATAACAGGATATTACCACTGCCATGCTTTACTGTAGGATTGATGTTATTTGGATGGTGAGCTGTATTGGATTTCTACCAGACATATCGTTTGATATTGAGGCCAAATAATTCAAATTTAGTCTTATCTTATCAGAACACTCAGTACCTCAGCCTGCATTTTTTCATAAAATGTAGGCCACTGAATTAAGCCCAAAGCACCTTGTTGAGTTCTCTGCTTAAAGGATAAGTTCACCTTTTCGGGCAGAATTTCACTTTTAGTAATAAATAGAAGCATTTTCCAAAGTCATTTCTGGCTCAGCTATCCCAATGTGCTTTTCCCTCATTTACATCATCCACAGGAGGTTTAGAATCTTGTCAGACTTTTTCTATCTTTGAATGGGTTTTTAGATTCCATCACTTCTTGTAGCTTGTATCAGCATTCACTTCCTGTTAGGTCATCCCCCAGAAGCCTTCACTTCCTGGTTACATCACAGTAGGTGAATGTAAAGGATCGTGAAAAAGAGGGGATAGGTATGGTGCTGCTCTTTTTAAGAGGTGACCTACAACCTCTAAATACTTGAGGGGTGTGTGTCACGGGTGCATTTAGTGCAAAAAGTGACAATAAAAGTGCAGAAAATAAATATTTGCATATTCACAAAAATCCACAAAAAATTCCTACTGTGTAAACTTCCTAACCGCTTATAAATAATACATATTGTTGTGTTCAAACCAAAATAAAATAAAATAAACACAATCCTGTGCAAAACCTGCAATTCAAAGTGTTATTTCTGTGCAAAAAAAATCAACATATATGACTGGTGTATATTGTTGCTGTGAAACTGGGTTCAGAAATATGCATATACCGTCCTTAAACCCTGGTGTATAAAAAAATCCAATAAAGTGACAATACCTACCCCCTCTTTTTCACATTTCTTCTAGATTTACCTTAGGGTGAATTTATTGATAGAGGCTGTAGCTCCTCATTTTTCATTTTTACCATAAGCGCGGGGGTCTAATAATTTTTTCACAAGTGTAAAGGATTGCCCGAAATGCAGTAGTTGTGAAATAAATCACTTTATTTGAATTACAGATGGTAGAATATAGCCAACGCGTTTTGGGAGACAAACGGATCCCCCTTCCTCGGGGCTGCTGTTTGAATATGGATCCCGTTAGGGTCTGTCTGGGACCTGAGCATCAGGTCTGGGAATGTCTGATCGTCAGCTGAGGTGTAATTGGGCTGCCCTACATGCAACAATCATCCCAGAGAAGCTCCTGAACTTTTTTGGAGTGGAGCATTGTGCGTTACCATAGTTTTCGGTGCGTTTGTCACACTTGGGGACCCTTTAACAAGTAATGACAACACAAACACGGTGCAAATTTGCAACATTTTTGAAATGCACGGCAAAGTGCACATTTGCTGTGCTGTTTGCCATGCGTTTGGAAACACGCAGATGTGAATGGAGCCTCATTATTCTTGTGTAAAGGCAATTTCATTTTCAGGCTACATTACATGCACACCTAGAGTAATGGAAGTGCATATTTTTTGGCTCGTTTTTTCAGTGACACACATAAGGCAGCCCATTGATTTCAATGGGCTGTGCTTCACCTGGCAAAGTAGCTCATGGGACATTTTTGTAAGTTTTTTACTGCATTTGTCACCTGTTTCTTCCTGTGGCAAAATGCATGTTTGCTTCTGTGTTTGATGTGCCATTAACAATTTAAAAAAGTGCAACTAGGTAATTTTGTCCCAGGGAGTTTAGCATACGGCCTGAGCCTGTCTGAAGGGATGCTGGGGAAGCCAGACAAATGCATGCATGGAGAGTGCTGTGAAAACTTAGTTAATGGGTAAAGGTGTGCTAATGAGGACAGCTGGTAAATTCCTTTCTGTGTCATACTGGCTATTCTGTCCTGTCTGTATACCAAGAAGTTTCTGAAGTGATTTGCAAAATATAGCCATGGAAAGGTAGGCCTTGTTTTCAAAATCAAAGAAAGCTTGTATTTTTGTGCAAAAAATGGTCTGTGTGTGTGTGAGGTACTTAATGATACATTGGTATATAGAGGAGCTGGATTTTAGAAAAAAAAATAAAGGGGAACTTAGCCTTTAACTCAGCAATCAGAACTCTGATTGGAGAAAAGTTGGTTGCATGTCTTTGACAGATTAAAACACATATCCATCATCCTGGACTAGATTCCCTATTCCATGCCCTATACACCCTTGTATAATGTCCTGATCCAGAAACAGATGCATGCCTCCCAACATTTTGAGATGGGAATGAGGGACACCTACTAACAAACATATGTAGTCATAGGACACGCCCCCTGCCACACACCCTTAAAGGAGAATTAACCAAAAAAAAGGTTAACTAAATCCACAAGGACTTTTTTTTACCACTACTATTCCTTTATATTGGCTTTTAAAATGTACAAATGCAGCAATTTAGAAATTGGATGAAAGGTTTAGCACTAGGAAACCCTTTCTGAAAGATAAAAAGTGCATTTTATATACAACTATAGAGATCAGACCAAAATGAGGAGGAAAGAGGTACAGAGGGACATTGCTCGAAATCAGGGACAGTCCCTCAAAATCAGGGACAGTTGGGAGCTATGCAGATGTGTTACATAACTAGTGGTATCAAATGCTCCTTTCCTATCCTCCACTTTTCTCACCTTTGTTATGGGTGCTGCAACTGCAACCACCGCCACCAAGGACATCTATGACTGGTGCTACTCACCCCCATACAAAACATTGGTAGACGTAGACCTCATGTTGAATATGCAATTCAGTCTTGGGCCCAAGTTCACAAAAATAACATTGTAGAACTGGAAAGACTGCATAAAAGGACAACTAATTTAATAGGGGCATGTGAACCTCCATTATGGAAAAAGATTGACTGAACTAAATGTATTCACTCTTGAGAAGAGGTGATTAAGGGAGATATGATGACCTTTGTAAATACATAAAAGGCCCATATAGTAAATTTATTGAAAAGCTGTTTTAATTTAAGGTCAAAGCAAAAGGCAAGTGGGTACTCTTTGCTACTAGTATTAAGAGGATTAGCTACAACACACAAACAGTGTTCATGTTAAGAGCTGGAAAAATGTGGTATATACTTCCATCGGAGCTGGTTTTAGCCAACTCAAAAGATTGCTTTGCAAAAGGCATTGGATGTCTTTCTAAATGCACAGAGTAGCCCAAAAAATGTAGCCAGCTCTCCAAATTAATGAGCTGAGGAATTTCAAGTAAAAAGTACTGTTAATGTTACAACGTACCAAGACATATTAGACAAGTACAGTGCCTTGAAAAAGTATTCATACCCCTTGAAAGGTTTCACATTTTGTCATGATACAACCAAAAAAGTAAATGTATTTTATTGGGATTTTATGTGATAGACCAACACAAAGTGGCACATAATTGTGAAGTGTAAGGAAAATGATAAATGGTTTTCCAATTTTTTTACAAATAAATATCTGAAAAGTGTGACGTGCATTTGTATTCAGCCCCCCTGAGTCAATACTTTGTAGAACCCCCTTTCACTGCAATTATGCTGCAAGTCTTTTTGGGGATGTCTCTACCAGCTTTGCACATCTAGAGAGTGACATTTTTGCCCATTCTTCCTTGCAAGATGACTAAAGCTCTGTCAGATTGGGTGAAGAGCGTCTGTGAACAGCAATTTTCAAGTACAAAATTTCAAGGGGTATGAATACTTTTTCAAGGCACTGTATGTTTTTCGAATCTTGTAATAACAGTCTGAGCAAGGCCCTTTTCTGCCCCTGTGCATAACACTGGCTTTTATAAAGATGTGGTTTGATGAGTTTGGTGTGGAGGAACTTGAGTGGCTCAGAGCCAAACCTTACTGAACATCTTTAGGAAGAATTGAAATGCTGATTGCGAGGCAGTTCTTCTTGTTCAACATCAATACTTGACCTCCCTATTTTGGGTGAATTGACATATATTTGCACAGTCACACTTCAAAGTATTGTGAAAAGCCTTCCCAGATAAATGGAGGCACCTATTGTTGCAAAGGGGCTAAGCACAACTCTATATTAATGTCCAAGGGTTTTAAATTGGATGTCCAACAATCTCATATAGGTGTTATAGTCAAGTTTGGTCATATAGTATATAAGTAGCCTTATTATACATCCAGAGGTTGTTAGGTTGCTTAAGCAATGAGCAATTTATGACTCTCAAATATGTAGCCACTGAAACATGATCAGGCATTCTTTCCACTGACCAACAATGTGAGGAGCATATATCCCATTGATCACCAATGTAAGGAGCATTCTTTCCACTGACCACCAATATAAGGAGCAATATTCCACTGACCCCCAATGAAGGGATATTCTTCCCAATGACCGCCAATGTAAGGGGCATTCTTCCTACACTGACCACCAATTTAAGGGGCATTCTTTCCACTGATTGCCAATGTAAGGGGCATTCTTCCCAAAGACTGACAATGTAAAGAGCATTCTTCCCAATGACCACCAAGGTAAGGAACATTCTTCCCATTGAATGCCAATGTAAGGAACATTCTCCCCACTGACAACAAATGTAAGGAGATTCTTCCACTGACCACCAATGTAAGGGGCATTCTCTCCAATGACCACCAATGTAAGGAGCAATCTTCCCATTGACTACCAATGTAAGTAACATTCTCACCATTGACCAACAATGTAAGTGGCATTCTTCCCACTCACCACCATTGTAAGGGACATTCTTCCCACCGGCCACCAATGTTTTTTCTGCTTTCCCTTGATCAGCTGTGGGTTTAGGGTTCTGAGAACGCAAGGTGTTTTTTTTTTGTGCTTATTTATTCATTTTCTGTCTTTAACTTGATGCCCAAGTGTGTTTTTTTTTTTTTTATCAACTTATCGTCGATATCACTATGTAACCTTCTTTATGCACTTTTTATCTAAGCCTATTCTGATTTGCATGATCTTTAGTCGCGCTGAGCCAGAAACAGAGTCCTCCCTTCAGTCAATTTGACAAATAGGTTCCAAAAAAATAAACCAGCCTGATGAAAGATTGATGTCAGACACATAAATATTTTTAAAGGTTTTTTCAGGTTAAATTACAAAATTGTCCTTCTCCGGCTTTGTGCATCAGTCTTTCTGCAGAAAAGGTCTCTGCTGCACATCCATCAATAACATAATTTTAGCATGTCCTTCAAGTCTCAGCTATTACACAATTCAAAGTGCAGTCCTGGGATTCAATGAGATATTGATGTGCTCTGCAGGATCCCAGGGGCGCATTTTAAATAAAATTAGGATTTTATTATTTCAAGTGTTGTCGTTTTTTTTTTTTTTTTTTTTCCCCAGCCTTTCCCCTTGTATCTTATGACAGGTATTCCTGCATTGTCTCAGTACATAATTAGATGAGGTTTTAATTGCTTGTTTGGTTTTAAAATTGAATCTTATTCAATTACTTCAACATACTGTAATTAATAACAAGGCAGTTCTTGCTGGCAATTTTCCTGTATTTGCTCTTTAATAGTCAGGGAAATTATTTTATACTGAGTAACATGATAGCCCACTCTGCAAGTATAATGCGATTAGAGATTACAGTGTCCGCCACAAGTAAGCGGTGGGGTGGGGGGCAATCTATTATTCGATCAAAGGTTAAAGTGAACCTGTGCATTCCTGTGCAGGGCAATACAGCAGGAGCACTTTACATGTCTCCTTAGTCTCCAAAAGTAATCCACACATAACCACTAATATAGTGATAATAAAGGCTTTTTATATTAGAATAAAAAAGAAGTTATCCCTTACCTCCTAGCCTAGAAGTCACCAGCTGACGCAGTCTGCTCCTCCCTCCTCTGGGTGCCCCCTTAGTAAACTGAGTGCTACGGGGGCACCCGTGTGCATGTGCTCCTGAGCCGGGCTGTGTGTGTCTATAGGCCCGGTAAAGGCAAAATGGTTGTACCCCACCCCCGTATCCTGCCTCTGTGGCCCTGACACACCTCATTTTTGCCACATGGACTTGAGACTTTGAACTTTGGAGGATGGAAGATTTTTTTGCTTTTAACGAATATTAAAGAGCCAATCCTCAATTTTGCCTTGCGTTGATTTTTTTTTTTAATGTTAGACGCCTGTGCACTTGGACAATTTTTGTGATTAGAGAGAGAATCTATTCTATCTATCTATCTATCTATCTATCTATCTATCTATCTATCTATCTATCTATCTATCTATCTATCTATCTATCTATCTATCTATCTATCTATCTATCTATCTATCTATCTATCTATCTATCTATCTATCCCTATCATCAAAAGTATTGGGACACCTGCCTTTACACCAGGGGTCTTAAATTGTCGGCCCTCCAGCAGTTGCAAAACTACAAGTCCCATCATGCCTCTACCTGTGGGAGTCATGCTTGTAACTATCAGCCTTGCAATGCCTCATGGGATTTATAGTTTTGCAACAGCTGGAGGGCCGCCAGTTTGAGACCCCTGCTTTACACACATAAACTTTAATGGCATCCCAGTCTTAGTCCGTAGGGTTCAATATTGAGTTGGCCCACCCTTTGCAGCTATAACAGCTTCAACTCTTCTGGGAAGGCTGTCCACAAGGATTAGGAGTGTGTCTATGGGAATGTTTGACCATTCTTTCATAAGTGCATTTGTGAGGTCAAGCACTGACCTTGGACGAGAACTCCTAGCTCACAGTCTCCACTCTAATTCACCCCAAAGGTGTTCTATCAGGTTGAGGTCAGGACTCTGTGCAGGCCAGTCAAGTTCCTCCACCCCAAACTCGCTCATCCATGTCTTTATGGACCTTGCTTTGTGCACTGGTCCAAATCCTTTTGTGGGATTATGGTGTCGGGTTGTTTTACAGGGGTTGGGCTTGGTCCCTTAGTTCCAATGAAGGTACAAGTCCCATAAGACATTGCAAGACCCTGACAATCACAGGCATAACTCCTAGACAGGGCCGATCCTAGGCGGGTGCACGGGGTGCAGTTCACCCAGGCGCCACAGAGGTGGGGGCGCTCAAGCGCCAGAGTGCTCCCCTCCCTCCTCCTCTTCTTGTTGGTGTCCACAGGCCGCTCTCTGCGCCGCCGCTGTGTTTCCTGCCCAAGTCCGTCCCCGCCCGCTCCATCCTCCTGTCAGAGGAGATCGGAGTGGCTCTCTCTGTTCGGAGAGAGAGACCCGTGCAGTGACGTCATTGGGGGGCGGGGCGGTCCGTGCCGCGCGGCGTACAGTGCCTGTCATTTATTTTTCTCCTCTCGGTCACGATCTTCTCCACCCGGGTGGCGCGGCTGCACGCCCGGGTGGGGTTTGTCCTGAGGGGGGGGTCTGTGGGGAGGGAGTCTGTACTAATAGAGGAGGGGGGGGTCTGTGGGGGGGGAGTCTGTACTAATAGAGGAGGGGGGGTTTGTAGGGGGGAGTCTGTACTAATAGAGGAGGGGGGCTTGTGGGGGGAGTCTGTACTAATAGAGGAGGGGGGGTTTGTAGGGGGGAGTCTGTACTAATAGAGATGGGGGGGTTTGTAGGGGGGAGTCTGTACTAATATAGATGGGGGGGTTTGTAGGGGGGAGTCTGTACTAATAGAGGAGGGGGGCTTGTGGGGGGAGTCTGTACTAATAGAGGAGGGGGGGTTTGTAGGGGGGAGTCTGTACTAATAGAGATGGGGGGGTTTGTAGGGGGGAGTCTGTACTAATAGAGGAGGGGGGGTTTGTAGGGGGGAGTCTGTACTAATAGAGGAGGGGGGTTTGTAGGGGGGAGTCTGTACTAATAGAGGAGGGGGGTTTATGGGGGGAGTCTGTACTAATAGAGGAGGGGGGGTTTGTAGGGGGGAGTCTGTACTAATAGAGGAGGGGGGCTTGTGGGGGGAGTCTGTACTAATAGAGGAGGGGGGCTTGTGGGGGGAGTCTGTACTAATAGAGGAGGGGGGGTTTGTAGGGGGGAGTCTGTACTAATAGAGATGGGGGGGTTTGTAGGGGGGAGTCTGTACTAATAGAGAAGGGGGGCTTGTGGGGGGAGTCTGTACTAATAGAGGAGGGGGGGTTTGTAGGGGGGAGTCTGTACTAATAGAGATGGGGGGGTTTGTAGGGGGGAGTCTGTACTAATAGAGATGGGGGGGTTTGTAGGGGGGAGTCTGTACTAATAGAGATGGGGGGGGTTGTAGGGGGGAGTCTGTACTAATAGAGGAGGGGGGCTTGTGGGGGGAGTCTGTACTAATAGAGGAGGGGGGGTTTGTAGGGGGGAGTCTGTACTAATAGAGATGGGGGGGTTTGTAGGGGGAGTCTGTACTAATAGAGGAGGGGGGGTTTGTAGGGGGGAGTCTGTACTAATAGAGGAGGGGGGGTTTGTAGGGGGGAGTCTGTACTAATAGAGATGGGGGGGTTTGTAGGGGGGAGTCTGTACTAATAGAGGAGGGGGGTTTATGGGGGGAGTCTGTACTAAAAGAGGAGGGGGTTTTATGGGGGGAGTCTGTACTAATAGAGGAGGGGGGGTTTGTAGGGGGGAGTCTGTACTAAAAGAGGAGGGGGGTTTGTAGGGGGGAGTCTGTGCTAATAGAAGAGGGGGGTTTGTGGGGGGAGTCTGTACTAATAGAGGAGGGGGGTTTGTAGGGGGGAGTCTGTACTAATAGAGGAGGGGGGTTTATGGGGGGAGTCTGTACTAATAGAGGAGGGGGGGTTTGTAGGGGGGAGTCTGTACTAATAGAGGAGGGGGGCTTGTGGGGGGAGTCTGTACTAATAGAGGAGGGGGGGTTTGTAGGGGGGAGTCTGTACTAATAGAGGAGGGGGGTTTATGGGGGGAGTCTGTACTAATAGAGGAGGGGGGGTTTGTGGGGGGAGTCTGTACTAATAGAGGAGGGGGGGTTTGTAGGGGGGAGTCTGTACTAATACAGGAGGGGGGGGTTGTGGGGGGAGTCTGTACTAATAGAGGAGGGGGGGTTTGTAGGGAGGAGTCTGTACTAATAGAGATGGGGGGGTTGTGGGGGGGAGTCTGTACTAATAGAGGAGGGGGGTTTGTGGGGGGGAGTCTCTACCAATAGAGGAGGGGGGTTGTGGGGGGGAGTCTGTACTAATGGAGGGGGGGTAGTTTGTCCTGAAGGGGTCTGTACTAATGGGGGGGTTAGTTTATCAGGGGGTCTGTACTAATGGAGAGGGGTTTGTCCTGAGGGGGGGTCTGTACTTATGGAGGGGTAGTCTGTACTAATGGAGGGGGGATCTGTACTAATGGAGAGGGGTGGTCTACTCTGTACTAATGGAGAGGGGGTGGTTGGTGGGGGGGATCTGTACTAATGGAGGGGGGGTGGTTTGTCCTGAGGGGGGTCTGTACTAATGGGGGGGTGGTTTGTTGGGAGGTCTGTACTAATGGAGCGGGGAGGTTTGTCCTGAGGGGGGGGGTCTGTACTGATGGGGGGTGGTTTATGGGGGGTCTGTACTAATGGAGGGGGGTGGTTTGTGTGGGGGGGTCTGTACTAATGGAAGGGGGTAGTTTGTCCTGAGGGGGGGTCTGTACTAATGGGGGGGTGGTTTGTCGGGAGGTCTGTACTAATGGAGGGGGGAGGTTTGTCCTGAGGGGGGTCTGTACTAATGGAGGGGGGTCTGTACTAATGGAGAGGGGGTCTGTCCTGGGGGGTCTGTACTAATGGAGGGGGGGTCTGTACTAATCTAGGGGGGTCTGTACTAATGGAGGAGGGGTCTGTACTAATGGAGAGGGGGTCTGTCCTGGGGGGTCTGTACTAATGGAGGGGGGGTCTGTACTAATAGAGGAGGGGGGTTTGTAGGGGGGAGTCTGTACTAATAGAGGAGGGGGGGTTTATGGGGGGAGTCTGTACTAATAGAGGAGGGGGGGTTTGTAGGGGGGAGTCTGTACTAATAGAGGAGGGGGGGTTTGTAGGGGGGAGTCTGTACTAATAGAGGAGGGGGGTTTATGGGGGGAGTCTGTACTAATAGAGGAGGGGGGGTTTGTAGGGGGGAGTCTGTACTAATAGAGGAGGGGGGTTTATGGGGGGAGTCTGTACTAAAAGAGGAGGGGGTTTTATGGGGGGAGTCTGTACTAATAGAGGAGGGGGGGTTTGTAGGGGGGAGTCTGTACTCAAAGAGGAGGGGGGTTTGTAGGGGGGAGTCTGTGCTAATAGAAGAGGGGGGTTTGTGGGGGGAGTCTGTACTAATAGAGGAGGGGGGTTTGTAGGGGGGAGTCTGTACTAATAGAGGAGGGGGGTTTATGGGGGGAGTCTGTACTAATAGAGGAGGGGGGGTTTGTAGGGGGGAGTCTGTACTAATAGAGGAGGGGGGCTTGTGGGGGGAGTCTGTACTAATAGAGGAGGGGGGGTTTGTAGGGGGGAGTCTGTACTAATAGAGGAGGGGGGTTTATGGGGGGAGTCTGTACTAATAGAGGAGGGGGGGTTTGTGGGGGGAGTCTGTACTAATAGAGGAGGGGGGGTTTGTGGGGGGAGTCTGTACTAATAGAGGAGGGGGGGTTTGTAGGGGGGAGTCTGTACTAATACAGGAGGGGGGGTTTGTGGGGGGAGTCTGTACTAATAGAGGAGGGGGGGTTTGTAGGGAGGAGTCTGTACTAATAGAGATGGGGGGGTTGTGGGGGGGAGTCTGTACTAATAGAGGAGGGGGGTTTGTGGGGGGGAGTCTCTACCAATAGAGGAGGGGGGTTGTGGGGGGGAGTCTGTACTAATGGAGGGGGGGTAGTTTGTCCTGAAGGGGTCTGTACTAATGGGGGGGTTAGTTTATCAGGGGGTCTGTACTAATGGAGAGGGGTTTGTCCTGAGGGGGGGTCTGTACTTATGGAGGGGTAGTCTGTACTAATGGAGGGGGGATCTGTACTAATGGAGGGGGGTGGTCTACTCTGTACTAATGGAGAGGGGGTGGTTGGTGGGGGGGATCTGTACTAATGGAGGGGGGGTGGTTTGTCCTGAGGGGGGTCTGTACTAATGGGGGGGTGGTTTGTTGGGAGGTCTGTACTAATGGAGCGGGGAGGTTTGTCCTGAGGGGGGGGGTCTGTACTGATGGGGGGTGGTTTATGGGGGGTCTGTACTAATGGAGGGGGGTGGTTTGTGTGGGGGGGTCTGTACTAATGGAAGGGGGTAGTTTGTCCTGAGGGGGGGTCTGTACTAATGGGGGGGTGGTTTGTCGGGAGGTCTGTACTAATGGAGGGGGGAGGTTTGTCCTGAGGGGGGTCTGTACTAATGGAGGGGGGTCTGTACTAATGGAGAGGGGGTCTGTCCTGGGGGGTCTGTACTAATGGAGGGGGGGTCTGTACTAATCTAGGGGGGTCTGTACTAATGGAGAGGGGGTCTGTCCTGGGGGGTCTGTACTAATGGAGGGGGGGTCTGTACTAATGGAGGAGGGGGGGTCTGTACTAATGGAGGGGGGTATGTACTAATGGGGGGTCTGTCCTGGGGAGTCTGTACTAATGGAGGGGTGGTTTGTCCTGTGGGGGTCTGTAATAATGGAGAGGGAGATCTGTCCTGGGGGGGTCTGTACTAATGGAGGGGGGGTTACCTGGGGGGGATCTGTACTGAGTAAGGTCTGTACTGAGGGAGGGGTTTATTCTTAGTGCGGGTTCTGCACTGACGGAGGGGGGTCTATATGTAGTGGAGGGGGGTCTGTACTGAGGGGCAACTATAGTTAGTGGAAGGGGGGTGACCCCAACCCTAGTGAAGCCAATGCAGCTGCAGGCTCTCCTTTCCCCCCTCCCTCTCCTGCGTGCTGCTGTACTAGTGAGCGGTGCTTGCCAGCACAGCTGCCCACTATGTTTCTTCCCCCGCCTTCATATCAACCAGGGAGGAAACAGAATAGAAAAAGGACCAGAGAAGAGGATTGTGGGACATATAGTCCCGAGGACTGGCAGCCCCACTGTAACATGGAAACTGCAGCCCACACAGCAGGCTCAGCTGAATGGGAAAGAGAGAGCCACCAGAGGGAAAGCCACACAGCCTAGCGCCATCCCTGGCAGAGAAAGGAATGGAGTCATTGCAGGAATACAGATCTGGGTGCTACCCAGCGGAGTCACCATGGGCAATTCAGAGTGAGCTGACTCCTGATCAGAGGACCCGTTGCTGCATCACTGGGTCAGGTGAGAGGGCCGATCGGCCATTATGTACTAATGTCCATAGGAACTGCAGTCTCTGACCATCTCTTGTAACATGTCTGCAGTCTCTGACCATCTCCTGTAGTATGTCTGCAGTCTCTGACCATCTCTTGTAGTATGTCTGCAGTCTCTGACCATTTCCTGTACTATGTCTGCAGTCTCTGACCATCTCCTGTACTATGTCTGCAGTCTCTGACCATCTCCTGTACTATGTCTGCAGTCTCTGACCATCTCCTGTACTATGTCTGCAGTCTCTGACCATCTCCTGTACTATGTCTGCAGTCTCTGACCATCTCCTGTATTATGTCTGCAGTCTCTGACCATCTCCTGTACTATGTCTGCAGTCTCTGATCATCTCCTGTATTATGTCTGCAGTCTCTGACCATCTCCTGTTCTATGATTGCAGTCTCTGACCGTCTCTTGTATCATAACTACAATCTCTGACCATCTCCTGTACTATGTCTGCAGTCTCTGACCATCTCCTGTACAATGTCTGCAGTCTCTGACTGTCTCCTGTACTATGTCTGCAGTCTCTGACCATCTCCTGTACTATGTCTGCAGTCTCTGGGCATCTCCTGTACTATGTCTGCAGTCTCTGATCATCTCCTGTACTATGTCTGCAGTCTCTGACCATCTCCTGTACTATGTCTGCAGTCTCTCATCATCTCCTGTACTATGTCTGCAGTCTCTGACCATCTCATGTACTATGTCTGCAGTCTCTGATCATCTCCTGTTCTATGATTGCAGTCTCTGATCATCTCCTGTACTATGTCTGCAGTCTCTGATCATCTCCTGTACTATGTCTGCAGTCTCTGACCATCTCCTGTACTATGTCTGCAGTCTCTGATCATCTCCTGTTCTATGATTGCAGTCTCTGATCATCTCCTGTACTATGTCTGCAGTCTCTGATCATCTCCTGTACTATGTCTGCAGTCTCTGACCATCTCCTGTTCTATGATTGCAGTCTCTGACTGTCTCTGACTGTCTTGTATCATAACTACAGTCTCTGACCATCTCCTGTACTATGTCTGCAGTCTCTGGGCATCTCCTGTACAATATCTGCAGTCTCTGACCATCTCCTGTACTATTTCTGCAGTCTCTGACCATCTCCTGTACTATGTCTGCAGTCTCTGACCATCTCCTGTACTATGTCTGCAGTCTCTGACCATCTCCTGTACTATGTCTGCAGTCTCTGACCATCTCCTGTACAATATATGCAGTCTCTGACCATCTCCTGTATCATGTCTGCAGTCTCTGACCATCTCCTGTACTATGTCTGCAGTCTCTGACCATCTCCTGTACTATGTCTGCAGTCTCTGACCATCTCCTGTACTATGTCTGCAGTCTCTGATCATCTCTTGTATTATGTCTGCAGTCTCTGACCATCTCCTGTAGTATGTCTGCAGTCTCTGATCATCTCCTATATTATGTCTGCAGTCTCTGACCATCTCCTGTACCACGATTGCAGTCTCTGACCATCTCCTGTACTATGTCTGGGGGCTCTTTCTAACAGACTCTCTAACAGAAGCCCTCTTTGTGTGCATCAGAGAGACTCCCCTCCAGGTCTCATTAGTGTACGCTCTTCCTGTATTTTTTTTATTGTTAAAAGATCATAGGAGGATCCTAGGGTAACAAAGACTTCTTAGGGGAGCATCTCTGTGTTTGAGTTGTTGCCATAGAAACATTTGTAAAGGGGAGGAGTTGGTAAAATGACCACGCCCATGTGGGGGCGCCAGAAATATTTCTGCACCCAGGCGCCGGTGACCCTAGGATCGGCCCTGCTCCTAGAGGCAGAGGCATGATGGGATTTATAGTTTCACCACAGCTGGAGTGCCGAGGTTGCCTACTCCTGTCTTAAGGCATCAGCATACCAAGACATTTTGGACAAATTTTTATGGTTCCAACTTTGTGGGAACAGTTTAAAACTGTTATAGCTGCAAAGGGTGGCCCAGCTCAATATTGAACCCTACGGACTAAGACTGGGATGCCATTAAAGTTCATGTGCGTGTAAAGGCAGGCGTCTCAATACTTTTGACAATACAGTCTATCTATCTATCTATCTATCTATCTATCTATCTATCTATCTATCTATCTATCTATCTATCTATCTATCTATCTATCTATCTATCTATCTATCTATCTATCTATCTATCTATCTATCTATCTATCTATCTATCTACCTGTCTTTCTCTATGATAGCTGAAATCGTGTACCTAAATTCCACTTATTATAAGAGGGACAGCCTCAACTAGTATTAACCATGCACGAGACAATAAACAGGGAATATTTCAAACAGGTTTGTCGTACAGAAAGCAAACTGTTTTAATTCAGGAAGGCTTTGTGGAGCCCTGAGCATAAGAGCCGGTTCACATAGGAAGCGGCACGACTTGCAGGTCGCCTCACCGAGGCGACCTGCACACGACTGCCGGGGCGACTTGCAAGACGACTTCTGTATAGAAGTTTATGCAAGTCGCCCCCAAAGTAGTACAGGAACCTTTCTTCTAAGTCGGAACGACTTGCGTCGCTCCGATTAGAACGGTTCCATTGTACAGAGCGGGAGGCGACTTGTCAGGCAGCTAGGTCGCCTGACAAGTCGCCCCCGTGTGAACCGGCTCTGAGACTAATAATGAGTTTTGGCTACTAGGTAAAACGTGGTCCTAGGATTGGAAGAGAGGAAGATTTATTAAGATTCCAAGAAAATGAAAAGTTTGTTTCTCCATATCAGACACAAACCCATGAAGGGTGAAGGTGAGAACCCTAGTGAACACACTTACACCATCCATAGTGTCTCAAAATAAATATAATATAAATATACGTATATTATATTATATATATATATATATATATATATATATATATATATATATATATATATATATATATGAATTATTGATTGCAAGCCGTTGTGTATCTTCATGAGCGTCTATACTTATGGTCCCACATTTGATGGCAGCACAATCCCAAAGAGGAATAAAATGTAGATTTTTTTTTTTTTTGAGTAGTTTAAGAAAATTGTAGCTGGGTACAGATTGAAAAGGAAGTGTCCTTTCAAAAAACGTTAAATTAGAAAAATAGGTTGTATGGTGATTAGTGATGCTAAAGCATTAAAAATCACATTTAAGCTTTAAAATGTCAATGTAATTTCAAAAGTCATTTTTAATGTTTTGAAATCTGCAGCTTTTATTAAAATAATACCTTGTGACCTCTCACCTTGTCATGTTCTTTTTTTTTATGAAGACCTAAGCAGCCATGCTGATGCTCAGGTTTATTTTACTGTTGTCACCATCAGGAAACCTGCCCTGTGCAATGCTCTGCATATATATATATATATACTAAAAGTATTTTCTAGTGCTCACGGAGCACTGTTTAATCCATCATCGGAAAATGGCACAACTGCAAACCTACCAAGACATGGCCGTCCACCTCAACTGACAGGCCGGGCAAGGAGAGCATTAATCAGAGAAGCAGCCAAGAGGCCCATGGTAACTCTGGAGGAGCTGCAGAGATCCACAGCTCAGGTGGGAAAATCTGTCCACAGGACAACTATTAGTTGTGCACTCCACAAATCTGGTCTTTATGGAAGAGTGACAAGAAGAAAGACATTGTTGAAAGAAAGTCATAAGAAGTCCCATTTGCAGTTTCTGAGAAGCCAAGCGGGGGACACAGCAAACATGTGGAAGAAGGTACTCTGGTCAGAGCAGACCAAAATTGAACTTTGTGGCCTAAAAGCAAAACGCTATGTGTGGCGGAAAACTAAAGCCTCGTACACACGATCGGATTTTCGTCTAGGAATTGTGTGATGACAGACTGTTTGCCTAAAATCCGATCGTTAGTATGCTCCATCAGACAATTGTTGGCCAACTTTCCGCCAACAAATGTTGCATGTCAGGCTAGTAAATTTTCGGCAGACAACCAAAAGTATTGGGACGCCTGCCTTTACACGCACATGAACTTTAATGGCATCCCAGTCTTAGTCTGTAGGGTTCCATATTGAGTTGGCCCACCCTTTGCAGCTATAACAGCTTCAGCTCTTCTGGGAAGGCTGTCCAGAAGGTTTAGGAGTGTGTCTATGGGGATGTTCGACCATTCTTCCAGAAGCGCATTTGTGAGGTCAGGCACTGATGTTAGACGAGAAGGCCTGGCTCACAGTCTGCGTTCTAATTCATCCCAAAGGTGTTCTATTGGGTTGAGGTCAGGACTATGTGCAGGGCAGTCAAGTTCCTCCACCCCAAACTCGCTCATCCATGTCTTTATGGACCTTGCTTTGTGCACTGGTGTGCAGTCATGTTGGAACAGGAAGGGGCCATCCCCAAACTGTTCCCACAAAGTTGGGAGCATGAAATTGTCCAAAAGAACTAAATAGAACAATTGTCCAAATAGAACTAAAGGGCCAAGCCCCATCCCTGAAAAACAAGCCCACACCATAATCCCCCCTCCACCAAATGATTTGGACCAGTACACAAAGCAAGGTCTATAAAGACATGGATGAGCGAGCTTGGGGTGGAGGAACTGAAAAAAAAGGGGGGGAGCATTTGGTACTTTGAATGAGACGTGAGGGAAGGTTCACGCCTCCATCCCTGTGCAACATAAAAAGAGGGGAAGGTTTCGGGACTTTAAATGAGGTGCGTTTGCTCAGACCAAACAAAGCATGTAGGTAAAAACGACAATATGTTTATTACTAAACCATTGAATGGCATGACATGGTACAGCATAACATGCATGGTACAGTTGTCGATTTACATCAAGGAAATTGTTGATCACATGGCACATATTAATAAAAGATATGCATACTGGATAATAAACAAAACATAGTCTAATGGGAACATAAATTGATAAAACCATTTAGATATAACTTGATGCATCAGGGTGGGCTCAACGCGTTTCGTGGACTGCATCCACTCATCAGGAGCCATGCATCCATGTTCTAAAGAGGGAAGGAATAGATGACCATTATAGTCTGTTATATCAACAACCATAAAGAACTTATTAGTTCTTTATGGTTGTTGATACAACAGACTATAATGGTCATCTATTCCTTCCTTCTTTAGAGTATTTATATATTTACAGTATATATATATGTGTCAACCTGCAGCAATGTGGTGTGGTTCCATCCATTCTGATTGGAATCCCAACACACAAAGATTTAGATTTTTGGGACGTTTCTATGCAGTAATGAGCATACAATAACAGGTGTGCGTTATTACACTGCCTAAAATAGCAGACCCAAAATATCATCCAATAATGGTTCACATCTATCTACTGCTCTGTCCCAAGCGATATCACCAACCTCAACTCATAATATCACCTAAACCATCCTCTCTGCTTTTCCCAAGACTCCCTGCTCTCTAGCTCCTTCATCACCTCTTCCCATATTCACGTCCAGAATGTCTAAAGAGCCTTTCCCATCCCCTGGAACTTCCTACCCCGATCTGTCCAATTATCTCCAACTCTGTCTTTTTTTTTTTAACTTTCTCCAACAACTCATCCCCACACAGTTAATACCTTTTTATCACTTTCCCTTCCCTCTAAATCAGGGGTTTTTCCAAACTTTTCAGTACTTGGGTCACATCTTATATTTTGCATAGAATACATTAAGGTGAAAAACCTCAAGGGTTTACAACCCCTTTAACATGAAGAAAAAAAAAAATCTAAAACACAGCAAAGTAAAAAAATCTATTTTAAAGTGGACATTTTGTCCCGTATACCTGGCGGCTCCATTGTGCAGAGAATATACAATCAGTCAGTTGGGAAAAATTGAACGGGCCTGGAAGGGCACAGCAAAGTGAAAAAGGAGCAAGATAAATGTAACCGAGAAAAGGAGGAAGGCAGAGGAAATATGTTACAGATAAAACATTGCATAAAAAAAGAGAGGTTGGCCTTTAAAGTGAACAAGTAGAAAATATTCATAAGACGCTGCAGACTGCTATACTATTGATTCTGGCATACAATGCTAAGTTACTTTTGGGACATCTTTATTTATTTTTTATTTTTTTTCATGGAGTCTCTATTTTGATTTGGCAGCTGGCTTCCCTCACCTTTTTACATGCGTTCCGTGCTCCGTAGATTCGGTGATCTTCCAATCAATTCCGAGATGTCATCTTGAGTTTGCTGTACGTGCCGGGAGACGGCTCAATCTGTCTGCGAAGCTAAGGGAACTTTAGACAGAATTTGCAGACTGCCAAGACAACTCAAATATTATGTAGGCTTGTTTAAAACCCTCTGCTCTCTTCTTGACTTTACAAAGACATAACCAAGAGGCGCTGAGGCTTCAGCTCTTGTTTGTGAAAAAACACGAAGAGAACATAATCATTCAACAGGCTCGCTGACTCTGGTAAGGCTACTCAGGTAAAGCAAGGCTCACCTCTGTTGGGTACTGTGGTATTGGGGTGATTATACTCATGTGGTAGGTACTTTCTTACAATGAGTTGTGCCACTCCAAACTGTATTTTAGGGCACGGCAGGCCACTTTTATTGAATAAAACAGAAAGTTCACGTAAACATCAGTTGACCATGCAGGGGTTTGCACCAGAATACCTGGTTCCCTTGGCTCACTTAGGCTTTAGTAGCAGCGTCCTGCTGCATGGCCCTCTGCTGGCCTCTGGATAGGGGTTCTCCTGACACTCCTATAGGAGCCCACCTGACTCCTGGAACGAGACCTTCTGTCTCCTGGTTGTTAGCTGGGGCACCTCCCACCACTGGGTTAAACCTTATGTCTCCTGACTCCTGGCTGGGGCTCCTCTGACCCCTGGGTGAGACCTTCTGTCTCCAATACAGGAGCTGTCTCCAAACTGGGAGTCCAGAGATATCTTCTGGTTGTTGTTATCTCCTGGTTGTTAGCTGGGGCACCTCCGACCACTGGGTGAAACCTTATGTCTCCTGACTCCTGGCTGGGGCTCCTCTGACCCCTGGGTGAGACCTTCTGTCTCCAATAGAGGAGCTGTCTCCAAACTGGGAGTCCAGAGATATCTTCAGGCTTGAGTATATAACCACTTGCGTACTGGGCACTTACACCCCCCTCCTGCCCAGACCAATTTTCAGCTTTCAGCGCTCTCACACTTTGAATGACAATTACTCGGTCATGTAATACTGTACCCAAATGAATTTTTTGTCCCTATTTTCATACAAAAAGAGCTTTCTTTTGGTGGTATTTGATCAACTCTGGGTTTTTTATTTTTTGCGCTATAAATGAAAAAAGACCAAAAATTTTGAAAAAAACGCATTGTTCTTAGTTTCTGTGATAAAATTTTGCAAATTATTAATTTTTCTTAATAAATTTAAATACAATTTATACTGCTAGATATCTTTGGTAAAAATAACCCAAATTAGTGGATATTATTTGGTCTTTGTGAAAGTTTAGAGTCTACAAGCTGTGGTGCAAATCATAATCATCTCATTTCTTGCGACCCAAACAAGTCAGTAAAGTACAAATACCCCCAAAATGACCCCTTTTTTGAAAGTAGACATTCCAAGGTATTTAGTAGAATGCATGGTGAGGTTTTTGATGTTGTCATTTTTTCCCAAAATTCTTTGCAAAATGAAGATTTTTTTTCCCCACAAAGTTGTCAATGTAATAGGTTATTTCTCTCACATGGTATGTATATACCACAAATAACACCCCAAAATACATTCTGCTACTCCTCCTGAGTATTACGATACCACATGTGTGGGACTTTTTCACAGCCTGGCCAAATAGAGAGGGCCAACATGCAGGTAGCGCCATCGGGTGTTCTAGGAGCATAAATTACACATCTAACTTGTTGACTACCTATTACATTTTTGAAGGCCCTGGAGCACCAGGACAATGGCACGTGACACTGACATGGCACTGATGACAGATGGCACTGATACGTGGCACTGATGACAGATGGCACTGATACGTGGCACTGATGACACTGATGACAGATGGCACTAATATGTGGCACTGATGACAGATGGCACTAATACGTGGCACTGACAGATGGCACTAATACGTGGCACTGATGACACGTGACATTGATGACAGATGGCACTAATATGTGGCACCGATGACACATGGCACTGATGACAGATGGCACTAATATGTGGCACTGATGACACATGGCACTGATGACAGATGGCACTGATGAGATGTGGCACTGATGACAGATGGCACTAATACATGGCACTGATGACAGATGGCACTAATACGTGGCACTGATGACAGATGGCACTAATACGTGGCACTGATGACACATGACACTGATGACAGATGGCACTGATACGTGGCACTGATGACACGTGACACTGATAACAGATGGCACGTGACACTGACAGGTGGCACTGATGACAGATGGCACTAATATGTGGCACTGATGACAGATGGCACTGATGACAGATGGCACTTATACATGGCACTGGGGACAGATGGCAGTGGGGACAGATGACAGTGGGGACAGATGACAGTGGGGACAGATGGCACTGACGTCACTTTTTTTTCATTTTTTTTTTGTTTTTTTTTACTCACGCTGCAGCCGTTAGCTCTCCCTCCTCACACGCTGTCTCTGTGTGAGGAGGGAGAGCCGGAGATGAGAGATGATCTCATATGTTTACATATGAGATCATCTCTCATTGACACCGCCGATCGCGCTGTAAACGGCCGCTGTGATTGGCCGTTTACAGCGATCTGTGACTGGCTGTGTCCAAGGGACACGGCCAGCACAGAACTTCCCCGATGCGGGAGTGCGCATTACGGAAGTTAACAGGAGGGCGTCCAGGGACGCCCTCCCGGCAATTGGCGCGAAGTGGTTAATGACCCCATGTACTCACACAGGCTGCAGGCACCTGGTAAAATCCGGACACAGGATTGAAGGTTTCGTCCCATCCAATACACTTTAAAGTCTTTAAGCTCCAGGCTCCAATCTGCGACTACAGAATAGACATGCGCAATTAGTTTCATTCCGAATGATTTTTTTTAACAAATTTCAACAAATTCGTTAATTTGGAAATATCTGAATTAACGAAAACCCGTTTAACAAATTTTTTTGAATATTTTAAAATTCGAAAATTTGTAAATTCGTAAATTCGAAAATTTGTAAATTCGATAATTCGTAAATTCGAAAATTTGTAAATTCAATAATTCGTAAATTCGAAAATCTGAAAACTCGAAAATTCAAAAATCTGAAATGATAACTAACTAATAATAACTTAAATATCATATATGGCCCTATATATATAATCACACACATAGGTTGGACTTGATGGACTTGTGTCTTTTTTCGACCTCACCTACTATGTATGTAACTATGTAACTAACTATTAAATTATAGGTATTGGAATTTCCTTTTTAAATTTGTCTGTTAGTGAACGTATTGAATATGAATTTATCCGAAGTTACGAATTATCCGAAAAAAATAATGAATGTCGTATCTAAACGAATGGAACGTAACAAATTAATAATAATAAATTACAATAATAATAATAAAAACTTTTTATTATTATTATTATTTATTATTAATGTATTCCATTCCATTCGTTTAGATGCGGCATTCGTTATTTTGGATAATTCATTACTTCAAATAAATTCATATTCGCTACTTTCACTAACAGCCAAATGTGAAAGTAAATTCCCATACCTATAATTTAATAGTTAGTTATTATTAGTTAGTTAGTTATTCTTTAGAATTTTCGGATTTTCTTCCTTGTTTACGGATTTTCGAATTTTTGAAACGACAAATTTTCGAATTTTCTCTGTGTCATTTTCTCTGACATTTTATCAGTGGCGGTCACAGAAGCCAGAATGTGATCCAAAGCATAAAAACACAACAGTAGCACAAAACCAAATAGAAAAAGAGTCCAAATCCCTTTATGGAAGAGTTAAAGAGTGAAAAGAGTTCAAATTGCTTTATGATCACATAAAAGAACCAGCGCATTTTGGGAACCAACACTTTCCTTCATCTGGGTTTGGAAACTTTAGCATCAGGGCTTAAATGGACTCAGTAAATTGCCACCAATGCTAACACTATTTTTTTACTGCCTTCCCACCAAAAGGCAAGCTAGATCTTATACAGATCTCTTTGTTAATTTGTTTTACTGAGTCAATTTAAACCCTAACTAGTTTGAAACCCATAATGAAGGGGAATGGTTTGGACCCTGAAACATGTTGGTTGTTTTATGTGAACCCTTAAAGCAGCTTGGAGTCTTTCACTATGTGATTTGGCATGCCTGTTGAGTTTTTTGCTTTGTTCTTGACTTTGTCAACTGGGCCTTGAGTAACAGGGCAGGTGAGTGGAGTTTTAAATGTCTGGAAAATAATTCTGAAATGGAAATTTACAAAGGTACAACAAAACCTCTAGATGCACGAAGTGCTAATAGAAGTGAAGAAGGAAGGAAGAAAAAGTTAGATCCAGATAGGTCAGCAGAGGTTAAAAAGGTATAGAAAGTAAGCTGCACACCGATGATGTCATAAAATGTTATTGTACGACCAGCTCTAAGCCTATTGTGGTGAAACGCATTAGTGAAGGTCAGTTCTTATGGCAGGGACATGTTGTATACTGGTCATGGCATAATACATTTTTTGAAGCAGTGACGTCATTGGGGTGCTCCTTGTTTTCCATCATATTCTGGGAGCCATGTGCATGGATGGGCTCCTTTGCTGGCACCCAAGGTGGAGAAGAGGCTCAATTATGGAGCATTGCCTCTTGGCTCGGATCCTTTAACCGAGGTTAAAATAATATTGAAGCTTTTGCTGCAATCCTCACTGTTGCCAACCGGCATCCCAGTACGGTATCCAATGACCATCCTCTTCCAGGTTAACTAATACCCAGTATCATTCAACCCATTTTTTTTTTTTTTGGATTATTAACAACTTCTAATTGTGTTATTCCAGAAGGTGAAACATCAACAGCGGATATAAAAATCTGTCACATTCAAATTGGATTACCTAGTTCTCCCCCTTTCTTTTTTTTTTTACATATCTCCACCCAGCCCCCTTCCCTTTTGCCTTCATAAGCACTCAAGCCCATTGTTCTGTATGGTTTGACAAAGGGGAGGTCCTTGTTTCCCCAAAATGTGTAGCCACGCACACACGCCACCTTCGTCCTCCTCTTGGAACTTGCGAGTCTTGGAACACTGTCACCTCATCTCTCCAGTCCTAGCCCTGGTTTACTCCCAGATATCAGCTCTACCATCCTAGCCTGCTGACAGGACTACCATCCATGTGCTGCACCCCACTAGCCGATTGCTACGGACTCCTGCTGCCACTGCCACGTAGCTGATCAGTCACCATTCTCAGAGTATCCATCAGCGGAGTCACCACAGCCAGACGATTGGACCTCCACCCCCTCGGTACATCCCCTCAGCTGATCTCCACAGTCTCCTGCTGTCACCATCTTGCAGCTGATGTGCCACCATCCACAGCACCTTCCCAGCCAGACAGATCTCCTCTCCTACAGCCTGATCATAAAGACCCAGCTGGGACCCTGCTGGGCTCGGCATAGTTTCCACCAGGAATCATGTTTTTTACAATTTCACCAAATGTGTGTGCAACGTTTTATTTATCTCTGGCTTCAATTGACTTAGTTCCACCACCTCTGGCTCAGACCCTTGGGGGGGGCCTGCTGACCACAATCACTAGTAAACACAGAAGTTCGGTTTCTGTGTTTACAAGTGACAGCTCTGCACTCTGTGTGTAACCCCCATGAACTCTGCACTCTGTATGTCATGCAATCTTGCAATCTACTGTTCGTGAAAACCACACCCACTATTTGATGTGATTTGGAGGGTCTGTGTGGGTGGAGGGGTTTTGGGGGTCGTGGTTGGGTTCCAGCACCTATTGTTTGAGAAAAAAAGCCCTGTTTTAGACCTCCACTTTGTGCCATGAGCTACTTATTTTTTTTTTCTTTCAACCCATGTCCTGTGCATCAAGGCTGTCATTCATGGATATACCCGAGAGGGTTCCATCACCATGTAGACCTTGCTTTGTCCATCACTATGTTTGCACCATTCTGTACAGCAGTAGGGACTGCCCACTGCCATTGCTAGGCAATAACAGGAAGGGCTCCCCTTGTCACATGACCAGCTAGATGGTACTTGGAATTAAAATATACAAACTGTATATTTTTAAAGTATGGGGTGGAGGGAGGGGTGGAAGTCCTGTGTTGATGAAGGGGCCAGAAGAAACACAGTGCAGAGAGGAGGCGTGCTATTCTACAGAGAGGGACGCTGATAGGGGTGGTACCAGTCCTCCAGTAGGGGGCTGGGCACACAGGGGGACCCGACCAGCAGAGGGAATCAGTGTGGGCGGACGGAAGGGGCAATTACAGGATGCCCTGTGCGACTCTCTGCAGCAACTGAAAACCGGTTTCTCTCCCTCCTGCCGGCTTTCAACTGCTGCAGGGAGAGACACAGACACAGGGCCCACTGCTGGCTTCCCTGCCCCCTAAAAAATGAACAAATTGTAAGAAAAATAATTTTTAAAAATTGTAAAATTGTAAAATAAAATAATTTTCAAAAATTGTAAAATAAAATAATTTTAAAACATTTAAACATTTTTTAAAGAAATTATAAAAAATTTTTTTCAGAAATGTAAAAACTATTAAAAAAAGGGCTAATTCACACAGCTACTCTGTTATTTTTGTGTCCTCAAAGAATCATTTTAGTACATTTTTAGTGAAAATGTTGTTTTGATATATTCGAGGGGAGGCCTGCCAGGTAGGCTGTTTGGGGCCCCGTGATTTCTAACAGCAGTCCCGGCTACACATCTGGAAGTGTTGGATACTTAGCAACCAGCAATTGTAGCTCTGTAAGATTGGATTTGCTGCCCACTGCAAAGTATAAGTAGCATTCTTTTGCAGGGTGCTGCTATTTCAATTTGAGTTCCCTACCAAAAGGGTCTCTTTAATGCACAACATTGTTTTGCGCTCTACCACAATGGTCATCAACTCCTGTCCTCAGGGCCCACTAACAGGCCAGGTTTGTAAGATAACTGAAATACATCACAGGTGATATCATTTGATGCTCAGT
The DNA here is from genome assembly GCA_037952925.1 of Lithobates clamitans. NCBI lineage: Eukaryota > Metazoa > Chordata > Amphibia > Anura > Ranidae > Lithobates > Lithobates clamitans. The sequence goes on from JBBGZY010001119.1 coordinate 211,703, forward strand.
GATTGCAGTATTCTAGTCTACATCTCCCCAAGGTAATACATAAATCCTGGCCTGTTAGTGGGCCCTGAGGACAGGGTTGATGACCATTGCTCTACCATATTAATTATGTTGGAATATATGTTTTTGCAGCATGACGATGGTTAAATGTTAGCTCCTTTGATTTTACCCTCATCAGTAATTAATGATAGGCAACGCATCTTACATTTGCAATTTTGCAACGTTTTATCTCATCCAAAGTAATGCGCGGTCTTCAAAATTCAAAGAGAAAAATTGTCCTCTTTTATTTTTCACCGAGCTGCCGTTCTTGCTTTCAAAACACAGTCGGATGTACGATCTGCCTTCTCGACATTGTTTTCAAGTAGTTCTTCTAACACTTCGAAATATGATTAGTTGATGATTGCAATTTGCTAGAAAGGGAAAATGGTATTTCCAAAAATATAGTGTTTATTATTTCATTTGTTGGAGGATCATGGGTAATTCCGCTGCAGCGAGACCAAAATATTACAACTCCGGAAAGGATAATGAATGCGGGAGGAGATTGCAGGGTGCTTGAGTAGGTCCTTGTACAGCTGGTGCTAGCGGATGATAGCTGGGCTATTGGGCATTGCAGGGTCTGCCGAAGCAGTTGGGCTCCATCCTTTTTCCAAGTACGGTCCAAAATCCCTGGATTGGGAAGAAACATGCAAAACGCAAAATGGAAATATTCATCAAAACTGAGAATTAAAGTGGGACAAAAGTTAAAATGGAGCTATAAGAAAAATAAAAAAATGACACATATTGTGCAGTCTGTAACCAGCATTAGCATAGCATTTTATGGTTTTCTGATTCCTCCCTCCCCCCTTGTAACATATTTTTACCTATTGACGTTGCCAGTAGATCTGTTATTTTTTCTTTTTCTCTTTTTTATTGTAACAGGCCAAGCTTTCCAGAGAAATTGGCAGTTAGAGGGGTTGGGACAATCTATATCACACTGGTGGGGGTGTGTACAACTGACAGATGTTATCTATATGGTTCTCTTTCCAAAAGAGAAAAGAAAAGGTTGTTGTAACTTCCTAAAATTGGAAATGGATTTTATTTTGCTTGTCTCTTGCATGTAGGCAGGTGGGCAGGGCCAGCGCCATCTATAGGCAAGGTAGGCACCAGCCTAGAGCGCACATCAGTCAGGGACACCGCCTAGGATTGCCACCTGTACGAGATTTCCTCCTGAAACCCAGACACAGCAGCATACATCCAGTCCCAGCTAGTGTGGGAATTCATATGTCCAGCCCCCGCCAGCACTGCCCCCATGGCTACTTCTGGCTGCAGCTATAGTGGTGGTGAGCACTCCCTCCCCCTCATCCCCCCCACAACTGTACCGCCCTCCCCCCTCAATGTCACTGCTTTGTGGTGCACACTCTACCGCCAGCAGCACCCCCCCTGGGCTCTGATATAAGGGGACCTAGCTAATCTAATTAATGGGGGTCTGTACTAAGGAGGGGTGCTGATCAGTGGAGGTCACTACAGGGGGGCTCATTTACACCATAGTTTTTTCACTGGTGCTGATATAAGGTGACTCTGAATTAATGGGGGTCTCTAATGGGGGATGCTGACTGCTAATTTAATGGTTGCTGACTCCACCCCGCCACCTCAACCATATACATGGGCAGGACAAAGGGAGTGGAGTCAGGAGCGGAGTCAAGGTGGGTGGCAAAATTAGGTTTTGCCTAGGGTATCAAAAATCCTTGCACCAGCACTGCAGGTGGGTGTGGAAAACCTCATCTACATTTGAGGAGTGTCGGTGTCCTTCTATCGAGTTCAAGGAAGACTAGAACACACTAACCTGATGTGAATATGTGTTTTAGGGTTATGTTTAATATATGTTTCAATTTGATGTGCCCTTGTGATGTTCAGCATAATGACTTGAGGAATTTTGCTTTTATATATTTTTTTATTTGTTAATTTTGCAGCCCGGTATCGGCAGTTTACTAATAGGTATATGGTTAAATATCGGCATCAGCTAGTGCAAGCAGCTACAAGTTAATAACCGTCACCCTGCCATATTGCTTAAGGGCTATAAGTCTCAGCGGTCGTCACCTGGCTCCCTACCCTGGGGAAGTCATGTGACCAGTGATGTCTCCTATTCCCTGATATAGTAAGGGGTTGTGGTAGTATACCTTTCCAATAGAAGTTTGGAGAGTAAATGGGTGGTGTCATCCTTGTCAAGGCACATAGATTCAAATCTGGTCAAGGAGTTGCTAGATCTTAAACCCTCACATAGTGTCTTAAAGAAATTAGTTTGCTGGATATGTTTACAATTGTCCCAGGGGGGCACACCTCATTCCCCATGGAATTCTACCAGGGACTTTAGGTTGGTCCCTGTCATAAAACAAAAGCAACAAATTTCCTGAGCTCCACCCCAGAATTTAAAAAAGGCCAAGTTCTCCCCTGGAGTAAACCAAGGATATCCTCCTAATGGGGACAGTGGCAAGGGCAGTCAAGAAAGGGAGAGCTGCCTATTTAGTCCATCCCAGATAGTGAGGGTCGCGATGGAAATAGGAAAAACCGAGTCGGACAGTCCTCTGAAGACGCAGGGAAGCTATAGGGCTTGAACCAAATTGCGGCCCTAGTTTTTTCCAAAGGAACCCAGAGCTTTGAGCCATGAGTATGTAAGTTCCAGTTAATTATACTCAGTAAAGACGTGGCCTGGTAATACAAAAAAATGTCTGGGAGGCCTAAACCTCCATTTGGCTTCAGGCGACGCATAAGATCAGACAATAGGCGTGAAGGCTTCTCCCATTTTAGCCATTTAAAGGAACAGGGCACCATCATTTATTTTTTTCATTTTTATTTCTTTTAAAGTAATTGTGTACACTTTAGCGGCAGTTCCAGGTACACATCCTAACACACTTCTTATAGTGACCTAGCAGCGCAAGAGCTTAATTTTTTATTCTTCTATCGAGTTCACTAACAACTGATGCAGCAATCCTATGATCACTAAATCACTTCTTTCAAGTCTTCAGTAGTAAATTAAATGGTTATATGACCGCTAGTGGTGCTAGAAAAAGCTTAGCACAGGACTATTTTGTCCTCTGTTATGGGCTCCAGGTGCCATCTTGAAAAAGCCTACGTGTAGTTTAACCACAGAACTCTCGCAAGATTTCAGCGACCATTTTTGGACACAGAGGTGCTATAAATAGCATGATCTGCTTCAGCAAAGGGAATCTAGAGTAAAAAGTATAAATATAAAGAGGAATCCATTCTAGGAAGAGGGACAAGCAGGCAGGAACTGCCAGGAAGAGAGACTTTGTAATGGGATAGTCCTGATCATTGCGATTGGGTGAAAGTCATGTGCACAACAAAGCTCAAACACACATGAGCGCCACCTGCTGTCACAGGAAGGGGGCTCTGGTGGTGGGAGCCAGTTGGGAGCATATAACGATACACCCTAATTATGGGTGTAACGTGTTCCTAAAGTTGAACCTAGATTTTATTATAATGAGGGCATTTACAATGGCCACTGGCACCCCCAACCACCCACCTGGTGCTGCTCCTGGATAATGCTAATGCACATCGGGTGATTAGGGTGTGCCTAGGCACACCCTGTGCGCACGCCTATGCCTAGACTCCAGATAACCTATAATAAGTTATGTCTGAAGGGTGTTTGACAGAAGAACTGCCCAATATTGTAGAGGTTCCCTTGGTAAGGAAACCATCAGCTTTCAATGCTTAAGGAAGTCATGCTTTGTTTGGTCGCCTTTTTGTAAGAACCGAAGAGTTATATTCTAACATGTGCCTTCTGGTCTAATTGTTTTACTGTCTTTGGTTGCTGGGATAAGAAGCTACATGTATGGAAAGGAACAGCTGTGTTTTTTTTTCCTTTATACTTTGTTTAGTTCACTTAGAACTTTATGTCCATCTAATCCCCTGCTGATCAGAGCAGAGCAGGAGGATGACAAGTCTGTGATTGCTAAGTTAATGCACAGCGGACACAGCCAGAGCCCACTCTGCTCTATGGTATAAATGGATTCCCCTGTCTGTTTCCACCCGACTGCCCTCCGATCCAATCCACCTAGATGGAGGGGGACGAATCCCCTTACATTTTTCAATAGTGGACCAGGTAGATGGATGTAAACGGCCATACAGAACCCAGAAAAAAGACCGGGTGAAGACAGAAGCTGCGGCATCAGGCAGTCCAGGGGAGCTCTGCCGTAGGGTGAGTGTGGACCTGAAGGGGGCCGCCCGCACCCCCCCCCAAAATCCTTCAGCACCAGCCTCCACTGCAGGTGAACCTGATTGGACCCTTCATGTGAAATGAGCCTTAGTTGCTGACAGCTCCATTCCACACTAACATTTTAGAACCAGTCAGAGTGATTCCTGACCAAATGATCACTATGTCAGCTGTGTCACTCTGCAGATGCCACTAGAGCCTGAAGATGGCAGCGTGTCTCTGTTTAATACTGTATTGGTAAGATACAATTACAGTCTTAAAAAAATAATACTAATACTACTTTTAATTAATAAACAATTAAAAATGTTATTAATGAAACATTAAAAATATTTGATATTATTCATATATGTTAATATATTTTTTTACAGGCTATTATAAAAAAAATAAGCAGCTAGTTTATTAAAGCCTTACATTTTTGTCAAAAAAGTAAAAATTATATATGTAGGCAAATAAGTCATAAAGATATACGTAGTCAAACTAACTGACACTGTTAAAATTGGTCTGGGCTTCTAGGCTTCAGTGTTCTCTGGTCATGAAAGGATTAAGAAAACAGGTGCTTTTTTGCAAAAAAGAAAAAGAAAACAGGTGGTTTGATATGGTCTTACTGGAAGAAATTATTTAAAATTGACACAAAGACAATAGATGTTCACATTCAATATGAGCTCATCACTCAGCCAGGAAAAGCAATTTTTATTTTTTGGTTCCGGACACGAGATTTCACCACACACTTTCTTGTACGGGGTTGAAGAACGGAGGTATTGATGTGCATTCTATTTCTGGAGCAAAGCATAAATATTTATGCCGCCCAACCCGGTAACCAGCGATGGGCTGATGAGATAAATGTGAATAGCATATACTGGCTTTATGTGGTGCTTGCAGAAATGCCCGTGCTTCCTTTATACCGCGGACCTGATGAGTCAGAGAAAGGTGCTTCGTCGCCATCCATTCTCCCTGATTCTTTACAGCTTCTGAACGCCGAGCTGGCATTTAATCACTTAGGCCCAGGAATTAATGTTACAGCATTTCAGAAAACATACGCATGTTAAACCGTTAAATCTTCCCTATCTGATTCAATACTTCCAAGTAGTGTATTATTATCAACTCGGAGGGTGCTGCTGGGCCTTTTCTTAGTTCTCTGGCTTCTTTGTAGCTGTGATCATGATTGATAATGAGCCAGTGTGCTGCGGCTGAGAATTTCAGTTCATATATTTAAAACAGGACATCTGGAAAACACGACGAATGTTAAAGGTATAGTTCACCTTTTATACCATGTTTCCTGTTGCACCCAATATTTAGGGTGTAACATGAAACATGGTCATCTACTCCAAAACCCAAACTATGGAAACATGATGATAGAAAATGACCACATAATTCATTGAGTCTGACCAATTTTTTATTTTTTTTTCATTTTTAACTTTTTTGTCTGAGTATGGAGCTATGTTTATTTTTTTTTTTTTAGCTATGTTTATTTTAAGCATGTTTGAATCCACATTCTATTCAAAAAGCAAAGGGAGGGACTTTGGACTTTTTAGACACAAGTACAAAAATGATCTATAACAAGGTTATTTTATTTAATTTGAAAAATACATACAAAAAGAACATTCATAAAAAAACACAATTCATGTATATAAATTAAAGCGATAGCTATACAACACCATCTAGGTACATAGTTCTTCGGAAATAAGGATAACCACCCCAAATAGCAACCGGTCCGAGAAGATGGCTGGATAGCAACTTTGCAATCGATTAATTCATATCATGTAGATGTTCAATGCTCAACATGTTTCACGTGTCTTCACGCTTCTTCAGGAGCAAAACAATGTATATTGTGGCTATCAGGATACATAACATACAAATAATTAGTGTATAAAACCATAAAAACTGGCATCTAGAATGACGCCGCATATTATAGATTCAAAAAATTTCATGCTGACTGAAACAGTGCAGTATAGCTTGAGGACACAAACCAAAGAGGTGATGAAAGGCTACCATGGGGGCGTACACAACATAGTATTAGATAGTAGCTGAAGAAAGTAACAAGGAAAAAAGGGGGCTTCATAGGATTTAATTTTTATTTTAATTTTATATATTTTTAGATCCCCAATAAACAAGGGCAGGAGAGAAGGAAGGGAAGGGGAAAAGGGGGGAGGGGGGAGAGACAGGGAAGGGAAAAGAGAAAAAGGGAAGGGGAAAGGAGGGGGAGAATAGGGGAAAACAAGGAAAGGAAAGGGAGGGGGGAGGAGTAAAGGGGGGAAAAGGAGGGAAAAAAATCCACATTCTGTCTAATGACTCACTGCCTCTGCTGGAAGTCAATTCCAACCATCAACTACTCTTTCAGTAAAGTAATAACCCCCTTACCTAGATCTTGGGGTGCACCCCCCAGGGCAATCCTGTTGTTTAAATTTTTATGTATATTTTATGTCTATTGACAGGACCACCCTTTTCGGGGTCCCCAGAGATTCGTTCTAAAGAGTACTCACTTTTCCCTTTAGATTTACAAAACTCTGTTTAGAGTGCACCAACAAAGCCTTGGGCCCCAACGCCGGCCACCTTCAGGTATACTACTGGCCAGTGGGAGGACTATAAGGAGGGTCTGTGACCTATAGACCCCTGTGTGTCTTTATTGTAGATTTAGGACTCCCCCATAAGACAGGTATACCCGTTGCCACCATTAAACTAGGCTTTGGGTACCCTTTATACATGATTTTGTTTGGTGCAAACATTGTGCTATAGTTCTTTTCCTGCAGCAAAAAAGTAACTAGCATATTGGGCCACTTCATCACAAATTCGGAAAGGACTCTATTTTCCAAACTCTGTTTTGTCTACTCTGGTCCATTCTTGGCTTGAGGCAATAAGCAATTAGAGGAGGTCTTGGTAAGGAGCAGATCCCTGGCAATCCTGCATTACTTACATATATTTAATCTACTGTCAGACTTCATTATTTTGCAGAGAGTCTTGTAAAATGCTGCACACTTTAATTCCTTCATTAGGAGATTGTGGAAAAGTACCCAGAAGCAAGATTACTTGGGAATCCAAGAATTACTTTTTCATAGCGCTTCCATGGTTTCGCTCATGCGCCGTTCTCATTACACGTTATATAGACCCGCGGGGGGTTGATTATTGCCACTTTTATTCATATCAACTCATTGATTCCTCTCTAGAAATTGCAGACTTGTAATTGGACATTTGGAATTACTCCCCGGTTGCACCGAGCTAATGCTTTTTCAATTTCACTTTGGCATTTACGGTTCTTAAAGACGTCACCTCTTCCCAAGGCCAATGAAGGCTAATGGTGTCAAGCCTAATAGGCAAATTTAGATTATTGCTTTAAAAAAGAAGGGCAATTTCATACATTTAGTTCAGTCTCTTATAGTGTAGTTCCATAGTTGCTCCAAGTTTCCAAACATTTGAAATTGTGAAGCAAAAACGTGAGATAAAGCCTTAAAACCTACGAATTACTTGTCATATTGGATTATGTCTGTACTGGCTGGCTGGATTGATTAGTTATGCCCGATGGACAATGGTCTAGCTTTCCTGGAGATTTTAGGCCAAATCCGGCATCAAATGCATGTCTAAGGCAGTAGTAGACGATCCCCCGCTGTCGGAAGAAGTTAACAATTGGACCAATTTGAAAAGCTTAACTTATGAATACTGTTTCTCCCGAGGCAAACAGTGTATATGGTTTCTGTCCATTTCTTCCTCCATACCTTTCTAGTGAGCTAAACATGCAAGAATGGCCAAAATCAAGAAGACCACTAACCAAAGGTCATGTCTACAAGTTCTATGATCATACAAGCATTATTGACTGGCCCAGCATGTTTTTGACCGTTCGTTATCTTGCTGCCTGTCCATAACTGACACTTAAAGACACTTAGCTACTTGCAGAAGCACACCATTGTCAGCTGTTGATAACTCTTAAGCCTAGTAGACACTATTTTTTTTTTTTTTTCAACCCTGTGGGCTGAACAAGAAAAAAAACTGCGTGGAAGGAGCCGCTGTACTAACTATGTAACTTTAGTACAGCGATCATTCCCGTGAGCTATTGTGTTCTGACAGGAGGACTGCTCCCTGACCAGAGCACACTGGTCAGCGCTCTCAGCTATTGGCTGAGAGCCCTCATGGGATGCCGATTGGCAGACCTTTTTCGGTCATACCCCTTCAACAGAAGCTGGTCGGCCTCTGTCGGACCAGCTGCCATACACATGGGCCGATTGTCAATAGAAACCGGCCGATGCTGCTCGATATTTGGCTCCTGTGTACGGCCCTTTAATGTAGACCAGCAACATGGTTGCCTTACAAAGTTGTAATTTAGTACTTAAATGGGAAATGTATCCCTTCCAAGAGAATCATTTAAAGGGCAACTATACAACTTCTTTGGTACACATTGTCCTTTAGGGCATGCTTCCCCCCCTCCCTACCCTCACCAAGTACAGCCCACCTGGGGAAGCACTTACCTTTGTTCTCGATGCATCGATCCTTACTTGCTTTGCACATTATGTATGTGTGATGTGGACCCATTAATTTCTATGGGAAGAGCCATAACATGGGTCATCATAGGAATGAATTGGGCCAACACACTCATGCACAGGATAAGGAGGACCAGGTGGGGATGCTTTCTGAAGGTCTCTGGATGGAGGACGAAGGAGATTATTTTCCCAGTAAGATGTGGTAATCTTTAAAGTCTATCTCCAAGCAAAATTAGATCTCCTATTTCTCTTACCTACTCTCTATTGGGTAATATATATATATTTATACATAGCTTTTTTTTTGCGAAATGCTACCTTTTTGTAACAGTTACCCACTCCCACTTACACAATTCATACCTAGGTGAGAATTACTTAAGCTTGGACAAACCCCGCCAACTTCTGGGATGCGTTACAAACCCCAGGAGGCTGTAGTACCAATCTGGCAGTTTAGCGGATTATTGTGCATGCGCAGTGGGGAGCTTGCTATGGAACAGCAGGAAATCACAGCAGGCTCCCACAGTGAAAATGGTGGCAACGAGGATCTGAAAGCTGGCAAAGAACCGGCCCCGGTGAGATGCTGCACTCCTGGACTGGTGAGAGTGTCTGTTTCCTAAAAGTCAGCTGCCATGGTATCTGTACACTTTAAGTTTTTCTTTAAGCTCTTTTATAGAATGCTTTTCTGAGCACCAGAAAGCTGATGCTCATGTATGAACATAGCTGCTCTATGTGCCAAATACGCTATATTACCAAAAGTATTGGGACACCTGCCTTTACACGCACATGAACTTCAATGGCATCCCAGTTTTAAGCCCCATACACAGATCAGATTTTCTGCTGATTTTTGTCTTCAGATTTACCAAAACCATGTAGTGCAAGGGCCTGCTTGACTGCATACAAATTGAAACTCCTAAGGTCATGTTGGAACAGGAAGGGGCCATCCCCAAACGGTTCTTACAAAGTTGAGAGCATGAAATTGTCCAAAATGTCTTGGTATGCTGACGCCTTAAGAGTTCCCCTCACTGGAACTAAGGGGCCAAGCTCAACCCCTGAGAAATAACCCCACACCATAATCCGCCCCCCACCAAATAATTTGGACCAGTGCACAAAGCAAGGTCCATAAAGTCGTGGGTGAGCGAGTTTGGGGTGGAGGAACTTGACTGGCCTGCACAGGGTCCTGACCCCAACCCAAACACCTTTGGGAGGAAATAGGTGGGAGACTGAGAGCCAGGCCTTCTTGTCCAACATCAGTGTCTGACCTCACAAATGCGCTTCTGGAAGAATGGTCAAACATTCCCATAGACACACTCCTAAACCTTGTAGACAGCCTTCCCAGAAGAGTTGAAGCTGTTATAGCTGCAAAGGGTGGGCCAACTTAGTATTGAAACCTATGGACTAATGCCCTGTACACACGAGCGGACTTTTCGACCAGACTGGTCCAACGGAACGAGTCCGGCAGGCAATTCGACCGTGTGTGGGCTTCATCGGACCATCAGTGGGACTGTTTCTGTCGAAAATCTGACGGACTTTAGATTTGGAACATGTTTCAAATATTTACGTCGGAACTCTGATGGACCCAGTTCCTATCGAAAAATCCGCTTGTCTCTATGCTAGTCCGACGGACGAAAACCGAAGCTAGGGCAGCTATTGGCTACTGGCTATCAACTTCCCTATTTTAGTCTAGTCGTACGTCACCACGTACGAATCTGGCGGACTTTGGTGTGATCGTGTGTAGGCAAGTCGTTCGTTCGAAAGTCCATCGGAAGTCCGTCTGACCTTTGTTGCCGAAAAGCCCGCCCGTGTGTACAGGGCATAAATCTGGGATGCCATTAAAGTTCAAGTGCGTGTAAAGGCAGACGTCCCGATACTTTTGGTAATATTGTGTACATCCGTTCACCTAAATTTTAAATAAAAATAAATTATTTATCAAAATTTTACTAACATAACACAACAAAGCAAATATGTGAAAAAAAAAAAAAAACACAAGGCATTCCTTTGGAGGGAAGGTAAATGATGCTGTTATTCTTGTAGAGTCAAAGCAGAACAGATGAGCGCTTTACAATGGTATGCATACACCTGCATGGGATCCTCCACCATCCATCTTGTATTGATCCGCCTGGTGAAAGCGTTAGCACCGGCTGTCACAGCAACATTGCATTAGAAGTTCTTGTGAGCAATGTACGGCAGCGATGTGTACACAATTTTTGCTGGCGTGATAAATCCATTATACAAACCCAAGGTCCTATTATCAGCCTTATGACAGAGGATGGGACAAATGTGACATCTGCTCATTTGCCAGCCCTGTAATAATTGACGATACACGCCGAGAGAAAATTCATCTTCCCCAGATACATATTAGTTACCAAATGACATCTTCCCCTCCTCTCAAGGCTATTCTTGTACAGCTGGTTTTTAGTTTAAAATTTGGTGCAAATCTATGTATAGGCATTGCATATTGGAAAAAAAAAAGTGTGTGACTCTAGACAAGATGAAAAATTGTTTCTAGCTGCACCAATTGTAAGAAGAAGAAGAAAAAAAAAACACAATACAAAAAAATGTGTATGGTTATGGAAAAATTCCAAAATTGTTTCTAACCCCAAAATTTGTAAGGGAAAAAATAAAATAAAATGTATTAATGATTATAGGCAAGATGCAAAATTATTTCTAGCTACAGCATTTGTAAGAGAAAAAAAAGACAAGATCCCAAATTGTTTCTAGCTGCACCATTTGTAAGAGAAAAAAAAAATAAAATAAATGTGTATGGTTATGAAGAAGATGCCAAATAGTTTCTAGCTGCACCATTTGTAAGGGTAAAAAAATAAAATAAAATATGCGGATGGTTATAGATAAGATTAAAAATGATTTCTAGCTGCACCATTTGTAAGAAAAAAAATACAATAAAAAAAATGTATATGGTCATGGAGAAATTGCCAAATTGTTTACAGCTGCACCATTTCTAAGGGGAAAAAAAAAAAATTAAATAAAATGTGTGAATGGTTATAGACACGATACAAAATTGTTTCTAGCTGCACCATTTGTAAAAGAAAAAAAAAACACAAAAAAACCCACAAAAAATATAATAATGTGTATGGCTATAGACAAGATACCGAATTGTTTCTAGCTGCACCATTTGTAAGGGTAAAAAATAAAATAAAATGTATTAATAGTTATAGGCAAGATGCTAAATTGTTTCTAGCTACAGCATTAGTAAGAGAAAAAAATGAAATAAAATAAAATAAAATATGTGAATGGTTATAGACAAGATCCCAAATTGTTTCTAGCTGCACCATTTGTAAGAGAAAAAAATAAAACAAAATAAAATAAATGTGTATGGTTATGAAGAAGATGCCAAATAGTTTCTATCTGCACCATTTGTAAGGGTAAAAAATAAAATAAAGAATGCGTATGGTTATAGATATGATTACAAATAATTTGTAGCTGCACTATTTGTAAAAGAAAAAAAACACAAAAAAAAAAATTAATATAATAATTTGTATGGTTATGGACAAGATACCGAATTGTTTCTAGCTTCACCATATGTAAGAGAAAAAAAAATGTGTATAGTTATGGACAAGATGCCAAATTGATTCTAGCTGCACCATTTGTAAGGGTAAAAAATAAAATAAAATAAAAATGTGTATGGTTATAGACAAGATGTTAAATTGTTCCTAGCTGCACCATTTGTAAGACAAAAAATAAAATAAATGCTTGTAACAATTTGGGGCAATAGCAGGACAAGCTGGACTGTGCCAATGTGGGTAGTAGTGGTAAAATGTTTAGCACTGCCTGTGGTCTTGCTAAGTTTGTAGCTTCGGTTTTCATTAGAGATACCCCATATTAACAAAAGTATTGGGACACCTGCCTTTACATGCACATGAACTTTAATGGCATCCCAGTCTTATGCCCCGTACACACGGTCGGACTTTGTTCGGACATTCCGCCAACAAAATCCTAGGATTTTTTGCAACGGATGTTGGCTCAAACTTGTCTTGCATACACACGGTCACACAAAGTTGTCGGACATTCCGATCGTTCTGAACGCGGTGACGTAAAACGCGTACGTCGGGATTATAAACGGGGCAGTGGCCAATAGCTTTCATCTCTTTATTTATTCTGAGCATGTGTGGCACTTTGTCCGTCGGATTTGTGTACACACGATCGGAATTTCCGACAATGGATTTTGTTGTTGGAAAATTTTATAGCCTGCTCTCCAACTTTGTGTGTCGGAAAATCCGATGGAAAATGTGTGATGGAGCCCACACATGGTCGGAATTTCCGACAATAAGGTTCTATCACACATTTTCCGTCGGAAAATCCGACCGTGTGTACGGGGCATTAGTCCGTACGGTTCAATATTGAGTTGGCCCACCCTTTGCAGCTATAACAGCTTCAACTCTTCTGGGAAGGCTGTCCACAAGGTTTAGGAGTGTGCCTATGTGAATGTTCGACTATTCTTCCAAAAGCACATTTGTGAGGTCAGGCTCTGATGTTGGACAAGAAGGCCTGGCTTGCAGTCTCCGCTCTAATTCATCCCAAAGGTGTTCTATCAAGTTGAGGTTGGCTCAATCTCCGCACAAATTCATCCCAATCGGGTTGGGGTCGGGAATCTGTGCAGGCCAGTCAAGTTCATCCACCCCAAACTCGCTCATCCATGCCTTCATAGACCTTGCTTTGTGCACTGGTGCGGAGTCATGTTAGAACAGGAAGGAGCCATCCCCGAACTGTTCCCACAAATTTGGGAGCATGAAATTGTCCAAAATGTCTTGGTATGCTGACGCCTTAAGATTTCCCTTCACTGGAACTAAGGGACCAAGCCCAACCCCTGAAAAACGATCCCACACCATAATCCCCCCTCCACCAAATGATTTGGACCAGTGCACAAAGCAAGGTCCATGAAGACATGGATTCTCATCCAACATCAGTGCCTGACCTCACAAATGCGCTTCTGGAAGAATGGTCCAACATTCCCATAGACACACTCCTAAACCTTGTGGACGGCCTTCCCAGAAGAGTTGAAGCTGTTATAGCTGCAAAGGGTGGGCCAACTCAATATTGAACCCTACGGACTAAGACTGGGATGCCATTAAAGTTCATGTGCGTGTAAAGGCAGCCGTCCCAATAATTTTGGTAATATAGTGTATATGTAATTAAAGACTGGTTCGCATCATGTGCGTCAAGCTGCGTTGAACGACGTTAAGCAATGCAGACTCAACATAAGTACACAGCAAATATAATTGTCCTCTATTTTCCCTGTTTAAAACAAAACCATTGCGTTGGTGTGCATTAAGGCAAAATATAGGCATACTGCGCTTTTAGGCAGTGCAATACATAAAAAAATGCACAAGTGCGCTTCGGCAACTTTTTTTCAACACGCCTGTCAAAAAAACAGCTTCAGGTCTCACTTCCAAAGTACTTTAATATTTAAAGATTCTTTAACATGAGCTTGCAACATTTCCCACTATGTTGCAAATACATTATATCTTTTATAATTTCTCCAACATGGATCATTGATTCTTCATATCTAGTCAGAGTCCTCCTCATAGTCAGAGGATTGCAACTAACACTGATGTTTTGCCCGATGAACATCAAGACCTCCAAGCATGAAAAAGTCAGGGAACAAGCCATGTGGGGGACCAGGAAGTCTCAAAATAACTTTGGCATGCGTGAGCCAAAACACTCCCTTGCACATGTACAAGCGTTCCTGCGGCAGCGGTGATTAATAATGATCCAAGTCCAAAGGGTGATAGTGCAATAGATTTTTCATTAAACATCCCAATCTCAATATGGTTGACTTGTTGTCTTATTTGATTTATCGTCTTGCATGAGCAGGTTTTACCGTTGCCAAGTCCGGAGGCTAACTCTTAATTTACTTTGTATGTTTAAGTGGAGGTAGACCAACTCTTCCGTGCCATCAGCAAGCCACTTCTTTCTTCTTTACAAATACGTTTTTTGGCAAAGGATAAGAGGCTAATGACACAAATTGGATAAACTCAGGTCCAGTCCACATCTGTCAATTCCCTTGATCCCAGATGGTCTTTTTTTTGCAGAACCACCTCCATGGTTTACTTCAATAGAAAAAAAAAAAAGTCTACTTAGATTTTTGTAGTGTAATGTTCCCACAGCCAAATTCAAATCTGAGATTTGTTCCACAGATCAGATCATCTCCTGTGGATCCTTGGCATTAAATTCAAGTACAAAAATGTAATGTTTTGCAGCTTACCATACCTAATATGTGGAGGTTTGGTTTTCTTTTTCCCCTATTGATCTTGACAGTAATGCCGCGTACACACGACCGGTTTTGCCGTTGGAACAAACTCTGAAGGTTTCTCCGACGGAACTCCGACAGAATTCCATTCAAGCATTCTTGCCTACACACGGTCAAACCGAAGTCTGAAAAAGTCCGACCGTCCAGAACGTGGTGACGTACAACACGTACAACGGGACTAAAAAAAGGAAGTTCAATAGCCAGTAGCCAATAGCTTCCGTCTCGTACTGGCTTTAGAACATGCTTCATTTTTGGTCCGTCGGAACAGCATACAGACGATCGGTGTTCCGGATAGGAATTGGTTCCAACTGAAATATTTAGAACATGTTCCATTTCTAGGTCCGTCATAATTTTCTAAAAAAAAGTCCGATGAGGCCTACACACGATCGGAATATACTACGAAAAGCTTCCGTCTGACTTTTTCTGTTGGACATTCTGCTCGTGTGTACGCGGCTTAATATTTCATGTCCTAGCGCAGTAGTGGTCAACTTAAAAATGTATAGAGGGTATTAAGTGCATCCCCCCCCCAACACCGCCATAGACCCTCACAATAGAAGGGCATTTTCACACTTCAATGCCTAAAAAGTTCAGTCCTGATGCATTTTTTGCAGGATACCGCAATGAACAATTGGTGTACAATTGGTATCAGTGAATGTAATATTAACCCTAGCATTGGTGTCACTTGTATGCAGTAATAACCCCCAGCCCAATTGTGGATGGATGCAATAATTACTCCCCAGTAATGGTGTCAGTTGTATGCAATAAACTCCCAGTATTGATGTCAGTGGAACCAATAATAATCCCCTAGCATTGGTGTTAGTGGATACAATAATAACCCCCAGTATTATGTCCATTGTATACAATATTAACCCCTGCATTGGTGTCAGTGGATGCAGTATAAAACCCCCAGTATTGGTTTCAGTGGATGCAGTAAAAACCCCTAGCATTGGTGTCAGTAGAGCAAATAATAACCCCCTAGCACTGTTGTTAGTGGATACAATAATAACCCCAATATTGGTGTCAGTGGAACCAATAATAACCCCCTAGCATTGGTGTTAGTGGATGCAATAACAACCCCCAGTAGTGTGTCCATTGTGTGCAATATTAACCCCAGCATTGGTGTCAGTGGATGCAATAAAAAAAGCACAGTATTGGTATCAGTGTATGCAATAAAAAAAACAATATTGGTGTCAGTGGATGCAATAACCGCCAGAATTGGTGTCAGTGGATGGAATAAAAAAAAACAATATTGGTGTCAGTGGGTACAATAACCCCCAGCATTGGTGTCAGTGGATGCAATAACAACTCCCAGTATTGGTGTTAGTGGGCACAATAATAACCCCCAGAACTGGTGTCAGTGAATGCAATAATAACTCCCTAGCATAGCATTGGTGTTAGTCGATGCAATAATACCCCCCTAGTATTGGTGTCAGTGGGTGCAATAATAACCCCAGCATTGGTGTCAGTAGATGCAATAATGACCCCCAACACTGGTATCAGCGTACGCAATAATAACCCTGTAAATTGGTGCCATTTGACACAACCATAGCCCCCACTTCTGCTGTCAGTGGAAGCAGTAATAACCCTCAGCATTGGTGTCAGTGGATGAGCACCAGGGTCCTAAGGTGACAATTTTATATTGTTGCTGGCTGCTGGAGAGTCTATTGATGCTGGCTGCAGGGAGATCTGTTATTGCTGCTGGGGATCTTTTGTTGCTGGGGGGAGGGGGTATTTTGTTGCGGGTGGTCCATTGTTCCTGGGGGGGGGGGGGATCTATTGTTGCTGGCTGCATGGGATCTATTTTACTGCTTTTCTTGCTATCATTAACAAATTCCATACAAATTACTTAGTACCACAATTGCTACTTAGTTCAGCATTCTCATAAAAGGGGCAGTACTGGGAGGAGGGTAGGGGGTGGGACCAAGGAATGATGCAGGGTGGGTAGGGGGTGGAGACAATGGAGTTTCTGCACCTATTGCCTGAAAAAAATTTAAAAAAAACCTGCATGTGGGCGTTACCTAGGGTGGTCTTTATGCAAATGCAGCCACTCCCCCAGACTGACATCCACCTATCAAGACATTTGGTTATTTGCATAACCCCTCCCAAGAGCCAGCCCGCTGTTTGCGGAGATTGCTGTTGCGGAGTACTGAGGCAGGGTGCTGTAATATTTTCAGGAAACTAAGTACAGCACCCTGCAAGGCCCCTCCCACCAGGCATGATCTGCCTGCCTTCCATTGAGATACACAGAGAGCCAATGATAACATCACTGGGTCTAAATAAGGTATGCAGAGAGCCAATGATATCATCACTGGGTCTAAATAAGGTATGTAATGAAAAGGGACACATTTTCTTGAAGACGTTATTAGCATTTTGATGAGGGTGGAAAGGAATAAGCAGGGATGGCAAAATACAAGCAGATTAAACTTCAGCTTTAATATCAGCATTGCTGGTGCCGCTCTGTCATCCATATAAATCTTATATTCCCAGTGTAGGCTGCATTCTGGAGAGGCGAGATTAACCTAATTATATACTGTACAGCGCTAGATTAGTTCCTTTTCTCTAAAAATTCCGGAGACTTTAGACACATAGATGGGGAAGAGGTCTGTTCAAAGATCTACTTTTCAGAGACAAATTTATGTGTAAAATAAGTAACACTGATAAATCTGTATTTATGGGTGAGACGCCGTATATGATTTTCCTCACTCACACAGTGTATATGATTTAAATGGTGTGCAGTCATGTTGGAACAGGAAGGGGCCGTCCCCAAACTGTTCCCACAAAGTTGGGAGCATGAAATTGTCCAAAATGTCTTGGTATGCTGACGCCTTAAGGGTTCCCTTCACTGGAACTAAGGGGCCAAGCTTAACTCCTGAAAAACAACCCCACACCATAATCCCCCCTCCACCAAATGATTTGGACCAGTGCACAAAGCAAGGTCCATAAAGACATGGATGAGCGAGTTTGGGGTGGAGGAACTTGACTGGCCTGCAACACTAATGCCCTGTACACACGATCGGACATTCCGACAACAAAATCCATGGATTTTTTCTAACGGATGTTGGCTCAAACTTGCCTTGCATACACACGGTCACACAAATCTTGACGGAAATTCCGACAAGAACGCGGTGACATACAACACGTACGGCGAGCCGAGAAAAATTAAGTTCAATAGCCAGTGTGGCTCTTCTGCTTGATTCCGAGCATGCGTGGAACTTTGTGCGTCGGAATTGTGTACACATGATCGGAAATTTCCGGATTTCGTGGTCGGAAAATTTGAGAACCAGCTCTCAAATTGTTGTTGTCGGAAATTCCGATGGATAATGTCCGATGGAGCCCACACACGGTCGGGATTTCCGACAACGGGCTCACATCGAACATTTGTTGTCAGAAATTCCGACCGCGTGTACGCCGCATTAAGGTGTCAGCATACCAAGACATTTTGGACAATTTCATGCTCCCAACTTTGTGAGAACAGTTTGAGGATGGTCCCTTCCTGTTCCAACAAGGTCCATAAAGACATGGATGAGCGAGTTTGGGGTGGAGGAACTTGACTGGCTTGCACAGAGTCCTGACCTCAACCCAATAGAACACCTTTGGGTTGAATTAAAGCGGAGACTGCGAGCCAGGAAGCTTCTGGACGAATAGTCTAACCTTCCCACAGACACACTCCTAAACCTTGTGGACAGCCTTCCCAGAAAAGTTGAAGCTGGTATAGCCGCAAAGGGTGGGCAAACACAATATTGAACACTACAGACTCAGACTGGGATGCTATTAAAGTTCATGTGCGTGTAAGGGCATGCGTCCAAATACTTTTGACTATATATATATATATATATATATATATATATATATATATATATATACACACACACACTGTATATGTTCCATATTTACAACACATGAGATGCTAGAGGTGTGCCCACATGTTAAACCTTACATAGTCACATATTCATTGCAAACATTTGCTTAAAAAGGGGGATTTTTAGTATATATATATGTATAGATATAGCAATTTGGGAGTTTAGGATCACTGTCAGTGACTTGTAGATGTGACAGTCTTTATTAAGTTTTCAAACAGTCCAAAAAACAAAAACAGCTTTCTTCAGCAATTGAAAACCAAGTAATCTATAACTTTGGTACAATGGAAAACAAGAGTATGGCTTACTTCCACTATACGTGTCCCACACTGGGATTTTAGGGTTTCCTGTCTGCTTCAGGAGGTTGGCAGGCTAGTCCACCTTGGTCACTCAGGTACATCCTGCTCTCTCCCTCACAGACTGGTGCTGACTGTTTCCTCTTTCTTCTCTCTGAAGCACCTGGGTCAAACAAGGTAATCAGTCCCTGTAATCAGGGTTTGGAGGTTCTTACCTTTCAAAACTCTTTAAACCTCTGAAACTCTGGGTCCTGTACAAAGACTTAACAATTCAGAGGGAGTACCTGAAAGTCAGTCCTCTCCTCTCAAACTGGACTACCCCAGAACCCCTCACGCTACAAGGGTGAAGACTCCTGATCAACAATGTCTTCAAACTGTCCCCTTAAAGGGACCATAGCCCAGACAACCAAAATAGTGGGTTAATGTTACCTGCTGTCTAGGATATATAAATATATATTGTGAGATTGGGGTGATTAGACTTAAGGGGTAGGTGCATTTTCAAAAAGTTGAGGCAGTCCAAAACTGTATTTTTAAGGGCATTGTAGCCCACCTTTATTTAAAAAAATGGAAAAGTTCATAAAAGACATCAACTGCCCATGCAGGGGGATCCACCATGACTGTAACTTGCACAATCAGAATACTTCAGCTTCCTGGCTTACTCTCTTGGCACACGGCTGCTTCAGGCCTCAAACCTAGGCCTTAGGTGTGCTCCTCACACCAAAAGAGTTCCTTAGAGTCAAGCTCTCTCATAGCTTACTCACAATCAGTTCCTTGCTGTTCTGTCACAGACTAAATCTGCTTTCTGCAGATATGCAACGCTCTGGCTGCCCCATACAGCCTCTCTGATTCCTAGAGAGGATAGGAGTCCTCCTGACTCCCATTCACAGACCTCCTGCCAGTTGAGTGGGGCCCTGAGCTCTAGCTCTGGCCTATTATGAAGCCAGCCCACACCTGGACAAACAGCATGCCTGTTTCTCCAAGAATCGGGCTTAAACCACTCTTCTTCCATGTAGCACGGAGTCCCACTGTTACAATATATATATTAGACCAAGTTCTGAGCCAGAGACTCAGAAAGTATTGCAGTTAGCAGCTTACTTTAAAGCGGTACCCAACCAACCTCCCACCATGATTTTTTTCCCACTTACCTGTAGTGCTCTTCGAAGCATATACTCAACCCCACAATGAATCCAGTGTTGTCCCAATGTGATCTACTGTTCAGGTGCCACACAGTAGGTCCCATGCTACCATCTTGGCCCTCTTCAGCTGGCTACCTCTTCTGGATGTAGACAGCCAGCTCCAATGAGATGTTGGCCCCATCGGACTGCCCTCTTGGCCACTCTGTGTTCTGTTCCTGTAGCCTCCAGGGAGATGTGATGTAAGTATCCCAGGGGGCTGCAGGACCAAGTGCATGTTATTCTGGCCTGCGCTAGAATGGTGGCAGGGGCTGGGGCTGGGGCTGAAAATTTAAAAAAAATGAAAAAAAGAAAAAAATAGGTAGAAAAGAAAAAACAAAAAATCAACAAACCTGCTTGCAGCTGGATATGGGGGGGGGGGGGGGTTAAAGAGGAGCTAACTCCCTTTTGGGAGCTTAGTTCTGTTTTAATTAACTGCTGCGCCCACCATGTGAATCCAGCAGATACAATGATGACGGCCACACATTTTGAATCTCCTCTGATCTAACAACTGTTAAATTTGTTTTGAGCAAAAGATTGTTCACTCAGGCCTATGAGCTTTGCTCCTCTGCCTGTTTCTCAGGGTCACATCAAGGTGAGAAGGAAGAGCTTTAATACAGCAGGTGAGCACGTAGAAGGACCATCTGCGTTGCAATCAATTCAAGGCTTGTATCCAAGTCCTTCCTTCGGTGAGCTGCTGAATGAAATTTCAGGCTGAAGTAGCTCCTTTAGAAAATTGGCAGATCTATTTACTGAAAGCGTGCCTCTCTCTCTCCTGATGTCTGAAGCCCCGTCGACAAGTTTGGAAGGAGAATATATAGACTGCTGACTCTGGGTCATAGGATGACAGGAGATGTAAGTCCCTGTTCTGAATTCTACCAAGTATTTTTTCTGCAGAGTTTAAATCTTTGAGGGATTTAAAGGACCCATAAACCTTAAACAGAACAGTACTTTATGTGAAACACTGTCATGCTGTTAATGAAAGGAAAGTAACAAAACCCAACACAAAAGCGATAATCTCAAAGTTGTCACTGGAACAGGTGTCCCCATTGGGAGATTTGCCCTCGTCTCTTGTTCTGTAAAATGTTGGATTTCTCATCACTTTCCGTCCTGATAACAATGGTCCCCAAGGACAAATGGAGAGGCAAAATTTACGAGGGATGTACCGAAAGTAATGCAAAAGTGGGCATCATTTTTTAATTTCCTTACACAGGTTGTTCAAATTTCACATATTGGTAGGATAACACTTCCTCCTTAGTAATTCTTTTTATTATTATTATTATTATTATTATACAGGAATTATATAGTGCCAACATCTAAAGGGGGAAGTTTATTCTACTCTCCAATGTGCTAACCAGTGACGGCCCATCTATTAGGGGCACCCGAGTGCCGCCCCCTCTATCCACAGTTGCCCCCCCCCCATGCTCTATCCAGTCCACAGCCGCCACCCCCTATTCATGCATCTGACCCCTTTCAAGATGCCGGGTGCATACATTTCAGCAGCGGGGTGTTTTTTTGAAGCACCCGACTAGAGCCAGAGGCTCTAATAGGCTTCAAAATCGGGTGGTCTGCCTTGTTTACATAAAAATGATCATCGGTTCCCGGCAGACATTGATTTGCTCCTTCTGTGTCCAATCACAGCAGAAGCGGATCACCGGCGGCACGCACACGCCCCAGTTTATGTGTATGAAAGCAGTAGTATATGTGCATGGGGCGGTCCAGAAGTGGTTAAATGCACACTATTTTTTAACCTGCAAATAAAAAAAATGCATTTTGTGGGTTTAGTAAAACTTTAACTTGAATAAGGCTTTTTACAGTTAGCAGCTTCCTCCTTTTTTTCTGTGAGTTTGTGGTGGAATCTATGGAGTTGCCAATGACCCTGAGTCAGAGGATTGGGGAGGATGAGTGCCTGCAGTGGAACACTTCCTTCTGAATTACATTAACACACTACAAACACCACTTATATATTTGCACTATGCAGAGTGTCCTATATCCCAGATAACAGATTGTGATCAACGCATTTCGTAAATAGCTCCACTTACTCAGGACCAGCAGTGACAACACATCCATGCAGTTCCATTGATTTCAGTATAGTGGTCACAATTGGTCTATAATGTAACAAATACAAAAATCAGCATATGTAAAGCCATGTATAACTACCCCCTCCACATGTAAGATAACATATGAGCAGTATCCCCCATCTCTTAGGGCTAGAGCATCACTTACTTTATACAGTGTTCTTCTCCCTGGGAACAGGGAGCCATTTTTTTCACTGTTGCTGGGGCTACCTCAGTAAAATACCCCAATGGGGCATTTTTTCAACAGAGCCAAATAACCCGCCAGCATGTCTTTGGATTGTGGGAGGCAGTGTTCCCAACCGTCAGTATTTTTACTGGGAGCCAGTAAAAAAACAGGCAATTTTCTCCTGCCAGTAAAAGGAAAAAGTTGGCAGTAAAAAATATGGTTGTGATGTTCGGCTCGGTCCAGAGGCGGCCGAGACCATCCGAGTCCCTGCTACAGTGTGTTCGGCAGCTCTGGTGGAGGCTGTGTCCGAGCATGTCAAGTGATGTCATGGTGCAAGGGAGCCAAGCAGAGCGGCCAGAGCCGCATGTGCGGGTCTGCAGGACAGGAGCAGGGCAGGTCGGGAGCGGGACTGGAGAGGACTGAAGGGACCAACTTCATGTGTGCGTGCCTTCCTATTCTCATTTCTTACCCTCTTGAGTCCTGTCCCTGAGCTACTTACTTACTATATCGAAAATAAAATAAGAAATATGTTTTTTTCCCTAATATCTACCTTTTTTCTCAAACAAAAAGGGTTTTATTGAACACAGGAAATACAACCAGCAGTTCCAGAACATATTCAGTATATACATCTATTATTGTAGATCATACAGGAAAAAAATTCAATACATTATCATATCTTCATTAAGCCATATATACCATCTCCTGATTTGTCTTTTCAAGTGAGAATCACGTTCAAATTCCTCAGGTAGAGCTATACAGGTACCACAGATCCCCCGCCCATATTTCCATCTCCAACTAAGAAAAGATTCCCTCCATCACGAGAATAAACGGTCATACACCAAATCTACCGGTGCCAGGCCCGGGGCATCCAGCCAAGAGGCCCACGGTTTATCAACCTTGAGGCTTGCCGCCTACGCTGATACATAAGTTTTTCCAATCGGAGGGCATCACCCATTTGGGTAATCCACTCCTATACTGTAGGAGGTTCAGTGGATTTCCAGTGTCTCAGAATCAATTTACGAGCCTGAAACAAAGCTCGTGCTAATATCTACCTTGAATCACATTGATAATTAAATATTATACTTGTTCGCAGCCTAAATACTAAAATTTGCACTTATTAAAACTGTAATTTTGTAACTTTTGGCAATGCCAGTCAAAACTTGGCTGTGCCAGGAAATTTTGGGTGTCGTGTCAGTAAATTACAATCTAGTAGGTTGGCAACACTGGTGGGAGGAAATCCAGGCAATCACAGGGAGAATATGCCAACATTGTGTAGATGGTTTTCTAACCAGGACTTGAACAAAGAACTCCAGTGCTGCAAGGCAGAAGTGGAAAACTTTAAGCCACAGTCATGACATAGATGACTTTATGTCCACTTACTCTTTTTGAAAAGTGAGAGTTTGGTGGGTTTGTTTGGAGGGTTGGGGTCTAAAAAAGGAGCATGTTTGGAAGGGGGTCCCAATGTACACTCTTCAACAAGGAACAGGTCAAAAGCAGACTGTTTTATTAGAGGATCAAACATCAGGTTGCAGTTAATGTCAGATTGCTGCAAACTGGACAGATTCCATGACTACAGGGATGTTTTCAATGGTATAATTGATTTCCATCGACAAGTCACAGGTGAGCAGGTCTGAACAGCAGGTAGAAAAGGTCTACTTTCATGATCAAGTAGAGCTATAAACTGGCAATTTTTCCATTGCAAGGTAAGGATGTAAAAGTGTTATTTTGCTTTATTTCATGATTTTAGGGTCTTCTGATTAAAAAGAAAGAAAAAAAAAATTCCCTCGTTTCCATTAGACCAATGTTGTCCTTTAAACACCCCGGACTTACAAGAGAGCGTGATTAAATACACTCACAAGCTTTCATTCCGTGTAATGGACTTGCTTATAATACTGCTAACTTCTGAAATAAATTGCTTTCCCTATTTCATAAAAAATTGGCCCATGTGACTTCGTAGATTACAGCCCGGTCTAATGAAAAGCAGAGACAGAAATGTTTTATTTCTGTAGCCTTAGCCCATTTTTATTTCTTTATATTCTGAGGCAGCGATTGAAAGCATTTAAGTGGAATTATAATGGAGACAGTTTCAGTGTTTCCAATTCATTCTCCGGAATAAGTGACGGCTTCCTAGACTGCGGTGGGCAGTTTTGTGTCACTTACAATGCGTGGAAGGCTCAACCAGTGTTTCACTTACAGCAAATAAATTATATTCCGGGAGAGAATGAGATTGTGGACCGTCTTCCATGTTTTACTGTTGATTGATTAACCCGTTCAACGACTCCAAATGGAACAGAGAAGTGCTTTGCAGTAAACTTGCTAAGAATTAAGTTTAAATGGCACTTAGGGCTGTCGTCAAAGGCACCATTGGAAATCATAGCCTACCCGACAGGGCCCCCCTCTCCTTGCCAACCCTACTATATAACACTGATCTGCCACTATATTTCAAAGTTCCCTCCCTGCTACAGAAAAGAGAGATAGGTAAAGGTGACTTACCTTTCCAGCCAAACACTGAAGAGTATTGTATATGGATAATGGAAGATCTACAATAATAATAATGATTGTGGGTCTTCTCTCATGGGATATTATTATAGTATATTATTATAGTAACACATGGAGGATAATAATATTAATGACACAGACCCTCCATAATTATGCACAAAAAGTACCTGGCCCAGAGGTCCCCAGCTCCTCTCCAGAAGGTGATATATATATAATGAAAACCTATGTTGCCATATAATAACAATGAAGGGGGAAGATTACTCTAATAAAGGATATTGTTGTGGTAATACATATAATTGGATGTTATTAATAATAATGACCTTCCACCACTCTGCACAGGAAGTGTCTGGCCTGGGGGTCTCCAGCTTCTCTCTAGATGGTGGTAGATACTGTATATTATATGGATGATGGAAATCTATAGTTATAACAATGGTGGGAGGGGGTTCTATAATTTAGGGTATTATTAAAGTAATACATATAATGGCATTTTTATATTAATATTGACTCAGACTCTCCTCTCCCCCACAGAGGAAATCAAAATGCAAAGAAGAATATACACACTAGCCCAAAGCAGACAATCACAAATATTCACACTAACTGCAATAGTTAGTCTTAATTAATGATTCCTTTCCTTTTTCCTTTCCTTTCTTTTCTTTTCTTTCCTTTTCTTTTCTTTTCTTTTCTTTTCTTTTCTTTTCTTTTCCTTTCCTTTCCTTTTTTCCTTTCCTTTCCTTTTTCCTTTCCTTTCCCCTTTTTCCTTTCCTTTCCTTTCCTTTCCTTTCCTTTCCTTTCCTTTCCTTTCCCTTCCTTTCATTTCCTTTCCTTTCCTTTCCTTTTTCCTTTCCCCTTTTTCCTTTCCTTTCCTTTCCTCTTCCTTTCCTTTCCCTTCCTTTCCTTTCCTTTCCTTTCCTTTTTCCTTTCCTTTCCTTTCCTTTCCTTTCCTTTCCTTTCCTTTTTCCTTTCCTTTTTCCTTTCCTTTCCTTTCCTTTCCTTTTTCCTTTCTTTTTTCCTTTGCTTTCCTTTTTCCTTTCCTTTCCTTTTTCCTTTCTTTTTTCCTTTGCTTTCCTTTTTCCTTTCCTTTCTTTTCCTTTTTCCTTTCCCCTTTTTCCTTTCCTTTCCTTTCCTTTCCTTTCCTTTCCTTTCCTTTCCTTTCCTTTCCTTTCCTTTTTCCTTTCCCCTTTTTCCTTTCCTTTCCTTTCCTTTCCTTTCCTTTCCTTTCCTTTCCTTTCCTTTCCCTTTTCCTTTTCTTTCCTTTCCTTTCTCCTTTCCTTTCTCCTTTCCTTTTTCCTTTCTTCTCTCCTTTCCTTTTTCCTTTCCTTTTCTCCTTTCCTTTCCATTCCTTTTCTCCTTTCCTTTCTTTTTCTCCTTTCCCCTTTCCTTTCCTTTCCTTTCCTTTCCTTTCCTTTCCTTTCCTTTCCTTTCCCTTCCCTTCCCTTCCCTTCCCTTCCATTCTTTCTTGCCTTTCTTTCTTTCTTTCTTTCTTTCTTTCTTTCTTTCTTTCTTTCTTTCTTTCTTTCTTTCTTTCTTTCTTTCTTACAGTAGATGGGGTTGAAGGTTGAATAAAGACTCCAGTCCATCTACTTCAACCTCTGGGAGGGTGAGTGTTTGTATTTATGTCTCTACCACTTTCCGTATTCCCTGTATACAGTGTTCAATAAAATGCCCATCTAAAAGTTGTATGAAATTAGTGACACTTTCTGCTGAAACCACCGATTGTGCAAGGAAGTTCCACATCCTTACCGCTTTTCATTTGTTTATTTTCATTTCTTTCTTTGCATATTTTTTTTTTCCTCCCCAAAAGAGAGACACAGAATGAAATACAATTCTAATCAAGGATCTAACCCAGCCATTTTCTGTAACCCTTAGTTCCTCCAGAGTTTGCTAGAGGTTCCTTGACCTGTGGCTGATTGATCTCCCACATGATAGTGTCTGCATAATTCCCAGTCCAGTGCCACTAGGCAGAGCCAACTTTATGACACTAATTATCTTTTTAGCTGTATGTAAGGGTGGCATTCTGACCACCACTATAAGTGTTCAACAATTTAATGGCCATTCCTACATTAATTAATTTTAGCAGGGGTTCCCTAATATCTGAAAATTATTTCAAGGTAAAACAGTTGAAAAAGGCTGATCCAACCCAAAGGCATTTGATACAGTTCCCTACAAACGTTTACTTTACAAACTGAGGTCTGTCGGCATGAACTATAGGGTATGTACCTGGATAGAAAAATGACTACGGGGAGGAGGTGCAAAGGGTGGTGATAAATAGCGGGCACTTAGAATGGTTTGGTGTGGAAAGTGGGGCCTCCCAAGGATCTGTCCTGGGACCAATTCTGTTTAATTTATTCATAAATCTTATAGAGGTTGGTATAAATAGCTCAATCTACTACAAGCATTGAACTTATTTTCGATGGAGAAGAGACACTTGAGAATAGATATGATAGTAATAATCAAATACCTTACTGGTGACCCCAGCATAGGGAAAAACTTTTCAGTGGGAGAGAGTTTAAAAAACACTTGGCCATTCATTGAAATTGGAAGAGAAGCAGTTTAACCTTAAACTGCGTAGAGGGTTCTTTACTGTCAGAACGGTAAGAATGTGGAATTCTCTTCCACAAGCAGTGGTATCAGCAGGGAGTGTCGATAGTTTTAAAAACTACTGGATGGGCATCTTGGCAATCACAGCATACAGGGATATGTGATTTACTATTGACATAAACACATACACCACAGGTTGAACTGGATGGACTGGTGTCTTTATTCAACCTTGCCAACTATGTAACAATGTAACCCTTCCCTACTTCACCCAAAACAAAAAAAAGTATTGGTTGTTGTTCCATGCTAAAGTGAACCTGTGCTTTACCAATTCAGCTTCAGTATCTCTTATTTGCTACTTCCCCTCCCCACAATGCACCACTAGGTCACTAGGTCCCAGCACTTCTATGTTGATGCAGAAATGAGAGCCCTTAGATCTGCATTGAAAAGCCCAGGTTCGCCTTAAACTTGCCCATGTTATGCTAACCATCCGAGAGCTGTAGTAGTAAAAATGATGTGATGTTATGCTGCCATAACAATAGGTGTTTAAAACAGTTCACAAAGTTTTAATGTGACAAGGTTTTATTTTGTTCTCTGGGTCTGCAAAAAAAAAGTATATTGCAGTTTTATTGTTGGAGTCTGCTCCAGCTCCATTGAAGGACCACAAACTTTTTGGATTGTGTCTCCATTTGGTGACGGCCAGAAAGATCAACATTCAAAACCATCTGTTACTCTGCTCAAAGGTAACGCAGACAGCCTTTAACATTTACAGAGAGCTACTGGACTGTGAAGACTGACATTTGAGTCAAAAATCGAGATTTTTTTTTTTTTTTTTTTAGTTTTTGTTCAGCCCAACCTCTGTTTTACTATTTTTCTCTGCCCTTGGAACTGGCTCGGCTTTTTTAACATTTGCCTGACTGAGTCAGGAGTACTGTAAAAAGTGAATATGTTGAATATGTTCTTGTTACAATAAAATAGTTAATCTATGATTTGTTTTCTGGTTGGTAAAAACTATTGCTAGCCTTGAGGCATCAAGACAACTTTTGCTGGACAAGAGAACACCGTCAACAATCTCGAAAAAAAATCAAATTAAATTTGATTTTAAATATTATAATTAGAGGGGAATTTGAGTGAAAAGGATCTTTTCAAGTTGTTATAATGACTACTGTCTTATATTATAGAGGACTCAATAGTATGAATGGGGTTTATAGAGGAATGTAAAGTGTCACACGGTACGTCTGATTGTGGTGCATTGCATTTCACAAAAATGATCATACTGAGGTATAATATAATATTATACTTGGTACAGACAGACTCGTTTTCTGAACCATTACTTATTTGGTGCTGATTGTGAAAGTTTTTTTGCGAAAAGCACTGGGATTTTTGTTAACAATCAGTGCACTAGTCACACCTTTTTTTTTCATTCCATTTAAATTGAACTGTTATCTGGCTGCCAGACTTCAGACCTCCTTACATTGCCAAGTGGGAATGGGAACTGGGGCTGAACCTCACAGAGAAGCAGGTGGAGAGAATTCTGCTGTTCTCTTATGATTATTATTATACAGGATTTATATAGCGCCAACAGTTTACGCAGTGCTTTACAATATAAAAAGGAGACAATACAGTTATAATACAATAAAATACAAGAGGATTAAGAGGGCCCTGCTCAGAAGAGCTTACAATCTAATAGGGTGGGGCAGATGGTATAAAAGGTTGTAACCGTGGGGAATGAGCTGGTGGAAGTGGTAGAAGATTAGTTGGAGACTTGATAGGATTTCCTGAAGAGATGAGTTTTCAGGGATCGCCTGAAGGTAGCAAGAGTAGGGGATAGTGGAGGTAGCGAGTTCCAGAGGATGGGAGAGGCTCTGGAGAAATCCTGGAGACGAGCATGGGAGGAGGAGACGAGAGAGCTTGAGAGTAGGAGGTCTTGAGAAGAGCGGAGAGGACGATTTGGGTGATATTTGGAGACAAGACTGATGATTTAGCTTGGGGCAGAGTTGTAAATGGCTTTGTATGTTGTGGTTAGTATTTTGAATTTAATTCGCTGGGTGAATGGGAGCCAGTGTAGAGATTGGAGGAGAGGGTTGGCAGACACTGAGTGGTTGGTAAGGTGGATAAGTCTGGCAGCAGCATTCATGATAGACTGAAGAGGGGAGGAGCCTATGGAGAGGCAGACCAATGAGAAGGGAGTTGCAATAGTCAAGGCGAGAGATAACAAGGGTATAAAACCTTGATTTGTGCTAAACATTAGAAATCAGGGGTTTTTTTTGTTTGTTTTTTTTTTTAAATCTTTATTTAAGGATTGTAGGTTATATAAAAAGAAAGAGATTAAGCGTGTCATCCAACCTCCGACAATACTAAGCAAAGACAAGAACTCATTAGACATTTTTTGTACATAAATGAGATAGCATTTCAATTTCTATTATTACGTTATATTAAAACAGGGAACTGTGGTCTAAATTTTCTCCTGTTGTTTAATCCTGTAGTTTCACCAGAGCAACAAGGGAAACTTCTAAGCCAACAAAAACTATAGATATGACCAATGAGTAAGACCAAAGGGGAGAATCTCCCTTCAGAGGACTGAGTCCAAATGTTATACTACGTGTAGGTTATAGTTCTCAGCATTGGAATAGCAGGAATAATACCAAAAGTTTCCTGCAATCCGTGAGAATTTTTTTTCAAGAAATCAGGGTTTAAAGTTCTGACCTGGTGGTACCATACATCGGTGAAGATCCATAGGATGTTCCCGCAGTGTTCAGACCTTTGTTGGAGGTGTGAAAAGGAATCCGGTTCCATTCTTCACATCTTCAGGTCCTGACATCTTCTACAATCATATTGGACAGAGGTTCACCATATAACCCAAAAACTCACTGACCGCGAGCTACCGAAGAACCCTGCGTTCTTCCTTCTGCACCACCACTGATTCTTGATTAATGTCTACAGGCAATCCATTCTACCTCTTCTGCTTACAGCAGCGAAGAGCTGTAACCTGCATTTTTGGAAACACAGACACTGTCCATAACTGTCTGGTTGAAAAAAGTAGATGAAATCAATGAGATGGAAAGCCACAGAGAGAGGCCTCCGGGAGAAATTCCTTAATAAGTGGTTCTACTGGCACAAATTTGTTTAGTACAAGGAGCTGCTGAATTAAATTCTTTTAACTGTAAATTATACTGGTGGGTCTCCAGGCCCTGGAGCATTAGGGGATTGACTGGTTCCCCCTCTCCCCTTTTTTTTTTCTCTTTCTTTCTCTTTCTTCCCTTTCTGACTTCTGTCACTCTACCTTTTATTCTTCTTCTTGTTCACAGTCCTTTTCCCTTTGTGAGACCCACAAGGTCCTCCTTTTCACCCTTCTTTTTATAATAACGGTACTCGCCATGTAAAAAGTCATGCTGGGCCCAGAGACTCCTTAGAACCTGGTATTTCAGGTCATTCCTTCATACATATATCTGCCTCTTATGTACAAAATGGCAGGCACTGTGTCAAACATTTTGTGGAATTGTTCCATTTCAGTAATGCCACAAATGTGGTTTCTGTATTTACCGTGTGTTGCTTTAAAACAAAGTATTGGGGAAAAAAAACTGAACCGTTATTTGATCATCCAAAAAAAAATTTTTTTGGATTGTTTTTTGAAGGGGACATTTAAAGACCATGACTTTAGCAAGTACTTAACACATTCCCCCATCCAAAAAATAAATAAATAAATAAATAAATAAAAAACACCCTTTTTGCAGGTTGCAATTACAGTATTTTTTTTGTTTTATTTTAATTTATTTATGTACTTTTTTTTGTATTTAATTTTATACAGAGTAAGGGATGGCTGAAGCCCCAACCATTTTCTTCTG
Source organism: Lithobates clamitans (assembly GCA_037952925.1). Classification (NCBI taxonomy): domain Eukaryota; kingdom Metazoa; phylum Chordata; class Amphibia; order Anura; family Ranidae; genus Lithobates; species Lithobates clamitans. The sequence goes on from JBBGZY010001119.1 coordinate 243,086, forward strand.
TATACTCTCTTTTTGTTGTGGTGATAACTCAATTTTTTGGGATATCCCTCATTTCCAGTCCCCCTGACAATGATTAGCAGTACAAATGGGGGGGGGGGGGTGAATGGTGAATCTCTACACTGTATAGAAAAACCTGACAGAAGTTATAACCTCTCTTCACTTTATCCAAACCTAGGGAAAAAAATATAAGTTTTGGCTTAAGATACAATTTAAAAGGACTCCTTTCGCTAAGGCTTTATTCACAATTTGCAATTTGGAATTGCGAGCAGAATCGCAGTGACAATCACTGCAAAACGCGCCTTTGGGTGCCATTATCCTTTAAAGGCACCCCGAACGTGAAATGATTCTGCTGCGATTGTCACTCGACTGGATTGCGTGGTATATGCAGCCAAATGCCTTTAAAGTTGTGCAATGCTTGTCCCCCAAAAAAAGGAGCCGGAGCCTCTTTTTGGGTTACAAATGGGCATAGGACAAGGCCATTCAAATGAATGGGCTAGCCCTATGTGATAAGCACAATATCCTGAGGATCAAGCCTTAAAAATCGTTTAGCGGGAATGCTGGTTTCCACTATGTGATTCCTGAATACCGGGTCTAAAAGGCAAACTCCACTTTTCATGTGGTAATTTAAGACATATAAGGTACATTCAATAGCACAAAAAAATGCAGTCCATCTAGAAAACTCCAATGAGATAGAAAATAGGAGAACCGTCACTGACACCCGACACAACTGACTCTTATGCCGCGTACACACGACCGGACTTTACGGCATACTTGGTTCGTCGGACCGGAGGCCGTGGGACAATTCGATCGTGTGTGAGCTCCAGCGGACTTTTTTTCCCCAAAAGTTCGACGGACCTAAAAATGAAACATGTTTCAAATCTTTTCAACGGACTCGAGTCCGGTCGAAAAGTCCGCTCGTCTGTATGCTAGTCTGACGGAGGAAAAACGACGCTAGGGCAGCTATTGGCTACTGGCTATCAACTTCCTTGTTTTAGTTTGGTGTACGTCATCACGTACGAATCCGTCGGACTTTGGTTGATCGTGTGTAGGCAAGTCCGTTCATTCGGAAAGTCCGTCGTGAAGTCCGTCGAAAAGTCCGCAGGGCAAAGTCTGCCGTAAAGTCCGCTCGTGTGTACGCGGCATTACCGCCAGTGTTTAGGACGCACACATTGAGAAAATGACTGAAAAGCCAAATTCACAACTCCTATCCATTGAACGGTCCACCAATTGGGCAAGGAGTCCTCTATCATAGACCCACCAGAAACAGATGGCTGTATCTTTTCAACCTCGGTTGGGAGATAAACTCCACAGGAACAGCTCAGTAGTTACATATAAAGGGATGAAAGAACAATCTCATTGCGCAGACATCCAAAAAATCGATCGTTTATTGCAAAAAAGAAATGGATATAAACTCACATTTATCAAATACAAAGCAAGCATGAGCAAAAAGAAAGCGTCCAGCGCTTCCTACCAACAAGATGGTGGCCACTCCTCTGTCCACGATACGTCACTCATAATGTGTATGCGTGCACCCGGGCTGTGGTATATTATACTTCGTTGGTTTAAAATATCACCAATGTATATCTATGACTGCCGCTGTTCATCAACCACCTATACTAGGTATTGAAATCTAATGGTGACAGCGTTGTGTATAAAAAATAACCATTAAACTCCATGTATTACATCAGGCCAAACCCTTTACATATCCCCATCTGATGCCTGTAAAAAAAAAAAAAACCCTTACCTGTGGAAAAATAAATTTACAGTATATTACAGGTGGCTTCCACTTATGGCACCTAGGTGAAGGTGACTTCTTGATTCTTCCAGTGAGATCCCGGGAACACTGAGTATCCCAAACCTCAGGAGAACATGATCCTTCACTGTGCTGTGCCCGGGATCTCACCAAAAGAATTGCAACGTCACCTTTTCTAGTGTGGAAGACTATTAAAATATAACATGGCTTGTTTAGTAGTTATATGCGATATACCATTATTTGTAGCGGTAGGGTTTTCTTGTAAAGTTAAAGCTGAACTCTAGAAAATATAAAATATACAAATGAATGCAGCTCTTTAATCAGTAATATATAATTAAATGTATTTTTTAAATACAACCAGTGTAAGCACCTGAAGCCCCTACCACCTGACCTGGTGGTAGGCTCCGGAAGATCCACGAACAGCAGGACTGGAGTGCGAAAAGGAGAAGCAGTACAAGAAGCCAATCAGTTCATTTGCTTACAAGGAGCCTGCTGATTGGAGGAGAGAGCAAAGTGACAGAGAGGTTAGCTCATCGCTTTGCTGCTTCTCCCTTCACTGTCCAATGAATGGCTGGGGGCAGGAAAGGTTCCACCCACTGATAACACTGTCTGACATTTGGCTTGCAGTACTGATGTCCACCAGCAGGTGTCTCCTGGCAGTCTGGAGCTGTCAGGGGAGCTTTCCCCTGCTGTTGGTATGTGATCTTTGGGCCGCAGTACTGGCGTCCACCAGCGGGTGGTTCCTGGCAGTATGGAGCCGACATCATCTCCTGCAGTCAGGCATCACCTGAGCCTGATTGCAGGAGATGAGTATAAATACCCGGCAAGCTCACACATCCTTGCCCTGGTATTGTCCTTGAGCCCTGACCTGTATCCTGTGAACCTGTAAACCTGAACTTTTATTTGTACCTGTTCCTGTCCATCCTGTTATCCTGTATTCCTGTACCCCTGCAGCCTGATCCCTTCCACCTTCTCCCTGTCTGTCTTTCTCCTTGCCCCCATCTGCTGATCTTCCATTTATGACCCTGGCCTGGCTAAAGATTACGATTCTGGTATCCCTTTTGCTGTATATGGTAATTAGATTGTTGTTCTTTGTGGGTCAATGTTTGGTTGTTGGTTTATTTACACTGTTTGGTATTGGCGGTGCATTTATATTTGTATTCACTTATCCTAATAAATTACCTACTTTTTCACCTACATACGTTTAGTTCACTCTGTTGCACTGGTCACATCTCATTTATGACAGCAGGTCCAGGACAACCTTAATTGGGGGCTTGTCCGGGACAACCTTGATTGAGGGCTTGTCCGGGACAACCTCGATTGGGGGCTTGTCCGGGACAACCTCGATTGGGGGCTTGTCCGGGACAACCTCGATTGGGGGCTTGTCCGGGACAACCTCGATTGGGGGCTTGTGCGGGACAACCTCGATTGGGGGCTTGTCCGGGACAACCTCGATTGGGGGCTTGTCCGGGACAACCTCGATTGGGGGCTTGTCCGGGACAACCTCATTGGGGGCTTGTCCGGGACAACCTCATTGGGGGCTTGTCCGGGACAACCTCGATTGGGGGCTTGTCCGGGACAACCTCGATTGGGGGCTTGTCCGGGACAACCTCGGTTGGGGGCTTGTCCAGGACAACCTTGACTGGGGGCTTGTCTGGGACAACCTCGATTGGGGGCTTGTCCGGGACAACCTCGATTGGGGGCTGGTCCGGGACAACCTCGATTGGGGGCTTGTCCGGGACAACCTCGATTGGAGGCTTGTACAGGACAACCTCAATTGGGGGGCTTGTCCAGGACAACCTCGATTGGGGGCTTGTCCGGGACAACCTCGATTGGGGGCTTGTCCGGGACAACCTCGATTGGGGGCTTGTCCGGGACAACCTCGATTGGGGGCTTGTCCGGGACAACCTCGATTGGGGGCTTGTCCGGGACAACCTCGATTGGGGGCTTGTCCGGGACAACCTCGATTGGGGGCTTGTGCGGGACAACCTCGATTGGGGGCTTGTCCGGGACAACCTCGATTGGGGGCTTGTCCGGGACAACCTCGATTGGGGGCTTGTCCGGGACAACCTCATTGGGGGCTTGTCCGGGACAACCTCATTGGGGGCTTGTCCGGGACAACCTCGATTGGGGGCTTGTCCGGGACAACCTCGATTGGGGGCTTGTCCGGGACAACCTCGGTTGGGGGCTTGTCCAGGACAACCTTGACTGGGGGCTTGTCTGGGACAACCTCGATTGGGGGCTTGTCCGGGACAACCTCGATTGGGGGCTGGTCCGGGACAACCTCGATTGGGGGCTTGTCCGGGACAACCTCGATTGGAGGCTTGTACAGGACAACCTCAATTGGGGGGCTTGTCCAGGACAACCTCGATTGGGGGCTTGTCCGGGACAACCTCGATTGGGGGCTTGTCCGGGACAACCTCGATTGGGGGCTTGTCCGGGACAACCTCGATTGGGGGCTTGTCCGGGACAACCTCGATTGGGGGCTTGTCCGGGACAACCTCGATTGGGGGCTTGTCCGGGACAACCTCGATTGGGGGCTTGTCTGGGACAACCTCGACTAAGAGGAAGTGCATTGAATAATGCTCACTATCTTCAGTGATGAGCTTATCACTGCAATGCTTCTCCTTCACTGTCCAGCCACAAGCTGAGGCCCATCACGGAAGTACTGCAGCTCTGGGCTGAAGATAAATCATGCAGAAAAAAAGCTGCTATGTTATATTTGAATGAGCTTTGCATGTTTATCCTATCATTTTTGACTGGAGTTCTGCTATATAAAACTTACTTGTAATTCTAGTCTTTATCAGGTTGCTAATTAATGCAGATTTGCCTCTACCTGAGAACGGATAAAACATTCACAGCTAGTGGCTTGAAGAACAGAGCCAAAATAGCAGTCCCTCCAACGATGACAGCAGCCAATGAATAAATATTAATCGAATTTACATTTCAGCTATTGTTATGGTAATTCCGACGTGAAGGCTCGCAATCTAAATGATTTGTATCACTTGTCATTTGTACTATACATAAGTGATTGTTTTCAGTTTATTTCAATTTGACGCGATCAGCGCTGATGCTGGTCTCTTGCAAGCAATGCAAATTAAACATTGTTTAAAAAATGTATTTTTTGCATGAACTATCACTTATAGCACAGGAGGCATCTAGCTTGCTTTGACAGTGTATTTATTTTGCTTAAATGAGCCGTTTAGCATAGAAGAAACCTCTAAAAGCGGAGTGAACGAGTATCTGTAGAACGGCGGCTATAATGTGATTGGTTGCTAATGGGAATGCAAACTCCAGTTCAGTAAGAGGCAGCGAGAAAGGTTCAGTGACCCTTGGGCACCAATGAGAGATCACTTATTAAAAGTAGTCTCTTACTTAGAATTAATATTCCTAAAAATAAAAAAAAAAACGATCGGCGGGTCCATCACATCCCCTGGACCCACTGATTGGGTGTCTAGTCACAGCGGGAGCGGGTCGCCGGCAGCCCACGCGTGTTCCCTAGACCACGGAAGTGCCAGATCACCTACTAGGTACACGATCTGGCGCAGAGCGGCCGCCCTGCCGCAGTAAATCTACAGCGGGCGATACACAATTGGTTAAAAGGCTGGCCTTTGATCTGCAAATGATGTTAGTTAAAGGAATTCTTTGGTCATGGCATGCACTTTCATTTTATAAGATCAGCACTGTAATGACAATACAAACAATAGGTATTTTTGACAATCCAATATAAGCTTATTTAACCAGTTGCTGACTGCCCTATAGTAGTTACACTGCTACAGGGTGACCGTGCTGTGCAGGATTACGTATATATACACTTCCGGGTAGCGGGCGCGACTGCGTGGCGTCAGCAGATTGCTCCCACTGTGATTCTACACAGCAGGAGCTGACCAGCGGGTCCCGCAGACCCGATGTCCACCAGCACCCGCTGATCATTCGTTATACAGGCAGAACTGCAGTGTACCTACAGTATGTAAACAAGGCAGATTGTGGTTCTGTCAGTAGGGAAGGCATGGATCCTGTGTTCCTGCAAAGCAGGGACAAGGATCCATGTCCTCCCCTAGTAAAAGCACCTCCCACACAGTACACAAACACTGGCTAGGCACACAGTTAAGCCTTTGATCAGCCTAGATGTTAACCCCTTCCCAGCCAGTGTCATTAGTACAGTGACAGTGCATATTTTTTAGCACTGATCGCTGTATTAGTGTCAGTGGTTCCCAAAAAAAGTGTCAAATGTGTCAGTTAGCGTCCGATTTTTCCACCGTAATATTGCAGTCCCGCTATAAGTCGCTGATTGCTGCCATTACTAGCTAAAAGAAATAAAATAAATACAAATTCTATAAATATAACCCATAGTTTGTAGATGCTATAACTTTTGGGCAAACCAATTAATATACGCTTATGGGGATTTCTTTTTACCAAAAATATGTAGCAAAATACATATTGGCCTAAATGGATAAAGACAGTGGAATTTTTACATTTGTATTAGATATGTTTTATAGCAGAAAGTAAAAAATATTGTTTTGTTTTTTTCAAAAAAATAACAAACACAGTGGTGATCAAATAACACCAAAAGAAAGCTCTATTTGTGGGGGGGGGGACGACATTTTATTTGGGTACAGCGTCATGCGACCACGCAGCTGTCAATTAAAGTGCCGTATGGGGGGGTAAATCTTTCGGAGGTCAAGTGGTTTAAGGAAATCTGTTGTTTAAAATAAACATTTCTAAAAAAAAAAAAAAAAAGTCCCTAAAAAAAAAAAAAGACCTTTAACAAGTAGAGAATTTTGGATGTGCCACATATGCCCTCACAAAACTCAACCAAGTACTTTGGGCGTAGATGGTATGCCCTTCTCCTCACCCCCACCACCGCACCTCTACCTTTATTGCTGATGTAGCCATGGCTGTGTAAAACAAAGCTTCTGAACATCAAGCTCCATTGAGGAATACAATGTAGCCACATTATTGTTACATCATATGATTCAAAGGCTGCCCTTTGATCTGCAAATGATGTTAGTTGAAGGAATTCTATGGTCACAGCATACACGTTCATTTTATAAGATCAGCACTCTAACAACAATACAAACAATAGGTATTTCTGACAATCCAATACAAGCTTACTTAAAGTGGTTCTAAAGCCTAAACATTTTTTTTACCCTAATGCATTCCCTACATTAAGGTAAAACTTTACAGGCATACCCCATCCTATCATCCCAATATGCAGTTTAGTACGTCCCTACTCCACTTTTAAGTACACAATGGGGTTTATTTACTAAAGCTGAACAATCTGTAGTTAGAAGCTCATTGGTTTCTATGCAGAAGTGAGCCTGATTTTGCACTTTCTAGCTTTAGTAAATAAACCCCATTGTGTACTTAAAAGTGGGGTATGCCTGTATTAGGTACAGTATCGCCCCCTCACACCCACCTCCCCACCTTACCCCAGTCCTCACTTGATCCAGTGCTTTGCCCATCTGTAGTAGCGGCTCTCCCGGCTCTCACAGGTTCGCATTGGCTCCCGCTGATGTCAGTCACATCATTAGACAATGGAATGGGGGGCAAGGCTGAGCTACACTGTCTGTGTCTATGGCTGCAGGCAGCGTGGCTTGGGAGTGAGCCAGCAGGTGGTACCCCATAAGAAGTGGCTTGTTTATGGGCTACTATCAAGAAGAGGAGGATCCTCAATAAATCAACATCAGTGTGTAGCTGAAGCCCGCTGTCGGCTGACATCACAGAGTCAGTCCAGGCTCAGGTAAGATCACGCCAATGGAGTTGGGATCCACCCCACATACCTGGACCGGCACCCAACTCAGCTTCTCAGCAAGCCACTGAGAGCCTGAAATGGCTGCTCCCGCCCCCTCCACAGCCCAGCGCTCCAGTGAGCATGGAGGGGCAGAGCAGAGAGTGTTGACTGACAGTCAGCCCCTCTCTGTTCACGGAGCTGTGAGAACCAAGATAAATATGAAAGTTTAAAAGAAAAAAACCCCATACATTTCCTTTAAAGCAGAACTCTTTTTTCCGTGGTTCTAACGCTGTGGAATGTGTCCGATCTGCATTAGTTAACTGCTCATTTTTTTTCCAGGGGTGCTTAGAAAGGCTATCCTCACCAGATCCTCCAGAAAATAGCACTCCCCCACATCCATTGGTGGACTGTTCTTACTGTCCTCATGTCCAGAGTTGGTCTATAGGCATGATGGCATCAGGAACGGTCCACTGCACAAGATCGCAAGATAGAGGGGGGGGGGGTTAGGGTAGGCGTGACAGGGCTTGATCTTGCACTTTGAGGATCGTGGATTGGGTAAGTATATCTCTGCTCTCCTCACCCCTAGACAAAAACAAGCAGTTAACCCATGCAGTGTGGGCAGAGCCCCAATGCATTGGAGAAAATAAAATTTCATGGAATTCTTCTTTAAATGGGTTGTAAAGGCAGAAGGCATTTTATGAATTAAGGTAAAAAGCCTTCTGTGTGCAGCAGCCCCCCTCAGCCCCCGTAACACTTACCTGAGGTCCCTCTCTGTCCAGCGATGTCCACGAGTGTCTCAGCCGTCCGAGATTCTCCTTCCTGATTGGCTGGGACACAGCAGTGGTGCCATTGGCTCCCACTGCTGTCAATCAAAGTCAGCTAGCCAATCAGGGGAGAGAGGGAACAGGGCCAGGCTGGGGCTCTGTGTCTGTGACTCAGCTCTAGGTAACCCCCCATAGCAAGCTGCTTGCTTGGGGGGTACTGAACAGGAGGGAGGGGCCAGTATCACAGAAGAGGGACCCAAGAAGAGGAGGATCTGGGCTGCTCTGTGCAAATTCACTGCAACAGAGCAGGTAAGTATGACTTTTTTTTTTTTTTTTTTATAGGAAAAAAAACAAGACTTTACAATCACTTTAAGGTAGTTAGCAGCAGGTAGAATCTGATTGGCCATTTAAGGGAACACAGACACCATTCTTTCCTTCTTCTTTTCTTTAATTATTTAGCTATAGTGTTTTTTTTTTATCTCTCTTTCCAATGTCAGCGATACACAGTCTAAATGGCGTTCTCCGTGCAGAACTGTCTTCTGGGCAGACCAGCCACTTGGCTCCAATTCAAATGCTTAATATGCATCACACGGCTCTCTTTCAGCACTGGAGTCTTCCCGTTGTCTTTAAATAAAAAAATATGCTTAAATGGACTATCATTGACAGGTTAACAGTTTCTCGGCCAGAGAATCCAACTATTCTTTGCAGGAAACGGCAAAAAAAAAAAAAAAATCACATTTGAATTTGCTAAAAAGTTAACGAGGGAACCATCCAAGCAGAAGACAGGTTTCATTTTCATGCCAATATTAACAATGGCTTTTTACGGGACTATTTGCTCAGTTACTCAAGGAGAAAATGATGAAGTTGCCATGGTGACGGCAGCATCTCTCTCTCTGTTCGGTATACACAGGTCCTCAATGTTTCAAGGGATGAATATGTGGCACAATGTCTCCAAGTGGGAGAGAGGAGAATGTGATCTGTCTTTAAAATAGGAACTAGTATCATTTAGTTAGCTTTGTAAATGAGTATGTGAATTTGAACATCATGATGTAAAAAAATGTCATCATTGCAAAGCTGACCTTGCATGAAAATACAAGGTCTGGAGCCCCCCTCCCACCCCCACTCCAAAATACATGAAAGTAAACCTAATCCCCCCCCCCCTTCAAAAAAAAAAAAAAGGAGATAAAAAATTAAAGAACCTCATCTTAGAGAAAGGTTCCCTTCCTCTAGGCCAGTGGTCTCCAAACGGAGGCCCTAGGGCCGTATCTGGCCCTTTGCTTGCCTTTATCTCGCCCTTGGAGGACTGTTCCTCTCACTGATATGAAGACACTATTCTTCCTACTGAGTACTGACACCAACGATGGGGCACTATTCCTCCCACTGCCTCCAACAATTTGGTTCCTTCCACTGAAACCAATGATTGGGCATTATTCCTCCCACTGACCTCAGTGATGGGGCACTATTCCTCCTACTGACTCCAACAATTGGGAATTTTTCCTCCCACTGACTCCAATGATTGGACCTTATTCCTCCCACTGACACCAACAATGGGGTACTATTTCTCTCACTGACTCCAATAGTTTAGCATTATTCCTCCCACAGACACCAATGATTTGACATTACCCCACTGACACCAACAATGGGGTACTATTCTTCCCACTGACACCAACAATGGGCACTATTCCTCCCACTGAGACCAATGATTGGGCATTATTCTTCCCACTGACACCAACAATGGGGTACTATTCATACTACTGACACCAATGATGGGGCACTATTCCTCCCATGCATTCCACCGTCTGACCCCCCTATAGTCTGGAGGACAGTAAACTGGCCCTTTGCTTGGAAAGCTTGGAGACTCCAGCCTTTATCAACCTTTTTTAATGCAGGCGAACCCTTGAAATAGTTTCCGGTCTCAGGGAACCCCTGCAAAAAATTACTGTATCTACAACTCATGATTAGTGTGATGGTCAGTGGGAAGAATGCTCCATACACTTGTGGCCACTGGAAAGAATTACCCCCTTACAGCTAAAAAAAACAGTGGTAACTTACCTGAGAGGTAGAAATTGCTCATTGCTCTATCAGCCTCTGGAGGAACCCTAGGCTTCCATGGAACCCTGGATGAGAAACCCTGGTCTAGGCACTAGTGATGTCACCTTACTGTGGGATCTTAGTATCTCAAGTCTCACAATAATGAAACACTACACATTTTTTTTTAAGATTCTGATATTGTTTTTAAATGGAGTATCTAAAGAATGAGAGTGCCAATGATCAAAGATAGGTCCAATAAAATTTTATTTTTAGCAACAAGAGGTCAGAAGATATATACAACGTGTTTTGGGGCTCACAATCCCCCTTCATCAGCGCTTAGAAATGAATAACTAAATGTATTATAAATGAGAGGATCTATCAGCAGTATGGACAGGAAGCAGGCAGAGCAAGGTCTAGTAGCAGGCTGAGGTTAGTACCAGGGAAGCAGACAGAAGGAGGTCCAGGACCAGGCCAAGGTCAGTTCCAGGGAAGCAGGCAGAGCGAGGTCCAGGAGAAAGCCAAGGTCAGTAAAAGGGAAGAAGGCAGAGTGAGGTCAAGGAGCAGGCCAAGGTCAGTACCAGGGATGCAGGCAGAGCAATGTCTAGTAGCAGGCTGAGGTCAGTACCAGAGAAGCAGGCAGAGCAAAGTCCAGGAGCATTCTGAGGTCAGAACAAGGAAAGCAGGCAGAGCAAGGTCCAGGAGCATTCTGAGGTCAGTACCAGGAAAGCAGGCAGAGCAAGGTCCAGTAGCAGGCTGAGGTTAGTACCAGGGAAGCAGGCAGAGCAAGGTCCAGTAGCAGGCTGAGATCAGCACTAGGGAAGCAGGCAGAGCAAGGTCCAGTAGCAGGCCGAGTTTAGTACTAGGGAAGCAGGCAGAGCAAGGTCCAGGAGAAGGCCGAGGACAGTACCAGGGAAGCAGGCAGAGCGAGGTCCATGAGCAGGCCAAGGTCAGTACCAGGGAAACAGGCAGAGCAAGGTCCATGAGCAGGCCAAGGTCAGTACCAGGGAAACAGGCAGAGAAAGGTCCATGAGCAGGCCAATGTCAGTACCAGGGAAGCAGGCAGAGCAAGGTACATGAGCAGGCCAAGGTCAGTACCAGGAAAACAGGCAGAGCAAGTGTGGCAGGCACAGCACTATGAAGTGCCTTATGTGCTGTGGCATTAGAAGAATTTTACTCTCTGAGATTTTAGTCCAAACAAGACTATCTCTTACTTTATAATTCCTCTAGCACCGTTCTATGGAAGCAGTAGGTTTAAAGAGCACACCAAACCTCTATGATATCTTCTTTATTAACTTCAGCTTTTCTTCATATATAACACTGACAATTTAGCAGCAGGCAGTGCATGTACAAACATGTGTTGAATAAAGTATAACAAAATGGCGATTCAACTGTTCGATCTTGTCATTTTACATAAAAATGGTAGATGTATTTCTCTCTTCAGTATCTGTACTTTCACTTTAAAATTCCTTAGACACTTTATGATCTCTCTGAGAGGTATATCCGAGGCTTAAGAAATAGTTTTACTTGTTTGATATTGCAATTTGCACGCTTGTTTGCTTGTTTAAATGTTTGCTATGCTGTTTGGTGATGTTTGTTTGGTGGAACACATAACTAGTTTAGTATACAGTTCTAATCACATTATTTAACAATAGTAACATATATAACTGTATTAAATACCTATTTTGGCCACTTGCTTCCATAAAACTGAACTCTGGCTGGATCTGTATTGCCTCGTTTCCACTGAGCGGATCGGTTCGGTTCGGTACGGTACGCTATTTTGGGTGTTTCCATTATGAAAGCGGCCCATACAACCGAACTGAACCGTTCCATTCAGGGTTCTGCTTCAGATGTGGGGCCATAGAAAATGGAACGGTTCGGTTAGGGCGGAGCTACGATACTTTACACTGATTGATGGACGTGTGACGCCATGACGGCATTTTTTCTAAACCCACGTATGGCCCCTGTCGGTCCCACTTGCAGTGGAAACGCTCGCCTGAATAGGCTGGACCATTCTAGGCCGTCCAAACCGATCTGACCCGAACCGATCCGCTCGGTGGAAACGAGGCATATCTGTTCACCTGCACTCTCTCTGATGTAGTGAGATCTAACAATGTGCTGGGTAATTTCCACACAAAATAATAGGTGTAAGGCTGGCTGTGATTGGCTAAAACTCTTGCTCAGTGTGAGGGTGGCTGTGATTGGCCAAAAACTCCATGATGAGTCACAAAGACTTAACACTATGCTTTCTGGTTTCAATTTTGTTTTTATCTCTCACGTGTGAGCTTATAAACTATATTAAGGTTATTAGCAGGTCTAGCTGTATATGCATGTAAGTCACATTAGCAACCTAGGACAGGTCTTAGCTGGCCAGCTACAGCAAGGACTAGGAGCAGGCTGAGGTCAGTATCCAGAATCCACAGAGCAAGGTCAGGAACAAGCTGGGTTAGCAATGGAAGATCAGTCAGCAAGAGCAGGGACACAGGAACACGGGTCACGGGAAAGCTGAAGAACATCCAGTGATTAGCCACACACCTGGATCTCTTTTAAATAGGCAGCTTGGCGCCAATGCACATGGATGTGTGCGCCAATGCGCACCGGCACATATATGTGTGTCAGTGCACACTGGATATTAGCCCAAGCTCATCTGTGTGCTGGTACATATGTGTAGCGGTGTAGTTGTCAGTAATAACTAAACATATCTAATCACCCTGCTGCCAGACCTCCATTTATCACCTCTGAGACAATGAACAGTCATTTGCTTTGTTTTGTTTTTGTTTATTGGGGGGTACAACTTGGTTGGGGGAAAAGGGTATATGGGATGCCCATAGATCAAATTACTTTGCCATCATATTTATAAATTAAAACTTGAATTGAGCCTTGAAGAAATGATGCACATTTATAACATCTACAGTCTCTTCCCTGCATTACCATGCAGATTATTGCTCCTCCTCTGCGTAACACCTGCAGACTATTGCTCCCAGGAATCTTTCCCTCCTGCACAAAATTATTCTGTGGCACATTATGTTTCTTGTCACATCCTCTTCTATATGCAACAGAACCCACTCTGAATAGTCTCTAATGCTGACTCTGATTGGTTACTAGGCCAGAGGTCTGCAGTACCTCTCCCCGGAGGTCTAGTAGTCTAATAGCATGTGCTGAACGGTGGACTACTGTTCCCAGCTAGTTCTGCCTGCAAAACTTGCGCTCTCGGGCCACATCGATTTTACACTACTCCCCACAGTCTCTCCTCTGCTCTAGGATTCCTCATCAATGACCGTGTAAAGATGAGGACTTCATCCATGACCGTGTATGGATGAAGTTCCCTCACAGACTCCCTGGCATGTGTCCACATCCAGCTCTCCACTGTGGTACACTCACCGACCTTTCCCTGCCCCGAGTCCATGATGGAGAACTTAAACGGACCATACGTTCCGACAGCTTCTCCTGCCCCCCTGCTCCAGGAACTCCTCAATGACCGTGTAAAATGAGGACTTCACCCATGACCGTGTAAGGGTGAAGCTCCCTCACAACTCTCCCGGGCCTCCTCCCGCGATCGGCGCAGCCCCCCCAATATGGAGATGCCCTCCTGCTGCTGTCTAGTACTCCATTCTCCACTTCTGCCGGCCGATAACTCCCCCCAGTGGCCTGTTACCTCAGCTTATATGGGAGGCCTGCCCCCTGCCAATTCCAATTGGAGATTGATCAGGGCTCCTCACATGAGCTACCCACCACTCCAGTTCTAGGCCCTGCCCCTCTTCCAGAACATTCTCCCTGGAAGCAGGGTAGGTGCCTCAGAACCAAAGCACAGGTGGTCACACCCACTGCTACACTAACCACTCCCTGCCCCCAGGTCAAAACAAACAGGCCTAGCCTGAAGCATAGGCCTGCCTAAATGTACCCGTACTGACAGTTCCTTACCAAAAAATCCTCACTTTAGCACCTACCTATGAAAGAGGGTGCTACATGTGCATGAGCATTAGCTGCACGGGAATGAGCATTAGCTATGTGAAAATTAGCATTATCTGTATTAGTTTCCTGACATGGGGGCATTCTAATACAGGAGATGTATTACTGGCCATCACCAGGTGAAAACAGAAGGTAAAAAGCCTAAAAAAGAAAACGAATGCACCCACTCCTCCAGAACTAGTAAGCTGCAATATATTATGTTTTTGGTTTTGGGTTTAGATACACTTTAAAGTGAACCTGTTTCTTTGCCCTTTAAAACATAGATTTGCTTTAAAGTTAACTCTTATTTTGGACTTTGCTAGTTTTCAGACTGTGGTCCTCACCCTACGGCTTCCCTTCATGAGTCACCAAGCCAGAATGAATATGTAGATAGGGATTTACTGGCTGGTTCTGAGTACCCCCGCAAAGTCCTGCCTACAGATTGAGAATATTGTATTGTAGTTTGTAAGTTCTGTGCAGCAGAGAAGTCCGAGCAGCTGGGGTCTGTGTGGGCAGAAGAGAGAGAAATATGCGAGTACAGATTGCAGAAAAGTAGTTCCGGTATTTGATTAACTAGGATGTCCAACTGTCCTTTTTTTGGACAGGATTTCCTCTTCCCCTCTGTCCTCCAAATTTTCCCACTGATAGATGTGACGTTGGATCTTTATAAATAAATGTAGAAAATATCTACATGGATGCATTAAGGTGAAAAACCATTAAACCACTTTAACCTCTTGATCAACCTAGATGTTAACCTTTCACCGTTGGTATCATTAGTACAGTGACAGTGTATATTATTATCACTGATCACTGTATTAGTGTCACTGGTAAAGTCAGTGTCAGTCAGACATTTCTAGTGGCGGCCCATCCATAAGGGGCGCAGGGGCACCACCATCACCCCCAATCCATATGTCCGGACCCTAATCTCCATGCAGGGCGCCGGACACATGGATTTCAATGTGTTTTTTTTTTTTTTCTCTTTTTTGGAAGCACATGATTAAAGCCTGAGGCTCTAATTGGCTTCAAAAAAGGGTGGGCTCAGGGCGCAGACCACTGCACCCCAAGCCCACCCAGTTCTGTGGCAATAGTGAATTAATATTCTCTATTGTCTTCCTGATTCTAGTCCCGGGTCAATCATGAAGAGGGTCCTCAGACCAATCCTTCCTGTTCAACCAGGAGGAGAAGCAGCGTCTGTTCGGCCAGGAGGAGTAGCCCCGGCTCTTCCCTCGGCTGGAGTGAGGAGCAGCAGCCCTACCCCTCATCCTTGATCCTCGTCATCTACCTAAGGTAAGGCTGCCTTCCCGTCTGTCTCCCATGGGGAGGGGGGGGGGGCGGTAGTGCGAGTGAGGGGGGAAAGGTTTGTTTGCCACTCCCCCCCCCCCCAAATTTTGAGCATCAGCCACCACTGGCCAGTTCCCACTCAGTGTCAGTTAGTGTCAGATTTTCCGCCGCACTATCGCAGTCTCAGATATAGCAGAATACATTTTGGGCAAAATATATGAAGAAATGTGGGTTTTTTTGTTTTTTTATTGGATATGTTTTTTATAGCAGAAAGTAATTTTTTTTTTTTTCAAAATTTTCATTTTTTTTTTAGTTTATATAATAAAAATGAAAAAAAAACAGTGGTGATCAAATACCACCAAATGAAAGATCTATTTGTGTGAAAAAAAAATTATATAAATTTTGTTTCGGTACAGTGTTGTATTATCGTACAATTACCAGTTAATCTAGCGCAGTGCTAAATAGCAAAAAATGGCTTGGTCGTGAAGGGGGTAAAGCCTTCCAGATCTGAAGTGGTTAAGGTAGGGCGGACATAGAGTTAAGTAATAGGGTGATAAAAAGTATTAGGTATAAATGCTACTGGTAATACATTAGAGTTAGGTCTACAGAGAGGGTTAGTTAATGTCGCGTACACACGACTGGTTTTGCCGTCGGAATAAACTCTGAAGGTTTCTCCGACGGAACTCCATTCTAGCGGTCTTGCCTACACATGGTCAATCCAAAGTCCGACCGTCCAGAACGCGGTGACGTACAGCACGTACGACGGGACTAGAAAAAGGAAGTTCAATAGCCAGTAGCCAATAGCTTCCGTCTCGTACTTGCTTCAGAGCATGCGTCGTTTTTGGTCCATCGGAACAGCATTAAGACGATCATTTTTACCGATAGGAATTGGTTCCGTCGGAAAAATTTAGAACATGTTCTATTTCTAGGTCCGTCAGAATTTTCGAAAAAATAAGTCCAATGTGGCACACACACGATCGGAATAGACGATAAAAAGCTTCCGTCGGACTTTTCCTTCGTGTGTACGCGGCTTTGGGGTTAGTGTTAGGGTTATGGGGGCAGCTTATCATTGGGGTTACAGGGAGGGTTTGTGTTAAGGCTACAGGGAGGGTTACTGTGACGGTAAGTGTTGGGGTTACAAAGAGCGTTAATGGTAGGGGTAGTTTAAAAAAAAAGATATTTAAAAGGGGTCTTCAGGTTGGGATATCATTTTTTTTCTCTCTGGTGTAAACTATGTTAGCTGAACTTGTGTACATAAATTCTACATATTGTAAGGGGGACAGGCTCAACTGGTATTGGCAACAGTAAAGCATCCATGAGACAATAAACATCCAAGGAACAGTTCAGGCAGGTTTGTCTTGCAGAAAACAAACTATTTTAATGCAGGGGGACTCTGTAGAGCCCTGAGAATCAGTCAGGCCACATACAGAAAGGCCTGTGGACATCTGAGACTGAAAAATGAGTTCTGGCTACTTGGTAAAATGTAGACCTAGGAATTGAGGCTTTATCTAACTCAAAAATACAAAGTCTTTAGACTCAAGGATCCAGAGGAAGACTTATGAGGATTCAAAGAAAATAAAAAGTTAGTTTTCTCCATTCCAGACACAAACCCTGGATTCCCTCACCATGAAGGGTTAAGGTTAGAACAAAAGGTAACACATTTACACCATTCACAGTGTCTTTTGTCCCAATATTTATGGACCTGACTGTATATACATATAACGTTTAATAAGTTCTTGCTACTAGGTAAAAGGTAGACCTAGGATTGGAGGCTTTACAGTGAGGGAAAAAAGTATTTGATCCCCTGCTGATTTTATACGTTTGCCCACTGACAAAGAAATGATCATTCTATAATTTTAATAGTAGGTTTATTTTAACAGTGAGAGACAGGATAACAACAAAAAAATCCAGAAAAACTAATTTCAAAAAAGTTATACATTGATTTGCATTCTAATGAGTGAAATAAGTACTTGACCCCTTGACTTAGTACTTGGTGGCAAAAGCCTTGTTGGTCAGATGTTTCCTGTAGTTGGCCACCAGGTTTGCACACATCTCAGGATTTTGTCCCACTCCTCTTTGCAGATCCTCTCCAAGTCATTAAGGTTTTCGAGGCTGAAGTTTGGTAACTTGAACCTTCAGCTCCCTCCACATATTTTATATGGGATTAAGGTCTGGAGACTAGCTAGGCCACTCCAGGACCTTAATGTGCTGTATCTAGGCCAAAGTTCTACAAAACCTTTGGGTTCCAGGACCCAGAGAAGACTTATGAAGATTCTAAGAAAATAAAAAAAGTCAGTTTTCTCCATACCAGACACAAACCCTGCAACCCCTCACCAAGAAAGGTGAAGGTGAGAACCCTAGGTGACACATTTAGACCATCCACAGTGTCTCACAATAAATATAATATTATATACAGTGGGGACGGAAAGTATTCAGACCCCCATAAATGTTTCACTCTTTGTTATATTGCAGCCATTTGCTAAAATCATTTAAGTTCATTTTTTTCCTCATTAATGTACACACAGCACCCCATATTGACAGAAAAACACAGAATTGTTGACATTTTTGCAGATTTATTAAAAGAAGAAAGAAGAAAAACTGAAATATCACATGGTCCTAAGTATTCAGACCCTTTGCTCAGTATTTAGTAGAAGCCCCTTTTGATCTAATACAGCCATGAGTCTTTTTGGGAAAGATGCAACAAGTTTTTCACACCTGGATTTGGGGATCCTCTGCCATTCCTCCTTGCAGATCCTCTCCAGTTCTGTCAGGTTGGATGGTAAACGTTGGTGGACGGACATTTTTAGGTGTCTCCAGAGATGCTCAATTGGGTTTAAGTCAGGGCTCTGGCTGGGCCATTCAAGAACAGTCACTGAGTTGTTGTGAAGCCACTCCTTCGTTATTTTAGCTGTGTGCTTAGGGTCATTGTCTTGTTGGAAGGTGAACCTTCGGCCCAGTCTGAGGTCCTGAGCACTCTGGAGAAGGTTTTCATCCAGGATTTCCCTGAACTTGGCCGCATTCATCTTTCCCTCGATTGCAACCAGTCGTCCTGTCCCTGCAGCTGAAAAACACCCCCACAGCATGATGCTGCCACCACCATGCTTCACTGTTGGGACTGTATTGGACAGGTGATGAGCAGTGCCTGGTTTTCTCCACACATACCGCTTAGAATTAAGGCCAAATTTAAGGCAATATAACAAAGAGTAAAAAATTTAGGGGGGTCTGAATAATATAATAATATATATATATATATATATATATATATATATATATATATATATATATATACACACACACCTGAGCAGATAATAGCAACATATCTGTGAATTGTTCAGCTTGGCCAAGTGATACTGTCCCCTACGTAAATCAGGCCAAGTTATTAGTATTTGCTGAAAGTAGGTAATAATAAATATCAAAAATATGTGTCAAGGCTATTATTTCTGGTTGAATAAAAGCTACTTTTACACAGTACTTACCTGAATGATTCACATGTTCGTTCAACATTCAGCACTGTCAAGCTGTGTGGTTTGTAAGGTATACATTTTCCATCTGCTCAGGAGCCAATGGCTGCCTCCAAGTCAGTGTGCGTTATGAAGCCATACATTCTGCACTCTTGGAAGGAGGACTGTAGGGGACAGTATCATTTGGTCTAGCTGAATAATTCAAGGATGAGTTGCTATCATCTTCTCAGGTTTGCACCTCCCCTTGGGGAAAAAAGGTTTCAGAGATCAATTCCATCCTGGCAACGTTCAGAGATCAGAAGCCTATGATTAATACAACTTGATTTTCTTATCCTCCCTCTTCTGTCTGAGTCTCAAATGCCCCGTGGTGTCTGGAATTGAACTAGGGTCTTTGGGGGATTACTTGCAGGCCTTGGCTTCTGAAGGAACTTATCAAGGATATGGTTAATTTAACAGTACAGAGCTTTGATCGTGTGTCACTGTTGGCTGATTCACAGGGCTGCTCTTGTATCATAACTGTGGTAAAAAGCCAGCAGTGAAAACTTACCTCCACTGAATCTTTTAACACCAAGCTTGGGCGGAGGACTCCCATATAACTGAAGGTTGCACACAACTGTTGAATGTCTTAGCATAGTCTATATAGCAAAACTTAAATTATGCACAGAAATTATGCACACAATTATTTATACCATTGATATTAAAGTGGTAGTAAACTAAATTTTTTGCACATGTACCAACAGATAAGCCTATAATAAGGCTTACCTGTAGGTAGAGTGAATATCCCCTAAACTTGCACTGTTTAGAAGATATTCACACTGAATGCAGCCGGTGACATTACTGGTGCATGCCCTCTGAAGGTCTGGCATACCGTGCTAGACCTTCAGAGCTTCGTGCTGGAGCCGAGGGTTCTCGCATACATGCCCTGTAATGACGTCATCGTGGCTCTGGCCACTCATACAGCCGGAGCCCACAAACCAGGAAGGAAGACCTGGGGAAGATGGAAGCCCTGCCAGCGGTGACAGTGCACCGCTGGAGGGCTTCATTCTAAGGAAAGTATTTCATAATGCGCTAGCGTGTGATGTATACTAGCACATTATGCCATTGCCTTGCATGGTATTTTTCTTTTTTTAAATGCCAAGGTTTACTACCACTTTAATATGGAGTTGTTCCCCCTCCCCAAGACTCTCATCTAGGATAAGGGTTCTGGTATGGATTTTGTGGACCCTCCTTCCCATTTGTGGCTATATTAGCCTTCACTCCTCTAGAGAGGTTTTCCACAAGCTTTTGGAGTGTTTTTGTGGGAAATTGTGCCTCTACAGCCAAAACAGCATTTGTTAGGTCAGGTTGAAGAAGACAATCCAGCTCACAATAGGAATTCCAATTCCTCCCAAAGTTGTTCAATAGGGTTGAGGTCAAGCCACCCAAGTTTCTGCTCATCAAACTGGTCAAACCATGTCTTAATGGAAATGTCCCACAGGGGCACGGTCATTCTGTATCAGAAAAGGGCCTTCCTTAGGAGATCTATTTGTGGCTAGGTAAACATTTACTCCTCTAGAGAGGTTTTCACAAGATTTGGGAGTGTATCTGTGGGAATTTGTGCCTCTTCAGCCAAAATAGCATTTGTTCGGTCAGGTACTGATGTTTTACAAGATGACCTGGCTCACAATATTAATTCCAACTCCTCCCAACGGTTCAGTAGGATTGAGGTCAAGCCACCTAAGTTCCTACTCATCAAACTGGTCAAACCATGTCTAAATGGAGATGGCTTTGTTTACAGGGGCACAGGCATTCTGGATCAGAAAAGGCCCATTCCAAGGGTCTTATAGACCCCAGATCTCTCCATAAAGAGTACCTGTCACATGTCTATTGCTGTCACAAGGATGTTTACATTCCTTGTGACTGTGATAAAAGTGATGAAAAAAAAGAATTAAAGCAACAGTGTAAAAATCAAAAAAATCCACAAGTGCCACCTATCAATGCCCACCAGTGGTGCCAATCAGTGCCACCTAGCAGCGCTGCCTATCAGTGTAACCGATCAGTGCCCATTATTGCCACCCATCAGTGCCCATCACTGCCACCCATCAGTGCATATCACTGCCACCTATCAGTGCCCATCAGTGCCGCTTCATCAGCGTACATCAATGAAGGCGAAAAATTACCTGTTTTGAAATTTGATAACAAAATATATAAAAAAAAAAAATTAAAAAAAATTTGGTCTTTTTACATTTTTTTAACAAAAAATAAAAACCGCAGAGGTGATAAAATAGCACCAAAAGAAAGCTCTATTTGTGGGAAAAAATGATAAAAATTTCATTTGGGTACAGTGTAGTGTGACCGCGCAATTGTCATTCAAAGTGCATCAGCGCTGAAAGCTGAAAATTGGTCTGGACAGGAGGGGGATTTAAGTTTAAGGGGGGTTTAAGTGGCCAGTAAGAAAGTGGTTAATTAATTAATCAATTAATTGGTTGTTAATTGATCGTTAATTGATAACTTTTTGTACACAAAAAGTGCCAAAAAAAGGCCAGGTCTTGAAGTGGATATTATCTGTTTATTTTGATGTTTACCTTTAGCCTATATGATTAGGTGTAAATTTACTTGCGATTAAAAAATGAACATAAACTAAAAATCATGTATATAGCAAAGATGAACATAAGGAAAAAAGGTGGATCGGGCTTTTTAACAGCTCTGTTAAAAATCTGTGATAACGGTTAAGTTCCCATTTTGCATATAAATCCACCTGGTTCCAATTCATTTCTATTAATGTCATTCTTCATTTCCTCATCATACATCGCTGATGATATAAAAAGCTCTATACATAGATCAAATTGTGGCTTAACCAAAAATACATTATAATCTAATCAGAGAGACAAGCTGGGGTCTAAAATTAGCTGCCTTATCCCCCCCACCACCACCACCCCTGTTGCTGAATCTATGCTCATCCCTCCCCTATCACAGCTGACCCCAGGCTTCGCTCCCTCCATCTCTTGGCTCCGAGCCATCACTGCAGATTTGCAGTCTTGCAGGTTCGTCGCTGCCTCCATTGCATGGGACTGTAACCTTTTCCCGTTGAACTTGGCGAATCTCATGGGAGAGCCGGGCTTTGCTTTTCCCCCCTCTTACAAATTTCTACATGCTTCGTCTCGCGCTGCAAGGCTCGCAGGCGTATCTTGCTCTAAGTGTGACACAAATGAGGGCAAACAGATAGCACATTTTGAGATCAGCCTGCTGCTGTGTGAAAGCACTAGGCAGCTTAGCGTGAGTAACTGCTGGGGCCATTATTGTGCTTGTCAGATCCCAATGGGATCCACACAAGCCAGGGCTATGATAAAAATATCATACTGATTAATTGAGGCTCAGCATGAGGGAAAAAAAAAAAAACATGGAACAAGATGGGTCCCTGGTGGTCAAAGTCTGCAGCTCCATGTGTGCTGAGGTGCATCATGGGAGAAGGCTGGTTTTTTTTTTTTTGAGGTTGGAAATTTACAATGGAGCTGTGCAAATACAGACTAAATGCAATAATCCGCTTCATGGAAATTGCTGTAGTAATGTTGGGTGCTGTGATGACCACAGGCCGGGAACCGTAGACCGTAGAGTGAAGAAATGTCATCAGCTCACCAAGGTTTCCTCAAAGGGTCCAAAGCTTTATTCACATGGTCACAAATACAGTGGATATAAAAAGTCTACACACCCCTGGTAAAATGTCAACCTTGGTTTCATCAGACCATAAACACATTTTCCCACATGCTTTTGGGAGACTTCAGATGTGTTTTTGCAAAATTTAGCCAGGCTTGGATGTTTTTCTTCGTAAGAAAAGGCTTCCGTCTTGCCACTCTACCCCATAGCCCAGACATATGAAGAATACGGGAGATTGTTGTCACATGTACCACACAGCCAGTACTTGCCAGATATTCCTGCAGCTCCTTTAATGTTCCTGTAGGCCTCTTGGAAGCCTCCTTGACCAGTTTTCTTCTCGTCTTTTCATTAATTTAGGAGGGACGTCCAGCTCTTGGTAATGTCACTGTTGTGCCATATTTTCTCCACTTGATGATGACTGTCTTCACTGTATTCCGTGGTATATCTAATGCCTTAGGAATTCTGTTGTACCCTTCTCCTGACTGATACCTTTTAACTATGAGATCCCTCTGCTGCTTTGGAACCTCTCTGTGGACCATGGCTTTTGCTGTAGGATGTGACTAAGAAAATGTCAGGAAAGACCTACTAGAACAGCTGAACTTTAGGCAGGGAAAGGTTCCTGACACAGAGAAAGTGTAGAGATCACTACTTCTCTGGACATCTTCCAGCTTGGGTGGCATTCTGCCCCTTTCTACAGATGCTATTAGTGTGCTCTCTGTGAGAGTTCCTAGCTGGGTTGCTTTCCCACCCGGTTATTTGTGAGATGTCTTTGTATTGTTTCAGTACAAGTTCTTTTACCACACCGTGCTGCACCCCACCTACATACATACAAGGCAGTGGCGGCCCGTCCACTAGGGGCGCCTGGGCCCCACCCCCTCTCTCCTCGCCACTCCCCTATATGCAATGGATAGATTCATGCATAGCATGAATCTATTCATTGCCACCGCGGCCACCCCCTATTCATACGCCTGATCCCTTTCTGGTCATCGGCCGCATGAATTAGAGCGGCCAGGGTTTTTTTTTTTTTAAGCACCGATTAGAGCCAGGGGCTTCAAAATAGAGTGGGAATGGTTTGCAGAGAGTGCGCTCCGACCCCGCCCAGGTGTGTTACAAAAGCGAATGAATATTCACTGTTGCAAAACTGATCCTCCTCCAGGCCAATTGGGTGGCAGGTCTGATATCTGTCACCCGATTGGCTGAAGGGACAGGCGCTCCTATCAGACACCTAGGGGGAGGGGAGGAGACGGCGAAAGCGAGGAGGAGAAGAGCCAATGCATGGATGCTTGGTCCCCGCCGCTGCTGCTCGGATGCCCGATCCCCGGCGCTCCCCGGGCACCTAGATTGGGTGAGTGCCGGTGGACCGACAGTGGCGAGGGGGGGGGGCAGTTCGGTTGTTTGCCCCCCCCACAAACAAGAACCCACCAGCCAGCACCGATACAAGGGCTGTACTGAAAGTAATGCAGAAGTGGGCATAACAATTTTATTAACTTACATAGGTTGTTCAAACTTCACATGTGGGCAAAGTAACAAGTAACTCTTCCTCTGCAGTAACTCAGAATGCTCCCTAAGCAGAGAGCTGGTGACCGTCAGTCACCAGCTCTCTGCTCGGCCCCCCGTCCACGCTGACTGGAGCACTGGGCTGTGGAGGGGGCGGGAGCGGCTGGCTCAGCCTCTCGGCAGCTTGCCGGTCCAGGCATGTGGGTGGATCCCAAACATAAGGACACAATTTTTCCCAAACCTGGACCGGCTCTGTGACGTCAGCCGACAGTAGGCTTCAGCCCGCTGTCTGCTGAAAACGGTTCATAGAACAAACTGCACTCCCGTAAACCATGGGAGAAGTACAGCCAAAGGAGCTTTGGCTGTACTTCTCCTTTAAGAGATCAGGTGCTCCACACCTTTATTTTCTACTTTTCAAAAGAAATGTCATCCGCTGAGTGCTAAGATCCACTTTAGATCCCTATTCTATAATTTGCTAAGATGTTGCATAAAGCTGTGACCAGCAGCAAATGAGTGTCCATTCACCGAAGTCAGATCAGTGAAAGGCGTTATGATTGGTTACTGTGGGTGACTGCATTTGCTAGGATTTCTAAAAGTAAAGTATTTTTCTTGTTCCTGTCAACCAGTCAGACACCTTTTCTAACATGTACAAGAAAATGACAGTTGGATATTGGATTTTGTGTGGGCAGCAAGAACACTTTTCTTTTTTTAGGATAAGTGGCTCCAGGCTTTAAATAAAGGGAACCTGTCATAAAAGTAATATTGTCTATCAGCAGCTTTTTTTACTCTTCAATAAATCTTCTTCCATGAGCTCCGGAATGGCCAAACTTAGAAAACAGACGATCACTTTGCTCTCACTTTAGGGCTCAGGCACATCACCTGCTAACCCGCTATCCAATGGGTTACCACTATAAATGATACCGCTGTGTTTATCTTTCTTTTTTTTTTTTTTTAATACAGCTTATATGAAATACACGCATTATGCAGCTCTGTGTTTATTAATAAATCAAATGGATTTTTAATGCAAGCAGTGCAAGAACCTAAATTTACTTTCTCTAGCAGTCCAATTACAGCAAAGCTTAGACTGGGAGTGCGGTCCAAGGATCCAATCATTTGTGCTGCAGTGCTCATCTTATAACAAGGGGCATGCTGATAGGAGGAGAGAGCAGAGTGGCAGAGAGATGAGCTCATCCGTCTGCTGCTTCTTCATTCACTGTTCAGTCGCAGGCTGGGGGAGGGACAAGACCTGTAAAGCCGCGTACAAACGAGCAGAATGTCCAACAGAAAAAGTCAGACGGAAGCTTTTCATTGTCTATTCCGATCGTGTGTGGGCCTCATCGGACTTTTTTTTTCGAAAATTCTGACGGACCTAGAAATAGAACATGTTCTAAATATTTCTGATGGGAACCAATTCCGAACGAGAAAACCGATCGTCTGTATGCTGTTCTGATGGACCAAAAACAACGCATGCTCTAAAGCAAGTATGAGACGGAAGATATTGGCTACTGGCTATTGAATTTCCTTCTTCGAGTCCCGTCGTAAGTGCTGTACGTCACCGTGTTCTGGACGGTCGGACTTTGGTCTGACTTTGGGTTGACCTTGTGTAGGCAAGACCGCTTGAATGGAATTCCGTCGTAGTTCTGTCAGAAAAACCTTGGGGGTTTATTCTGACGGCAAAACCGGTCGTGTGTACGCGGCATAAGTATTATTTAACGGCTGCAGACAAAAATCAGGTCTCTTACCCTGCCAGACAGGACTGTGCTTTATAAATTTTAGCACTGGATGGACAGAAATATAAATATAAATCCTTTGGAAGGTTAAGAGTGTATACATGTATGTGTATATACATACATATATATATATATATATATATATATATATATATAATTAACATTATACGAGATATATATAGCGCCAACAGTTTACTCAGCACTTTACAATGTATAAGGGGGACAACACAATTACAGTACAGTTCAATACAAAAGGTACAGGAGGGCCCTGCTCGTAGAGCTTACTGTACATTCTAAAGGGAGGGGGTGGTGGTACAAAAGGTAATAGCTGCAAAAAATGATTTGATGGGGGTATATATATATATATAGTGTATATATATATATATATATATATATATATATATATATATATATATATATATATATATATATCTACTGTATATATACATTAAGGGTGCACAGGCACCCCCCCCCCATCCATGTGTCTGGCCCCTTTCAGGGCACCGGATGCATGAATTCCAATGCAGGTCGGTGTTTTTTTTAATCGGCTTCAAAATAGGGTGGGCTCAGAAGGCAGAGAATGCAAACGGAGCCCATCCAGGTGTGTTATAATAGCGAATTAATATTCACTATTGTCACACTGAATCTCCTCTCTGCCAATCAGGAAGCGAGTCTGAGACCCGTTTTCTGATTGGCCGAAAAGGAGAGGAGGAGGGAGGAAACGGAAGCTGCCGATCAGGGGAAGGAGAAGCTGCTCGTAATGCCCGCCGCCGCGATGCCCATGGAGGACAGCAGGGGATGCCGCCCGTGATGCACACCATGGATGGGGTAAGTGTACCGACCAACCCGACCAGGGGATGGGGGGAGGGTTGGGCTGCATTGTTTACTGCTCCCCCAAAAAATAAAAATTACCATCAGCCTCCACAATGTGTATATATATATATATATATATATATATATATATATATATATATATATATATATATACACAATGGGGACAAAAAGTATTCAGACCCCCTTAAATTTTTCACTCTTGAAAAATGTAAGGGGGTCTGAATACTTTCCGTCCTCACTGTATATATAATATTATATTTATTGTGAGACACTGTGGATGGTGTAAATGTGTCACCTAGGGTTCTCACCTTCACCCTTCTTGGTGAGGGGTTGCAGGGTTTGGGTCTGGTATGGAGAAAACTGACTTTTTTTATTTTCTTAGAATCATCATAATTAGAATCTTCATAAGTCTTCTCTGGCTCCTGGAGCCAGGGCTGGACTGGGACAAAAATGTGGCCCTGGACTTTATCCAGAATGGCCCAGGGCACAGCACATCAGGGCACAGTGCACATCAGGGTAAAAGCACATGAGGGCACAGCACATCAGGGTACATCGCACATCGGGGCACAGCGCACTTCGGGGCAACACAACACAGCACATCAGCGCACAGCACATCAGGGTACATCACACATCGGGGCACAGCGCACTTCGGGGCAACACAACACAGCACATCAGGGCACAGCACATCAGGGTACATTGCACATCGGGGCACAGCGCACATCGGGGCAACACAACACAGCAAGATCAGGGTACAGCACATCAGGGTACATGGGGCACATGAGGGTACATGGGGCACATCAGGGCACATTCAGGGCACATGGGGCACATCAGAGCAGATTCAGGGCACATTCGGGCACATGGGGCACATCAGGGCACATCAGGGCACATCAGGGCACATCAGGCACATTCAGGGAACATCAGGGCACATGGGGCACATTCCGGGAACATCAGGGCACATGGGGCACATCAGGGCACATTCAGGGAACATCAGGGTAAATTCAGGGCACATCAGGCACATGGGGTACATCAGGGAACATCAGGCACATAGGGTACATCAGGGCATATTCAGGGCACATCAGGGCACATTCAGGGAACATCAGGGCACATGGGGTACATTCAGGGAACATCAGGGCACATGGGGCACATCAGGCACATGGGGTACATCAGGGCACATTCAGGGAACATCAGGGAACATCAGGGCACATGAGGGCACATTCAGGGCACATGGGGTACATTCAGGGCACATGGGGTACAATCAGGGCACATTCAGGGAACATCAGGGCACATTCAGGGAACATCAGGGTACATTCAGGGCACATGGGGTACAATCAGGGCACATGGGGTACAATCAGGGCACATCAGGCACATGGGGTACATCAGGGAACATCAGGCACATAGGGTACATCAGGGCATATTCAGGGCACATTCAGGGAACATCAGGGCACATGGGGTACATTCAGGGAACATCAGGGCACATGGGGTACATCAGGCACATGGGGTACATCAGGGCACATTCAGGGAACATGAGGGCACATTCAGGGCACATGGGGTACATTCAGGGCACATGGGGTACATTCAGGGCACATGGGGTACAATCAGGGCACATTCAGGGAACATCAGGGCACATTCAGGGAACATCAGGGCACATTCAGGGCACATGGGGTACATTCAGGGCACATGGGGTACAATCAGGGCACATGGGGTACAATCAGGGCACATCAGGCACATGGGGTACATCAGGGAACATCAGGCACATAGGGTACATCAGGGAATATTCAGGGCACATCAGGGCACATTCAGGGAACATCAGGGCACATGAGGGCACATTCAGGGCACATGGGGTACATTCAGGGCACATGGGGTACAATCAGGGCACATTCAGGGAACATCAGGGCACATTCAGGGCACATGGGGTACATTCAGGGCACATGGGGTACAATCAGGGCACATTCAGGGAACATCAGGGCACATTCAGGGCACATGGGGTACATTCAGGGCACATGGGGTACAATCAGGGCACATGGGGTACAATCAGGGCACATCAGGGCACATGGGGTACAATCAGGGCACATCAGAGCACAGCGTTTACTTGTTGTTTTCTTCGCATGCAGAGTAGCACAGGCAGCCTCTGTAGTAAGTTCTTTCTCATGTCACGCTGCTGCTGCTCCCCCCGGCGGCCCCTCCTCCTCCTCTTTTCTTGTCCATCTCCATTTGCTTGTGACATCGCCCTGGCTCCGCCTCCTCCTATGTCCCCGGGCCACCTCTGCCCTCCGTCCGTGAGTGACGTCACGGCGCCGGGACAAAGAGGCCGCCCAAATGGCTATATTGATAGCTGTTAGGGGGAGTGCCTGGGGGAGTGTCAATGCCTGTTCTTTTGTGACGCCGGCGGCCGGCCCGCCCACCGAGTGCAGGAGCGGAGCCGCCCGGCGACGCTTGGATGGAGAGAGACAGTCAGTGACACAGTCACTGTCTGACACAGTCAGAGAGAGAGAGTCATTGGTGTAGTGGCCCGCTGCCAATCGGCCCACCGGGAATCTCCCGGTAGTCCCGATGGCCAGCACAGGCCTGCCTGGAGCCCAAAGGTTTTGAAGAACTTTGGCCTAGATACAGCACATTAATGGCTGCAATATAACAAAGAGTGAAAAATCTAAGGGGGTCTGAATACTTTCCGTTCCCACTGTATATACACACACACACACATTACTGTGCTTCTTTTTTTTCTTTTAATTAAAGTATAAATAGATATATTTTATTTATGGGGAAAAAAAAATCAATAATTGGTGTTGCGCTCTGAGTAGTAACTACGAAAACTGTGATGTATAGACGGTGTTGTAAGAACCAAAATAGATAGAAGGGGGACACCTTAAAGATCAAGTCCTAAATTCTAATCAAACAATGGTGTAAACAACCACTAAAACATGGATACATTCTATTAATTTTTTTCCCATTTACTTTGTTGGTTTTTGTTGACCAATTGGGTGTTTTTGCGGCAACTAGTATCCTCATCCCTATAGCCACAGGTAGCGCGGGAATAATTAATTTCTTCGTATTTTTATTTACCGTATATAATCGAGTATAAGTCGAATTTTTCAGCACATTTTTTTGTGCTGAAAGTGCTCCCCTCGACTTATACTTGAGTCAAGCACTTTTCTGCAGCAAAAAATTTCATTTTCCGAACCGAATTTGGGGCCCCGTATCTCAGGGCCACTTGGTGCTAGGAACCCCAATATATCCAAAGATGAAGTTCCTAGCACTAAGTGGCCCCGAGATACGGGGCCCCAAAATCGGTTTGGAAAATGTCATTCTCTGCTGAAGAAAAGTGCTTGACATTTTCTGAACCGAATTTGGGGCCCCATATCTCAGGGCCACTTGGTGCTAGGAATCCCAAATTTGGTGTGCAAACCCAGTGGAACTGGTACCATAACATATCCAAAGCTAGGGTTCCTAGCACCAAGTGGCCCTGAGAAACGGGGCCCCAAAACCAGTTCGGAAAATGTCATTCTCTGCTGCAGAAAAGTGCTTGACATTTTCTGAACTGATTTTTGGGGCCCTGTATCTCGGGACCACTTGGTGCTAGAAACCCCAGCTTTGGAAATTTCATGGTGCTAGTTCCACTGGGTTTGCACACCAAATTTGAGGTTCCTAGCACTAAGTGGCCCCGAGATACGGGGCCCCAAATTCGGTCAACTGTGTCCATCTGCAGCAATGTCATTTCAGGACCCTTTGGGTTCAGAGACCCCAAATTTTGGCTGCAGCTAGGGGGCATCTAGGAACCCTTAACTACCGAGTTTGAAGTTCAGGGGACCTATGGCTGCAAATGGGCACAGTGAGGCATGCAAATGGGCACAGTGATGCTGCAAATGGGCATTGTTAACCCTCTTTTCCACTTATAGTAGCTGTGCATTTCTCACCCTCGTCTTATACTCGGGTCAATAAGTTTTTCCCAATTTTTTTGTAGTAAATTAGGTAGGGCCTCGACTTATACTCGGAACGACTTATACTCGAGTATATACGGTATATTGTTACAGAAATGCGAATGTGGTAGCGCTTTGGCCTTTATCTTTTTGAATCGGCAGTTTAATCTATACAAGCTATATTGATTTATTATAAAAAGTGAAACCAGGCCTTCGTCTATGGACGTCGAATGCTGGACTCGGGAGCGCGCCCGCAAGGTAAACCCCCTCGGGGAAGCGCTTCTCCTAGGGGGTTATCTAATGCGGGGAGGAGCCGCGACCCCAGAAGACCAGGTTCGGGGCCACTCTGTGCAAAACGAGCTGCACAGTGAAGGCAAGTATGATATGTTTGTTATTAAAAAAATAAAAAATAAAAAACAACCATTACAATCACTTTAAGATCACCACCTATTGGACTTGTTATCACCTTCTGTCATTTACCTTTTCTCATATGCTGATACTGTATTAAAGCTAGTCATAATAAGTAATGACAGCAGTGCTGCTCTGGTATATATAGGTACTTATTTAGATACCTGTGGACAGGGGCATTGCTAGGGGGTGGCTATTGGGGCTATAGCCCTGAATCTGGGGCCCATAGCCTTGAGTCTCTTGCCGCAGGGTCACGGCTGCGGCTGCTGTGGTAGGCGGGCTAGCTGTAGGAGACAGGAGGAGGAGAGAAGTGAGCGGGCGGACGAGCAGAGATGACATCTCTCGCTGCCCGCTCCACATCAGCGCTCTTCACAACCGGGCCTCTTCAATGTGGGAGCAAGGTGCGGCAGGAGCAGAGAGATGTCATCATCTCTCACTGCCCGCCACACATCAGCGCTCTTCCGCCCTCACAGCGTGGTGGAGTGGAGGTCACGTGCTTCCTGTCATCGGTGGAGCTCCACTTTGATCCACTTTGCTGCCAGAACCCCTTGCTTCAATGTCAGAGGTGCAGCAGGGAGCAGCGAGATGACACATCTGGTGGCCGGTGACGTGGCAAGTGACAATATGCAAATGGTGGCAGGAGATGTGGCAAGTGACAATCTGCAAATGGTGGCAGGTGACATGGTAAGTGACAATCCACATCTGCTGTCAGGTGAAAGTGGCAAGTGACAATCCACATCTGGGGGTAAGTGACATGGCAAGTGACACACTGCATCTGGTGACAGGTGACGGTGGCAAGTGACATGCTGCATCTGGTGGCAGGAGAAGGGCAAGTGACACGACTAGGGCTCCCACTGATTCTGCATTATGGTGAGTTGAACCACTTCATTATATATTTGAATGTAACAATAGAAACATTGCACCTCAATCACCCTGACACCATATTAACCACGGTGCCATGATGATTGAAGCGCCAACACCAGCCATTGGGTTACCACCGGCATGCCCCCCCCCCCCCCCCCCACGCGCGGACCTGCAAAAAGGTTGGTGACCGCTGCTATGGGCTCTAGCCCCAGATCTTTTGCAGACCTAGCAACGCCCCTGCCTGTGGACATTTTACTATATTGATTATTGTTTTATTTTTTCTGTATACTGTAGTTCTTTTTCTACAAATCTTAATGGGAGTGATGACTGTTGCTTTAAACAAGCTTTCCCCTTGTTTAAAGCTGCAGCCAACATCCAGGTTAAGACCTGAATCCAGCTGTAGCTGACAGATGTGGTGTGGGCTTTGCTTTGTCAATGTTTATTGAAGCTGATACTCTTAACACAAACATTTGCAAACTTAAAAAAAACAATTTGTGTTTGTATGAGTTTTTCTCATATGGGTTCCCTCCCATATAACACTAGCATCGGAGGATATTCAAGATCCAAAATTCTGCAAAGCATTAAAATAAATTTTAAAAAGTGTCTTGGTTGCATTTTCTGGCTTATGTGGAATTTAGTATAAAGTTTATTTAAAGTTATTTATTTAAGTTTATTTAAAAAAAAATGATATAAAACTCGTATTTCCAATGACGTTAAGCCTGGAACTGAAGGGACACCTGGAGAATGTTATAGCTACTTTTTATTTATTTATTTATTTATTATAATTTTTTTTTAACTTAATGAAAATCCCATCGTATTCACTGTGGTGGAGGGACAGGAATTCTGTTGAGAAATTAATTTCTAGACCTGTACAGGGAGGATAATAACTGTTTCCCGGGCATGGAGCCTAATTGATCATGATACTCCGAGCAAGCAGAATTTTATATGGGCGGCATATGTTCCCTCGCTTACAAAGAAACTGTAATCATCTGCGTTCCCATCGTGAATTGGGAGGCTGTGACCTTTTATCAAAGCTCGCTCTAATATAAAAACTACCTTTTTAATTTTCTTTTATTTAAGGTTGTTGTATTGATTTATTATGAGCTAAAATACCAACATACTGGCTACATCTGTGATTTTAATTGGATGCGGTCTGTAGTTGGCTTTTATTTATTTGTTACTTTTATAGAGTGCAAATATATTCTGTATTACTTTACAAAGGAATGGCGCCCTGAAAGGAGCTAATTTCCTTGAAGGTTAAACAACTTTGGTCTAATAGAAAAACTGTTCAATACTTTCTAATCACAAAGCTTTTTTTAGATCTCAAAATGTAACTTATTAGCAATTATGTATCCATTTCTGGAGCTGGTTGGGCTAAAAAAACTAAAATCATTTGTTTTCTGAATTTACTCTGCATTGTTTAATTTCAATTTTAAAACAATTGTCAATAAAGACAAACGGGGGGCGATTAGGACCCATTCATAATTGTGTGTTGCAGCAACATGAGCATGATAGAACAACTCGCCCCTTCTAGTGCTTCCCACATTGCACGGAAATACACCCGCAACCTATGTTCAGTGTGCCATTTATTGTGACTACTGCAATGTTCATGTGTTGTATGTTATATGCTTCGCACTACTCTTCTCTGTACATGTATGTATATACTTTACAGCACTCTACTCTGTACATTGTGATGTATACTATATACTTCACAGCACTCTACTCTGTACATTGTGATGTATACTATATACTTCACAGCACTCTACTCTGTACATTGTGATATATACTATATACTTCACACCACTCTACTCTGTATATTGTGATCTATACTATATACTTCACACCACTCTACTCTGTATATTGTGATGTATACTATATACTTCACACCACTCTACTCTGTATATTGTGATGTATACTATATACTTCACACCACTCTACTCTGTATATTGTGATGTATACTATATACTTCACAGCACTTTACTCTGTATATTGTGATATATACTATATACTTCACACCACTCTACTCTGTATATTGTGATGTATATTATATACTTTACAGCACTCTACTCTGTATATTGTGATGTATACTATATACTTCATACCACTCTACTCTGTATATTGTGATGTATGATATATATACAGTATTCCACACCACTCTACTCTATACATTGTGATGTATGCTATATACTTCACAGCACTCTACTCTGTACATTGTGATGTATGTTATATATACTTTACAGCACTCTACTCTGTACATTGTGATGTATGTTATATATACTTTACAGCACTCTACTCTGTACATTATGATTTATGTTATATATACTTCACAGCACTCTACTCTGTATATTGTGATGTATACTATATACTTCACAGCACTGTACTCTATACATTGTGATGTATACTATATACTGTACTTTACAGCACTCTACTCTGTATATTGTGATGTATACTTTATACTTCACAGCACTCTACTCTGTACATCGTGATGTATACTATATACTTCAAAGCACTCTACTCTGTATATTGTGATGTATGTTATATATACTTTACAGCACTCTACTCTGTACATTGTGATTTATGTTATATATACTTTACAGCACTCTACTCTGTACATTGTGATTTATGTTATATATACTTCACACCACTCTACTCTGTATATTGTGATGTATACTATATACTTCACAGCACTCTACTCTGTATATTGTGATGTATACTATATACTGTACTTCACACCACTCTACTCTGTACATTGTGATGTATACTATATACTTCAAACCACTCTACTCTGTACATTGTGATGTATACTATATATACTTCAAAGCACTCTACTCTAGATCAAATATCTGGGGTTACATATCTCCAACTCTGAATCAGATTTTATTGCTTTGAATGTCGATCCACTTTTGACTAAACTAAAATCCAGACTGCAGGCGTGGCAGAATCTACCTTTGGCACTCATAGGTAGGGTGAACTTAATAAAAATGACATTTCTACCTCTGTTTTTATATATATATTTCGGAATTCTCCTGTATGGATACTAAGATATATATTTAAAAGAATAAATCGACTTATAGCGAATTTCCTGTGGCAGGGGCGACACCCCCGAATTAAACTCCGGGTGTTACAACTGCCGTGGAAACAAGGGGGTCTAGCGGTCCTTGACTTTCACAGATATTTCTTAGCGGGTCAGCTAGTAGTTATACACAGGTGGTTTACTCTACCTGAGGATGACACTGCCAATACTCTAGAGGTGGCTGTTATTGGTTCGTATGAGGCGCTGGCACACCTCCCATTTCAGGGTGTCAGGGCTCCATATAGGCTCATGATATCCATGCGTGTAACCAGTAGGGCATGGGTAGCAGTGACCAAGATGTGTAGCACTTCTGTGATTTCTCCTCACACACCACTTTGGAAGAATCCTAAATGAATGCACTTCTGTGAGTACCCTGATCCAATCATCTGGACTGAATTTGGTATCAAGACGCTGAAGGATATGGTGGGTGGTGGGAAACTTCTGCAGTTTGACGCCCTGAAAACTAAGTTTAATCTTCCCAACACTCACTTGTTCCGTTATCTTCAGCTCAGACATGCATACAATGCCCAATTTGGGGATATTGGTATTACCCTGAAAATGAGTGATTTGGAGTCTCTGTTGAGGGAGGACACTTTGGACAAGGCCCTGTCTACAATATATAAGCAAATGTTCAGTGGAGGAGGAGACCTCCTTGCAAAGTGTAGGACGGCATGGGTCAAGGTCATAGGCGTGCGCACAGGGTGTGCCAGGTGTGCCCAGGCACACCCTAATCACCCTGTGCAGCATAGATCCCCCCTACTGCCCTAGCTCCCTCCCCCTTTCCCCCCGCAAAACTGCTGGATTCCCTCCTCTCCTCTCCTGGTTGCTGATGCTGCGGGGGTGTTTTAGGATGAACTGGGGAAGGGGCCGGTAAATATGTAATTTACTGACCCCTTCCCTTTCTGAATGAACACAGTGGGCGATCGGTAGTGTGTGTTTGAGCTTTGGGGTGCACATCCTAATGCAATAGGCTGTGCACACCTATGGGCGAGGCGTTCCCCCAGATGGACGGGGATGACTGGGATGATATATACTCCATACTACTCAACTCTCTACATTGTTATGTATGTTACATCTTCCACTGATACTGTATATACTCCAAAGCACTCTACTCCAGACATGTGCCATTCGTTTCATTACAAATTAGTTTTTCAGGACGAAATTCGGCATATTTGTTCATTCAGATGCATCCGAATGAACGAAAGACTCTTTTGACGAATGCATACGAAAACAAATTGTCATAACTAACGAAAACCCGAAAATACAAAAATCCGAAAGAACAAAAGAGGATTCAACCTACGAGTTTAATGATTACATTTGGATCATTTTTGTTTTTCGTATTTTCTATTATAATTAAATTATTAACTATTTTTATTATTATTATTTATTTTTATAAACTATAAAATAATAGGTAAAATAGCTGAAGTCAGTAATTCTTCTATTCAGGTCTCTGCGCCATAGCAGCTCATTTGGGATAGATTCGATTTATATTTTTATTGGAATTTCCTTTCAGATTTGGCTAAAGTAACCGTCGGTGAACGCAACGAATACAAATGCATCCGAAGTTACGAATTATGCGCAGTAACGAATGCCACATCTAAACGAATGGAACGCAACGAATACGAATGCATCTGAAGTTACGAATGATCTGAAGTAACGAATGCCGATCATAACGAATGAACCGATAAACAAAAAAAACAAACAAACAAAAAAAAAACGAATGAAACAAAAACAAAATTAAACTAATTTTTCGGTTATGCATGTGTCTACTCCACTCTGTACACTCTGTAACGTTTGTTATATACTCCACCCTGTAACCTGTGCTGTACATTATATACTCCGCACCACTGAGAAGGAAAACTTGCCTCTGATCAGGAGTTTGTTATGTACTCCACACTGCTCCACCCTGTACAATGTGATGTATCTTTTAATACTCCACACTGCTCCACTCCTGACGTATATTGTGATGTGTCTATGTCATGACATGAGTTATATACTCCACCCCACTTAGGAAAGGAAAGCATGCCTCTGATTAGCTATCAGGGGTTTTTGAACCACAGTATCAACTTCTATGCCAAGTAAAATACAAACAATCAGTTACTACTAGACATGTGCACTGCCGAAAAAAATGTGTTTTAGTTTTTATTTCATTCATTTGTTTTTTGTTTTTTGTTTTTTCTGGGTCTTTTGTTATGATCGCAATTCGTAAATTCGTAAATGCAAAAATTCTCAAATTTAGAAAATCTGAAAATAAGAAAGAAAATCCTAAAATTCGAAAGACTAACTAACTAATAATAACGAACTATTAAATTATAGGTATTGGAATTTCCTTTCAAATTTGGCTGTTATGCCGCGTACACACGACCGGTTTTGCCATCGGAATAAACTCCAAAAGGTTTCTCCGACGGAACTCCATTCAAGCGGTCTTGCCTACACACGGTCACACCAAAGTCCGACCAAAGTCCGACCGTCCAGAACGTGGTGACATACAACACGTACGACGGGACTAGAAAAAGGAAGTTCAATAGCCAGTAGCCAATAGCTTCCGTCTCGTACTTGCTTCAGAGCATGCGTCGTTTTTGGTCCGTTGGAACAGCATATAGACAAGCGGTTTTCCCGATAAGAATTTGTTCCGTCGGAAATATTTAGAACATGTTCTATTTCTAGGTCCATCATAATTTTTGGAAAAAAAAAAAAGTGAGATGAGGCCTAGACACGATCAGAATAGATGATGAAAAGCTTCTGTCTGACTTTTTCTATCGGACATTCCGCTCATGTGTACACGGCTTTAGCGAACGTAATGAATATGAACTCATCTGAAGTTACAAATTACCCCTAATAACGAATGCCGCATCTAAACAAGAGGAACGGAATAAATTAATAATAAATAATAATAGTAATAATAGTAATATGTTTTTACTATTATTGTTATTTATTATTAATAGTTTACATTTCATTCAATTAGATGCATCATTCATTATTTAGGATAATTCGTAACTTCGGATAAATTCGTATCCGTTAGGTTCACTAACAGCTAAACTTGAAAGGACGTTCCAATACCTATAATTTAATAGTTAGTAATAGTTAAGTTATTATTAGTTAGCTATTATTTACGTTTTTTTTTTTCGAATTTTGGGGTTTTCGGATTTTTGAATTACCAATTTCCGAATATTCGCATTTACGAATATTTGAAAAAATTGGTCAAGCAGGTTTTCATTCATTCGGATATTTCCGAATTAACGAACTTGTCGAAACTTGTTAAAAAATGAATTTGTTATTAAACGAATTACACTTGACTAGTTACTATTACTGTATAGAATAGTCTTGATCCATTTAGGGAAATTGTATTTACTACTTATAGAGAGATGGGATGATTGTCCCGGCTTCTCTGGACAATGACAGGAGAGTGAAGGACAAAGATATGACATTCTGAGCACCTGGTTCTGGTCTTCCTAGTAAGTAGCCCATGGCAGATTATTACAATGGCTGAGCATCAGGAAATCAATGCTTTTTGAAGTGTGATGTAGCAGAAGTGTTTAGTCCATTGAAATGACAGAAGAAAGCCGTCAATGCTCGCTGGAAGGACTAATGGGGCAACAAAAGTTGAGATGTTTCAACCACATGACGTGAAGACAGGAGTCACTAAAGAAGAACCTGATGGTGGAGGAGTTTGAAGATGACAGTGATTATGTGGCAGACAGTACTAAAAGAATGAATTGGAACTGGGAAAACTCATCTAACCGACCAAAGACTGAGCTTAATTGATGGGTGGAAGGGCCAAGTGCCATGGAGAAGAAAGATACATTGGATTTCCTGTATACCGGTAATCATTATGCCCTTCATGTTGAGGGAGATAGATGCCCCTCGCTCATCATTCTAGGAGGGTCTAATAAATCAGCTTGGTTGAACATTTTCAGCAAGTCATTTCTTTTCATAAATGTAGGGATTTGGGAAATCAAAATTAATTAATTAATTAAAATTAAACAAAATAAATTAAAAACCTGGTGCAAATGTCTAAAGGACATAGGGGTTGATTTACCAAAGGCGAATAGACTGTGCCCTCTAAAAGTGATGTTGCTCCAGAGCTTAGTAAATGAGGTAAAGCTTCACTTTGCAAAGAATACCCAATCACATGCTAGGAAAATAAAAATAAAAAAAGCATTTTTGCTTGCACATGATTGGATGATGAAAGTCTGTAGAGCTTCTGCTCATTTGCTAAGTTCTGGAGCAACATTGCAACACAGTCTATTTGCCTTTAGTAAATTAACCCCATAGACACCCATTTCCATTTCCTTATTATTCTGTACGAAGTAATATCTTACAAATGTAGAATTATTATTATTATCATACAGGATTTATATGGCGCCGAGCGTTTACGCAGCACTTTACAAGTTGAGGGTAGACAGCATAAATACAATACACTTTAATACAGGAGGAATCAGAATGCCCTGCTCGTCGGAGCTTACAATCTAGGAAGGAGGGTCAAAAGATACAAGAGGTAATAACTGTGGGGGGATGGAGAAAATAAATGTACAGTTGTTAGGTGAGGGCCAAGATAGGCTTCTCTGAAGAGATGAGTTTTCAAGGACCATCTAAAAGTGGACAAAGTAGGAGATAGCAGGACAGATTGGGGTAGATCATTCTAGAGCAGTGGTCTCCAAAGTGCGGCCCTTTGCTTGCCTTTTTTCCGGCCCTTGAGGCATTGTTCTTTCCACTGATACGAGACACTATTCTGCCATCTGATACTGACAATGGACCACCATTTCTCCCACTGACACCACTAATGGGGCACTATTTCTCTCTATGATACCAACGATGAGGAACTATTCCTCCCCCTAATACCAAATGTTTACTCCCACTGTTGCCAGGAAAATTTCCACTCCCGCTGGCCACAGTCCGGCCCTCCAAGAGTCTGAACGACAATAAACCGGCCCTCTGTTCAGAATGTTTGGAGACTCCTGTTCTAGAGGATGGGAGAGGCTCAGGAGAAGTGCTGGAGGTGAGCATGGGATGAGGTGACAAGGGAAGCTAGAGAGCAGGAGGTCTTGGAAGAAATGAAAAGGGCGATTTGGTTGGTATTTTGAGACTAGGTTAGTGATGTAGCTGGGAGCCAAGTTGTTGATGGCTTTGTAAGACATTGTTAGTATATTACTTTTAATTTGTTAGGTGAGTGGTAGCCATTGGAGGGATTGGCAGCAGATGCTGAACGGTTTGTAAGGTGGATGAGTCTGGCTGCAGCATTCATGATGGACTGAAAGGTGGATAGTCTATTTAGAGGTAAGCCAATGCGGAGGGAGTTGCAGTAGTTGAGACTGGAGATGACCAGGGAGTGGATTAGAAGCTTTTTGTTGACATTGGATAGGAAGAGGCATATCTTGGAGGTGTTGCTGAGGTTGAGGCGGCAAGCTTTGGAAGGCGATTGGATGTGGGGCCATAAGGATAGTTTAGAGTCCAGGATTACACCTATAACCTTGGCGTGGGGGGGGGGGGGGGGTTGATAGTTGAGCCATTGATTTTGACAGAGAAATCATGGGAAGTGGCAAGCGGGGGAGGAAATATCATGAGCTCGGTTTTGGATAGGTTTAGCATTATTGATAGAATAGAATTACAGTATGTATAGATGCAAAGACTATTTCATAAAAAACATTATACTTATCACTTACAATAAACAATATTGTAAGGAAATATGTAAGAATTGCAAACATGTTTTAAAAGCAACCCCACGCACCCAGGGTGCGCACATCTATGTAAGCAGCTACTGTGCCTTATACGGTATGATAGGTATCACTGCAATTGCAATTTTAACCTCTTGACCTCCAGGAAGGTTTTACCCCCTCCATGACCAGAGCATGTTTTGCTATTCAGTGCTGCTTTACTTTAACTGGAAATTCTGTCATGCAACAGAGTACGCAAATAAAATTGATATTTTTTTTTTCACACAAATAGAACTTTTTTTTTGCTGGTATTTAATCACCACTGGGTTTTTTATTTTTATTATATAGATGAAGAAAAGAAAAGAAAAAAAAAAAAACAATATAGAATAAACTTTAAAAAAAATGGGATTTTATGGGCAATTGAAAAAATATATACAGTATATAGAGAGCTTCACATATAGAAAATTTAATTTATTATAGAAAAACTGTATATATATATATATTTATTTTTTTTTCAATTGCCCATAAAATCCCATTTTTTTAGGTTTATTCTATATATTACCAAGGGATGGTGGCAATTCACATGTGTGGTCCGATGAATCACTTTATTATCATATATACAAGGGTGACAATTTTTCTATAATGAATGACATTTTCTATATGTGAAGCTCTCTCTCTATATATTTTTTCAATTTTCCATAAAATCCCATTTTTTTTTAGGTTTATTCTATGTTATTACCAAGGGATGGTGGCAATTCACATGTATGGTCCGATGAATCACTTAATTATCAAAAAAAAAACCAATATTTTCTACTTTCTGTTATAAAACATATCACAATAAAAAAAACGAAACTTCTTCATAAATTTAGGGCCAAAATCTATTCTGCTACATATTTTTTTATTTGTTTTTTTAAATCCCAATAAGTTTATAATAATTGGTTTATGTGAAAGTTAATGCATCTACAAACTATGATATATACAGTATACTGGAATTTATACAGCTATAGACGCTATACTTGTAATGGCGTTGATCAGTGACTTATACTGGGACTGTGATAGGGTAGCGGACAATCTGGCACTAACAGACACCATCTGGGAGGGTCACTAACTGACACTGACGTCACCAGTGACACTAATATGGTGATCACTGATAATACTATACACTGACACTGTCCTAAGGATACTGGCTGGGAAGGGGTTAACATCTAGTGATAATGAAGGGGTTAACTGTGTGCCTAACAAGTGTAATGTGTGCTGCTGTTTTTTCCCCCCTGCTTTTCAGGGAGAAACAGCCAGATCGCTGCTCCCTGTACAAAGATTTCTGTGTTTTTGTAAACACAGAACTCTGTGTGTGATTGGGCACAGCCAATTGACAGGTTTCAGCCAAACTCATTGGCTGAAATCTGCTGCCAAACTCGTGCTGTGTCCAATCACAGTTTTGGGTCAGCAGGCGGCATGCGCATGCATGCCCCAAACATGTTAGAAGGCTGCCCTCTCGCAGTATATTTACTGTGTGCAGTCGGTAGGTGGTTAAGACTATACATGTTTTGTATCTGTTTCTCAATGCAACCCCATCTTTTAAATTTTACAAAAAAAATGGATATTACATTGTGTTTGTGTGCACCCAAGTTCATTTTAGTGTATTTTTTCCTGAAAATATAGATTCATCTAGAACAAAAAAAATATTGTGTGACATAACAGGAAATGTTATATATACCTGATGGTAATTTTCCTTTCCTGATGCATAAGCATGACAGCATACACGTATGGGTTAGGCTCCGCCCCTCGCCCCAATCAGGACTGGTTATACTATATTTAAATAAGTCGCCTCCCCCTAGGCGGCATTCTCGTAACTATACTCAAGGGAGGGACCTGTATGCTGTCATGCTTATGCATCAGGAAAGGAAAATTACCGGGCCATGCTGAAGAAGTGTTTTAACCAACTTATCATTAGATTTATTTAGTACTGAAGTCAATTCCCCTGCTTCCAAAGCTGATTGATTAACTTTGCAATAGGGAAAAAAATGGTTTGTAGTATATGAACCTGGTTGGTATCCTGTCAAATTCTGGACCTCTGAGTTTTCGACCATGAGTACGCCACCCGTCTGGTAAAGTGAGCTCAGTACTAGATTGATGAATGAATCTTTGTTCTATAAGTTCCTCAGGCTACTTCAACCCGAGATAATGCCATTGTTCTAATGGACAGTGAAAAGTCTTCTTCTGATACTGTCAGGCCTGAAGAGGCTACTGTCTGACCTTCTAGAGAAGGGCCACTGGCATGTATTTATTCCATATAGAGTGACGCAGACATTTCAGTTTGGACATGCTAGAAAGGTGATGTCTTGACCCAGATGCAAGGATGCAGACCTTTGTCTGGTGCTGGAGAAGAAGAAACCAGAGCTATTTTGTTTGATTATGGTAGCAAAAGGGTAGTTTACCGCTTGGATATCTGAATGCTTTCTCCCAGACGTGATTGGCTTAAGAAATACTGCTTTAGTGTCACTGAACCTATTGAGGAAGTCTTGTTCAGAAGAATGGAAGAGAGGGACAACCTTCCCAACACTAGTTGCACTGCAAGTTCTAAAGGGGAAAGAACGAACTGTACCGGCCTTTCGAAAATTGGTTTCCCCAAGATGTGCGGCGGTCACTGGATCTCAAGAAGTGAGGACTTGACCAAGACTTGACTACCACTCAATCCCTTATCTTGGCATACTTGAAGATAACTTAATCTTTACAGCCGGGAGCAGAGGATTCCATCCTTAAATTCTGAGAGATTTCCCACGTTTTAGTATACCTGGAGTTTTCCGCAGGTGCCCCGGCTTTTACATGGTTTCAAATACTGAAGTTGAGACCCTTAGATGAACCTTCCTAACATGGTCTCCCAGTTGCTAGATATAATGTGGCTGAATTTGGATACACTTGGCTTCTGCTGTGTAAGATCTGAGATCTCAGAAAGAATATTAGGTTCTTGGACAAAAGACTGTACTTTGAGGACACCATGGCCTGCAAGGCCACCAGATCAATATTGTCCTTATCACAGCTGTATGACTACGGATCCTGATGAGGAGCTTGGAGATCACAGAGTCTGGTGGCTCTATAGGCCAACCTGCCGACCCAGCTGGATGTTAGTAGATCCACTGATTCCACTTCTGGGAAGCTCCTCTTGCAGGAATAACTTCCTTTCCAGACCATTGAGTTTACTGCCAAGTTGAGATTCATTGAACTGCTTGTTGGTCTAGGGCAGTGATGGCGAACCTTGGCACCCCAGATGTTTTTGAACTACATTTCCCATGATGCTCAACTACACTGCAGAGTGGACGAGCATCATGGGAAATGAAGTTCCAAAACATCTGGGGTGCCAAGGTTCGCCATCACTGGTCTAGGGACTCACCCCTGACATCCAAGGCTTCGTATTTTACCGTGTCTGACAGGAAGTTCAAGGAAGCCCGAACACAGAGCGATGAGATGAGACAGGTTTTACTGTTGGCAAACAAGAATGGGAGATACCTCTGGCATGAGTTGAATAATCTTGTATTCT
This sequence comes from Lithobates clamitans, assembly GCA_037952925.1. Lineage (NCBI taxonomy): Eukaryota > Metazoa > Chordata > Amphibia > Anura > Ranidae > Lithobates > Lithobates clamitans. Next base: position 287,200 of record JBBGZY010001119.1, read on the forward strand.
TTCTTGCCATGACAATAGGAGATTACCTATTGTCGTCTGTTTGGAGCATAACTGAGGCCTCCTAGGCTGTGTTGCCCAATCAACTTCCCCACTTGGGAATCACTGTACCCCTGATATTAGACACTTTGCCCTCCATTGGCCTATGTCATTGACCTTGAGCTAGGAGGTCACCGAGGTGAATACCAAGAAAGTGAATAAACTTTGATGATTGGTATGCCTGGAAGCTTGTCTCATATGTGGGACAATCTTCCCTGGAATAGGAAGCAAATCTTCCATCACCTTAGAAGGCCAGGTTTTAATGTTCTCAATCTTCTAGTGCATCCAAGGTCAAAGGTTGTTGAATGAACCCGAAGTGAAACTAGGTGCACCAAAGTGTGAATGTACACATCAGCTAGATCTAGAGAAACTGTAGCTGCTTTATCTGACTGTTTGAGTGATTGTTCTCAATTACTCCATATTATGTTTTGGGTCGTGATCTTGCCTAAATCTGCTTTCCGACTAAAGAACAATGGATCGATGATTTCTGTTGGGCAAAATTTGGTAACATTTGCTTAAAGCCTTGATTGCTCTAAAGAATCATAGTGGGAGTTAGAGGAGTTGGAAGAGTGGAAAGAAATTCCATTGACTTCCTTACTGCACAAAATACAACTCGCCAGCACACCAGGAATCTTCCGTTGTTGTCCCAAGGTTTTGATGTAGACAGATCACATCACAAAGACAAGTGCTGCACAGGCCCCACTGATCCTGAGCCTCCTGCCCAAATTTGCATTAATTTATTCAATATAACACCTACTGGGCACATTTGAGTGAAAAGAAACTCTGCTGCTCCTCGAGAGGAGTAGACTTGGGCTCAGGAGATCAAAGACGATTATGGATCTTCCAATCTCTTCGCTAGCTCTTCTCAGGCCCTGTCACCAACTCTTTGTTCTGGGCCTAGTTGACTAGCTTAAGGGATTAGTCCCTGATCTAGACATCACTGATTCCATCTTAAATCACATTCCATTCAACTTAGAAGAGATATATGCAGTCAATTGGTTAAGCCATAGGGCTTGACTGACCCCTTGGGATAGTAGAAGAAACAGCCTGCTGCATCCATAGTGGTTGTACTGCCTCGCTGGTCACTCTAATTTCACTCATGGATCAAACACCACAGAGGCGTATTACTGGCCACGTTTGCCTTCAACTTGTCTGCTGAGTACCAAATAGCCTTGGCTACTGAGGTGAACTCCAACGCAGGCCACACCATACTCCCTAATGGTAGTATAAACCTTCATTTCCTAATCCATATTGCTGTTCCCATGCCACTGCGAAGGCTATTGCAGACTGGCTAGTCTGATGAAGATTACTTGGCTTGGCTAACTGCCTCTGCAGTAAAAAGTGGGCTTTACAGAGGGGATCTTGCATCCTCTGCTAGCATAAAGACACATCTAGCCAATCTGATGAACACTCCGTGGCCTGCTGCTTTTGAGGCAGAGCTATCCTTTAAACAAATTTGGTTGTTTGATCAGCTTAGTATCTGAGCGTTAGCGACTAGAGATCCACCCAGTCAGTTTGCACTTGAGTCAACACATTTGCCTTTGTGTTTACTGCTGCCTGATATGCAACTTGGCTTAGCATCTTGGAGGTCACGTCAGCTAACCACACTCCCCATGATGGTCCTTATTGTGATTTCCTTTAGTCTGCTCCTTCTGGCAGCACTTTGAATGTATAGCAGTTTTCTTTAGAGCCAAACAGGACCTATCACTGTTGGAACAAGTTGCCACTTTTCCTTTAGGGAGTGGTGCTGCTATTTAAGGGCTGGAGAGTTTTACTATCCATACTGCCTGAGTGCCCGTGCACTCTTATTTTTCTTTTTTTTTTAAGATAGCATACCTACCTGACCCTCACCTTATTGACCGTGGCTGGTCTCTGGGTAAGTTCATGGCTCAAGATATGAGCTGCAGGTTTGTAGTCATAATAAATACCTGGAAGTACTGGCTAGGACATAGCCTTAATAAAATATCAGTGGCCACCCACACACCCATTTGTAGATATTGAAGCAGTAAATGGACCTATATGCTGAGCAAGGGTTAAACACTTAGACAGGAGCAATTGCAGATAGTAGTGTAATAAACCAATTACTTAAGGCACTGTAACTTAAGCAAAACATTGAATTTCACTCTGGCATTTAGACATAATAGGTTAATGCATATCATTAAACACATTGCACCCAAAAGCAGACCTTAAACGCATAGCAGAAACACAATGCATAGCAGTGTCATCCATACTGAAGTATCACTCTGTCATAAGCAGTGCAATGAAGGCTTAATATACCTGACAGGATCACCTACACTAGACGACTGCCCTGTAAAGGTTAAAAACAGCAAATCCAACCATTAGAGCATTTGACACAGTGATCTCAAACCTGCAAAGCCAGGCCTTGCTGATTTAATAGGAAAGACTCAACTTTGCAGCAAACACCTGTATATCAGTTCATGCATTAGTAGTCCTACAGACAAACAAACCTGTGAGGCAAATGAAACAGACAGAACTATACACAGCAGTTTAACCTACTTTGGCAGCTTGTATATTAACAGCGTAAAGATTCAGACACAGGGCCGATCCTAGGCGGGTGCACGGGGTGCAGTTCACCCAGGCGCCACAGAGGTGGGGGCGCTCAAGCGCCAGAGTGCTCCCCTCCCTCCTCCTCTTCTTGTTGGTGTCCACAGGCCGCTCTCTGCGCCGCCGCTGTGTTTCCTGCCCAAGTCCGTCCCCGCCCGCTCCATCCTCCTGTCAGAGGAGATCGGAGTGGCTCTCTCTGTTCGGAGAGAGAGACCCGTGCAGTGACGTCATTGGGGGGCGGGGCGGTCCGTGCCGCGCGGCGTACAGTGCCTGTCATTTATTTTTCTCCTCTCGGTCACGATCTTCTCCACCCGGGTGGCGCGGCTGCACGCCAGGGTGGGGTTTGTCCTGAGGGGGGGGGTCTGTGGGGGGGGAGTCTGTACTAATAGAGGAGGGGGGTTTGTGGGGGGGAGTCTGTACTAATAGAGGAGGGGGGTTTGTGGGGGGAGTCTGTACTAATAGAGGAGGGGGGTTTATGGGGGGAGTCTGTACTAATAGAGGGGGGGGTTTGTAGGGGGGAGTCTGTACTAATAGAGGAGGGGGGTTTGTGGGGGGAGTCTGTACTAATAGAGGAGGGGGGTTTATGGGGGGAGTCTGTACTAAAAGAGGAGGGGGTTTTATGGGGGGAGTCTGTACTAATAGAGGAGGGGGGTTTGTGGGGGGAGTCTGTACTAATAGAGGAGGGGGGTTTATGGGGGGAGTCTGTACTAAAAGAGGAGGGGGTTTTATGGGGGGAGTCTGTACTAATAGAGGAGGGGGGGTTTGTAGGGGGGAGTCTGTACTAATAGAGGAGGGGGGTTTATGGGGGGAGTCTGTACTAATAGAGGAGGGGGGTTTATGGGGGGAGTCTGTACTAATAGAGGAGGGGGGGGTTTGTAGGGGGGAGTCTGTACTAATAGAGAAGGGGAGTTTATGGGGGGAGTCTGTACTAATATAGGAGGGGGGTTTATGGGGGGAGTCTGTACTAAAAGAGGAGGGGGTTTTATGGGGGGAGTCTGTACTAATAGAGGAGGGGGGGTTTGTAGGGGGGAGTCTGTACTAATAGAGGAGGGGGGGTTTGTAGGGGGGAGTCTGTACTAATATAGGAGGGGGGTTTATGGGGGGAGTCTGTACTAAAAGAGGAGGGGGTTTTATGGGGGGAGTCTGTACTAATAGAGGAGGGGGGTTTATGGGGGGAGTCTGTACTAATAGAGGAGGGGGGGTTTGTAGGGGGGAGTCTGTACTAATAGAGGAGGGGGGTTTATGGGGGGAGTCTGTACTAATAGAGGAGGGGGGGTTTGTAGGGGGGAGTCTGTACTAATAGAGGAGGGGGGCTTGTGGGGGGAGTCTGTACTAATAGAGGAGGGGGGGTTTGTAGGGGGGAGTCTGTACTAATAGAGGAGGGGGGTTTATGGGGGGAGTCTGTACTAATAGAGGAGGGGGGGTTTGTGGGGGGAGTCTGTACTAATAGAGGGGGGGGGGTTTGTAGGGGGGAGTCTGTACTAATAGAGGAGGGGGGTTTGTGGGGGGAGTCTGTACTAATAGAGGAGGGGGGGGTTTGTGGGGGGAGTCTGTACTAATAGAGGAGGGGGGGTTTGTAGGGGGGAGTCTGTACTAATAGAGGAGGAGGGTTTGTGGGGGGAGTCTGTGCTAATAGAGGAGGGGGGGTTTGTGGGGGGAGTCTGTACTAATAGAGGAGGGGGGGTTTGTGGGGGGAGTCTGTACTAATAGAGGAGGGGGGGTTTGTAGGGGGGAGTCTGTACTAATAGAGGAGGGGGGGTTTGTGGGGGGAGTCTGTACTAATAGAGGAGGGGGGGTTTGTAGGGAGGAGTCTGTACTAATAGAGATGGGGGGGGGGTTGTGGGGGGAGTCTGTACTAATAGAGGAGGGGGGTTTGTGGGGGGGAGTCTCTACCAATAGAGGAGGGGGGTTGTGGGGGGGAGTCTGTACTAATGGAGGGGGGGTAGTTTGTCCTGAAGGGGTCTGTACTAATGGGGGGGTTAGTTTATCAGGGGGTCTGTACTAATGGAGAGGGGTTTGTCCTGAGGGGGGGTCTGTACTTATGGAGGGGGAGTCTGTACTAATGGAGGGGGGATCTGTACTAATGGAGGGGGGTGGTCTACTCTGTACTAATGGAGAGGGGGTGGTTTGTGGGGGGGATCTGTACTAATGGAGGGGGGGTGGTTTGTCCTGAGGGGGGTCTGTACTAATGGGGGGGTGGTTTGTTGGGAGGTCTGTACTAATGGAGCGGGGAGGTTTGTCCTGAGGGGGGGGTCTGTACTGATGGGGGGTGGTTTATGGGGGGTCTGTACTAATAGAGGGGGGTGGTTTGTGTGGGGGGGTCTGTACTAATGGAAGGGGGTAGTTTGTCCTGAGGGGGGGTCTGTACTAATGGGGGGGTGGTTTGTCGGGAGGTCTGTACTAATAGAGGGGGGAGGTTTGTCCTGAGGGGGGTCTGTACTAACGGAGGGGGGTCTGTCCTGGGGGGTCTGTACTAATGGAGGGGGGTCTGTACTAATGGAGGGGGGTCTGTACTAATGGAGAGGGGGTCTGTCCTGGGGGGTCTGTACTAATGGAGGGGGGTCTGTATTAATGGAGGGGGGGTCTGTACTAATCTAGGGGGGTCTGTACTAATGGAGGAGGGGTCTGTACTAATGGAGAGGGGGTCTGTCCTGGTGGGTCTGTACTAATGGAGGGGGGGTCTGTACTAATGGAGGAGGGGGGGTCTGTACTAATGGAGGGGGGTATGTACTAATGGGTGGGTCTGTCCTGGGGAGTCTGTACTAATGGAGGGGTGGTTTGTCCTGTGGGGGTCTGTAAATATGGAGAGGGAGATCTGTCCTGGGGGGGTCTGTACTAATGGAGGGGGGGTTACCTGGGGGGGATCTGTACTGAGTAAGGTCTGTACTGAGGGAGGGGTTTATTCTTAGTGCGGGTTCTGCACTGACGGAGGGGGGTCTATATGTAGTGGAGGGGGGTCTGTACTGAGGGGCAACTATAGTTAGTGGAAGGGGGGTGACCCCAACCCTAGTGAAGCCAATGCAGCTGCAGGCTCTCCTTTCCCCCCTCCCTCTCCTGCGTGCTGCTGTACTAGTGAGCGGTGCTTGCCAGCACAGCTGCCCACTATGTTTCTTCCCCCGCCTTCATATCAACCAGGGAGGAAACAGAATAGAAAAAGGACCAGAGAAGAGGATTGTGGGACATATAGTCCCAAGGACTGGCAGCCCCACTGTAACATGGAAACTGCAGCCCACACAGCAGGCTCAGCTGAATGGGAAAGAGAGAGCCACCAGAGGGAAAGCCACACAGCCTAGCGCCATCCCTGGCAGAGAAAGGAATGGAGTCATTGCAGGAATACAGATCTGGGTGCTACCCAGCGGAGTCACCATGGGCAATTCAGAGTGAGCTGACTCCTGATCAGAGGACCCGTTGCTGCATCGCTGGGTCAGGTGAGAGGGCCGATCGGCCATTATGTACTAATGTCCATAGGAACTGCAGTCTCTGACCATCTCTTGTAACATGTCTGCAGTCTCTGACCATCTCCTGTAGTATGTCTGCAGTCTCTGACCATCTCTTGTAGTATGTCTGCAGTCTCTGACCATTTCCTGTACTATGTCTGCAGTCTCTGACCATCTCCTGTACTATGTCTGCAGTCTCTGACCATCTCCTGTACTATGTCTGCAGTCTCTGACCATCTCCTGTACTATGTCTGCAGTCTCTGACCATCTCCTGTACTATGTCTGCAGTCTCTGATCATCTCCTGTATTATGTCTGCAGTCTCTGACCATCTCCTGTTCTATGATTGCAGTCTCTGACCGTCTCTTGTATCATAACTACAGTCTCTGACCATCTCCTGTACTATGTCTGCAGTCTCTGACCATCTCCTGTACAATGTCTGCAGTCTCTGACTATCTCCTGTACTATGTCTGCAGTCTCTGACCATCTCCTGTAGTATGTCTGCAGTCTCTGACCGTCTCCTGTACTATGTCTGCAGTCTCTGACCATCTCCTGTTCTATGATTGCTTTCTCTGACCATCTCCTGTACTATGATTGCAGTCTCTGACTGTCTCCTGTACTATGTCTGCAGTCTCTGACCATCTCCTGTACTATGTCTGCAGTCTCTGGGCATCTCCTGTACTATGTCTGCAGTCTCTGATCATCTCCTGTACTATGTCTGCAGTCTCTGACCATCTCCTGTACTATGTCTGCAGTCTCTCATCATCTCCTGTACTGTGTCTGCAGTCTCTGACCATCTCATATACTATGTCTGCAGTCTCTGATCATCTCCTGTTCTATGATTGCAGTCTCTGATCATCTCCTGTACTATGTCTGCAGTCTCTGATCATCTCCTGTACTATGTCTGCAGTCTCTGACCATCTCCTGTTCTATGATTGCAGTCTCTGACTGTCTCTGATTGTCTTGTATCATAACTACAGTCTCTGACCATCTCCTGTACTATGTCTGCAGTCTCTGGGCATCTCCTGTACAATATCTGCAGTCTCTGACCATCTCCTGTACTATGTCTGCAGTCTCTGACCATCTCCTGTACTATGTCTGCAGTCTCTGACCATCTCCTGTATCATGTCTGCAGTCTCTGACCATCTCCTGTACAATATATGCAGTCTCTGACCATCTCCTGTATCATGTCTGCAGTCTCTGACCATCTCCTGTACTATGTCTGCAGTCTCTGACCATCTCCTGTACTATGTCTGCAGTCTCTGACCATCTCCTGTATCATGTCTGCAGTCTCTGACCATCTCCTGTACTATGTCTGCAGTCTCTGACCATCTCCTGTACTATGTCTGCAGTCTCTGACCATCTCCTGTACTATGTCTGCAGTCTCTGACCATCTCCTGTACTATGTCTGCAGTCTCTGACCATCTCCTGTACTATGTCTGCAGTCTCTGACCATCTCCTGTAGTATGTCTGCAGTCTCTGATCATCTCCTATATTATGTCTGCAGTCTCTGACCATCTCCTGTACCACGATTGCAGTCTCTGACCATCTCCTGTACTATGTCTGGGGGCTCTTTCTAACAGACTCTCTAACAGAAGCCCTCTCTGTGTGCATCAGAGAGACTCCCCTTCAGGTCTCATTAGTGTACGCTCTTCCTGTATTTTTTTTATTGTTAAAAGATCATAGGAGGATCCTAGGGTAACAAAGACTTCTTAGGGGAGCATCTCTGTGTTTGAGTTGTTGCCATAGAAACATTTGTAAAGGGGAGGAGTTGGTAAAATGACCACGCCCATGTGGGGGCGCCAGAAATATTTCTGCACCCAGGCGCCGGTGACCCTAGGATCGGCCCTGTTCAGACACACCATGACAGCCCATCGGAAGCTTATCTGCTCTGTGCAGCACCCTTCCTTGACTGGCTCTAAGGAGGGATGGGAGAGACTCCATTCCTGAACAGGTGGCCACCACCAATTCATCCCCAAGCAGCCGCTACTACAGCATGCCAGCTACTCCAACCTCATCTTGCTGCTCGCTGCCAACAGTACAGCCCGCAGCAAAAAATAAAATAAAAATAATAATAAGCGTAGAGCCAGGGTAATCCGGGAAGCCAGGGGTTAACATGCACAGGGATTTAGTGTGGTCATTGATTGGCCAGTAGGGGGGGAATGTCTGCAGAGGTCAGTCTGTGGATATATACGGGTAGCCGGATGTCCGGGGGCGCAGACACGAGGAGGAGAAGATTTCACTGATATGTCGGATCTGAGGACTGTGCAGGAGCAGCTCTGCTCCATGGCAGAATCGATGGGGACGGACTGGCTACAGTCCCAGGTACAGTCCTAGGTAGCTGCCATGCAGGGAGCCTCCTCCTTGGCTCCGGCTGCTTCCCCATTGAGACGCGCTTCAGCCCTTCACCCCCTCTCCTGTGCAGAGCCAGTCAGGGAGCCCAGCCATGGACCCTCAAGCTCAGCCTCCTCTGGCTAGCTCTGGTGCGAGCGCTGGGAGGAATCCCTGTCATGGGTGGAGCTCTGTGGAATGGAGACAGAGCCCAGCGTTGTCCCCGGTCCCTGCATACAGGAGATCTTGGAGGGATAAGGCCGCCTCCCAGGTGGATGCCGCGGCGGGAGTGTCGGCTCGGTGTGCGAGGAGTCATTATGTGGGTGCTGGCCGGTCGGGCAGAGCGGCCGGTGAGCCCCTCACGACAGATCCCGGAAGGATCGGCAGAGCATGGGAGACGGTCTTTACAGCAGGACCCCTCATACCAGCGGAGGGGTGAAGAGGAGCCATGCTGCGACAACCAGGCACGAAAGTCCTGCGGGGCGGAGGCGCAGGAGGGACAGCGGGCAGCCTGGGACTTCTGCGGTCGGCACATCCATGCCAGACCCTCGGCTGCCAGATGATCCCCTGGATTCCTCACGATCCGAGGTCGAGCTTACCGGCTCTGAAGACGGGGTCGTTCTGCTGTGATCGGCAACGGGGGATTCCGGATCTGCGGCTGTGGGATCAGGTCCTGGTCAGTCCATGTCTAATTCCATATCTTCCTTTGTCTGCTATGTTGGGGGTTAGGGTGGGTCCGGTCCCCGGGGTTAGTACGTGTACCCTTACAGCTACAGTGGGCAGGGCTCCTTCCCCCCACATTCCCATGGCCGACGGGCTCTGGGCCCGCCGTGCTGGGTGATTCTGCTGTCCACGATCTTCTGGCTGGGCTGCATTCGTTAGTATAGCATTTTGATGGGGGCTCGGCTTCTGGCTCAACGCCAATGTTGTCGGGGGGTCTCGAATCCATTGGGAGCCAGCCATGGTGGCCCAGGCTCAGGCTGTTTCGGTTTCTGCACCGGTGTCTGGAGGGAGGATGGGTCACACAGCGGCCCTGGGGATGGCTAAGAGGGACATTAGTAAGAGCACAGATATGGTTCGCTTGGCCGATGCGGCCAAATGCGAGGTTTATGTCTGTTTCGAGGGTCCTTTGGGTGCGCATCCCAAATCTGAGGTGCGGGATAAGATTTGGCGGCGGGATTATGTGGAAATTTTCACATTGTTGTCTCTTGAGAAGTTTAACCAGGATAGGATTATCCTATCGCTACCGTGGACGTTTAGTAATTGGCTCCAGGCATTCACCATTTTTGCTAGCTTGATCAGGGAAAAATCATCTGAGAACTGTTCCCCCCTTTTTAGTTATCTGGCTGCCATTAGCGAGGCCCAGAGGGTGTATGGATTCGTGGCTTGGCTGCGTTATGATGAACAGTTTAATCAACGTAAGGCTTTTTGTCCCTCTCTACGTTGGAATCATCAGGTTATGGATACAACTCATGTCCTTGTCTCAGGCCTTCACCTTGGTTTCTTTTTTCCAGCGGGGGCCGGGAGTCCAACTGCTCCCAGACAACGGGACGCAAAACAGCAGGGCCAGTGCTGGGAATTCAAAGATGGTTCTTGCAGATTCGGCACAGGCTGCTAACATAGACACAAATGCTCTCATTGTGGGGGGCTCACCCCTTGTCTCGCTGTTTCAAAGCTGGCAGGGCCCGTTCCGGTGATGTTGCAGGAAAAAGGCAAGACTCCAGTGTTTCCGGTTCACCCGCGCAGTTTTCACGTGTTGGGTTGTAGATGGTTGGGCTCTTTTCATGTGTATCGGTGCCTTCCTATGGGCTGCTCCTTATCTTGCCCCTTTTTCGAGACATTAAGCTCTTTCCTGGATTGGGTGGTTCGCGACGTGGCGGGTGTCAATTCATTTATCCATTACTTGGATGACTTTTTGTGCGTTGGCCCTCCCTCTTTGAATTTATGTGGGATTCTCTTGGCTATGGTTCGGCACCTCACTGAGCATTTTGGGATTCCCCTCGCAGCTGACAAAACAAAGGGGCTCCACGTTGTCTAATAAATTCCCAGGGATAGTAATTGATTTTTAGGCAATGGAGTGTCGTCTGCCTAATGACAAGTTGCTTTCTCTCAAGGAAGAGGTTCATTTGGTGTGTGGCAATCATAAAATACAGCTCCGGGAGTTATAGTCTCTCCTCGGCAAGCTGAACTTTGCTTGCCGCATTATGCCGATGGGCAGAGTTTTTTGTCGGTGGCTATCGGTAGCTACAGTTGGGGTACATTCGCCTAGGCACTTCGTTTGGTTAAACAGGGAGCATAGGGCCGACCTGCGAGTGTAGCAAGTTTTTTTTGGAAACTTTCAATGGTCGGTCTCTATGGATGGAGGGGCCTGTCAGCAGTTATGATCTGGAGCTTTTTACTGCCGCCGGGTTTACTGGCTATGAAGCTTTCTTGGGGGGGGTCGTGGATAGCTTCGTAATAAAAAGGTTTGTCTCCACTGTGACAACCTGGGAGTGGTTCAGGTTATCAGCTCACTGTCTGGGTCCTCTCCTCCCGTAATTCGGCTTCTACGACATCTTGTTTTATGTTGTCTTTAGCAAAATATGTTTCTTTAAGCTTTTCATCTTCCGGGGGTGAAGAGTATGTTGCCTGACGCTCTCTCTCGTTTTCCAGTTGGACAGGTTCCGGGAGTTGGTGCCCCTTGTCCTCCTTGGATGTGGTGGATTGCGTTGGAGTCACCTCCGTTTTGATTTGAGGCTCTTTGAGTGAGTCAACGTGGTCTTCATACAATAAGATCTGGTGAGAATGGGGGGAGCTTCTTCAGAGGGCAAGTGTGGATATGGGCAGCTCCGAAGTGAGACATCTCAGGATCTATTGTCTGTTTAAGTTTTGTTGACGGCGTGACTATCTCCGCCATGAACTGCAGTCTGGCCAGGCTGGCCTTCCTATTTAAATTGCAGGGCTTCCTGGATTTTACCAAGGAATTTTTGGTAAAACAGGCCCTGCGAGGTTACCGAAAAGGCCGACCAATCACTTTTGACATACTGCAATCTTTGCTCCTGCTGACAAGTGCGGTGTGTTCTTCTGTTTTCGAACTAGACTTTATGTCCATCCTCATTTGGTTTAAGCTAACTTAGTTTTTTGGGGCGTCTTATTGTTATTCATATTATGTGTGTTAATCTGTGTTTTTGGTTACAGTTTTCATGTTCTGTGTTGTGTCTATGTATTTCCTTTCAGATCATGCTTGCCTCGTTTGGATTTTGGGTCACTCCTTCATTCATTGGGGGGCCAAGAGGGCTGACGTCAGACCTAATGGCTGTCAGCTGGGTTCCCTGGGTACGAGGCCAGCATCAAGTGGATAGGTGTTCCGGGAATGTTGTGGAGCTGGGTGATCCCGGAGGTCCATAGGGTTTCACGAGGGACAGGTCCCCAGACTTTCTGGTCTTGCATGCTGGTGGCAATGACCTGGGTGTCCATTCTAGATTTCTATATTTGTCTAGAATGAAAAAAAAAAAAAAGGGGGGGTGGAATCAATAGAGAAAGGAAAAGGTGTGAAGAAAAAAAGAATGCAGGGTTGGTAGTCCAACGAGAAGGGGGGGGGGGTTAATTCATCAAATGGAAAGAGTCAGGTCAAACTGAGATTGGGCTATTTAAACAAAGTCAGCATGTATAGACATCTACTCATATTTTTGCTATTCCCATTCCCTGAAATCATTGTCCAATTTTTTTCTTTGTTTTAATTTGATCTCTAAAGCATCCCAGTCTTCGGCACTAGAATAGAATCTCTGCTTCCTTTCCCAATTTGCATGCGTAATGTGAGATAATTAAGGCTGAACACATTGAAGGACAGTTGAAGCTTGTACAGACAGAAATTTTCTTTATTAGATATGCCTCTCTGCATTAATATCCTCTCGCTAAATGAGATGACTGCACAGAGCGTAGGCTCACACCTGGCGCCGGCGTCTCTGCTCAAGGTGTGGGGAGAAATATTCCCAACTTCATGCTGTTTAAACAGGCTGCCTTACCCATACAAGGCACATTTTTTATTTTTTTAAAGCCTTCACCCACATTTAAAAAGACATCTCCACCCAATATTGATTCCTGTTCTGCATTTTTGCAGGTTATTTGGGGCAAAATAGTAAGTTTGTAATACCACCAACCACCCTCAACTTTCTCACCTTTCTGCGTCCCCTTACAAATTTTGCTGTTGGCTTGCTCTGTAATCAAAGGAGCTGATTTTGATTGGCTGGGTACAATACAATGATGATCATTGTAACAGCAAAGTTTTCAACTGTTATGAATAGCATTCATGACAGCTGTGATTACTAGTGATCTGTGATTGGCTACAGCTAATCACATGGTACAGGGTGCTGTGGTTGGCCCAGGTATAATATGATAGTTGTGGGCCAATCACAGCATAAGAAACACAGTTATGTTATGAATTAATTAATTCATACCAGCTTTGTTGACATTGTGATCATGTCATCGCATAGTGATGACATGTGCGATGACATGATCCCCCAGCCGATCGAACTGGCCGGGCAACGGCAACCACAATTTGCATGCGTAATGTGAGATAATTAAGGCTGAACACATTGAAGGACAGTTGAAGCTTGTACAGACAGAAATTTTCTTTATTAGATATGCCTCTCTGCATTAATATCCTCTCGCTAAATGAGATGACTGCACAGAGCGTAGGCTCACACCTGGCGCCGGCGTCTCTGCTCAAGGTGTGGGGAGAAATATTCCCAACTTCATGCTGTTTAAACAGGCTGCCTTACCCATACAAGGCACATTTTTTATTTTTTTAAAGCCTTCACCCACATTTAAAAAGACATCTCCACCCAATATTGATTCCTGTTCTGCATTTTCGGGGTCGCCCCCTTGGGTTGAGGGCATGGACAGGCTCTCAGTGGGTCCGGGATCGTACTTGAGAGGATTATTTGGTTTTTAAAGAAGTCTCTGGTTAAGCGAGCCTTCCTGGAGGAAAGGAAATGTAAGGACCCTCTGAAGAAGACTATAACCTTTGAGGTCGAAATGCCTTGGGGCATTTCCATACATCGGATAGTGCAATTTCGAGTGTAACAACGTATCACTCATTTGTCTCGCCTTGTATATACCAGAGCTCATATTTTAATTATTTTTTTATATATGCATTGTGTCTAACCATCCTTTGAAATAATAATAAAAAATCTGTGATTTTTTTTTTACAAAATATTTGACTCCTATTTTATGCTAAAAAGCCCCGTGGGGAACTATCCACTTTTTTCTTTTCAAAGATTGTAATTGGGGTGTGCAGCCCTCTCAGGCTCTCATATATGTGTTGCTCTACGATATAGTTCTTTGCGAAGTGAAGCTTTACCTAATTTACTAAGCTCTGGAGCAAATTCACTTTGCAAATTGCACAATCTGTTTGCTTTTAGTAAATCAACCCCCAAGAGTCATTTATGAGAGTCAGTGACTCTCCCAAAGCTGACTGAACTTACTTTTTAAAGTGTTACTAAACCCAGAACCTGCATTTATTATATCTGGTCTCCCACAGTACACAGAACATGGGAATGCAATTATTTTAGTAAATGTAAACTGCTAAATACCTTTTCTCCTCAGCAGTATATAGCAGTCTTGTGATTTCTATCAGTGTCTGGTGAAGCTTGTAGGAGGAGTTTTCAAACTGCACTGAGCTATCCTATGAGGCTGCCGGGCTCCTGACCCTCTGTCTGGATGACATGTCTGGACAGAGCCGATTGGCCCTGTGCTGATCACATGCACTCTACCAAGAAAAACTCTCTAGCAATACACACCACACTGAGCATGTGCAGCCTGACTCCAAAGGCTCTGTCTTATGATTGTGTTGCCCACAATTTAAAATGTGTTTAATCTCCCAGGGGAACCAGTACACCCAATGCATCCCATTCAAATATGTACAGCAGTTTTAAATTAAATTTCCATTTTTAGTTCTGGGTGTAGCTCCACCCCCAGGCTGAAGCCCAATTTATTGGCATTTCTATTGGGAGGTACAGTCAGAGCTGAATCCACCACCATATTCATTCTGAAGCTCTGCCGTGTAATTGTGATGATCTGTGCCTCCTTTGCAATCTTAATTTTTACTGTAACAAAAGCGAGCACATTAAATTAATTTAACAGCTCTGTCTGTTTGTAAACTCTGTTACATTCCTGTCTGGGGGTGGCATGCAGACATTTTTTTTTAAAGTGTGGGATCAAAAAACAAAACAAAAAATCATACACATCTATGTGGTGACAACATTGATCCAATGCTGCAGCTCTCCCCCGTCGGCTCTAAGACCGAGAATGGAGCAATCACCAGACCGCTGATCAATCAGCTCTCGATCTTCACCGAGCATTCACTGATTCTCTGCTCTGCCCCTCCAGTACTCACTGCAGCGCTGGGCTGTGGAGGGGGTGAGAGCGGCTGGCCCAGGTTCCCGACATTACTGTTGGGATGTGCAAAATCAATCTGCCCAATCAAAAGAAAACGTGTATAAATATATACTAATAAAAAAGTAGCCGCTGTCACTTTAAAAGTGATTCCACTCCGCTTACAAAATGATATAAACCAAAGACAGTGCTGCGCTACTGTGTGAATCAAATATATTATAAACTTGATAAATTCATAAATGCAAACATTATTAAATAAATCCACTGAATGCGATTAATGAATCAAAAAAATCTAAGTTCATGCAAATAAATGGTGACTGATTGAAGAGGATCCCAACCTGAATCAATTCACCCAAAGTGCCAATTTTTCAAAAGAAGTTTCATAAGCTGCTCACCTTAAACATGAGTCAAATCAGCAGTGTTCCCTTCTGGGGATAATGAAGATAGCTGGCGTGGTATGGACACTTAACCTCCTTCAACCAAGGCTCCTTCTTTGGGTTCTGCAGAACTCCATTAGGATGTAATATGCAAAAAAGAAGGCAACATCTAGTGCTCTCCCTTTAAGATGATTTAATAATGTAAAAAATTGTTAGATACAGTTGTGCTCATAAGTTTACATACCCTGGCAGAACTTATGATTTCTTTGCCATTTTTTAGAGAATATGAATGATAACACAAAAACTTTTCTTTCACTCGTGGTTCATGTTTGGCTGAAGTCATTTATTATCAATCAACTGTGTTTACTCTTTTTAAATCATAATGAAAACAGAAACTAGCCAAATGGCCCAGATCAAAAGTTGACATACCCCAGTTCTTAATACCGTGTATTGCCCCCTTTAACATCAATGACAGCTTGAAGTCTTTGTGGTATTTGTGGATGAGGCTCTTTATCTTCTCAGATGGTAAAGCTGCCCATTCCTCTTGGCAAAAAGCCTCCAGTTCCTGTAAATTCTTGGGCTGTCTTGCATGAACTGCACGTTTGAGATCTCCCCAGAGTGGCTCAATGATATTGAGGTCAGGAGACTGAGATGGCCACTCCAGAACCTTCACTTTATTCTGCTGTAGCCAATGACAGGTGGACTTGGCCTTGTGTTTTGGGTCATTGTCATGTTGGAATGTCCAAGTACGTCCCATGCGCAGCTTCCTGGCTGATGAATGCAAATGTTCCTCCAGTATTTTTTGATAACATACTGCATTCATCTTGTCATTAATTTAACCAAATTTCCTGTGCCTTTGTACCTCACACATCCCCCCCAAAAAAATGGCCAAGAAATCATAAATTCTGCTGGGTATGTAAACTTATGAGCACAACTATACACTCACAAGTATGGCACAATAAGCCTGTGCTAGATGTAAAAGCATTCAGACAACCTAGTCGAGAGATGGCCGCAATGTGACGTCAGTACGCAGGCTCCGCCCCCCTAGACGCATGTCGTCAAGGCATTGATCTTTACTGAAGATGTCAACGCCTTGACGATGCGCATCTAGGGGTCGGAGCCTGCGTACTGACATCACCTTGCGACCATCTCATGACTAGGTTGTCTTTACAGCTAGCACAGGCTTATTGTGCCTTACTTATCTACCATTTTTTTACATTATTAAATTGTGCACTGCCAAAAAATTAGTTCATTTTCGTTTCATTTGTTTTTTTGATTTTTTTTTTTTTTTTCATTTTTGGGTCTTTTGTTATGATCGCAATTCATGAATTTGTAAACTAGTAAATTTGAAAATTTGAAAGAATAACTAACTAATAATAATTAACTATTAGATTATAGGTATTGGAATTTGGTTTCAAATTTGGCTGTTAGTGAACGTAACGAATATGAATTTATCTGAAGTTACAAATTATTCAAAATAACAAATACCTGTCTGTAATACAAAGTCATCTGAACCGGTATTGGAACACCATTCTGTCTATCATAGGAGCCGCTCCAGGAGGCAGAACTTCGTATTACAGAGGCCGCCTAGGAGATCCTCGCTCTATGTAATCTGACGTGAGGCTGCAGACGGGCATTGATCAGGCTGCATTGATGGTCAATGGTGAGGCTGCAGATGGGCACTGATCAGGCTGTAATGGAGAGGCTGCAGATGGGCACTGATCAGGCTGTAATGGTGAGGCTGCAGATGGGCACTGATCAGGCTGTAATGGAGAGGCTGCAGATGGGCACTGATCAGGCTGTAATGGAGAGGCTGCAGATGGGCACTGATCAGGCTGCAATGGTGAGGCTGCAGATGGGCACTGATCAGGCTGTAATGGTGAGGCTGCAGATGGGCACTGATCAGGCTGTAATGGAGAGGCTGCAGATGGGCACTGATCAGGCTGCAATGGTGAGGCTGCAGATGGGCACTGATCAGGCTGTAATGGTGAGGCTGCAGATAGGCACTGATCAGGCTGTAATGGTGAGGCTGCAGATGGGCACTCATCAGGCTGTAATGGAGAGGCTGCAGATGGGCACTCATCAGGATGTAATGGTGAGGCTGCAGATGGGCACTGATCAGGCTGTAATGGAGAGGCTGCAGATGGGCACTGATCAGGCAGCAATGGTGAGGCTGCAGATGGGTACTGATCAGGCTGTAATGGTGAGGCTGCAGATGGGCACTGATCAGGCTGCAATGGTGAGGCTGCAGATGGGCACTGATCAGGCTGTAATGGAGAGGCTGCAGATGGGCACTGATCAGGCTGCAATGGTGAGGCCGCAGATGGGCACTGATCAGGCTATAATGGAGAGGCTGCAGATGGGCACTGATCAGGCTGCAATGGTGAGGCTGCAGTTGGGCACTGATCAGGCTATAATGGAGAGGCTGCAGATGGGCACTGATCAGGCTGCAATGGTGAGGCTGCAGATGGGCACTGATCAGGCTATAATGGAGAGGCTGCAGATGGGCACTGATCAGGCTGTAATGGAGAGGCTGCAGATGGGCACTGATCAGGCTGCAATGGCGTGGCTGCAGATGAGCACTAATCAGGCTGCATTTATGGGCACTGATGAGGCTGCAGATGGGCACTGATAAGACTGCATTGATGGGCACTGAACTATTCAAAGTTCTTTATTTAAAATGTAAGTTTTTTTCCTAAAACATTCCTCTTAAAATTAAGGTGTGTGTGTTATACCCCTGTACACCGATAAATACGGTAATAATACCACTAATAATAATAATAAAAAGTTTTTGTTATTATTATTGTTATTTTGTATTATTAATTTGTTACATTCCTTTTGTTTAGATGCGGCATTCGGGGAGGGGAACACTGCTGATTTGGCTCATGTTTGAGGTGAGCAGCTTATGAAACTGGTGGAGGCGAAACACACAGTATTCTTTTGAAAATTTGGCACTTTGGCTGAATTGATTCAGGTTTGGATCCTCTTCAATCGGTCACCATTTATCACATTCAGTACATTTATTTAATTATATTTGCACTTATGAATTGATCAAGTTTATAATATATTTGATTCACACAGTAGCGCAGCACTGTTTTTGGTTTATATAATTTTGTAAGTGGCGTGGAATCACTTTTAAATGACAGCGGCTACTTTTTTATTAGTATATATTTATTCACATTTTCTTTTGATTGCGCCAGTTGATTTCGCACATCCCAACAATAAAGTCAGGATTCATCCCGATTCCTGACCAGCAGCTGGAACAGCCTCTCAGCATGCCACTGAGAACCTGAGCCAGCCGCTCCCACCCCCTCCACAGCCCAGCGCTGCAGTGAGTACTGGAGGGGCAGAGCAGAGAATCAGTGAATGCTCAGTGAAGATCGAGAGCTGATTGATCAGCGGTCTTGTGATTGCTCTGTTCTCGGTCTTAGAGCCGACGGGGGAGAGCTGCAGCATCAGATCAATGCTGTCGCAACATAGATGTGTATGATTGTTTTGTTTTGTTTGTTTTCTTGATCCAAAACTTTAAAAAAAATGTCTGCATGCCACCCCCAGACAGGAATGTAACAGAGTTTACAAGCAGACAGAGCTCCTAATTTAATGTGCTCACTTTCTGGCTCTGTGATGTCAGCCAACAGCTGGATGCAGTGGCAGCCCGTGCATTGTGGGTGCACGGGCGCCGCCCCCCCTATCCCTGCCGCCGCCCTCCCTATCCATGCGCCCGGCCCCTTTCAGGACACCAGACGTATTAGAGCGAGAGGCTCTAATAGGCTTCAAAATAGGGTGGGCACGGGTCGCAGAGAATGCGCCCTGATCCCACCCAATTGTGTGACCATAGCAAACAAATTTTCGCTATTTTCACACTACAGTGCCTCCCCGCCAATCAGGAGGCAGGTCAGCGAGACCTGTTTCCTGATTGGCCAAAGCGCCGGGTTGTCCTATTGGATGCCCAGCTCTTCGGAAGAGGAGACATGCAGAGGAGGCATGCGCTGAAGGAATGGACACCTCCGCTGCTGCCTGCACTCTTGAGGAGACACAGGAGGAGAGGACACCACAGCCCAGTAAGTGAAAGGCCAGACCTCCGGGGGTTGCCTTTAGAGTACCGTGAGTACTACAAGCCCCGTGGGGGGGTGGTTGCTGTCAGAGTACCACAAGTACCATGAGCCTGGGGGGGTTGGTTGCCCTGTGAGTACCACTAGCCACGCGGGGGGGGGGGTTGTGGTTGCCTTCAGAGAACCGCGAGCCCCACGGTGGGGGTGGTGGTAGTTGCCTTCATGGGGGGGGGGGTTGCTGTCAGTGCCGCAAGCCCCCGGTTGCCCCGTCCAACCAAGTCTTGTGTGCTGTTACCAGGGGAGCTCTGCACAGGGACAGGGAGCATATCCATCCGGACAGGAGAGATTGATTGTAAGCTGCCGGGATGGGGTGACATAAGCATGGTGACAGGTGACAGGAGCAATTTGAATTTGACCGGCACACCACTCATCTCATCCACAGTGTTCATGATCTGTGAGGCTGCCCTATATATACCATGATCTGTGAGGCTGCACTATATACCATGATCTGTGAGGCTGCACTATATACCATGATCTGTGAGGCTGCGCTATATACTCTGTCCTGTGATGCTGGGGCTATATACTCTGTCCTGTGATGCTGAGCTATATACTCTGTCCTGTGATGCTGAGCTGTATACTCCTGACACTATGGGTGGAATACAGGGGATGGAGTGGGTGGATTCTATAAGGGGTGGGCCTTATGAGAAGTGGGAGGGGTCAAAAAGGAAGGGCGGGGTCTGGCGCCCCCCCATCCTAAAACTTCACCAGCCGCCACTGGCGGGATGGAGAAATATATGAGCATTTTAACAAAATATATTGGAGGAAAAAGTAGAACTGTGCAATGACTGTGCATTCTCTACACCTCCAGATTCCATGGAAGACAGAGTCCCCTCTGTCCAGATCGCTTGTCCTTTTTTTTTTTTTTTTGCAGCTCAGCTTATGAGGCAACACCGCTGGCTGACATCTTGTCTTGCGCTGCCGTTTGCCAGCAAACTAAAAATAAACAGCTTAGCGTTTCTGATTTATGAATATTCAGCATTTTGAAACATATTTTATTCCTTGCCAGATCTATGGATGAACTCTTCCCTCAAACCAAACATCAATTACTGCAAAATGTATGCTGATTGCCAGTGACATGCTTCATAAAAAAAGAGCGTATGCACGGCGTGGAAGGGAGCCAAGCAAAGCCGTGTTATATCGCGCTCTGTCGGCATGTGGAATCGCTGGGTTCTATGATCAGGAGCTGACGGAGAGTATCGCTGGCATCTTATGTATAGATCTCAGAATAAAAGCAGTCTGGATTATTTTATTTGATTTTAAGGTGTTTTCCCAAGTGCTGAAACCCAAAGCCAAATGACAGAACAAAAAACACAATTTAAGTCACTGCTTTTTCTTTAAAAATAACTAAGCTAAAGATTAACCGCTTGCCGACCAGCCGCCGTCATTATACGGCGGTAGGTTGGCTCCTTCCCACGAGCGCCGTAGCTGTACGTCAGTCCCTTTAACAGCTATAGCAGGTGGGGGAGCCGATGCCCGTGGCCGGCGGCCGAAATGTCCGCCGGCCACCCACGATCACTCCACAGAGAGCCAGAACGGGGATCTGTCAATGTAAACAAACAGATCCCCGTTCTGACAGGGGAGTACAGAGCGATCGTCTGTTCCTAGTGATCGGAAACAGCGATCTCTCTGTACTCCCAGTCAGTCCCCTCCCCCCACAGTTAGAAACACCTCCCAGGGAACACATTTAACCCCTTGATCGCCCCCTAGTGTTAAAGTGATTGTAAAGGTTCAGCTTTTTTTTCTTTTTAAATAACAAACATGTCATACTTACCTCCACTGTGCAGTTATTTATGCACAGAGTGGCCCCTCAACCCCCTCTTCTGGGGTCCCTCAGTGGCGCTCCTGGCTCCTCCTCTTCTCGAGTGCCCCGTTGGAGAAGCGCTCTCTACGACGGGACACCCGTGCAGGCGCGCTCCCGTGTCCTGCTGCTTCCTTGAAACAGCCAGCAGGACTCAGCTCCGCCCCCCCAGAGCCCGCGTCATTGGATTTGATTGACAGCAGTGGGAGGAAATGGCTGCGCTGCTATCAATCTATCCAATCAGGTCACGAGACACCAGCTGGAGCTGGTGTGCTCGTTCACGTCACGCAAATTTCGGGGCTCAGGTAAGTATAAAGGGGGGCTCGGGGGCACTGCTGCAGTAAAGAAGGTTTTTTTACACTAATGCATAGAATGTATTAAGGTGAAAAAGGTATTAAGGTGAAAAACAGCGAGGGTTTACAACCCCTTTAACCCCTTCCCTGCCAGTGTCATGTATACAGTAATCAGTGCATTTTTATAACACTGATCGATGTATAAATGTCACTGGTCTCAAAAAAGTGTCAAAAGTGTCTGATCTGTCTGCTGCAATGTCACAGTCCTGCAAAAAATCTCTGATCACCGCCATTACTAGTAAAAAAAGATAAATAAATAATAAAAATGCCACAATTCTTTCCCTTATTTTGTAGACGCTTCAAGACCCCTTTTACACTGGGGTGTTTCTTAGGCGCTTTAGCGCTAAAAATAGCGCCTGTAAAGCACCTGAAAAATGCCTCATCTGCAGTCCTCGTGTGAGAGCCCGAGTGCTTGCACACTGTGGCGGTGCGCTTGCAGGACGTTAGAAAAAGTCCTGCAAGCAGCATCTTTGGGGCAGTTTGCGAGTGGTGTATACAACGCACCTCCACCGACCCCTGCCCATTGGAATCCATGGGCAGCGCTGCCGAAGCACCTGAAAAGTGCTTCGGCAGCAGCGCTACACAGGCGCTTTTGACCCTTTTTAACCCCCTTTAGGTGGTTATAAGCACCTCGCTCCCGCCCGAATAGCGGCACCAAAGTGCCGCTATAACAGCGGTAAAGCACCACTAAAATTAACTGATTTTTATTTTTTGGGGGGGGGGGGGGATATTTATTATAGCAAAAAGTAAAAAATATTGTTTTTTTTTTTCAAAATGGTCGCTCTTTTTTTGTTTATAGCACCTCAAAAGATAAAAACCGCAGAGGTCATCAAATACCACCAAAATAAAGCTCTGTTTGTAGGGAAAAAAGGACGTCAATTTTGTTTGTGTACGGCGTTGCACGACCACGCAATTGTCAGTTGAAGCGACACAGTGCCGTATCGCAAAAAATGGCCTGGTCATTCAGGGGGGAAATCTTCCGGACTGTAAGTGGTTAATAATAACATTAAATAACATTCAATTACAATTACATTCAATTCAATTACAATATGAATTGTACGCTATATTATTTATTTACTTTATTCGCTATGGTTTTTTTTCCCACGAAAGTGGAGTTACCCTTTAAGCGCCGGTTTCTCATTTTTGGATTGGACTTCACCCGGGAAAGAGTATTGCTTTGCACTGGCTGAAAACAGCAAATGTGAGAGCTCGAAATATTCCATGAGCTGATCACACGATCTGAAATGTGTATGGTGGAAGGCTTTAGTGCTTGCTCCTGGAACAGATGCTAGAGCGATCTTAGTGTGAGAATCTGGTCCCCACCACTAGGTGTCGCATTAAGACCACCGACCAGGAAACCACTGTACATTGTATACCACATATATATACATTCATGGGTGGCTTGTATACATAGTTCACATTCCTAAATGCAAGAGTGATTTTTATTTTTTCTCTTTTTGGACCAAATCCCTTTTGTACTTTGTATTTAGCTGTTGTCCATTTTTTTAGCTGTTGTCCATTTTTTACCTTTGATAAAAAGAGATTGCATAAACAAATGTTTAATTTAACCACTTACAGACCAGAAGACTTTTCCCCTTCACAAACAGGCCATTTTTTGCGATACGGCACTGTGTCGCTTTAACTGACAATTGCGCGGTCGTGCGATGTTGTACCCAAACAAAATTGACGTCCTTTTTTTCTACACAAATAGAGCTTTCTTTTGGTGGTATTTGATCACCTCTGCGGTTTTCATTTTTTGCGCTATAAACTAAAAAAGACCAACAATTTAGAAAAAAACAAAAACTTTACTGTATAAACTGAAAAATGCTTGAAGAATTCACTTTCCTGTGAATCAGTTAACTAATATTTAGTTGTATAAGCAATGTTTCTGTGTTGCATGAACTCCACCACATTCTAGCACCTGCTAATAGGTATCTTAGCCCAGGACGATTGCACTTCATTCCCCAATTCCTCTGCATTTCTTGGTTTTAACTCAGAAACAGCATTTTTGATATCACCCCACAAGATTTTATTGGATTAAGGTCTGGGGATTGGGCTGGCTGCTCCATAACATTAATCTCGTTGGTCTGGAACCAAAATTATGCTCGCTTACCGGCAGGGGTGCATCCAGAGTCTAGTCTCGGGAGGGGCTCTGCCAGAAAATAAGGTGTTGCTTACAGAACTGTATTTAACACATCATACAGTCCTAACCTTGTTTAAAACAGTGACACATTTATCATTCCTAGATTAGATTATTACACGCAGTGAGACCTTGGTCTACGAGCTTAATCTGTTCCAGGAGAATGCCTGTCATCCAAAGCACTCGCATCAAAGTGAGTTTCCCCAAGGAAGTCAATAGAACAAAAGATAATTCGTTCCGCATTGACTTCTATTGCATGCAATACTGCATGTGGCCAGAGGTGGGGGGTGCCGGAGAGCCTCGGGAATACACAGGGACAGCTCGACTGAACTTGGAAACACTCGGAAAAGCTTGGAAACACTCGGAAACTGAGTATTTCCGAGTGTTTCTGAGTATTGAAGAAGGTGACCATGTGGGGGACAGTAATGAAGAAGGAGTGATTCCAAGTATTTCTGAACGACTGGCTCCGAACCGTTCCATGTGTCACCGGCGCCCAGGCACCTCTGGCCAAGTGAGATACTATACACCACATTAGCTTGAATTCTGCTCATTTTGCGAGACAACACTCGCAAAAGGAGTCAGGATTTTTTTTAAAAAGTTGCTCGTCTTTCAAAACGCTCGTTATCTGCGTTACTCATTAACCAAGTTTCCACTGTATTAGATATTTATCTTTACAGATTAGATATTACCCCCGTTCGCCCACCCAAAAAAAGATGCCCCACTTGTGTCACCTTTCTTCTTCATTACTGTCACCCACTTGGTCACCTTTTTCATTACTGTCCCCCACTTTTGTCAGCTTCTTCTTCTTCAAAATCATCCCCCACTTGTGTCACCTTCTTTATTACTGTCCCCCACTTGTGTCACCTTCTTCTTCTCTATTTCTGTCCCCCACTTGTGTCACCTTCTTCTTCTCCATTACTGTCCCCACTTGTGTCACCTTCTTCCTCTTCATTACTGTCCTCCACTTGTGTCTCGTTCTCCATTACCGTCCCCAACTTGTGTCACCTTCTTCTTCTCCATTACTGTCCCCACTTGTGTCACCTTCTTCTTCTTCATTACTGCCCCCCCCCCACTTGTGCCACCTTCTGCTTCTTCATTACTGTCCCTCACTTGTGTCACTCACCTTCTTCTCCATTACTGACCCCACTCGTGTCACCTTCTTCTTCATTACTGTCCACCCACCTGTGTCAACTTCTTCATTACTGTCCTCCACTTGTGTCTCGTTCTCCATTACCGTCCCCCACTTGTGTCACCTTCTTCTTCTCCATTACCGTCCCCCACTTGTGTCACCTTCTTCTTCTCCATTACCGTCCCCCACTTGTGTCACCTTCTTCTTCTCCATTACTGTCCCCACTTGTGTCACCTTCTTCTTCTTCATTACTGCCCCCCCACTTGTGCCACCTTCTGCTTCTTCATTACTGTCCCTCACTTGTGTCACTCACCTTCTTCTTCTCCATTACTGTCCTCCACTTGTGTCACCTTCTTCTTCACTACTGTCCACCCACCTGTGTCACCTTCTTCATTACTGTCCCCCCCACTTGTGCCACCTTCTGCTTCTTCATTACTGTCCCTCACTTGTGTCACTCACCTTCTTCTTCTCCATTACTGACCCCACTTGTGCCACCTTCTTTTTCATTACTGTCCACCCACCTGTGTCACCTTCTTAATTACTGTCCCCCACTTGTGTCACCTTCTTCTTCTCCATTACTGTTCCCCACTTGTGTCACCTTCTTCTTCATTACTGTCCCCAACCTGTGTCACCTTCTTCATTACTGTCCCTCACTTGTGTCACCTTCTTCTTCTCCATTACTGTCCCCCACTTGTGTCACCTTCTTCTTCATTACTGTCCACCCACCTGTGTCACCTTCTTCATTACTGTCCCCCACTTGTGTCACCTTCTTCTTCTCCATTACTGTCCCCCACTTGTGTCACTCACCTTCTCCTTCATTACTGTATACTACTATTCCATTCAATCCTCACCTTATCCCCTCTCTGGGGCTGGGCTCTGGTGAGTGGTCCGTTCCATTTGTTTAGATGCGGTATTCGTTATTTCGGATAATTCGTAACTTCAGATAAATTAGTTTTCGTTACATTCACTAACAGCCAAATTTGAAAGGAAATTCCAATACCTATCATTTAATAGTTAGTAATAGTTAAGCTATTAATAGTTAGTTATTTTTTTAGATTTTTGAATTTTCGGGTTTTGGAATTTACGAATTTTCGAATTTACGAATTACAAATATTCAAATTTATGAATATTCGGAAAAATTTGTTAAATGGGTTTTCTTCAATTCGGATATCTCCGAATTAACGAATTTGTCGAAATTAGTTGAAAAACGAATTGCGTATGTCTAGCCTCAGCTCTGCTCCTGTGTGAAGGGGGGTGTGTCCCTTTCCTCCAATCAGGTCTCAGAGCTCCTCACTGATATAACTTCAGGTCTCCACCCCCCTGCTTTTTCAGAGCTGAGAGATCCCGTGTGAATTCTGCGCTTTGAATGGATGTAGGGGAAAGACGGCTATAGTTACAACCTATGTAGGAGGATTTGTTTGTATCACCTGAGGCCAGTCACTTCACTGGGTATATAGAAGGGTTTACAACCACTTTAACTAATCTTCAGGCCTAAAATAGATTTTTTTAAACGTGTGCAAAAAAAAAAAAAAAAAAAAGAAAAGAAAAGGAAAAATGGCTCTGGAAGCGAATAGGTTAAAGTTATAAACCATGAGGAAGGCGCATGCATTAAAGGATGCATATGATTTTTTTTTGCCTTGACATATATACTTTAATATTATTATCTCAAGAAATATAGAAATGCCAAACCTGCCACAATGTAATGTATAAGTTAAGCAAATGATGCTGTAAAGAAACAAAGATTAATGGCTCTCTGGGGAAAATGCGTCTGCAGCCTTGAAACTATCTATCCAGATCCATCCTTAGCATGACTTGCTTTAGGCTATAAAGGACAATCAGGGATCAGAATACTGATCTATTACTTGTGTGTGAGAGATAACATCATTTCCGTGAAGTGATTCCACTCATAGACTCACAAGAACAAAGAGGCCCCGCTATTCTGCTTGAGTTCCCTTCCACCAACATGCATAAGTCAACACTTATCGGAGATCCTCTAAAGCAGTGCTCTCCAAACTGAGGCCCTGGGGCCGGATGCGGCCATTTGCTTGCTTTTATCTGGCCCCTGGCGCACTATTTCATTCACTGACACCAAAAAAGGGGCGGAGTTCCTCCCAATGACGCCAACAGTGGGTCCATTGACACCAAGGACTGGGGACCATTCCTCCCAATGTCACCAAGATAGGGCACAGTTCCTCCCAATGACACCAACAATGAGCCACAATTCCTCCCAATAACACCAAAGATGGGGTACAATTGCTCCCAATGACACAAACAATGGGACGCCATTCCTCACAATGAGGCCCAATGACACCAGTGATGGTACCCAGGTCCTTCCAATGACACCAGCAATGGGCCACAATTCCTTCCAATGACACCAGTGATGGTGCCCAGTTCCTCCCAATGACACCAATGATGGGCCACAATTCCTCCCAATGAAGCCAAAGATGGGGCACAATTGCTCCCAATGATACAAACAATGGGACACTATTCCTCCCAATGATATCAACAATGGGGCCCAATGCCACCAGTGATGGTGCCCAGCTCCTCCCTTTGACACCAACAATGGGCCACAATTCCTCCCTATGACACCAACAATGGGCAACATTTCCTCCCAATGACGCCAATGATGGGGCACAATTGCTCCTGATGATACAAACGATAAGAAACTATTCCTTCCAATGATATCAATAATGGGGCCCAATGACACCAGTGATGGTGCCTAGTTCCTCCCTAGGACACCAACAATGGGCCACAATTCCTCCCAATGACACCAGTGATGGTACCCAGTTCCTCCCAATGACACCAATGATGGGCCACAATTCCTCCCAATGATGCCAAAGATGAGGCACAATTGCTGCCAATGACAGAAACGATGGGACACTATTCCTCCCAATTATCTTAACAATGGGGCCCAATGACACCAATGATGTTGCCCAGTTCCTCCCAATGACACCAAAGATGGGGCACAATTCCTCCCAATGACACAAACGATGGGACACTATTTCTCTCAACGACATCAATAATGGGGCCCAATGACACCAATGATGGGGCACTATTCCTCTCACTGACACCAATGATGGGGCACTATTCCTCTCACTGACACCAATGATGGGGCCCAATGACACCAATGATGGGGCTCAATGACACCAATGATGGGGCCCAATGACACCATTGATGGGACACTATTCCTCTCACTGACACCAATGATGGGGCCCAATGACACCAATGATGGGGCACTATTCCTTTCACTGACAGCAATGATGGGGCCCAATGACACCAATGATGGGGCACTATTCCTCTCACTGACACCAATGATGGGGCTCAATGACACCAATGATGGGGCCCAATGACACCAATGATGGGGCACTATTCCTCTCACTGACACCAATGATGGGGCCCAATGACACCAATGATGGGACACTATTCCTCACACTGACACCAATGATGGGGCATTGTTTACTCAAACTGATGCCGGTACTTTTTCTACTCCCAATGGCCACAGTGCGGCCCTCCTAAAGTCTGAAGGACAGTTTGTAAAAAAAGTTTGGGGACCTCTGCTCTAAAGCCCAGCACACACAAAGAGCTTATCGGACAAACGATCGTCCGTTTTTTTTTTTGGATGCTAGTCTCATCGAAAATGAATAGGTTACTGAAGTACGAAAATTCTCATACAACAGAATAAAAGTTTGGTAGTTATGTAATGTATTTGTATTGTATTTGTAGACGAAAACTGTATTGATTAAAAGAGAATTGTACGAGAAAAATGTTCCTGTTTGTCCCTTCTGAAAATTTCAGATGACAGCTGTGTACTAACGATCAGATTATCATACGATCGCTGTACAATATTCTGATCATGTGTATGGGGCTTAAGGCTCCCTTCACACCTGGGCGTTCTGGAATCGGGTGATGCTTCCTGCGATTCCAGAATCGCAGCAAACACAGGACGCATTTGCGATGCCATTACTTGTTAATGGCACCCCAATTGCAGTGCAATTTTTTTTTACCAAAAGGAGCAGGAGCTTTTTTTGGTCAACATCTTCGCGTGTTGAGGTTTACGGCGTCAGCCGCTCGCGCGATCGTCAAGAGACAAAATGCACTAAAATTGCGGCAAAAATCGCACCACCAAACACTCTTGGCTTCCTGGCCAAGAGTGTTTGGTACATGAGTTTCTTTGGAGCGTTTTTTGCGCGGAGGGAGGCCCATTTGAATGAATGCTGGAGCTCCAAAAATGTGCCACAAAAAAACACAAAAAAGCTTAAAAAAAAACTTGGTGCAGCAGCTGTGTAACTGCACTACGCTTAGCTGTGAATGGAGCATAAAAAAATAATGGCATCCAAACGCTTCTCCAGTTTTGCCACGATTATGGAGTCCCAGACAGAATAGCAAAATTCCGCCCACGATTCCAGTACACTCAGGTGTGAACGGAGAAGTTTTTTTTTTTTACCTTAACTGGTGTAAAAAACTTTAATGTTCAGCTCCTCCCAACCCTCTATAATTGAAGGAAAAAAATCAGTTAGACATGTGCAATTCGTTTAATTCCAAATCTGTTTTTTAACAAATTTCGACAAATTTGTTAAATCGTAAATATCCGAATTAACAAAAACCTGTTTAACAAAATTTTCCGAATATTCGTAAATTCGAAAATTCGAATATTAGAAAATTCACAAATTCGTAAATTTGTGAATTCTTACATTCTAAAATCCAAAAATCCGAAAATCTGAAATAATAACTGACTAATAATAACTTAACTATTACTACCTATTAAATTATAGGTATTGGAATTTCCTTTCAAATTTGGCTGTTAGTGAACGTAATGAATAAGTTATGAATTATCCGAAATAACCAATGCCGTATCTAAATGAATGGAATATAATGAATAATAATAAATAACAATAATAATAATAAAAACTAATTATTATTATTAATATTATTATTATTATTATTATTATTATTATTATTATTATTATTATTATTATTATTATTATTATTTATTACGATTATTATTATTATCAATATCATTATTATTATTATTATTATTAACAAATTAATAATAATAAAAACATATTATTATTATTGTTTTTATTATTATTTATTATTAATTTGTTCCATTCCATTTGTTTAGATGCAGCATTCGTTATTTCGGATAATTTATAACTTTGGATAAATTCGTATTCGTTAAGCTCACTAACAGACGGATTTGAAAGGAATTTCCAATACCTATAATTCAATAGGTCGTTATTATTAGTTATTTAGTTAGGTATTCTTTGGAATTTTCAGATTTTCTTTCTTTCCTATTTTCGGATTTTCGAATTCTCGAATTCTCGAATTTTACAAATTTACAAATGTACAAATTTACAAATTTTCTAATTTACGAATTTTCAAATTTACGAATTTTCGAACTTTCTAGTTTACGAATTGCGATCATAACGAATGACCCGAAAAAAAAAAGAAAAAACGAATGAAACTAAAATGTAATATAATATAATTTTTCGGCAGCACACATGTCTAATAATTGCATAATATATGGCCAGCCTTAATCTCTTAGTCTTGATATATTTGGTATCTATTTGCTCAACTCAGTCTCATTTTTCATATTTTATTGAAAACTTGGAGAATGTATTGTGTTTGTGTGCACTAAAATTGAGTTGAGTCATTTGTTTTTTACTGAAAGTAAAGGTTTGATAAAAAAGCCCTAATATCATGTGACATAGAAAAAAATGAAACTGCCATTTTTTAATTTCATGGGTCATTTGCTTTCAGAAAACACATACTACTTTGAGGGGGTTTTGAGTGTATGTTATGCAAATTTTTATTTTACAAAAAAAAAAAATCAGCCATGCATGTACAAAATGAGAGAAAAAAGAAAAGAAAAGGGGAGCGAAAGGGTTAAAGCTCCAAGATTAGCTATATTGTCATCTGAAGCAGAAGGGACCAGATAAAACCGCATCACTATGGGGTTCTGCTAATTGAGAGATGACCCCATCCTACAAACTCCGAGACATCATCTCCAGTATGAGCAATCTCCGCTTACTCCTTCCTTGTAGAAGTTGTTGATTACTGTACCTGTCATTGTGTCTATGTTTTTTGGTGTTGTCAGCTTTTCTATAATGTGGTTGGCCTTTCGTCTCTGCTCTTCAATACATATCATCATAACATACAGCCTCTAAGTGATGAAAGCTGGTTCAACACTGATACCCTGCTGATGCAAGGAGTGAGAAAGCTAGAATAATAAAGGATATAGATCTACAGTAGCGATGAGCACGATGTTTGAGTCAAACGTAAGTTCGACTCGAACATCGAGTGTTCGCCTTTTCGCCGAACAGCGAACATTATGCGGTGTTTCGCAGCAAATTCGAAAGCCGCGAAACACCATTAAGTCTAACAAGAAAAAATAAAAGTGCTCATTTTAAAAGCTTATATGCAAGTTATTGTCATAAAAAGTGTTTGGGGACCCGGGTCCTGCCCCAGGGGACATGGATCAATGCAAAGAAAAGTTAAAAAAACGGCCGCTTTTTCAGGAGCAGTGATTTTAATAATGCTTAAAGTGAAACAAAAAAAATGAAATATTCCTTTAAATATTGTGGCGGGGAGTGTCCTTAGTATGCCTGTAAAGTGCTGCAGTTTTCCCGTGTTTAGAACAATACCACAGCAAAATTACATTTCTAAAGGAAAAAATCTCATTCAAAACTGCTGTCGGCTGTAATGTATTGTCGGATCCCGGCAATATAGATAAAAATCATTGAAAAAAATGGCATGGGTCCCCCCCCCCAGTCTATTCCTGTCCAAAATCAATACCAGACCCTTATCCAAGCGGGGGGACAAGAGAGCGCCCCCCTTCTGAACTGTACCAGGCCCTCAATGTGCTTTGGGGGGGACAAGGTCCCCCCAAAGCACCTTGTCCCCATGTTGATGGGGACAAGGGCCTCATCCCCACAACCCTTGCCCGGTGGTTGTGGGGGTCTGTGGGTGGGGGGCTTATCGGAATCTGGAATCCCCCTTTAACAAGGGGACCCCCAGATCCCGCCCCCCCATGTGAATGGGTATAGAGTACATTGTAACCCTACACATTCACAATTAAAAGTGTCAAAATGGTAAAAATGACAGTAGACAATTTGGGACAAGTCCTTTATTTAAAAAAAATGTCCATTCATCTTCAATCACAGGGTCCTACGACCTGAGAAAAAGAAAAAAAACGTTAAAATACGCCTCCTTGGGAGGCTTCCGCTGACTGAAGCCTCTTTGCGATGACAGCTGTTATATAGCTGAGGGCGGGGCCACCTGATGATGTAAATGGGTGACAACGCCCCCTCTGACGCCATGTGACATCAGAGAAAGGCGGGGTCATCCATTTACATCACCGTGTGGCCCCGCCCTCAGCTATATAACAGCTGTCATCGCAAAGAGGCTTCAGTCAGCGGGAGCCTCCCATAGAGGCAGAGTTGTTGCGTTTTTTTTGTGTCGGGTCGACTTGAAAGGCCTGGTATGGATTTTGGGGGGCCCCCATGCATTTAAAAAAAAAAAATTGGTGTGGGGTTCCCCTTAATATTCATACCAGAACCAAAGGGCCTGGTAATTTACTGGGGGGGACCCATGCCATTTTTTTTCAATGATTTTTATCTATATTGCCGAGACCCAACAATTCATTACAGCTGCGAGCAGTTTTGAATGACTTTTTTTCCTTTAGAAATGTAATTTTGCTGTGGTATTGTTCTAAACACAGGAAAGATGCACCATTTTACAGGCATACTAAGGACACCCCCCGCTACGATATTTAAAGGAATATTTCATTTTTATTGTTTCACTTTAAGCATTTTTTAAATCACTGCTCCTGAAAAAACTGACATTTTTAAAACTTTTTTTTGCATTGATACATGTCCCCTGGGGCAGGACCCAGGTCCCCATGCTGTTTTTTCAATGATTTTTATCTATATTGCCTGGACTCGACAATTCATTACAGCCGTGAGCTGTTTTAAATTAGATTTTTTTCCTTTAGAAATGTCATTTTATTGTAGTATAGTTCTAAACACGGGAAAGATGCGTTACTTTACAGGCATACTAAGGACACCCCCAGGCACAATATTTAACCACTTCAATACAGGGCAATTTCACCCCCTTCTTGCCCAGGCCAATTTTCAGCTTTCAGCGCTGTAACATTTTGAATGACAATTGCGCAGTCATGTAACACTGTACCCAAATTACATTTTTATCATTTTTTCCCCCTTACAAATAGAGCTTTCTTTTGGTGGTATTTGATCACCTCTGCAGTTTTTGTTTTTTGCGCTATAAACAAAAAAAGAGCATCAATTTTGATAAAAACACAATATTTTTTTACTTTTTGCTATAATAAATAAACAGTGCCAAATCTTTGGTATAAATCGAAGAGATAGTGTCCCATCATTGGCATCAATAAAAGGGATAGTGCTCCATTATTGGTATCAATAGCAGGGATAGTGCCCCATCATTTGTATCAATGAAAAAGATAGTACTTCATCATTAGTATCAATTGGAGCGATAGTGCTCCATCATTGGTATCAATGGAAGGGATATTACCCCATCATCGGTATCAATGGAAGGGATGGTGCCCCTTCATGGGTATCAATGAGAGGGATAGTGCCCCATCATTGGCATCAAGGGAAGGGAGATTGCCCCAACATTGGTATTAATGGGAGCGATATGGCAATATCATTGGTATCAATGGAAGGGATAGTGCCCCATCATTGGTGTCAGTGGGAGGAGTTATGTCTCAAGGGCCGGATAAAGACAAGCAAAGGGTTGCATCTGGCCCACAGGCTGCAGTTTGGAGATCAATGTTCTAAAGGTTCATTCCATGCATTACTTCTAGTCCTAACAGGAATTGTAAGGAAATCTTTTTCAGTAGGGAGACAGATGACAATAAAACCAGACAGAGGGGCTAACCTTTCCCAGCTATATCCAAAATGAAATAAAACTTGTGACCGGGGTTGGGATTTAAAGACCAACTGCAGCTAAAGTGTTTTTATCTTTCAAAGTATCGGTGGGGTTAAAAATTAAAAAATGCAGCTCTTGCTAAACATACCCACTCTATCTGCCATACTTTCCCCTACAGGGGCTACTCATACAAACATTTGCACAGCTATCATGAATAACCTCTGTAATCTGTCTAATATGTTTATATTCAATGATCGTCAGCTCCATCTATGGTCATAGAAGATACAACATTTTAGACACATTATTGGGATTATTCGGGACAGCTGTATAAATGCTTGCGATATTTGTACAGCAGATTTTTTTCATTAATAGACCCCTAAGTCTCCACCACTCAATGGTACTGCTAATTCAGGTTGAACAACACCCAGCATCATTCATAAAACTTGGTGTGAGCCCTGGTTGTTAAAGGAGAAATAGATGATTGTGAAAATAACAAACATTCATGCTTATCTCTATGCTGCAGCTGTCGCACTTTGGCTCTAAGACCGAGAACTGAGCAATCACTTGTCTTCTGATTGTTTTGTTTTTTCTTTGCTCCAAGTGGAGAGTAGAGACTGTCAGCCACCACTCTCCGGTCTACCCCTCTAGCGCTAACTGGAGCACCTGGTTTAGGCTCACAAAAGGTGCTGAAAGAAAAAGCCAGTTCTCATTTAGGCAGCCGAAATTGGGATCCTTCCTGAGCCTGGAGCTATTCTGCCGTCACCTGATAGCGGGAAAAAGCCCATGATCAGCTGACTCTGAGTAGTAAGTGTACTCTTATGACCCACAAGAGAAGTAGGGCCATAAAAGCTTTGACCATATTTCTCTTTTAAGTTACATAGTTAGTAAAGTTGAATAAAGACACCAGTCCATCCAGTTCAACCTGAGTGAGCACCCACAATTGTCCCCATCCCCGCTCATTGCGTCCCATCAAGATACCCATCCACTATTTTATTATTATTTTTTTTTATATATATATTTAAGGTACGGTACCCATGTAGCACCATCTATCTACGCAGGGCTCCACACACACCCACACCGAAGGGGTCTTCAATCCAAGGTTCCCAACTCACACCTATACACCAGGGCCAATTTTTGGAATAATAAACAATAAACCTAACAGCATGTCTTTGGAGGGTGGGAGGAAACCCACGCAGGCACAGGGAGAACATGCAAACGCCAGGCAGGTAGTGTCGTGGTTGGGATTCGAACCAGCGACCCTATTGCTGCGAGGCAAGAGTGCTAACCACTACACCACTGTGCTGTCCATAAAGTACTCATCCATGGAAATTATTATTCAACCGCTGTATGTTTATAGGAGAATGCTGAAGAGAGTGATCACACATCATTATGTAGGACCATTCTCTGGAGTATCAGAACCTACCCACCAGCCTGTGGGGTAGGTGCAGTATGGTGTGGTGGCAGTAATCACACTGAGGCCCGGAGTGCAGAAAATGATGTATTGAAAAACTTGCAGAACAATACAACAGCCTGGCGGGGTGGAACCCCAGACCGGGAACTCACAGTCGATGCAGTGGAAAGTCAGCGGTGGTAGACCCAAGCTGAAGAGAGCCAAGGTAGGTGGAGTGTGTCGTGGCCAGTCCAACACAAGAGGGAGCTTGAGGATATGAAGCAGTAGACCCGCTTTCCCTACTCCACTGGAACCTTTCCCTACCACTAGAGCTGTCCCTGACAGATGTGTAAGCTCTTCCTACACTAGCCACTTTGCTAAATGTGTGCCAAAAGCTGGGGGCAGGGACCTAAAAGGACTCTTCTTGACCCAGGATGTTCACCAGGGTCACCAGCGTAGCCAGCCAAAATACTGCTCCAGGGGGCAGAGGAAACCATAGAGAAACAAAGTTTCTCCTGACTTCCTCTCCAGCTGCAGTGGCCTGAGTGCCACCTAGAGGAGAAAACTGACTGCATCTGCCTACAAATTGAAGACAGAAAAAGAGGTCTGGACTGAATAAAAAAAGAAAAAATTTATGTATACATCTAGGTAGGGTGGAACTGAAAATGGTGGGGGGCCCCACAAATTGGATTTGGCTTTTAAGATGTCTTCTCCTTGATTGGTCACACAGATTTGCAATAAGTAAATGTCACACCTCCTGTGGATTTTTTGCTGTGGCAGTAATGTGTGCGTAGAGGGTTCCATTGAGATGCTTACATTGTCCTAATTGGTCTTTGCTTGCTCATTTTTCCTAACAGAGCTGCAAAGTGCAAGCGTTTTGTTTTAGTCTGCGTGCAATGTTCTAGATAAATCCTTATTGGTGTTAAATACGAGAGTGGCAAGTCCACTTTAAACCTGTTTTCTACTGAGCCCACTTTGATAAATCAAGCCCACGCAGTAAATTAAAGCCTGTATCCACTCAGCAGCCATAAGGCAATTTCCAGTCCATTTACTTGACTATGCTTTCGTCTCCTCTTCTCAGTCTAAGCACTAACCTAAACTGACCTGTGTGTAATTCAGAACTGGATTCTTAGAATAACAGCTACTGGCTGCGCTAAGGATGGTTCTCGATATGTTAATAGTACGGTAGATTATGAATCTCACATACATTAGGATGTTGTGTAGGAAAGCATAGGTATGCTTGGAATTAGGGTTGCATCGATACCACTTTTTTAAGCCGGAGTACAAGTACCGATATAGACAGACAATGAGAGCTAATGTGAGAAGGGTTGAGGTAGTGTCTTAGTCCCAAATTGGTATGTACAACACAGAAAAAAAACATTTTGCCCACGGGACTTTTAGAGGGTTTTTTTTTTTTTTGGTTATTATTATCATTTATTGATCCATTTTTATCACCAGATACCTTTCTGCACCTCTCCTGAGGAAGCATGAATTACCTCGCGAAATGCGTAGAGATCAGTCGTACAGCAGCTACAGCTCGATTGGGGTATCTGTATGGTCCCGCATATCTTATATTTTCATATGTACTCTATGCAGCACCATTCATGTTTATCATCTATGTCTTCTTTATCATTGTGGTACATATGTTTTTAGATGTATGTAAATACATTTTTCATATTTTTATATCTACTGTCTGAGGTGTGACTCTCTAAAAGTCCTGTGGGCAAAATGTTTTTTTCTGTGTTGTACGTACAAGTACCGGTACTTTTTTTTCAAGTACTTGCCGATACTGATTACCAATACTTTTTTTTAATGTCATGTGACAGTGGCACTAATATGCAGAACTGATGGACACTGATGAGGTGTGGACTGTGTCAGTAGTTTTTTTATTTTATTTACTTTATTACAATTACATTTTTTACAATTTTTTTATTTTATTATTTTTTACAAAAATTTATATATATATATATATATATATATATATATATATATATATATATATATAATGCTTTTGGGAGGGGGTGGACTGTCAGTGTTTTTTTATTTAATTTTTTATTATTTTTACAATTTTACTTTTAAATATCTATTTATTACAATGTTTCCTTTTTTTTTATTTTTTTTATTTTGAGGTACGGGGGCTTTGGTGAGATGCCAGGGGTCTAAACAGACCTCTAACATCTCCCCTTTGAGACATGGAATGGGACAGAGGATAGAGATTCCCCAGTCCCTTTCTCAGCAGCTTCAGCTGCACTGAACATGAATGGACAGGAGACTGTGGCTCCTCTCTCCATTCATAAATGGAAGCATAGTAAACACAGCTTATGATGCTCAGTTATGAATAGATAGAGTCAGTGAAAGAGTTCAGAAAAGGAAGGAGCCGGTAGATTAAATATTTACCGACTCCTTCCTTTGCTCTCCATCCTGAAAGATCTGGGACAGGAGGGGGGGGGCGGAGGAGGACGGGGGGGACTGGAGGAGGACGGGGGAACCAGAGGAGGATGGGGACGGTGACCAGAGGAGTACACAGAGGGGGACCGGAGGAGGACATGGGGGGACCGGAGGAGCACATGGAGGGGGACCGGAGGAGGACGGGGGGGACCAGAGGAGGATGGGGATGACGACCGGAGAACACACAGGGGGACCGGAGGAGGACGGGGGGCACCGGAGGAACACAGAGGAGGACACAGAGGGGAGCCGGAGGAGGATACAGGGGATACTCAGGGATTATCGGTGCGGCGGTGGAGGAAGTTATAATCACTAATCTCCTTGTGTGGCTTTCAATAAAGCAGCTGAAAGCCATGGAGGGGAGAGGAGGAGAAGCGGCTGTCAGCTGCTTTATTGAAAGCCACACAGGTAGATAAGTGATTATAACTTCCCCTGCTGCCGCACCGATCATCCCTGACTGTTCTGGCATCGGACTAGGCATCGGGAGCATTTTCCCGAGTCCAAGTACTCGGGCAAATACTCAGTATCAGCACAGATACCGATACTAGTATCGGTATTGGTGCAACCCTACTTGGAACACTAGGTAACATACACAAGCCAGGCAATACGCCTTAAATAATGAACAGAGCAAATTTTTTCAAACTTTACTTTTCTGCATGAATAGTAATTTTACACAGAACTAATTTTTGCCAAAAATGCCCTCTCATTTTACCAACTAAAGACAAAAAAAATTATTTAAAGGTATCCTTCATAAGTATCTCATCTTGTGGCTTTTGCTACTGTAGCACAGACCCTCAGACTGGTACCCCTGTTTTGTCCCGGGTTCTTTTCCCTTCTGGGTCCCCAGACAGCCAGACACACAACTAGGGCTGCCACCTTTTCATCAAGCCATACCCGAACACTTTAGCGGAACACGGCAATTTTTTTTTCAGTATACACTATAGTATTGTAAAAGACCTGGATCAACTTTGAGTAGTATTGCGGCGCATGTAGCATCCGGTGATGAACAGTGGGTGTGGCCAAATTGTGTTAATAACGGGAGAAGCTGAAGGGGCATAGTTAAATCAAACAAGGTCAGTCTGTCCCATAGTATAATCAATCCCTGTTCAGTCTGTCCCCCAGTATAATCCATCCCTGGTCAGTTTGTCCCCCAGTATAATCCCCCAAGGTCATTCTGTCCCCCAATATAATACCCCCAGGTCAGTCTGTCCCCAAGTATAATCCTCCTAGCTCAGTCTGTCCCCCCAGTATAATCCCCTACTGGTCAGTCTGCCCCCCAGTATAATCCCCCCAGGGCTGTACATACCTCAGTTAAAGCGTCCCCCGTACCAATATAATTAAAAGCACTGGAAACAGATGGGAGTGGAGATGGAGATAGGAGGACTGGTGATGTGGGGCTGCCACTGATGTGTCCGGGTTTCAGGTGGACTGAAACCAGGACACAGGATTTAAAACCTGGACTGTCCAGGTGAATCCCGGACAGGTGGCAACCCTACACACAACACTTGCAGAGTCTCTCACAATAACCTGGCAGTGGATGGTTTTTCTTGGTTAAATTGCTGGTTAAGCTTGGATGGGGTGCAGGGGAAGCTCTGGGATACTCCAGATTTTAGTGCACAAACCTTTGTATGATTCCCATTCTGCCTATTCTCCTCAGGGAGAATAGGCAGAAACTAGAAACACAAGCACTTCAACGGTTCACCGGTTCAGGCTGGTGGTGGTGGTGTAATGGTGTGGGGGATATTTTCTTGGTACACTTTGGGCCCCTTAGTACCAATTGAGCATCGTTTAAACACCACGACCTACCTGAGTATTGTTGCTGACCATGTCCATCCCTTTATGACTACAGTGTCCCCATCCCCATGTTTTGAATCTAAGTCATTAGGAATGAAGGCAGTTCTGAAAGGGGGTCCAACCAGGTACTAGCAAGGTGTACCTAATAAAGTGGTCGGTGAGTGTATATTTTCTTTACTGGTCTAGGGAGCCAACAGCCCTCAGGTCAGTTTTCTCCTGTCTATCAATGAAACATCAGAAACATTTACTAAAAGGAATTGGTCTCCATGTCTCCAATATTCTCCATGAAGTGCAGAACATGTCAACACTAATTGAGTAACATACACTCCAAAAATATTATCTATGGTAAGCTTGTAGGCACTTGCCAAAAAATAAAGTACCCCCACTACATCGTGGCCTTTCTTACAATCTAAAAGCCTAATGAAAATATTTCAAAAACAAAGAAAGATGGTTCCTTACTCTTATGCCGCGTACACACACGGGAAATGTTCGACGTGCGCTTGTTGTTGGGAATTCTGACTGTGTGTAGGCTCCATCGGACATTTGTTGTCGGAATTTCCGACAACAAAAATGTGAGAGCTGGTTCTCAAATTTTCCGACAACACAATCTGTTGTCGGAAATGCCTATCGTGTGTACACAATTCCGACGCACAAAATTCCACGCATGCTCGGAATCAAGCAGAAGAGCCGCACTGGCTATTGAACTTCATTTTTCTCGGCTCGTCGTACGTCTTGTACGTCACCGCGTTCTTGACGTTCAGAATTTCCGACAAGATTTGTGTGACCGTGTGTACGCAAGACAAGTTTGAGCCAACATCCGTCGGAAATAAATCCAGGATTTCGTTGTCGGAATGTCCGATTGTGTGTACGCGGCATTAGAGGCAATTTCAGCAGAAGAGAAAAGACTGAGGCTTTGTGGACTGTAAAACACAAGATAGTCCACTATTATACTAAAAAGCCTCTTCTGAAAATTGCTTTTCTTTGGCAACCAGATCACAAAGAAGTAAAGTGCTTTGTGACTGCTGATAAAAATGAATCCTACACAAACAAAGGAGCGTGAAAGGGCTCGGGGGGGGGGGGGGGATGCAGAGAACCAGCTCTTGCGACAATCCTTCCAGAGCCTGCGCTATCCGCAGACATTTTCCGAATTAACTCGTCTTCTGCCTGACGTCTGCTAATTGCCAATTAAAGCAGCACTCCACATGGTGGATACATGGAAGTGTCCTAAAGGACAACAGCGGAACGTGTCATTACTTGTGGTTGTGGATTCCAATATTTCTTCGTTGTTTTCACAAATTAAGATTTCGGCATTTGAATATTTGTTGTAAGTCAGGATCCATGTTCATGTATGTCATGACAAATGGAAATGCTAGTAGTCATTAAAGACTTAAAGCTTATGAAAGACTTCACCTTCAGCCCTTTTTTTTTTCATTAACCACTCTTCTTTAAAGGGAACTTGTTCAGTGTAAAAAATGGGAGCTGCTGTTTTATATATTTATATATATATATATATATATATATATACAGTGGCGGCTGGTGCTCAAAATTTTTTGGGGGGCACAAACAAACTGAAAAAAAATACATCAATTGCAGCCACTGTGCCATCAAACGCAGCTACTGTGCCCATTAAATTGCCACCACTGGGCCATCAAACGCAGCCACTGTGCCCATCAAACGCAGTCACTGTGCCCATCAAGCGCAGCCACTGTGCCCATCAAGCGCAGCCACTGTGCCCATCAAGCGCAGCCACTGTGCCCATCAAACGCAGCCACTGTGCCCATCAAACGCAGCCACTGTGCCCATCAAGCGCAGCCACTGTGCCCATCAAGCGCAGCCACTGTGCCCATCAAGCGCAGCTACTGTGCCCACAAATTGCCGCCACTGTCCCATCAAGCGCAGCCACTGTGCCCATCAAACGCAGCCACTGTGCCCATCAAACACAGCCACTGTGTCCATCAAGCGCAGCCACTGTGCCCATCAAACGCAGCCACTGTGCCCATCAAGCGCAGCCACTGTGCCCATCAAGCGCAGCCACTGTGCCCATCAAGCGCAGCCACTGTGCCCATCAAACGCAGCTACTGTGCCCACAAATTGCCGCCACTGTCCCATCAAGCGCAGCCACTGTGCCCATCAAACGCAGCCACTGTGCCCATCAAACACAGCCACTGTGTCCATCAAGCGCAGCCACTGTGCCCATCAAACGCAGCGACTATGCCCATCAAACACAGCTACTGTACCCATCAAATGCTGCCAGTGTGCTCATCAATTGCCGCTACTGTGTCCCATCAAATGCTGTCAGTGTGCATCGCCCGACACTTACCCGCCTCGCAGCGGGTCAGCGGCGGTGTCCTGCACGCTCCTCGATGTCTCCTTCCGTCCTCCCTATCAGGCGTCCAATCACAGCGCCTGACATTTCAGCCAATCAGGTGACAGGTAACATACCTGAGCACCTGACTGGCTGAGAGGCAGTTCACATGTTAGCAAAGGGAATTCCTTCGCTTTACTAACACACAGCTGAGTAAACAGCGAACGCACAGCATTGCTCCCGCTGTTCACCTTTTTGGGCGCCCATTAGAGCCTACGGCTCTAATCAGGTGCTTCCAAAAAACACCCCCGCCGCTGTAATTCAGTTGGTCCGCGCCCGAAAAGGGGCCGGACACCTGAATAGGGGGGGTCAGCGGCGACCATAGATAGATTCATGCAATGCATGAATCTATCTATGGTGATAGAGCGGTGCCAGGAGAGAGGGGGCGGGGCTCCTGCGCCCTTTATGGTCACACTGCCACTGTATATATATATATAAAGGTACAGTCTCCAAGGTCATTATCTTACATATTTACATAATTGGTAAGGTTGAATAAAGACAATAGTCCATCCAGTTCAACCTGTGTAGGTGTGTGTTCATGTAGATAATCATTTCCCATATCCTTGTATATTGTGTTTGCTAAGATGCACGTCCAAGAGTCTTTTGAAACTATCAATACTGTACTTCCTATAGACACCACCGATTGTGGAAGGTAATTCCACATCCTTACCACCCTGACAGTGAAAGACCCCCTACGCAGCTTAACGTGGAGCTCCACCCAAAAGGGAAATCTCCGCTTGTTTGCTCCCCCCCTCTGATGCCACATTTGACACCTTTCAGGGGGAGCGGGTACCTGTCCCCACTTCCACGAGACCTCGCTCCGGACCTCGCCGCAGGAAGTCCGGCCCCCCTCCTCCTTCCCCTGCCAGTTAGAAAGCACAGCGGGCTTGGCACATGTACAGTAGGGAACCAGCTGTGAAACCCAAAAGGCTTCACTGCTGGTTTCCCTTAGCACGAATGTTGGCGGCAGCACCCGAGAGGAAAACCGGCTGGGGTGCTGACATCGCTGGATTCCAGGACAGGTAGGTGTCCGAATATTAAAAGTCAGCAGCTACAGTATTTGTACAGAATGCTAATTTGTAGTCCCGTGAGCCTCCAGGTAATTGACCAAATCTGGTCTCCAAAATAGTATATCTTTGCAAATGATCAGCTGCTAACATTACGCATGTCTCATAACCATGCAAAATAGTTAAACCAATAGTATTAATAGATTTTGTATATGTTAAGCACAATATCACTTTATTAATATTTTAGTGGAAATGTCTTATTTTTTTATTTTGATAAGCGCAGCGTGTGTACAATTTGGTTTAACTACAGTATTTGTAGCTGCTGGCTTAAAATTTTTGGAGGGAGGGGCTGGACCTCCTCTTTTTGGTTAAACCGCTTCACTTCCAATCTCATTGTGTGGCCCCGTGTCCTCCTTTACTCCCTGAGACTGAATAGTTCCCCACCTTCACTGGGATTACCATTGAGATATTTGTATATTGCTATCATACAGTATCTCACAAAAGTGAGTACACCCCTCACATTTTTGTAAATTATTATATTATTATTATTATTATACGCGATTTATATAGCGCCAACAGTTTACGCAGCCCTTTACAATGTAGAGGGGGGACAACAAAATTACAGTACAGTTCAATACAAAAAGTAAAGGAGGGCCCGGCTCGTAGAACTTACATTCTAAAGGGAGGGGGTGGTGGTTCAAAAGGTAATAGCTGCAGAGAATTATTTGATGGGGGTGGCTCAGGGATAGTTGTTATGTGGGTGTGGGATGGGCTTCCCTGAATAAATGAGTTTTCAGGGATCTCCTAAAGGTGGACAGGGTAGGGGTTGATCGGACATTCTGGAGCAGGGAATGGGAGGGATGGGAGAGGCTCTGGAGAAGTCCTGAAGGCGAGCATGAGAGGAGGTAACAAGGGAGCTAGAGAGCAGGAGGTCCTGGGAGGAGCGGAGGGGACGATTTGGGCGATATCTGCAGATGAGGTTGGTGATGTAGCTGGGGGCGATGTTGTGAATGGACTTGTATGTTATGGTTAGCATTTTGAATTTTACACGGTGGGGTGGGGGAAGCCAGTGAAGAGATTGGCAGAAATTGGTAAATATTTTATTCTATCTTTTCATGTGACAACACTGAAGAAATGACACTTTGCTACAATGTAAAGTAGTGAGTGTACAGCTTGTATAACAATGTAAATTTGGGAGGGTGCATGTGATCAGCCCAGGGCCAATCAGCACTGTCCAGAGAGAGGGTCAGGGGTCCTGCAGCCTCATAGGACAATCAGAAGTGAATGAAAGCTCCTCCTACAAGCTTTAACCAGACACTGATAGAAGTCACAACTCTGCTATATACTGCTGATGAGAAAAGGTATTTAGCAGTTTATATTTACTAAAATAATTACATTTCTATGTTCTGTGTACTATGGAAGACCAGATATAGTGAATGCAGGGTCCTGGGTTTAGTAGCACTTTAATTCTAGGCTTTGCTCATTTCAGTCACATACCGGCTATGTCTTGGAAAATAAGTATTACCACTCCCTGGTTCTTGGAAAACTCCAGATCTGTTAATACTCAAGTCAACATCGTTTTTGAACAATTTATAGCACTTAATGTTTTCTAATGACAAGCACAGACGTCAGCCCCTGGTAATAAAGTGTGGCGGTAATGAATCGGGACGCCTATGTGCTCGAGCCCAG
Source organism: Lithobates clamitans (assembly GCA_037952925.1). Taxonomy (NCBI): domain Eukaryota; kingdom Metazoa; phylum Chordata; class Amphibia; order Anura; family Ranidae; genus Lithobates; species Lithobates clamitans. The sequence goes on from JBBGZY010001119.1 coordinate 331,448, forward strand.
CCTCTTCTACCTCTTATCACTCATTACAAAGGATTTCTTTTTGCTACTGAGAAATCAAAGATTTCTGTTAAGTCTTAAATGTCTTTAACCCCTTGGTGGACTCTTAATACAGCAACTGGGAATTCTTACCAATGGCAGGTCCCAAGGAGATGAATTTTGCGCTCTATGACTCTGTAAGTGTTACAGCAGAATCGTCGGGGCCTGGAACGCTGATTTCACCTTGGAAAATGGGAAGAAAAAAATAAATCGCTCTAATCGTTAATGAGGATTTCAGATTATGTATTTATGCAAAGATGTTAACAGTCTAGATGAATGAATGTTTTGTCCTTGCCAGGCTTTCCTTTTTCTCTTGTACATCTTTCAACTTTTTGACAAGTGCCTTTTTTCTGCGATTTTTTTTTTTTCTCTTCCTATAACAGAGATTGTAAATGATTTCATAGGGAAGGCTTTTATTCAATAATGAAGCCATGGAGAAATTGGCTTTGACTTCCCCATATAAAACTGGAATTTTTTACTTGAAGGTCTTGCAAAACTGGGCTTTTGTAGAAGGAACCACATGGACCTACAACCAACTACAAATTCGGGATTGTGACCTCCCCTTAGCATGCGTCAGATGATCTAATAAAATGTATGTAAAGCCAAAACATTTTTTTTTAGATTTTGAACAAAATTGAGAAAGGTAAAGACCAGTTACATAGTTACATAGTAGGTGTGGTTGAAAAAAGACACAAGTCCATCAAGTCCAACCTATGTGTGTGATTATAAGTCAGTATTACAGTGTATATCCCTGTATGTTGCGGCGTTTAGGTGCTTATCTAATCATTTCTTGAAACTTTCGATGCCCCCCCGCTGAGACCACCACCTGTGGAAGGGAATTTCACATCCTTGCCGCTCTTACAGTAAAGAACCCTCTACGTAGTTTAAGGTTAAACCTCTTTTCTTCTAATTTTAATGAGTGGCCACATGTCTTGTTAAACTCCCTTCTGCGAAAAAGTTTTATCCCTATTGTGGGGTCACCAGTACGGTATCTGTATATTGAAATCACATCCCCTCTCAAGCGTCTTTTCTCCAGAGAGAATAAGTTCAGTGCTCGCAACCTTTCCTCATAACTAAGATCCTCCAGACCCTTTATTAGCTTTGTTGCCCTTCTTTGTACTCGCTCCATTTCCAGTACATCCTTCCTGAGGTCTGGTGCCCAGAACTGGACAGCATACTGTAGGTGCGGCTGGACCAGACCAGTGCTCCACATAAAACCAGAATTTTTTTACTTGAAGGCCTTGCAAAACAACCAACCACACATTTGGGATTGTAACCCTACCCTAAGCGTGTGTCGGATGACCTAATAAAGTGTATGAAAAGCCAAAACATTTTTTTTCACATTTGAAAAAAAGTTAGGAAAGGTTAAGACCAGTGCCCCACAGAAAACCCTATTTTTTTACTTGAAGTCCTTGCAAAACTTGGCTTCTGTAGAAGGATCAACATGGCCTCAACCAACCACAAATCCATGATTATAACCCCACCCTTAGCATGTGTTGAATGATAGACATGTGCAATTCGTTTCGTAACGAATCGAAATTCGGCCAAATTTTGCATTTTTCGGACATTCGGATGCATCAGAATGTTCGAATAAAAAAATAATGAATTTCAACTAATACGAAAGAAATTGGAGCGGATATAACGAATGAATTCGTCATGATTCGGTAATTCATTAAAGATCTAATGAAACAAAAGGTCAACGCAAAGTAAATCTTACAGTCCAATCAGATGATTCATTTTGTGCTGGAGGTTGGATTACTGGCAAAGTGCATTCCTGAGAACTGAGTGAGAAGGGTGTTGTATTGTATTTGAGCAGAGGAGAAGAGATATTGTCATTGTGTGTGTTAATAGATTCAATAAACAAACGACTTTCCAAACTACGAATGATTATCACGAATATATATATACATACATTTATAAATATCGAATTTCAACTAATAGCGGATATAACGAATGAATTCAACATGATTCGAGATTCAGAATAACGAATATTGACACTCTACGAATAATAACGAATTATCCGAAAACGAATTAAAGTAACATAACGAATATAACAGAACGAAATTATGTATTTTACGAATGACAACAAACTGAAACTAAACAAAATCTCCCGCTGTGCACAAGTCTATTGAATGATATAATAAATGTGTATGTAAAGCCAAAACATTTTTTTTTAATTTTAAATAAAGTTGGGAAAGATTTATGCCGCGTACACATGAGCGGACTTTACGGCAGACTTTGTCCTGTGGACTTTTTGACGGACTTTCCGAATGAACGGACTTGCCTACACACGATCAACCAAAGTCCGACGGATTCTTACGTGATGACGTACGACCGGACTAAAACAAGGAAGTTCATAGCCAGTAGCCAATAGCTGCCCTAGCGTTGGTTTTTGTCCGTCGGACTAGCATACAGACGAGCAGACTTTTCGACCGAACTCGAATCCGTCGGACAGATTTGAAACATGTTTAATTTCTAGGTCCGTCAAACTTTTGAGAAAAAAAAGTCCGCTGGAGCCCACACACGATCGAATTGTTCGACGGACTCAGGTTCGCCAGACCAAGTATACCGTAAAGTCCGGTCGTGTGTACGCGGCATAAGACCAGTGCCCCACATAAAACTAGATTTTTTTTTTTTTTTTACTTGAAGGCCTTTCAAAACTTGTCTTCTGCAAAAAGAACCACATGTCCTCAGCCAATCACAAACTCTGGATTGTAACCCTACCCTTAGTGTGTGGTCAGTACACCATATTAAACCAAGTTTTTTTTTAAATCTGGTTTAAACACAAAACACAAATTTGGGATTGTAACCCTATCCAAAGTGTGTGTCGGATGATCTAACAAAATGTATGTAAAGCCAAAACATTTTTTTAAATTTTGAATAAAGTTGGGAAAGGTTAAGACGAGTGCCCCACATAAAGCTGGATTTTTTTTTCTTGAAGGCCTTGCAAAACTTGCCTTCTGTAGAACGTATGACCTCAATCAATCACACATTTTGGATTGTAACCCTACCCGTAGTGATCTTTTTACTTAAAGACCTTGTAAAACTTGCCTTCTGTAGAAGGAACTACATGAACTCAGTGTAGGAAAGAAGTGTATGTAAAGCCAAACATTTTTCTTTTTAATTCTGAATAAAGTTGGGAAAGGTTAAGATCAGTGCACCATATCAAACCAAATTTTTTTTTTTTATCTGGTTTAAACACAAAACACAAATTTGGGATTGTAACCCTACCCAAAGCATGTGTCGGATGATCTAAAAAAAAGTGTATGTAAAGCCAAAACTTTTTTTTAATTTTGAATAAAGTTGGGAGGTATGAGGAGATCTCTCCAAAGGGAGAGGATATTTCCTTTTAGACAGTTGCCACCAAAACTGGTTTTGTATGATAATGCAAACATTTTGGATTTCCCGTTACTTTTTATACCAGAGTCAATGATAACCAAGACCAATGAAGATGGTGCAACTCCTTATACTTTGCACCCTCTACAGGCAGAAAAAAAAAAAAAAGAAAATGGTGGCTCGGGAATGAGCGAGCAGCAGCAGAATGAAGAAGATGGTGGCAAGGGAAGGAGTGACCGGTAGCAAAAGATATTTTCTTGGTATGTGGCCAGAATTCACTTTAAAGGGAACTTTACTTCCGCCACTTAACATATTTGCTGGTTTCCCCAAAAAAATTAAAAATTACATGCCCAGCCAATCCACTGGTGTTTTGTAGGGATTTGCCATTTAGCTACTGGTCACTCCTTCCCTTGCCACCATCTTCTTCTTCATTCTGCTGCTACTCGCTCATTCCTGAGCCACCGACTTCTTTTATAATGTCAAAAGGGGGCCAATCCATTGGTGCTCTGTAGGGATCCACCATTCTGCCATTCTGCTGCTGCTTACTCATTCCTGTGTCACCATCTTCTTCTCTAATGTCAACAGGGGGTCAGCTGTCTCGTCCTGGTTCTTGCAGCTGCCCTTCTGCTGATGCGCTGTGGTGCATGCATGAAGGGGCTGACTTCAAGAACCAGGAAGAGCCAGCCGACTCTATGATGATGTATATTACCTCAGAGCCTCCTGGGGTGTCTGATGTAGGCCTGGGGGTAGTCTACAGCACAAGCAAGCAGCTGATATATCAATCTTGCCCAGGCAAGAATCCAGGAAGTGTGGCGCTGTGTTCCCCGGGCCCAAAAGAAAGTATTAAAAAAAGTTCAAGTTTTGAAAGGCGTGGGGGGTCAGCTGTCTCGTCCTAGTTCTTGCAGCTGCCCTTCCGCTGATGCGCTGTGGTGCATGCATCAAGGGGCTCACTTCAAGGACCAGGAAGAGCCAGCCAACTCTATGATGATGTGGATTACCTTGGAGCCTCCTGGGGTGTGTGATGTAGGCCTGGGGGTAGTCTACAGCACAAGCGAGCAGCTGATATGTCAATTTTGCCCAGGCAAGAATCAAGGAAGTGTGGCTATGTGTTCCCCCCAAAAGAAAGTATTTAAAAAAGTTTCAGTTTTGAAAGGCGTGGGGTAGGAATTGAATGCTCAAAGCTAGGTGTGAAGGATGAAGATCCAATTTATGCATATCACTAAAGTAGCATTCAGCTCAATGAGTGGGGAGCGACAGCACACACTGATCCTACTTAGTTTAAATATGTGTTGCTTAGGGACTGCGTGGAACATCGGAAATCCCCTCTAAACAAAATGGCTGCAGGAACAGAGCGATCACCGTCTCGCATTTTCTTCCCCCTGGAAAGAAAACAATAAAAGCATCAGCAACGCTCTGTAGGAGCCTCCACGGGCTGAGACAACCTGTCAAAGATTTACATGCCACGTCATTTAAATTTCTTAGCTTTATTTCAAGGTCATCTTGCTACGCAAAGAAAAACATGGTTTCCTCCATTACAAAAGCAATCACTCAAAGTCGAGAGTGACAATTAGCAAAGCTTAACTGGATCCTGCTTGGCGGAGACGCCTATAGCGGCAATTCATAATCTAAATGTGTTTTAAATGCTCTGCAATTAGATTGAAAGAGTCCATACTGCTGGTCTGATATGTTGCAGGAGTTGATCATTCTGTGGGTGTTCTATGTCGCGGCCTGTCCCGGAGCAGCAGTCTGAGAACAGTGGCATTTGCCTGGAAGAATGGTCTGCATGAGGGTTTTCTTTGGTCTCTGCAATTATTATTACTCTTATCATTATACAGGATTTATATAGTGCCACTGCCAACAGTTTGCGCAGTGCTTTACAATGCAGAGGGGGGACAGTACAATTACAATACAGTTCAATACCTATAGATTGTGCTACCTCTATAAGGTCTGCCTTAACGTGGTGGAAAAGCAACACCTTCTTACTCCGGCCCTCCTCTCTTCTCTCCTAGCAAGTATGTCCCTTTTTTTGTTTTGTTTCTTTTTCTTAACCACTTCAGGCCCAAAAGATTTTACCCCCTTCCTGACCAGAGCACTTTTTACAATTTGGCACTGCGTCGCTTTAACTGACAATTGCGCGGTCATTCGACGATGTACCCAAACAAAATTTGCGTCCTTTTTTTCCCGCAAATAGAGCTTTCTTTTGGTGGTATTTGATCACCTCTGCGGTTTTTATTTTTTGCTCTATAAAAAAAGCGACAATTTAAAAAAATATATTTTTTTTTTACTTTTTGCTATAATAAATATCACACCCCAGACGATGTCCTTGGAGACGAAACGTGTCAGGAGGTCTCCACTGCCCCCATTTGATTTTACACAAGCGCCGTTTTTATCTGCAAAAATGTGAGTTTTCTTACTTTCATTAAAATTTACCATTTTTTACTCAATGTAATTACACTATGTGGCCCCCTTTGTTTTTTCTCCTCTAACCATTCCTAATACACCTATGGACCTTTGAGTATTGTCCTGCATGAGATACAACTGTTCATATCTCCACCTTGATGAAAATCGGGAGTCTCCGTTCCAGGCTACTGATAGTCCCATTGTCCATGCAAGGGAGTTCTGTACTTACTCATATGAAGTCTTGAACTATTTTTGTCGAATAGTATTAGTTTTCCTTGTGTGGACATTTATCATTCATATTTATTTTATATTTATACACACATTTATGTTTTTGTATATTTGAGCGTTTTATGGGCTCACTGCCCTTATTTTGGTTTGTGTGTCACATTATCTCTTAGCGCTACACTATTTGTTTTCACCTATTTTGCCATTTATTCAAGGTTAGCTATCTTTAAGGGCAGCGCTGAATTATTTGCTACACTTTTTGCTATAATAAATATCCCCCAAATTTAAAAAAAAAACAAAAACAAATTTCTTCATCAGTTTAGGCCAATATATATTCTTCTACATATTTTTGGGGGAAAAAAAAATCCCAATAAGCGTATATTGATTGGTTTGTGTAAAAGTTTAAGCGTCTGCAAACTATGAGAAAGATTTATGGCATTTTTATTATTATTTTATTTTTTTTACTAATAATGGCGTGATCTGCAATTTTTAGCGGTACTGCGACATTGCAACGGACAGATCAGAGACTTTTGACACTTTTTTTTGGGACCATTGGCATTTATTCAGCGATCGGTGCTATAAAAATGCACTGATTACTGTGCAAATGTCACTGGCAGGGAAGGGGTTAACACTAGGGGGCGATCAAGGGGTTAATTGTGTGTTCCCTCAGTGTGTTCTAACTGTATGGGGATAGGATTGACTAGGAGAGGAGACATATTGTTTTTCCTACTTAGTAGGAACAAACAATATGGCTCCTCTCCTCTGTCAGCACAGGGATTTGTGTGTTTACACACAAATCCCCGTGCTGGCGCTCGTGCACGCGATCACGCGTGGCTGGCGGCGATCATGCCTGCCGGCCACGCGCATCGGGTACCCAGCCGTGCAGCGGGCAAGCGTGCGTGCCCTCTGGTGGCCAAAAAAGGGTAGGACGTACCTGTACGGAATTCCACCCAGGAGAGCCATTGTGCCGCAGTAATCTGCGTGACATGGTCGGGAACCGGTTAAATGTAGATCTATGTTTGTGCCAAGCATGTTTAAATTCACTGCTTAAACACACTTGGGACAAACCTAGATCTATACTCAGACAACAAGGTTACAAAGAAAACCCCAAAACAATAAAATGAATTAGAAAGAGGGCAGGCTCGATGAGCCACTTGGTCTTTTTCTGCCATCACTCTTTATTTGTTTTTGTTTTTTAAAGTTTAAAACTTTAAAGAACTCACATGGCCATTCATCGAGTGAAAGTTCATATACATTTATTCTGTGCAAATGGGTCAAAAATGAATGTAAGTAGGCTATACCCTGTGCTGTTTGAATGTAAATTATTGATTTTTCATGAAAAATACCAGATTTGGCCGCTAGATGGAGCTAAGTATTATAGACCCGTTCCTAAGAAACTTCATCCCATCTAGTGGCCAAATATGGTATTTTCCATTGTAAATCAATGATTTACATTAAAGCAGCATAAAATATAGCCTATTTACATGTGTTTTTTGTCCTATGTGCATGCACATTTGTTCTGTGCGAAAGGGTCCCAAGCATGTTTGAGTAAAGTTAGCTTGAAGGGAAAAGGGGTGAAGAGCCAACCAGGCCCTAATTCAGACTTTATAGGCAAAATGAACAAAAGTATAATAAAATAGATACTTTATTAACATGAATCTTAACAGACAAGTCAAGTAGAAAATGAATTAAAAACATAAATACACATACGATACTAATAAGGGTCTAGTGTAAACAGAAGGATAACACCAATTGGACAGCAGTGAGCCCCTGTGTGTCAACGTGTTTCACTAATTTGCTTCGTCAGGACACACTCGGAGGTAGTTGAAAGAAACAGGTTGAAAGAAAAAGTCAGAATTAGGGCCTGGTTGGCTCTTCACTCCTTTTCCCTTCAAGTTAACTTTATACAGATGTGGACTTAGGCTGGCCATACATGGTCGAATTTCGAATGAATTTTCTTTTGAAAATCAGAAAATGTGTGCGTTTTGCCACCATTGATTTCAAAATTCGGCCAACCAAGCCTTCAATTTCACCTCATGTTGCTACAGAAAAGAATTTGCATGGCTTTTCTTTCCGTGAATTTTCTTTTCTTGCACATGCGCATTTCTTTTTCGATTACATTTCTCACACGATTCTCCCATCGTTGATTAGAAAATCGTTCGTTTTTCAAAAAATTGTATGTATGATCATACATATAACATGTATGATTACTCAAATTTTATTCCCACACGAAAATCGGCTGTTGCTGCAGCCCACTAATGATGTGAAATACTAACGAAAATCCTTTAATTAATTTTGAAATTTGACCCATTTATGGCCCGCCTTAGGAGTGTTATCTCAATTTCTGCATGTTTGAATAAACTTAGGGTTGATTTATTCAGGACTCAGAAAGCCATTCACCCGGTGAAAGTGCATGTGCATTCATTCTGTGCAAATGGGTCAGAAAATGAATGTAAATAAGACACGCCCTGTGCTGTCTGAATGCACATTATTGATTTTTTATGAGAAATACAAGTTTTGGCCAGTAGATGGAGCTAAGTATTATAGGACCGTTCCTTAGAAACCTTGCCCCATCTAGTGGACAAATGCGGTATCTTCAGTTTTTATTACTTTAAACAGCATAGAATAAGGATCTCCAAATTACGGCCCGCTAGGTGTTGCGGAAATACTCATCCCATGAGGCATTGTAAAACTCTGACATTCACAGACATGACTAGGTTTGATGGGAATTGTAGTTTCTGAAAAACTGGAGGGCCGTAGTTTGGGCCATAGAATATAGCCTATTTACATTTGTTTTTTGCCCTATGTGCATAAACATTTGTTCCGTGTGAAAGGGTAAAAAATAAATACATGTAAATATCCTGCGCTGTTCAAATATAAATTATTGATTTTTAATGGAAAAAATGCATTTGGCCAGTAGATGGAGCCAAGTATCATAGAAAAGGTCTTAAGAAACTTTAACCCCAACTAGTGACCAAATAAAGGTATTTTTCATTGCACATGATTTACATTCAAACAGTACAGACTATAGCCTTTTTTTAGTCTTTTTTTTTTAGCTCTATTTGCATAGAATGAATGTACACTTTCCCTGGGCGAATGTCTATGCAAATTACTTATAAATCAGCCCCTTATTGCTTAAACAGGTGGCCGCTGGTGAATTTGGTTCCCCTTTAGCGCACACAGCCAGACACACCACATTTCTTGCACTCTGTCACTGGCTCCAAAGAACAGTCTAGGGGGTTTTTTTTGTGTTTTTTTTTTTATTTTTTATTTTTTACTGGGAATGAAGAACTTGGATATGAATAAGGAGCATGGAATACCCCGAAAAAGCTGTAGAACAACGTAAGGACTCCTCAACTTCAGGCGGCGCTGAACAAAAATGAACGTCCCACAGGATCTCCTTGCTGATAGTGGTTTGTTCTTCTTCCAGAGTTTTTAAAAGCTACACACAGGGGTTGATTTACTAAAACCGGAGAGTGCAAAATCTGGTGCAGCTCTGCATGGTAGCCAATCAGCTTCTATCTTCAACTTAACTTTAACTCATCTTAAAGCAGACCTTCAGTCATTTTTTCAACTTTCCATCTATTAAAGTAGAGGTCCACCCTAAAAAAAAAAAAAAAAATTGCCAAAAAAATTCCTAAAAAAATGGAGGAAAAAAAAAATTTTTTAACTCACGTGAAATGGCTGTTGCTAGGCAGTCTTCCTAATCTGCCTCTTCCTACGCCGCGGTCATCTTCAGTCTTCTCCTCCCTGCGTTGTCTTCTGGGGAATGCGGCGCGCTGTGTTATGGGAACTGTGTGTGTCCCACAACACATCGCGTCCCATTCACAAAGCGCTGCGCGACTCGCGCATGCGCAGTAGGAAACGGGCAGTGAAGCCGTAAGGCTCCACTGCCTGTTTCCCTTAGTTAGGATGGCGGTGACGGGACCCGAGAGCCTAGGGACGGGTCGGCCTCGGGCGGCCGACATCGCGGGGCACCCAGGACAGGTAAGTGTGCTTATTTAAAGTCAGCAGCTACAGTGTTTGTAGCTGTTGACTTTAATTTTTTTTTCCCAGCCGGAATCCCGCTTTAAATCTTCTGCCCTTGTTGTTTTAACTTTGGATAGTTTTTTTTCTGCCAGTAAATACCTTCTACAGCCCACTTCCTGTTTCTTGTCTGGTCATTAGTCTAGGCTTATGACATCATGCACAGCTCTCTCTCTCTCACTCCTGTGAGAGTTTGCCAGGAAGGGAGGGGGTGAATCATAAGAGGGCCAATGAGAGCTGAAGGGCTGGAGGTGAGCCTCTGTGTAAATCCAGGAAGTGAACAGGCAGCAGCTTCAGCTGCCCACAGTTAAAATGGCTGCAGCCAGACTCAGTGGAGGGAGATTTCTGCAGCATATTTGGCAAGTAAGGAATCACAGTATATATAAAATAATATGCAAAGTGGTTGGAGGGAAGCTTCAGAATGGCAAAGATGTTTTTATTTCAAATTATGTGAGCAGACTGCGTTTCCGCTTTAACTTTAATTAAGCTTTGACAATAAATTCGGGAAGCTGATTGGTTTCTATGCAGAGCTGCACCAGATTTTGCACTCTCCAGTTTTAGTAAAACAACCCCACAGTCACCAATTCTTCAGCAGCACTGGGGGTCATCTACTCACATGACACATGCATACCTCCCAGAGATGGGAATGAGGGACACCTATCAGAAAAAGTATACAGGCATAGGGCACGCCCCCTGCCACGCCCTCTTAAAGGAGAATTGTACAAAAAACAAGATTGTGCTTTTTTTTACCACTACTATTTCTTTATATTGGCTTTTGGAATTTACAAATGCAGCAATTTAGAAATCAGATGAAAGGTTTAGGGCTGGAATTTTGATAGATAAAAAGTGCATTTTCTATACAACTATACAGATCAGACCAAAATGAGGGACAATTGAGGAGGAATGAGGGACAGAGGGACATTGCTCCAAATCAGGGAAAGTTGGGAGCTATGCACACGCCACAGGGTCATTGGTTACTTTCGGACAATATCCACCAGGCTCTTCCCAGTGAGGGAGATGTAGGCTCACACCACCATAGGGCAGCTGGACTCCTTCCCACCAACCTCCTCCTGGTTCTCTCCAGACCCAACTTGATTCCTGGACTCTAATTTAAAGTACCCCCCCCCCCAGCCTAGCTGGGACCTCAGCGCATACCTCCCAACATTTTGAGAGGGGAATGAGGGACACCTACTAGCGAATGTATGTAGGCATAGGACACACCCCCAGCCACACCCCCTTAAAGGAGACTTAACTGGCAAAAAGGTTAATTAAATCCACAAGGGCTTTTTTTACCACTACTATTCCTTTATATTTGCTTTTAAGATTTACAAATGCAGCAATTTAGAATTTTGATGAAAGATTTAGCGCTGGGAAACACTTTTTGAAAGATAAAACATGCATTTTATATACTTCTATATAGATCAGACCAAAATGAGGGACAAATGAGGAGGAATGAGGGACAGAGGGACATTGCTCCAAATCAGGGACAGTCCCTCAAAATCCGGGACAGTTGGGCGCTATGCCTCAGCTTTCTCTTGTAGACTTCTTCTAAGATCTAAGTGGTCTCCTCCTGCAGGACTGGAGCGCTGCACTATTTATGGGCTCTCTCACCCCCTACTGGGCACACCAACCATGAATCATGAGTCTGGCTTAGCGCCTCCTGACAAAGACAAGCAACTAGAAGAGTGATTTCCAAAGGTAGCCTAGCACTGAGGAAATGTCAGAAATAGGATTAGGCATACCTCCCAACATTTTGAGATGGGAATAAGGGACACCTACTAGCAAACGTATGTGGGCATAGGACACGCCCCCCTGCCACGCCCCTTAAAGGAGACATACATAAAAAAAGGGTTAATTAAATCCTCAAGTGCTTTTTTTACCACCAATATTCCTTTATATTGACTTTTAAAATGTACAAATGCAGCAATTTAGAATTTTCGATGAAAGGTTTAGCACTGGGAAACACTTTTTTAAACATAAAACGTGCATTTTATATACATCTATATAGATCAGACCAAAATGAGGGACAAATGAGGGGGAAAGAGGGACATTGCTCCAAATCAGGGACAGTCCCTCGAAATCAGGGACAGTTGGGAGCTATGGGATTAGGCATGAAAGGGATATGATCCAAACTACAAGGCAAGTGCACCGGAGCAGATAAAGGCAGGGGGGCCTCACCCGCTTGCTGCGTGCACGCGCAGCGTCTCGTATATCCAAACGATGAGATTTCCGCACAGGAAGCAGAAAGGGTGGATCATCCCCCTAATCAGGGCTATTAGCCTTTTGTGAAGGGGTAATTCCGCCAAGCCGCTGATAGATAATAAGGGAGCCTAGATTTCGCCTCTAATAACTGATAAGCAGCTGAAATGGAGCTCGGTATAATGCAGCTATTCAGATAGCACAGAAATCCCATCAGCTCGAGAGCCTATTCCCAGCAACAAAGACAGAGCGGGCTTTAGTAACGGCAATTGGTCTTACTGCCAGTCAGGAGTCTATTACTCCGGTAATTAGCAGCTCGGAGCCCCCGTATGAAACTCGCAGTGACCGGACGTAATGTGCCATGTTTTATAACCAGTTCCCCCGGGGGGGGCATCACTCCAGCTGGTGTGAAAAGTACAAGGGGTCCCTTGTTAAATGAGAACTCCGACCAAACATGCAGAATTGCAGAATGCCTACAGATAAAGGGAATGTGTCTTTACTTGTGTTTTGAGGTTTTTTTTGTTTTTTTTTTTGCAGGCAAGGAAAAAAAAATCTTCTGGGGGGGGGGTGATCCACGGCAACATAGACTCCATTTATGTCCCCTTATGTATGCTGCCAGGCAACATGCTAGCCATTACACACAATGCCAGCAATGCATTTCCCCTGATCTACTTCCTGTGATTAACCACTTCCCCCCCGTATGATGTCACATGTATAGCTCCTTAATTTCGAGGGACTGTCCTTGACTTGGAACAAAGCCCCTCTTTCCTCCCTTATTTTAGCCTGACCTATATACACTATATTACCAAAAGTATTGGGACGCCTGCCTTTACACGCACATGAGCTTTAACCCTTTCATGACTAAGCCTATTTCTGAAATTTGTTGCTTGCAATTTAAAATCTGTATTTTTTTGCTAGAAAATTACTTAGAACCTCCAAACATTATATATATATATATATATATATATATATATATATATATATATATATATATATAGACATATATATATATATATATATATATATACATAGATAGATATAGATCTATATATATAGATCTATATCTATCTATACATATATATATATCTATATCTATATCTATCTATCTATCTATCTATCTATCTATCTATCTATCTATCTATCTATCTATCTATCTATCTATCTATCTATCTATATATATATATATATATATATATATATATATATATATAGATGGATATAGATATAGATAGAGATATATATATATATATATATATATATATATATATATATATATATATATATATATATATATATATATATATATGTATATATATATATATATATATATATATATTAGCAGAGAATCTAGAGAATATTCATTCACTATTGTAACACAACTGGGTGGGATCTACGCAGTGCTCTGCGCCCCGAGACCACCCTTTTTTGAAGCCTATTAGAGCCTCAGACTCTAATCACATGCTCCAACCCCCCCCCCCCCATTGGAATCCATGCATATGGAGCCCCTGCATGTAGATCAGGGGGCCGGACGCATGGATGGGGAGGGGGACGCTGCCTGTGTGCCCCTGGTGGACGGGCCAGTTCACACTTTGTAATCAGTTACATCATATTTTTTTTTCCTTTTGGGATAAAGGTTTTACATGAATATATAAAAGCCGATCGTTGTAAGCACCTGCTAAATGGTTTGTCTCATCCATGTAAACATGCAGGCAGGTGATGTTTGCGCTTTGAAAAACAACAGACCTGCTGGCAGGACTACCAGATGAAAATAAAAGAAAGAAAGTCTGAAAAAGGAAACACATGCAGCCATCACATTTTAAAAATCAGTAAACTGCAATATATTTCATGTTGGATTTAATACTGCTTTAACCGCTTGCCGACCAGCCGCTGTCACTTTACTGCGGCAGGTCGGCACAATCCTGCAAACCACTGGAACTATACGTCGGCTCATGGGATCAGGAGAGCAGGCACGCATGCGCTACCGGAGGCAGGCGCATGTGCCAGCTGCACTGCGGGGGTGCCAAAGCTCCTGGGGTGCCAAAGCTCACGATGACTGCCAGACACGAGCTATAGCGGGCACGAGAGGCAGAACAGGGATGTGTGTGTGTAAACACACACATCCCTGTTCTGTGAGGAGTGACAGATCATGTGTTCCTAATAGCTAGGAACCACGATACATCACTTCCCCTAGGTCAGTCCCCTCCCCCTACAGTTAGAAACACATATAGGGAACACACTTAACCCCTTGATCGCCCCCTAGTGTTAACTCCTTCTCTGTCAGTAACATTTTTACAGTAATCAGTGCATTTTTATAGCACCGATCGTTGTATAAATGACAATGGTCCAACAAATGTGTCAAAAGTGTCCGATGTGTCCGCCATAATGTCGCAGTCCTGATAAAAATCACAGATCGCCACCATTACTATAAAAAATTAAAAAAGTTAAAATGCTATAAATCTATCCCCTATTTTGTAGACGCTACAACTTTTGCACAAACCAATCAATATACGCGATTTTTTGTCGCATTTCTTTTGTTTATAGCGCAAAAAATAAAAACCGCAGTGGCGATCAAATACCATTAAAAGAAAGCTCTATTTGTGGGGAAAAAAAGGACGTAAATTTTGTTTGGGTGTAACAGCGCACGACCGCGCAATTGTCAGTTAAAGCAACGCAGTGCCGAATCGCAAAAAAATGGCCTGGTCATTCAGCAGCCAAATCTCCCGGGGCTGAAGCGGTTAATCTGTGCTGCTTGCTTGGAGCTCAGCTTTCAATGACTTCAGGGTAGAAGGTTAGGAAAATAATGAAGTTCGGCTTTATTTATTATGGAAATCTGTAATCTCTATAAGATTTGTGTTCATGTCGTATAAACAAGGAGCATCTGTAGCTATCGGAAGAATGTCCCTTCCCACGCAGTTCTCTTATTGTAACAATCTATGTTTCTAGGTCCATTATATAGAAGATTTTATCAAATGTCAAGGACGAATGGAACAAAAGAACAAGTTTCTCGGGAGGAGGAAAGCCGGCACTAGCAATATGCACTTTATCTGTACCTTATCACAGTATGAGATGCCGGGGAAGCCAATGTACATAACCCAATAGAAGGCTCACAGATACCTCATTTTACTGTGTAATGTGTGTTTAGACAATAAAAACCTAAACTCTCGCAAAACAGCCAAATGTAGATTTAGTATAGATATACGGGAACTGTTATACCTTCCCAATGATTTGTAATTCCCCTCAACCAATCATGTGATCTAGGCTGTCCTGCCAAACAGCCCAGCCTGGTCCTTCACTGCAGTAACAGCAGCAGTCTAGCAGCGGAGGATCAGGAAAAAAACAAAATATTTTTAACCCCTTCCCGCTCACAGTATGCATATATGCAGCCCACTGGACTAAGCTTTTTTTTCCCATGGGGCCGCATATGTGCATACAGTGGAACCTCGGATTACGGGCATAATCCGTTCCAGGAGTATGTTCGTAATCCAAAGTACTTGCATATCAAAGCGAGTTTTCCCATTGAAGTCAATGGAAACTAAAATAATTTGTTCCGCATTGACTTCAATGGGATGCAATACCGCATGCGGCCAGAGGTGGGGGGGCGCCGGAAAGCCTCGGAAACGGACGAAAAGGACCGAGCATACTTTGGCTGACCTCGGCAAACCTCGGAAAGACTCCATTCACAAGCCTTTCCGAGGTTCGCCGAGGTCAGCCGAACTGTCCTCGGGCCTTTCCGTGCATTTATGAACGCCGATGATCGTCGCTGTTCGGCTCCGGCGCCCCCCACCTCAGGCCAAAAGCGGTACTGCACACCACTTTTGGCCTGAATCCTGCTCGTTTTGCGAGACAAAACTCTCAGTGTCTCTGAGAGTCTCCAAGCATCATCGGCACCCCCACACCTCTGGCCAAATGCGGTACTGCACACCCCAGCGGCTTGACTCCTGCTCGTCTTGTGAGAGAACGCTCGCAAAGCGAGTCAGGATTTTAAAAAAAACAGCTCGTATTAGAAAACGCTCGTAAACCACGTTACTCGCAATATGAGGTTCCACTGTATCTCTCTCTCTCTCTCTGCTTGTAGAGAGAGAAAAACAAACTACTGTGTGTAAAAAATAAATAAATAAAAAGAAAAGAAAAAATAAAGAAAAAATACCTAGATCAAGGTTTGATCTAGGTCAGTGCAAGTGTTTGGGTCAAAGGTCATAGTGAGCATATTTTGGGCAGGATTTTTTTTTTTTAAATATGCAGACCCGCTAGGCTGGCCTTTTCTCCGTGGGGCCGCATATTTGCGTATCTCCCTTTGTGCTGGGAGCGCGCCGCACTCCATTCTAACGATTGGGATCCAGAACTCCCGATTCCAAGTCACCCATTCGCTGTGATAGTCTCTGATTGGCTACCACAGTGATCAGTCACTGTGAAGCCCACCCCCTTATTTCCTCTCTCTGTGAATGGAGGAGAGATATATATCATATTTCTCTCTTTCTTTGCAGAGAGAAGAAAAAAGTGTGTGTAAAAATAATAGTAATAATACAAAATAAAAAATGTAAAAATCCCTAGATCAAGGTTTATGGTCAGCGCCGTGTGTACGCAAGGCAAGCTTGAGCGGAATTCCGTCTGAAAAACCATCCAAGTTTTTTTCCGACGGAAAATCCGCTCGTGTGTACGCAGCAATAAGGCACGAAGGCGTTAATGTCCCCTAGACCTCAACAAGCAATTTTTTTTTTTTTTTTTAATTAATTTTTTTATTTAAGAAAAAATAAAAGACAATAACATTATTGCAAAATATCAAACAATTGGAGAAGACGGGTGGTACAAGAAGTGGAAGATATGGCATAACAAGGAAATGATTGTTATTTGGGGTAAATGAGACATAGAAGGCGGACATACTTAATATATCATGTACCCTCTGATAAGAGAGTAGGTAGTTCTTACAAAGCATAGGAGAACAAATTTCTATATCGAATCTCAGTGCCCAGAGTAGATAGGTTCTTTCTAAATTTTTTTAAAGTTTTTCCATGGTGGGATCGACTTCCTTGTTATGGTACATCCCGGACAATGTTGTCCCGGCAAACTCACAGCCATATGACAATGTTGTACCATTAAGAATCAAATACAAAAACATGAATAGTTAACAGAGATAGTAGATAAGAAAATTATAAGAAGACAGATTGAAGAGGATGGGGGGAGGTAGAGGGGGGGAGGTAGGGGGGGTAGGGGGGGGATGGGATTTCCTCAGGCCCTGACTCTGGTGTGCAATAGTCATCATCTAAAACATTTTATTCAGGCTTTGACATAATTTCCGAATAGACTGTTGTGTATTTAAAGGCAAACCAGCAGGACCATATTTTCGTTGCATAATCAGATTTGTTCCTGAGCGAGAGGGTGAGGTCTTCCATGTAATATGTGCGATCTACTTCTATCAGCCATTGGCGTAATGTGGGTATGTTTTTTTGTTTCCAGAGTCTGGGGATCAATGCTTTGGCAGCATTAAGAAGGTGAGGAATTATAGATTTTTTATATGCTCCTACTGGTCTGCCTGTACAGTGTAGTAGAACCACCATCGGGTCATTGGGAATCTCATCTCCTTGGATCACCTTAATCCAGTGAAGTATAGATAGCCAAAACGGTCGTATCAGTGGGCAAAACCACCAGATGTGGGCATGTGTTGCATGTTCCCCACATCCCCGCCAGCACAAAGGAGAGACATCTGGAAAATATTTGTGAAGAAGGGCTGGTGTATAGTGCCATCTGGTTAGTAGCTTATAGTTCACTTCGGCAGTTTTAGTGGCTGAAGAGGTGATATGCGACATTATGAGAATCTTAGATTTTTGTGTTGGGGACAGCGTTTTTTGAAGTTCCATTTCCCAGTTTTGAAGGAAAGCCGGATCTCCCAACTGGGTTGCCGTTTGCATTATTTGATAGAAGTGGGAAACTGGTTTTTCCACCGGATGTGACTCAGCTAAAGTTGATTCAATGGGTGTAAGGTCGTTGATAGATCGAATGGGTTTAGGAAGAGATTGAATAAAGGCCGCAAGTTGTCTGTATTTCCAGTGATCCATAGGTGTCGCCATTGAGTTTTGTAGGATTGTGTTTAGGGGCAAAACTCCCTTTGAGGAAGTGACCTGGTGTAAATGGGTCGATGTCCCCAGAGACCACAGGTGGGCCCCGCGGCCGAGGTTCCCTGGTAGGAAATAGTTGTGACCGGTTAGAGGCATGAGGGGTGAGTTATATGGCCAGTTGTTTGTTTTGCAGATAGAGTCCCAAGCCATAAGGGTGGAATGAGTAAGTGGAGAAGTCTTGGATGATAGATCTCTGAATTTCTGTGGAACCCATAGTTGTGTAAAGAGGTCGGATCCGCTTAGTTCTGTTTCTAGTTCAACCCAGAGCTTGGTTTTTTTATGGAATTTCCAGTCGGAGATTCTAGTCAGAATAGTTGCCAGGAAATATTTTTTAAAGTCAGGTAAAGCTAAACCACCTTCCCGTTTGGGTCTATACAGTAAGGATCTTGCAATCCTGGGACGCCTTCTGTTCCATATGTATTTGCCAATTATCGATTTTAGTATTGTGAAAAAACCTATTGGTATTCCAAATGGGATCATTTGGAATAGAAATAGCAACCTGGGTAGTATATTCATCTTGATGACCCCTATCTTCCCCAACCAAGAGTGTGCTATCTGAGTCCATTTCTGTAGGTCAGTTTTGATCACGTTTAGTAGGGGCAAGAAGTTTGTGCGGAAGAGGGCGTCGGGGTTCGGGGTTAAGTAGATGCCCAAGTATTTCAGTTTGTGTGCCTGCCAACTAAAGGGAAAGGAGCTTTTCAATTGGGAAGCGATCTGTGAGGGGGTGGATATGTTAAGAATTTCTGATTTGGACATATTAATTTTAAAGTTGGAGATGCGGCCGTATTTTTCAAGTTCTGCCTGAATGTTAGGAAGCGATATCAGGGGTTGTTGCACGTAAAATAAAATATCATCCGCGTATGCGGCGTATTTGTGTTCGGTTGGGCCTACTGTGATCCCGTGTATGGATGGGTTATGTCTCACAGTGGACAGGAAGGGTTCAAGTGACAGGGCGAATAAAATAGGTGAGAGGGGGCACCCCTGACGAGTGCCATTATACAGGGTGAAAGGCGCACTAAGGGTACCGTTCACTCTCAATTGAGCCGTAGGGAAACCATATAAGGCTTTTATCTGCGTCAGCAGAGGGGCCCTAATACCCATATGGGTCAGAGTAGCCATAAGGAAGTCCCAATCCACCCTATCAAACGCTTTTTCAGCATCTGTTGATAAAAGGAGGGTGGACTGGGACGACCCCCTGGTGTGTGTTAATAGGGATATAGTGCGCAGGGCATTATCCCTTGCTTCCCTTCCCGGGATAAACCCAGTCTGGTCGAGGGAGACCCATTGCGGTATCAGAGGGAGGAGTCTATTCGCTATCGCTTTAGCATATATTTTTACGTCGATGTTCAACAGTGAAATGGGGCGGTAGCTGCCGCAAATGCTAGGATCCTTGCCAGGTTTGGGGATAATAGTAATGTGCGCGTGGGTAGTTTCTGGCCTGAGTATCTCACCATCTGGAATCGCGTTAGCGTAGGAAGTTAAGTGCGGGAGTAGAGTGTCCGCGAAAGTACGGTAATATGCCACCGTGAAACCGTCCGGGCCCGGTGATTTACCTTTTGCCATGGCTTTTAATGCCATGCGCAACTCCGTTATGGTGAGCTCCCCATCCAGAGCATCCAGTACTTCGGGTGTTAGTTTGGGAAGGTTAGCATGGGTCAGATATTCTTCTATAAGTTTGGTCTTAGTGTCCCTATCTGCTATTGAATGTTGGACGTGGTATAAGTGTTGGTAAAATTCTCTAAATTCTTTGGCTATGGATGGTGTGTCGTGAATTAGATCATCTGTAGTGTTTTTAATTTTAGTTATGAAGGTGGCTGTTTTCTTTTGTTGAAGTGAACGTGCCAGTAGTCTACTAGGTTTATTACCCCATTCATAAAAGCGTTGGGCCACAATACGGGCTTGTTGTTTTTGTTCACTATGAAAGAGAGATTTTAACTCTTCTCTTTTTAAGGTGAGGTTATGAAAAACCGCCTGCGATTGGTTTGTCTTATGGGTTTGTTCTAGGGCCTTAATCTCCTCTATTAACTTGGATTGGTGAAATAGTCGTTCTTTCTTTTTTCTAGACCCCAGTTCTATGAGTTTGCCCCTAACGTGGGCTTTGTGTGCTTCCCAGATTATTCCTGCTGAGCTTTCGGGGCGCTTATTTTCAATAAAGAAGAGGGACAGACTCTCACCTATTTGTTTTCTATCTATTTCCTCTTCTAGAAGTTGTTCGTTAAGTTTCCAATTGGCAGTTCTATGTGGTATGGAGGGAATTTTGATGGTCAGTGAGATAGGGGCATGGTCTGAAAGGGGGGATGATTCGATATGTGTGTTAGTAACGAGAGAAAGGTGGTGGTGATTGATTAGGAAAAAGTCTATTCTGGAATATGTTTGGTGAACCTGTGAAAAATGGGTATAATCTTTCGCACGCGGGTGCATAATTCTCCATATGTCAACCAGCTGGGATTCGTGCATTCGTTTACGAATAAATCGCAAACGTTTGTGAGGTATATTAGTCTTGCCTCTGGACGTATCTATAGTAGGTTCCAGTGGGATGTTGAAGTCTCCAGCTAGGAGGACACACCCGCGTGCAAAATCCCTGAGTGTATTAAGCGTAGAGGCAATAAAGCCAGCCTGGTCTCGGTTAGGTGCGTATATCGTAGCAAGTGTACAAGCCATACTACCCAGGTTGCCTCTAATGAACAGAAAGCGTCCGAATGGATCACTTAACATAGATTCTAGTGTGAATGGGGTCCCCCTGCGGAATCCGATGGCTACACCTTTAGCTTTATGTATATCCGATAAGCTGTAATACCACGTTGGGTATTGCTGTGAGGAGAGTTTTACCCGTGTAGACTGAGTGAGATGGGTCTCCTGCAAGAAAACAATGTCTCCCCGCAGGCGGCCCAGCTCCCTGTACAAATTGTGCCTTTTCCCAGGGGCGTATAGCCCTCGAACATTAAAAGAGATAAGATTTACCTTAGCCATGGGGACCAACAGGGGGAGCATACGTTCACTACATCCTGGAGAGCCGGACCTGAGGTGGGTGAAGAAAATTTGGGAAAAGGATGGGTAGGGTGGGAAGGGGAGAGAGAAGAGGGAAAAGTCACAGAGTTGAGAAGAAAAAGAGAACAAACATTATCCATTAATGGATAGAATTTAAACCAGTTAGGGGGATGGTCAAAATATGCACGCATTAAACTGCGGTGCGTGGTGGGGCAAACCAGCAGCCGGACGCCCCCATTGCCGTCGCCCAAATTTGAGCTAGGGAACAGGGCCACCAGCCGGCATGGCGCCCCATGCGCAGGGGAGTGTGGAACTCCGTGCATATGCGCACGGTCACCAAAATTGGTGTGGGCGTCGTCTGGTTGCTCCGGCGCCAACACCAAAACCACATAAGTTATTAAGTACAAATATAGAAAGCACTCATGGTGCAGCTGTTCTACAATACTCTTATCACTTACGCTCAAAAAAAAAAAGTTTTTGAAATTAAAACAGAAAACAAAGAACCAAAAACATGAACTAAGTAGGCAAAGTTATAGGCCAACATATATGTATCAAGGCTAACGGTACATTTGGTGATCAATCACAATTGTGTTGTTACCAGAGTAGGAGCCGAAAGGAGGCAGGTAGAAGGTAGATATTTTTTTTTGTTCTGTCAGCAGGTACAGAAACAAGGGCCATATAACTCACAGTTTTAACCCATTTCGGTGGATCCTCCGGAGGTGGGAGAGCGATTTTTGCGCTCAATCTTTCGCCAACCTGATTCCGCCGTTGCAGGCAGAGTGGGGATGTGATCCTGCCATCCGGGGAGTTCTGGCGGAGCGATGTTGACATCCATGCAGAATTTGTCCAGATCTTCTGGAAATCGCAGAATCGCGGTTTTACCATCTCTGTTGGCAATCAGTGCGGCCGGGAACCCCCATCTGTATTTGATAGACGCTGCTCGCAGTTTCTCAGTCAGGGGGCGTAAGGCCCTACGCCGTTCCAGGGTTTCTCTAGCAAGGTCTGGGAAAAACGATAAGGTGGCTCCATCAAAATCCAGTGAGGCAGCATCTCTGGCCTTTTTCATGATGAGCTCTTTTTCCTCATAATAGTGGACCCTGCAGATGACATCACGGGGGACCTCTGAAGCGAGGTTCCGGGGGCGAAGGGCTCTGTGCACCCTGTCAATTTTCAAAGGGTAGTCTGCGGCCTGGCCCAATAGGCCGTTGAAGATGCCCCGGACGGAGGGGAGGAGATCATCATCCCCAGTAGCCTCCGGTAGGCCTCGGATCCGGATATTGTTCCTCCT
Organism: Lithobates clamitans; assembly: GCA_037952925.1. Lineage (NCBI taxonomy): Eukaryota > Metazoa > Chordata > Amphibia > Anura > Ranidae > Lithobates > Lithobates clamitans. Next base: position 354,059 of record JBBGZY010001119.1, read on the forward strand.
GTTACGATTTTCCTGATCTTCGATTTTGTATAATGCCATTCTGTGTGCTATAGTGAGAGCACGTGTTGAGGATTGTAGGTGTCTAATGGCCGCGGTATGGCGGTCAAGGCGCTGCTCTGTCTCCTCTACTCTTTCCAAAACGTGTGAGAGGTCAGCTCGGACCGCAGACACCTCCTTCTTAATGGCACGTTCTAGACCCAGTAACATGGAGGCGAGCTCCGTTTTAGTAGGTAGGTCGCTTACCAGTGCCTCCACTCCCGATCGCCTGGAGGAGCCTTCCTCACCCTCCGAGCCGGCCGAGGACACCGGAGAGCGGTGTCTGTGTTCGGGCCTGCGTCTGTGGGCGGAGCCTGTGCCGGAGCTTGTGCCTCCTGGAGAGCGGCCTAGGCCGTCCAGATCTTCCGGATCGTCTGGTTCCGTGGCCAGGAATCTTTTAATCGATCCCACGGCGGATCCTTTTTTAGGCAGGGTCTTCCCCGATCTCTTCCGCATCTTTTTAGGACGATAGGTAGCGATCGGAGCAGAATAAGTGCTGTAAATAGTGTGTCGGCGCCGGAGCACGAGAGAGACGCGTCCTCACTGCTGCATAGCCAAACCACGCCCCCGACCTCAACAAGCAATTAACCCCAATTTATCAAAAAATGTTGCACAGTTGTGGCAGTTGCATTTCCTGTTGAGGACATCGGTCACCTGATCAAGTTAGCTGTGCGTTGGGTGACCAACAGGTCCTAAATGTTGTCCTGCAGACTCTATCTACCTGTGCTGCTAGAAGCTGAGGATTGGTGCAACAGAAGATGAAGTCACCCTACTGTACTAAAAATGGGTTTCTGATTTTGTCTATGGACCGTTAAAGAGATTTCCCATCATTTCCTGTCCTGACAAACTCAAGAAACAAATCGAAATATCGCACAGCCAGCAACCCTTCTAGGGATTGAATCCAGAACCCCTCAAAGCTCACACTGCTAACCACTTACCAACCTCTTTCCAAACAGCTAAACTATCTCCCTTCAAATTTCATGAAAGTTCCTCTTGAAGAGTCCTCGCCCTCGGTGATGCATCTAGAATGTCTTTTTAATTTTTGCCAGTAGGGATTAAAATGGAAATCTTTCTTGTAAGACATATAAAGGTTGCATTTCCATAAACCTCCCCATTGCCGCTTGCATTGCCCAGCATTGAGTGTCTGTGACGATGTGTACTAGCATTATATGCTCATATATATAAAAGGTCATTTAATATCTCCTTGCTATGCAGATACAGCATTGCAATCCCAGTTCAGTGCATCTTTGTAGCATCACATGTGTACTATATGGTGTTCCCTTTATTTTAAGTCATGTTAACCCCTTGTGTTGTAGAAGAGGTGTCATACAATCTACTGTATAGTTGTACAAGTCTCTATTTAAAGGTAAAATCTAGTTTGCAAGGAAAACTGCCACATCACCTGTTGCCTGCTGTGACTCAGAGAGGCTTCTAAACTCCAAAGCAGATTAAGAGCCTTGGTAGCTAACAAGGAGCTACCAAGGCTCTTAATCTGCTTTGAGTTGGTAGCCACAACCCACCCCTTTACCTCACAGTCCCCCCTTTACATTACAACCCCCCCTTTACATCAGCATCCTCACTCCCCCTTCACATCAGAGACCCATCCCTCTTTATATTATGGTCCTCCTTTACATCAGTGTCTTCAATCAGTCCTTGACATCCCCCGACTTACACGTTTCGTCATGATGACGAAACGTGCAAGAGGGATCGGATGACGTAAGCATGCTATTTGCCGTGGCTATTTCTTACACAGATACGCTTGTTTTTATTGAAGAAATGTGAGTGTAATCATCTCTATTAAAGTATCGATTCAGCTTTTTTTGTACATACTGCACTATGTTGTGTCCTTGTATCCTTTGAGGGAGGATTATTTTGCACGCACCTATCGCTGGGAGTATGAACACCCCTTCTGGGAATTGTGATCCATATCTTCACTGAGGAGTTAGGGTGGTGTCTGTTGTGGAAGTCTGGAGGTTCATCTATCTTGTCTGGTTGTTTCCACAAGCTTTTGACCCTTTGTAATCTAATGTGTGATAGGACCTTGTTGTCGGAAATTCCGACCGTGTGTGGGCTCCATCACACATTTTCCATCAGATTTTCCGACACACAAAGTTTGAGAGCAGGCTATAAAATTTTCCGACAACAAAATCCGTTGTCGGAAATTCCGATCGTGTGTACACAAATCCGACGGACAAAGTGCCACGCATGCTCAGAATAAATAAAGAGATGAAAGCTATTGGCCACTGCCCCGTTTATAGTCCCGACGTACGTGTTTTACATCACCGCGTTCAGAACGATCGGATTTTCCGACAACTTTGTGTGACCGTGTGTATGCAAGACAAGTTTGAGCCAACATCCGTCGGAAAAAATCCTAGGATTTTGTTGTCGGAATGTCCGATCGTGTGTACGGGGCATAAGGGTCAACACAGTCTGATAAGTAGGATTGCCCTTTATTTACAGTGGTGACGAGTGCATACTTCATCCTATCCACTCTAGTTGGTGTGGGGATTTCATCATCTTCATATCTATCATCTTTATCCTTTATCATTGGTAGACCTTATATGTTTTGTTTTTTAGGATATTGGCTTATGTTTAATTGGTGCCGCACCCTTTGTAATGTATTGTCCACATCAGTGCCTGACCTCACAAATGCGCTTCTGGAAGAATGGTCAAATATTCCCATAGACACACTCCTAAACCTTGTGGACGGCCTTCCCAGAAGAGTTGAAGCTGTTATAGCTGCAAAGGGTGGGCCAACTCAATATTGAACCCTACGGACTAAGACTGGGATGACATTAAAGTTCATGTGCGTGTAAAGACAGGCGTCTCAATACTTTTGGTATTATATTGTATATATATATATAGATATATATATATAGATATATATATATATATATATAGATATATATATATATATATATATATCTATATATATAAAGCCATATCCAGCCTGGAGCAGGAAGGCCGATGGGTTATTCCTTACATTTTTATGTCACACTCCTTTGAAATAAGCCCCAACAGTCTTCCCTGTGCTAACAATGAGGGAATGTGAGCCAATGACATTGAGATGCTCTCGGCATGTGTGCATAGCAATGCTGGGATGAGAGGCCTGCTTACCAATGCCAAAACAAAAAACAAAAAAATAAACTAAAAAAAAAAAACGATCATTCTTTAGCGTGGGTATTAGGAAGCTGTCATCTTCAGTGGAAGTGATACACAATAAAGCCTGCTTCATATGTATGGGCTGACTTCTCATTGTGCATTGCTCTGCATCTCATTCCTCTTCATTGTTTTCCCTCATTTACAAAAAGCTGCTCGATCGTTTCATAGTCCGGCCAGCGCAGTCACCTTCACAGGCTGACAGTGCGCTTCCGCCAGCAAGCTGCGGATTAGACCGGCCAAGCACCTTTTCCATATAGAGGGCTCACATCATGCAGACCTCAAACCATGACAAAGGGTCCAAACTAGAAGTTTGTAATATTTGTTAAGGAAGTGAAAAGGGATTAAAGTGTAACTATGGCCTGGGCATATCATTGCGTTGAAACAAATGTTTTTGGGTAATATCCGCGCTCAAGAAGTAATCATGTAACAGCAGCTGGCATAAATATTGTTTGATTGCAATATATTATTAACCACTTCAGCTCCGGAAGATTTTACCCCCTTGCTGACCAGAGCACTTTTTGCGATACAGCACTGCGTCACTTTAACTGAAAATTGCACGATCGTGCGACGTTGAACCCAAACAAAATTGACGTCCTTTTTTTCCCACAAATAGAGCTTTCTTTTGGTGGTATTTGATCACCTCTGCGGTTTTTATTTTTTACGCTATAAACAAAAAAAGAGAGACAATTTTTTTAAAAAAAGCAATATTTTTTACTTTTGGCTATAATAAATATCCCCCAAAAATATATAAAAAAACGAATTTCTTTCTCAGTTTAGGCCGATATGTATGTACATATTTTTGGTAAAAAAAATCACAATAAGCGTATATTTATTGGTTTGCGCAAAAGTTATAGCGTCTACAAAATAGGGGATAGATTTAGTAATGGCGGCGATCTGCAATTTTTATCGTGACTGGGACATTATGGTGGCCACATCGGACACTTTTGACACTAGTTTGGGACCAGTGTCATTTATACAGCAATCAGTGCTATAAAAATGCACTGATTACTGTGTAAATGACACTGGCAGGGAAGGGGTTAAACACTAGGAGGCGATCAAGGGGTTAAGTGTGTCCCAGGGAGTGATTCTAACTGTAGGGGGGATGAGCTCACTAGAACATGACAGAGATCACTGCTCCCAATGACAGGGAGCAGTGATCCCTGTCTGGTTGCTAGGCAGAACAGGGAAATGTCTTGTTTACATAGACATCTCCCCGTTCTGCCGCTCCATGACACGATTGCGGGCCCCCAGCGGACATTGAGTCCGCAGGACCCGTGGGCACGGTCACAGAGTACGCGGCGGGCGCACGCGTGCCCACAATGCCGCGATTTAAAGGGCACATACCTGTACGCCCATTTGCCCAGCCGTGCCATTGTGACGGCGTATATCGTCGTGCGCTGGTCGGCATGTGGTTAACAAAAGTCTGTATGCAAGTGCTAAAAGTAGGAAGTAGCTACAGTTCAAAGGAGACGGCGAACGAAGGAAGCAAGATCCTCACACCAGCTTCAATGTATATACACCACCGTGCTCACATCTAATCTTCTTACCAGAAGCCCAAATGTTACAGGCATTTGGATATATGACACATCGAGTGTCTCCACATCACAGCGTCATCCACTCTCACACAGTATAATCAGCACAGGTGATCTCTAGGCATAGGGTCCTCTATAGCCTCCACTGTCCGATCATGCACAGAAGCTCCAATAGAAATTAGTAGAAGGAATGCGCTCCATAAAGAAAATAAAGAGGCACATAGTGAAGCCCGCAGAAACTTATCATTGAAGGTTATCTATTAAAAGGTACTCACAAACAAACTGATAAAACAAGCATGGGATCAAATGACTTACAAAGGAACCGTGGTAGTAGCGTGCCTGCATCCTCACAACATCACCTGATGCATTTTGGCCTATGGGCCATCATCAGAGGCATTGCGTTGCTCCTCACTGGAAGATTTGTTTGCACATGAACCAGCTTCTGAAACCAGCCTCCTCCTTAGATCAACATGTCCTCTTTAAAGTGAAAGAAAATTTATTCCTGTTAGAGCCCTTCAGGCTGGCCCCTTTTGCAGGTATAGCTATTAGGGATGAGCTTCGAGTTCGAGTTGAACGTAAGTTCGATTCAAACATCGGGTGTTCGCCTCATTCGCCGAACAGCAAATTTTATGGGGCGTTCACGGCAGATTCGACGACCCATAATGCACTGCAAGACCGCAGTGCCTTGCTGTATGATGATTGGCCAAAGCATACACCTGACCTGCATGCTCTGGCCAATCACAGCACGCTCCTCTCTAATTCTTTCAAAATACCCTGGAGCAGGGGTATTCAATCTTTAAGAGGTGGAAATCTAACTAAAAACTTTAAAGACATCAAATATCACCAGGGTACAGTGTCCTTTTTCTTTTTTTAAAGACATTAACTAGCAAGGTCTAACTAGAATACTAAGGAAAACTTAGAAAAATATAATAAAACAAATGTTACTGTAAAAATATAAACTTAGCCTACCTTATAAGTGTGTCACTAGAGCAGAAGATGGTGTCAGTAGGGCAGTGGACATTGTCAGTAGTTATTTTTGATAATCATTTTCATTTTAGTTATTTTTTACCATTTTATTTATTTGGTTTACAATTATGTTTTTTTATTATTGGTTTACATTTTTTTTTAGCAGGGGGGTAGGGGGGTTTTGGTGAAATATCAGGGGTCTGAACAGACCCCTGATGTCTCACTTTTTGGACAAAGAGGTTGAGGACACAGTCCTCAATCTCCATCTCTGCAGCCTCAAATGCACAGAATGAATTAAAAGGAATAGCTCTGTACAGATAGGCTTCCTGTTGATTCACAAACTAAAGCATAGTAAACAGACTTTATTATTATTCATTTTTATATTAATAATACATCATACTACTACTACTACAGTATATAATAATAAAAACAATAATAATAATAATAATAATTATTATTATTATTATTATTATTATTATTATTATTATTATTATTTATTTGTATTTTTTTGGATGAGCTTGCTAGAATTTACCTACTATTAGCCAAATGGTAATAATTGTGTTAAGATTTATTATTAAGATTTAATCTTAAAAGTGTCAGTAAAGCAGGGGATGTGTCAGTAGAGCAGAATATGGTGTCAGTAGGGCAGTCAATGTTGTCAGTAGTTTTTTTTTTTTTTGCTATCTATTTAAATAATTTTTTACCGGTTATTTTTTTTTTCACAATTATGTTTTTTATCATTGGTTTACGTTTTTATTTTTTTTTTAGCAGCCCTGTTGGGGACCCTGATGTCTCCCTTTTCAGACAGAAAAAGGAGATTGAGGACACAGTCCTCAATCTCCATCTCTGCAGCCTCAGATGCACAGAATTAAGGAACAGGAATAGTTCTCTACAGAGTGGCTTCCTGTTGATTCACAAACCAAAGCATATTAATAACAGTTTATTATTAGTTTGTTTTTATTTTAATAATAATTCATACTACTATTACTACTGTGTGATAGGGGAACAATGGCTCCCTACCCGCGCAAATAAATATATTATGAAATTGTAAAAACAGCTGCCTGTTTAAAAAGTTAGTAAAACCAATGTGATGAAAGTGTATGTGGTTCACCACATACTATTACTACTACAATATATAATAATAATAAAAATAGTAATAACAATAATACTACTACTACTACTACTAATAATAATAATAATATTTATTGTTATTATTATTATTATTATTATTATTATTATTATTATTATTATTATTATTATTATTATTATTATTATTATTATTATTATTTTATTATTATTATTATTATTATTATTATTAGTAGTAGTAGTAGTAGTAGTAGTATTATTATTATTATTAGTAGTATTATTATTATTATTATTATTATTATTATTAATTTATTTATTTTTATTATTATTTTTGGATGAGCTTGCAAGAATTTATCTACTATCGGCCAAATGGTAATAATTTTGTTAAAATTTATTATTAAGATTTAATCTTAAAAGTTGAATAAAGAGATATTTTGAAAAGATGGAAGCATAAATTGTATGCAGTTGGGTGTTTTATATGGGTTCATATTATTCTTAGTTTTTCTTTATATTTTTCTTTTGTTGTTTTTGTATAAAAAAAAACATTATTTTAAAAAAAATCACTGTCAGGAGTTTTAATCATTCCCTACTTCATCTAAAATTAAATACAAAAATGTCTTTATACTGTATATACTGAGGTTGAAAGTCATAAGAAGTATAAGGCCAAAATATGAGCTAAATGACAAAATGTTTTGTTTCCATGAGCCATGTGCGATTTTTCTAATTTTTCTCCGGACCAGATCTTATTTACGTCTCTGCGTAGTTCAGAAGGGAATAGATTTCTAAGGTCTTGTCTATTCACCGAAAAAAGTATTATTGTTTTGCTGCTCATCTCCAGGCCCTGTGGTTTGCTGCCTGCGTGGGTTGGATACAATCATGGCATTACAGGTCATATGGTAATAACACTGACGGTGCCTCGTGCTGTCTGACCCAGTTTGTGCAGGTGAAGTCTTGCTGAGCAATATGCATCAGTCGTAAAAACACAATAGAAAGTAGAGCAAGTGAAAATACAACATGGTACACAATGGACCTCATTTATATAAACAGGAGGGATGGAAATTTCAATGACCCACCACAGTAAGGAGATTCTCGCTGCCATTATTCTAGACTCCAGACAATTATTGGGTTGTGTATCAAACCCTTGTCAGGAGTAAGAGCTTTGCCTTGGTCAGTGGCCATTTGTTCTTGTTATTTGTATGGTTCAGATAAATAGAGACTATTTGGCTAAAACAGGCCCAAAAACTTGTATTCTTTGCAAACCCAAGAAAAAAAAAGAAAATGCGTCAAAGACAGGACTCAGAAAAAAACAGTACAAATGGATAAGTTGAAGGTTTAGTCCAGGTTCATCTACCCCCTCCCTCTCACCTCTCTAAAGACTCCACCCTCACCGGACCATACATACCTTCTTCCTGTAGTCTTCTGAAGCCTCCACCCTCACCTACCATACATACCTTCTTCCTGTAGTCTTCTGAAGCCTCCACCCTCACCTACCATACATACCTTCTTCCTGTAGTCTTCTGAAGCCTCCACCCTCACCTATAATACATACCTTCTTCCTGTAGTCTTCTGAAGCCTCCACCCTCACCTACCATACATACCTTCTTCCTGTAGTCTTCTGAAGCCTCCACCCTCACCTACCATACATACCTTCTTCCTGTAGTCTTCATACTGGTTTGGTGACATCCTCCCTCTTCTTTCTGGGCAGCCCTTTCTCTTGGACCAAGAAGTCATTGTAATTAAGACTTTATTTTGCTAGCTGTCAAATCATCCACTTAACATGTCACTTCGCCCTAATGGGTTTCACCCCAAAATGGGCTTAACTAGGGTTTAGGGTCATTAGGGTTTTGGACCATGGCTTGTATATTAAAAAAGATATCCCTCTGGACACTGCTTCTGTCTCTACCCCAGCCTTGTCATCTCCACCAGCCTTCAGCAGCAGACTGATGAAGTTGCCTCTCTACTCAAACTGCTTCCTCCTTCTAGAATTGCTGTTCAAAGCTGAAGCTTAGGTATGGTAATTTTTACATAGTTACATTGGCTTGGATCAATTTGTAGCTCACACATCCCCAAAACATCAGCGATCCACCTCTGTGTTTCACAGTAGGAATGGTGGACCTTTCATCATAGGCCTTGTTGACTCCTCTCCAAATGTAGCGTTTATGGTTGAGGCCAAAAAGCTAAATTTTGGTCTCATCACTCCAAATGACTTTGTGCCAGAAGGTTTGAGGCTCGTCTCTGTGCTGTTTGGTGTATTGTAAGCGGGATACTTTGTAGCATTTGCGTAGTAATGGCTTTCTTCTGGCGACTCGACCATGCAGCCCTTCTTTCTTCAAGTGCCTCCTTATTGTGCATCTTGAAACAGCCACACCACATGTTTTCAGAGAGTCCTGTATTTTAACTTGAAGTTATTTGTGGGTTTTTCTTTGCATCCCGAACAATTTTTCTGGCAGTTGTGGCCGAACTTTTTTCGAAATTATCTGTTTTTAGGTTTATAGGGCAAAAAATAAAAACTGCAGGGGTGATCAAATACCACCAAAAGAAAGCTCTACTTGTGGGAAAAAAAGGACATCAATTTTAATTTGGGTACAGCATCGCACGACCGCACAATTGTCAATGAAAGTATCGCAAAAATGGCTGAAGTGGTTAAAGGCTACCAATTGCTTTGTGAATTATGTGCACACTAGTAGTTTTTACATTTATAAGGTATTTTTTATCCTTTGGGAATGTGACTTTGTTGTCCTACCGCAACCCGAGCTCAAGTGAATAAATTCATTTGTATTGACAGAGAGGAAATGTCCACCTAGCTCTTCTAACTTATTGAATTAAGACAATTTTTATCCAGTAAACACACTTGGAGATCAGTAAATCATAACATTAATTTTCTTCTTTTTTTTTTTTTTTCCTTTTCAAGCGATTGATTAAGCCTATAAATTCCACCGTATCGAGGCAGCACGCCGCGGCCTGGAGAATAAACTGTTCCTTTCTACTGGCAGGGTAGAAATAATGTATCTCGTTCTGTTTAGGAATTATCTTTCACCTAAAGGGAATGTAGCCGGAGTCAGATGTATGATCCCCGCTGGCTAGCATGCTGATTGTCTATATCAGTGTTTTTCAACTTTATTAAAGAATGTACCGTTCTACAGAACAATATTATAGAGAGCGACAGCTGACTCGCTAGCTGGGAAAGCGAGAAGGGCTGTTTAATGTAATTGGGGCAGGATGTCAGTAACCTTGTGGTCAACCTTTTTATCTCGCCATAAACATCCCACTGTGTTTTTATTCTGAAATGAAATGGCGTATTCATCTTCGGTTTGTGCCGTACCTGGCTGGCGATACATCATGTTCCCACAGAAAAAAAAAGTTAACTTTCCCGAAGGTCATTTGGCAAGAGTTGAATGGCGGTACATACCATCTTTTTTTTTATCAAAGACCCAAAACGATAAAAAAAAAAAAAAATCTATATTGAAAGGGCCATTTATAAAGCAGGCCGTGGCGACTGGTGTTTTTTTGTTTGGGGGGGGGCAGCAAACAACCAGCCTCCTGAGGCACCTTATACCCCCAACCCCCTTGCTGTTTGCCGATCCACCGTCACTTACCCCATCTAGGTGGCGGGCACATCGGGCAGCGGCAGGGATCGGGCAGCGGCGGACACATCGGGCAGCGGCCGGGATCGGTGGGCACATCGGGCAGCGGCGGGGATCGGGTAGCAGCGGACACATCGGGAAGCAGCCGGGATCGGTGAGCACATCGGGCAGCGGCGGGGATCGGGCAGCGGCGGACACATCGGGCAGCGGCCGGGATCGGTGGGCACATCGGGCAGCGGCGGGGATCGGGCAGCGGCAGACACATCGGGCAGCGGCCAGGATCGGTGAGCACATCGGCAGCGGCGGGGATCGGGCAGCGGCGGACACATCAGGCAGCGGCCAGGATCGGGGGGCACATCGGGCAGCGGCGGGGATCGAGGCATCGGCGGACATAAGGCTGCCGCGGGCATTAAGCAGGGGCTCTTGTGTCTTCTCCTCCTCGCTTCCGCTGTGCGTCTCCTCCCCTCCATCTAGGCGTCCGATAGGATCGCCTATCCTTTCAGCCAATCGGGTGATAGGTATCGATTGGCCAGGAGGAGGATCAGTATTGCAACAGCAAATATTCATTTGCTGTTGCAACACAACTGGGTGGGCTCCAGACGCAATGCCCTGCACCCCGAGCTCACCCTATTTTGAAGCCTATTAGAGACTCTGGCTCTAATCAGGTGCTTCAAAAAACACACCCCGCCATAGGCATTCATCCGACCCGGCGTCCTGAAAGGGGCCGGGCGCATGGATAGGGAGGGAGGCGGCAGTGGATAGGGGAGGCGGTGCCTGTGCGCCCACAATGGATGGGCTTCCCTTGATAGCAGGGATATGGCTGCAACGGAACTGTAAGGTCTCATGCACACAGGGTGTTAAAACGTTCAGTAAGCATGAACATTAAAAAAAAAATGTAAAATATAAATGAAAAAAAATAAACAAAAAAGCTGTGAAACAAGGCTGGCCACGCGACCAGTCCTCCACCAGTCACTGTGCTTCCTTTGTTTCATTAAAGAACTCTGAGGAAAACTCAGTAGGGGTATTCTGGAACTTCCAATTTCCAAACTAAAAGATAACTCTCGTTTTATAAAAAAAAATAATCTAGCAAAATAATAATATAACATATACACAAGCAAAATACTGGGAGAAAAGCCTGGTCCCTGGTCATGTGACCGGTCCTCCTCCAAAGCTTTTTTTGTTGCATTAAAGGACTCTGGGTAAAAATAGGTAGAGGTATTCCAGAACTTCCAACTTCCAGTCTAAAGGATAACTCTCATTTTATGAAAAAAAAAAAAAACTAGCATAATAATAATAATAGTAATAAATCGTATACAATTGCTATACAAGCAAAAAACTGGGGGGAGGAGCCTGGTCATGTGACTGGTCCTCCTCCAGTTACAAATCTTTTTTTGTTGCATTAAAGGACTTTAGGTAAAAATAGGTAGAGGTATTTCAGAACTTCCAACTCCACAGTCTAAAGAATTACTCTCATTTTATGAAAAACAAATCTAGCATAATAATAATAAAACTAATAATAATAATCATAATATTATTAATATAGCATATACAACTGCTACACAATAAAGAAACTGGGGGAGGAGCCTGGCCACGTGACCAGTCCTCCTCCAGTCACTGAGCTTTCTTTGTTGCATTAAAAGACTCTAAGAAAAACTAGGTAGAGGTATGCTGGAACTTCCAATTTCCAACCTAAAGGATAACTCTCATTTTATATAAAAAAAAAAAAACTAGCATAATAATTATAATATTAATAATATAGCATATACAATTGCTATATTATTAATAGGTAGAGGTTTTCTAGAACTTCCAACCTAAAGGTTACCTCCACTTTTGTGAAAAACAATAAAAAAAAAATAAATAAATAAATATACATTATATATATATATATATATATATATACAGTATATACAGATATATATAAAGATATATATATATATATATATATATATATATATATATATATATATATATATATATGTATACTATATATATAGAGAGAGGGAGAGAGAGAGAGAGAGAGAGAGACAGAGAGACAGAGAGACAGAGAGACAGAGAGACAGAGAGAGAGAGAAAGAGAGAGAAAGAGAGAGAGAGAGAGATATATCTATATATATATATATATATAAGACCCCAGCCTTAAGGAGAAATGAACTTCCCCCCAATTGCATTAACCCCTTATTCTCTGAATTTATGGGCATTCAACGATATGTGAATACCTTCCGCGCTAAAAATCACCAAAACCATTCTAAATATATGTAAAACATTCTACTTAACAAAATATTTTTTTCCCATTTGATGTGACAAGGGCAATATTTTTGATATATTTTTATAGCGATAGAAAAGTGTTTGTCAGCCATGTAATTTTTGATATCTAATGTTTCACGATAAAAAGAAAAAAAAAAAAAAAAAAAAAGCTTGAGGATGGATTGCACTTTCAACGTGGAGAACAAACTGATGGTTGGGAACGCATAAATAACACCTCAAGCCTCATAAATTTCCCTACTGGCATTTTATGCATAATTAAGAGAGAGCGTTGACTGATAACACTTCTGAATAGTAATGGCACGCTACGTGCGAGATTTTGCCTTTGTCAGCTGTCTGGCGGCACTGAAACGCAAGCAGTCCGTTGGAAGCTGGCTCGGTCGCTTTTAGTTACCGAGTCCTAACAAGAGACTTAAAAAATATCTAATTAACACAGACTAAGGGTTCTGGCTTGCTTCACGTGAAAGCCTTTTGGTCTTGTGTGCTGAATGTTAAACACTTTTTTTTGGAAGCCCCAAACTTGCCTGCAAGACATGAGAGAGGGATGAAAAAAAGCTGTTGATTTCCATTCCGCCTGCTTCTCTGTGGCCTTTAGAGAAGAACATTCTGAAATCCAAAAATGCTATTCTCTATAGGGGCTTTACATTTTTTTCTTTTATTATTTGTTTTTTTACACTATACCTGTATTTTTAAATACAGTATCTCACAAAAATCTGTACACCCCTTACATTTTTGTTATTATTATTAATATTATTATTATTATTACTACTATTATTCATTTATTTTTATTATTTTTTTGGATGATCTTGCTAGAATTTACCTACTATTGGTCAAATGGTAATAATTTTGTTAAGCTTTATTAAGATTTCATCTTAAAAATTGAATAAAGAGATATTTTGAAAAGATGAAAGCATAAATTGTATGCAGTTGGTTGTTTTATATGGGTTGTTATATGGGTTCATATTACTCATGGTTTTTCTTTATCTTTTTCTTTTGTTGTTTTTGTATATGAAAAAAAATAAAATAAAACATTATTTTAAAAAGTTCTTTCTTGCGCATCATTTTTAGAAGGGGCTTCCTTCTGGGACCACAGCCATGCAGACCAATTTGATGCAGTGTGCGGCGTATGGTCTGAGCACTGACAGGCTGACCCCGCACCCCTCCAACCTCTACAGCAATGCTGGCAGCACTCATACGTCTATTTCCCAAAGACAACCTCTGGATATGCTGCTGAGCACGTGCACTCAACTTCTTTGGTTGACCATGGCGAGGCCTGTTCTGAGTGGAACCTGTCCTGTTAAACAGCTGTATGGTCTTGGCCACCGTGCTGCAGCTCAGTTTCGGGGTCTTGCCAATCTTCTTATAGCCTAGGCCATCTTTATGTAGAGCAACAATTATTTTTTTCAGATCCTCAGAGAGTTCTTTGCCATGAGGTGCCATGTTGAACTTCCAGTGACCAGTATGAGAGAGTGAGAGCGATAACACCAAATTTAACACACCTGCTCCCCATTCACACCTGAGACCTTGTAACACTAACGTGTCACATGACACCGAGGAGGGAAAATGGCTAATTGGCCCAATTTGGACATTTTCAGTTAGGGGTGTACTCACTTTTGTTGCCAGTGGTTTAGACATTAATGGCTGTGTGTTGAGTTATTTTAAGGGGACAGCAAATTTACACTGTTATACAAGCTGTACACTCACTACTTTACATTGTAGCAAAGTGTCATTTCTTCAGTGTTGTCACATGAAAAGATAGAATAAAATATTTACAAAAATGTGAGGGGTGTACTCACTTTTGTGAGATACTGTATATTTCTACCCTTCACAAAGGAAAGAAAAAGTTATTGGGGTGTATTTATAAAAAAATTTGCAGAGCTTTTCTTTCTTCAGAACTACATGTACATTGGTTTTGTGCAAATTCCATCTGCACATGGACACCAGCCCCCTGTTGCATAAATGTAATGAGATGGGTAAAAGATGGCTTCAGCTACTGTTCTCCACCTGTAGAGAACTCCACGCGTTTCGCCCTTTTTGGGGTGGATTGGATTGATTCCTTAGATGATAAATCCAAGCAGATTTTTTAACAGAAGTTGTGTAAGGCCTCATGTACACTTCTGCTGGTAAACGGACGTTTAGGCGCAGTTGGGCATTTTTTTCAACTGCTCCTGAATCCTCCTCTATGTTATTTTATCAGTACATGGTACACAGGTTAGTTTATAGTCATTTCTAGGCAGTTGTGTTTAGAGGCTTTTTTTGGAACCCAAAAACATGCGTTCAGAAGCTGTGTTTAAATGCATTTCAAACGCCACACATGAGATAACGGGGCTAAACGCGGTAACTCGTGTTTAGCTGCGTTTCATTTACAGGCATTTTTCATTTTTTGTCTATTTTGAAAAAAAAAAATATATATTTTTTTTCAAACGCTTCTAGACGCAAATGCGGCTAAACGCGACTAAACGAAAGCATGTAAATGCAGCTAAACGCCCTTTTTTAGACTCGGGTTTCTAGCTGTCAAGTTAAATTGTTTAACAACGTCCCATGTACATGAAGCCTTAGTAGAGCACTGAGCCAGAGAATTGAAAAAGAGTAGAGGTTGCGATTCAAAGGCTGTTGCCTGTCACCTGATCTCAGAGGTTCTCAAGGGTCTCCAGAGTAGTCTGAGGAATGTTGAAAATATGTTAGCTCCACAGCACTAATAAAAGTCCAGTCGATTTTTATTGACAGCCATTACAGCCATATATCTCATAACTTTATATGCATTATTTCTTGTCCAGTGTAATCCACAATAGCCCTGAAGAACGGGAAGTTTTGAGCCCCTGAAACACATTGGCTTCTTTTCTTGCATTATACCACCAAGAAGTAAGTGCTCCCATAGACCATATATGAGCCTTCCGACTCCTCACTGTTTGACATCCAGTCAGAGTGTGAGAAAAACCATTGGACATCCCCATCTAAATGACTGACAATAGATCATGCTGGAACCAAATTTTCCACCTAGCTTCTGATATCATAGGAACATGTATCTTACGTGACACTGCTCTTGTATTGTTGCATCTAGGGACTGAACACCTTCCTCCCAATGTTAGACCCATCATTTTCATTCTAGTTTTGACAGCTAAAGTTAATATCATTAGGTTTTTACAAGAGGTGGTCCTTGGAGTTCCAGGAGGTCAAGCCGAAGAGGCAGGATGAGGTCCTATTGTATAGTTCCCAACAAAATACCTTACATCTGGTGAGGTTGTGATCATCCCCTTGGGTGGGACATGCATTCCTCCTAAGTGGTTGCTCTCGATGCCTCAGGAGTCCCGATCCTAAATCCATGGGGGGCTCTCAGGCAGGTGGTGTGCTTCTTGGATAGGAGGAGGTCAAAAAACCTGTTGGTGTTTCAAACGGCAGAGGTGCCCGTTGGAGTACTGTATGTGATAGGATTCACAAAATAAAGCTTTGTGTTCACCAAAATAAAGCTTAATATCAATTATCATACACTACGATTCTGGTCCATCATTAGACAATGTCACAATGGGCACCTCTGCTGTTCAAAACACTACAGCTTTTTAACCTCCTCCTATCCAAGAATCTTTAGACATTGAAACTCCCTGTCCAAACCTAGCGTTTTAAACATTCCCAAAGATCTAAATCAAAATGTGAAATGGAAGCATTATTTGCATTGAAGAACTTTTCTTATTGGAAATTGTAATTAGAAATTTTCTTTCACCCGGCTTTGTGGTTGTGGAATCCAAGATGTACAGTCTAATGCCCCGTACACACGGTCGGACTTTGTTCGGACATTCCGACAACAAAATCCATGGATTTTTTCCGACGGATGTTGGCTCAAACTTGTCTTGCACACACACGGTCACACAAAGTTGTCGGAAAATCAGATCGTTGTTCTGCACGCGGTGACGTAAAACACGTACGTCGGGACTATAAACGGGGCAGTGGCCAATAGCTTTCATCTCTTTATTTATTCTGAGCATGCGTGGCACTTTGTTGAAATTGTAATGCGTGGCACTTTGTCCGTCGGATTTGTGTACACACGATCGGAATTTCCGACAACGGATTTTGTTGTGGGAAAATTTTATATCCTGCTCTCAAACTTTGTGCGTTGGAAAATCCGATGGAAAATGTGTGATGGAGCCCACACATGGTCGGAATTTCCGACAACGAGGTCCTATCACACATTTTCTGTCGGAAAATCCGACCGTGTGTACGGGGCATAAGAACGATAACCTGTATATTCACCTGTTTGTTTATTTGTCCCACTCCCCTTCACTTGTTCCTTCCACCACCACCCCCTTCCTTCATGGCAAAGTTAGTATACTTTACGATTTTATGATAACAACCATTCCCCCACCCACCTGTTATCTTATTTCTAGGTCTGTGAATAATTGATCTCTGTAAAAAGCAATATGTATGCCAACATATTGTGTATTGTTTTGCCAATTTGTAACATTGTAATAATTTACAATTTCAACAAAGAAATATTGAACAATAAATAATTAACAATAGATGTGTTGGTAGAGCCTTGGACCCAAAAATAGGAAGCAAAGGGATTTATATTGAAGATTTACAGGCAACTCACTGTCAGCCGAGATATCCTTTGGGGTCCCAAGAGTAGTAATAGAGAATGTGAAAAGTATGAGAGCACCACAGATTTAGGTGAGTCCAGCAAATCTTTATTACATATGACAAGAGCTCAGAGGAGAAAGCCAATGAGCTTCCGGGGCTCAGGCAGTCTGACTGTTAACCTGAACTAGCACTTGTCTTATTGTCTTTATTTTTGGGGGCTCAGTACTCCTGCTTCACCAGGGCTTAGATGTTGGCAGTAATTGAGGAGAATATTGGGCAACAAATTGCAAAATTAAAGGATAAGACAAGTGCTTGTTCAGGTCAACGGCCAGGTTTCCTGAGCCCTGGGAACTCGTTGGCTCTTCTGATCACTTGTCATGTGTAACAAAGATTTGCTGGTCTCACCGTGGAGCGCTCATCCTTTTCACATTTATAACTACTCTGGGGACCCCGAAGGATATCCCAGTTGATAGTGAGCTGCCTCTAAACCTTGGATTTAAAGTCATTTGCTTCCTACTTTTGGTCCAACACTCTACCAACACATCTATTGTCAACCATTTGGCTAGGGAAGGAAGCCCAAAGGATTTTCTCACTGATCTGTGGCATTCTTATCCACATCACATCCTCATCTAAATGATCGGGAAGGAATAATTCTCACCACCTGATATCTTTTCTGACTTAGCTTAGATTATGCATAGCCAAACCATTTATTTTAACATTGGAGTATAGTACGGAAAAGAGAACCACCAGTTGATTAATTCATTAATTTATTTTTTTGCTGTCTGCACCCCAGTGGGGAAATTTCCCTTTACTTCCTGCCACCGGGAGGCAATTGGAAGTGAGATAAAATCTCTTCAAAGTGGGGGGAATTCCCCTTCTTAAAAAAGGAACTTTAGTCCCCTTTACCTTTTGACTATCAAGCCTTCAACCCCTGGCAGAATCTACGCATGTGTTGAGGGTTTTGCGCACAAATGCAGACATGCTGAAGTTTGGGACTTCCATACCAGCTCCGTCTTTGTGCATACGCGGGAAACCCGTGGATGCGCAAATGTGCTGCAGGGCTCTGTGCATGCCCAAACTTTGAAGAACGGTAAACAGTGAACATCTTTCTCACCTAGGTGCACACAAATACTGTGAAGTTAAAAAATAAATAATAGCCATATAATAGAGAGGTAGGGGGGGGGGGGGGCATGGGAGAATATGTTTTTATTTGGGGTAAAGATCTGCTTTAAGCTGGTTATACACTTGCAGAATTTAGTCAGAAATGTTTAGCTTTAAGAACATTCATTTTATTTTCTGATTGGTAGTGGGATCAAATTGATGTTCGTTTCTGAATGCAGTGATGGGAGAAGGAGCAGGACTGAAAATTTTTGTCAAACCAACAAATAGGCCCAATCTGGTTCGATCTTCTCTCGGGTATACTGATTTGATGGCCTCTAATTATCAGCAACCATGAGCATCTATATACACTATATTGTCAAAAGTATTGGGACACCTGCACATGAACTTTATTGGCATCCCAGTCTTAGTCCGTAGGGTTCAATATTGAGTTGGTCCGCCCTTTGCAGCTATAACAGCTTAAACTCTTCTGGGAAGGCTGTCCATAAGGTTTAGGAGTGTGTCTATGGGAATGTTTCACCATTCTTTCAGAAGCGCATCGGTGAGGTCAGGCACAGATGTTCGACGAGAAGGCCTGGCTCGCAGTCTCCACTCTAATTCATCCCAAAGGTATTCTATCAGGTTGAGGTAAGGACTCTGTGCAGGCCAGTCAAGTTCCTCCACCCCAAACTCGCTCATCCATGTCTTTATGGACCTTGCTTTGTGCACTGGTGTGCAGTCATGTTGGAACAGGAAGGGGCCATCCCCAAACTGTTCACACAAAGTTGAGAGTGTGAAATTGTCCAAAATGTCTTGGTATGCTGATGCCTTAAGAGTTCCCTTCACTGGAACTAAAGGGCCAAGCCCAACCCCTGAAAAACAACCCCACATCATAATCCCCCCTCCACCAAATGATTTGGACCAGTGAACAAAGCAAGGTCCATAAAGACATGGATGAGCAAGTTTGGGGTGGAGCAATTTGACTGGCCTGACCTCAGTCCAATAGAACACCTTTGGGATAAATTAGAGCGGAGACTATGAACCAGGACTCCTCGTCCAACATCAGTACCCGACCTCACAATTGCGCTGCTGGAAGAATGGCCAAACATTCCCATAGACACACTCCTAAACCTTGTGGACGGCCTTCCTAGAACAGTTGAAGCTGTTATAGCTGCAAAGGGTGGGCCAATTCAATACTGAACCCTACGGACTAAGACTGGGATGCCATTAAAGTTCAAGTGCGTGAAGATGGAAGACTTGGTCCTCACATCGCAGCATAAATGCAAAAAATACACTAAAACTTGGACATTATGGAATATGTTTGTCTACTGTTACGCCCTGTACACACGACCGGTTTTGCCATCGGAATAAACTCTGAAGGTTTTTACGACGGAGTTCCGATGGAATTCCGCTGAAGCTGTCTTGCATACACACGGTCACACCAAATTCCGACCGTCCAGAACACAGTGACGTACAACACGTACGCCAATAGCTTCTGTCTCCTACTTGCTTCAGAGCATGCGCCATTTTTGGTGCGTCGGAACAGCATACAGACGATCGTTTTTTCCAATAGTAATTTTTTCCATCGGAAAAATATAGAACATGTTCTCTATCTAAGTCCATCTGAATTTTCAACAGAAAAAGTCCGATGGGGCATACACACGGTCGGAATATACGATAAAAAGCTCCCATCGGACTCTTTCTGTCGGAAATTCTGCTCGTGTGTACGCGGCTTAATGCGGGTAAAGATCCGTTTGAATCATAAATTCGCTGATTGTAAATCCTTCTTGAGTCCCACCTATAGATTAACATCAGCACTCCCATCCCCCCCCCCCTTTTTTTTTTCTCCCCAGTTCCCCATCCACCTTATTTTCTCTCTTTTCTCTGTCTTCTATCTACTTCTCTGTTTTCATGTACTTATTTCCTTACTATAGTGTTTTAATAAAACTTAAAATGGATGGGCAGTCATATGTTCTCCTTGTGGGGATCAGTCTCATTAGGGATTTTTCCTTCTAAAGCCCATTGAAGGTATTGTTGCACGCATACTGGACAAGTACTCTCTGGAAATTGTAGTTGATTGTTCATATTCAGTTTTCATTTATTGATTGAGTTACGACTGTTCTACGCATACTGGTGTACCGCTAATTTTGTACTAATGCCTTATTGTTTGGACTTGCTTTTCTGCTGGAAATAAAATATTTGAAAAAAAAAATAAAATTTTGAAATGAAAATCGCACCCCGAAATTGCAAAAAGTAGTACAGAAGCTACTTTTTGAAATCGGTGCGGTGCCGCAAATGCAGCATCGCACCAATTAGGATAGTGCCATTGCCGGCAATTTGACAAGTCAAATCGCATGTCCAAACGCACCAATGTGAACCAGGGCTCAACCTTCGGCTATTTTAAGCACTTTAGTCGGCTGATTTAACCACTTACTGAGCATGCAACTTCTTTATCTTTTAATCCTTGTCTATGTTCGAGTTTAAGCTGTTGCCATGACTGCTGCCCCAGGCTTCCTGTTTCAAGGTGGCTCCTTTCTCTTGCAGCATCCTATGGAGCCACCCTTCTATGCAGGGATTAGAGTAGTGTCCCACTACACTGTGTACATCAATAGAAACACACAGCCCCCATAGTCTAGGGTGGCAAGGCACTGCAATGTCCCTCCCTCTTCCTCCTCCCCCTCCCTTCTCCAAGCACTGTCCACTGTCAGCTCTTTCCTTTGAAGACCAGAAATTCAGGGAAGCAGCACGGAGAGAGCAGCATTAAAATCTGTAAACCGCAAGTGCTGGGGTAAGAATTTTTACAAATAGTTTACTGGTAAATTATTATTTAATTATGCTCAGTGCGCTGGGCTATCAAAACACTGAGGGTTTAATATGACTTTAAGCAGTATCAGGATTGAATATGTTCACTATAGTTTTAGCTCTTTTGTTGCATGTGGAATTATATCCTTTTGTACTTATGTAAATCAGCACCGACACACATATTCCTGAAAAGAAGGCACTTATTGAATAAATACAGATGACAGAAAAAATGTACTAATGGACAACACACAGAGGTTTTAATAAGGAGATAATTTGGTAAAATGAGAGTAGAATGTTGGGGACGATGTGAGTGACGGGCCCGTGGGACAATGAGAAGAATGTCCTCATTAGAAAGAAGAGACTAGAAAATAGGAGCTGTGAATGGATTATGATGATATTATATCGAATCCTTTAATGAACAGTATGTGAGCAATTTTGAAAATAGGAAACAGATAACGCCGAGCTATAATTGGAGAAACATATTTGTGATATGAGCTGTTAAAGATTTGGCCCAATATGTCTTTGTTCTTGCATGTCAACAGTTGGTGTATTAGAACATTCAATATCATTAGAATACCGCAAAGCACAATTAGCGACGGAACTGGCCGCGCAAAATAAGTAATTGAATTTGAGGGGCAATTCCAGGCATTGCAGGCAACACGTGAGGCCATTCAATGAGCTGATGATGCTTTCCAGTAAGGACTTTATCTTGGTCAAATTCAAAAGGTTCTCTACCGTTAACTTTATTTATAAGTTAGGTTAAGCTGTATCCAAACCCCAGAATGAAAATGTATTATGTTGCAGATGTAGCGCCCCCCTAGAATAGAGTGGGCTTCTAGGTAAATTTAGTTGGCTCCACTGTAACCACAGGAGCAGGGGTTGATTATTTTTGGGCTGCTTAGTGTCTCACAGGCTGCTCCTTTGTTACTTTCCCCTTTCTTCTAGAGGATTCTAGAATCATAGTGGGAGGAAGAACAGGACATGCAGCCTGGATATTTATGGGACTCTACTCATTCCTGGGGAGGTGTATCAAGTTGGTGGTGAGAGAGCCCATAAAATAGCCTGAGGTCTGAACAGCAAGGTGCATGGGTCCAGTCCTGCTGGAGGAGACCCTGGGGAAGGGGGGGCTTTGCCCCTGGGGTAGATTTCTAGAAGAAGCTGTTAGGAAGACACAGAGGTCCTAGCTAAGCTTAGCTGAGGGCTTATTCACAAGCTGGAGTCCAGGTATCAAGTTGGGTCTGGAGAAGCTCAGGAGGAAGTTGGTGGGTAGGGGTTCAGCTGATTTATGGTGGTGTGAGTCTACAGCTTCCTCAATAGGAAGAGCTTGGTGGATATTGGCAGATGGCAACCAATGGTCCTGTGGCAATGTGAGTATGTGACGACAGTTCTGAAGATTATTAGTTACCATCAACATAGAGAGCCTATGGGACATTCCTTTTTTTATTGTGTAGCCAGAAAGTTGAGGAGACCTCAAGTTGTTCAGGTCTACAGTTTATTGGTGTGTCCCATGCTTCCTATCCCAATCCAAGTTCATCAATCCCAATAAAACCTAAAGAAGCCACCCCTATACTGTTCTTTGGAGACAGTAAAATAGTGAGAAAAATGCTGGGTGCCAGACTGTGTGTTCCAAGTGGAGAAATAGAACTGCATTGGACAGCAGCTCCTAAGGGGATGCGCTACACAATTTACCAGTCCTTAGATGTGGACTGTACCAGGGCTGTTCTGCCCAGCACCCAGGGCAGATGATGCCAAATTGCACTCCTTCCCCATGGATTGGTCTACTTATTCTCCCCCTTGCTTTACCTGTCTATAGTTAGAATCGAGGGTGCATTGTGCATGGTTGACCATTTACTTGCTTTTTTTCAGTTAGGGTGGCTGAGTGGTTGTGCAGTGTTGCATTGAAGTGTATATTTCATGTCGGCTGCGCACAGTTGGTGTGAGGAATGGGGGCGTGTTGGATTGCAGTGTGACAACAGTAGTCCTTAGACCAGACAAAAAGCCACAGCTTGGCACAAGGGAGGCTCTGGTCCATCACTGATCTGAAGCATCCTTGCACTGCGGTGCTCGCCACATGAGGGTGATGCACCCCCTTTCTCCAGCCGTGGATGTAGTGATTACATTGGTTTTCTTTTTTAAGACAATTTTCTTAAAAAGGTCTCTACTGGGTCTAGCGATGGCTCTTCCTACTGAGCTACCTGAACCTCTAAATAGCTGCTTACCTGATCCCTTGGTCATTCTTCATTGATAACCCTGTTTCTTGTTGAACTTGGAACTCCTTGCTCCTCCCTTGAACTTCCTATTTAAGCCATGCCTCTGCACTTGTTGTTTTGCCAAGTTGGTGTGCTTATGACAGTATCTTGCTCTTGTTGCTTCTGCTACACTGTGTCCTTATCTACAATTACCCATGTATGGACCCTTGGCTTACGATTCAACAACCACACTTTATCGCTTTCCACTTTAAGCCCAATACCTTTGGCTACTGACCTTGACTTGACTTCTGACTACATCTCTGTTTGCTTCTTTACTGCTACTTGTGTACTGATCCCGGCCTGTTATTAACCATAAACCTTTCCACCGTTTCAGCTACTGGACTGTGAACCTGATCGCAGATCAAGACAGAGACTGGTATATGACAGGTTCACTTTAAAATTAGACAGGTCTTCTTTGAGGGCAGTGATCAGGTCATACGCAACATACACACTGCTCCAAACGTATTTATGGCATTGGCCTGTTCTAATCTTTTTAGGGCTAAATGGGTTAAACCCTTCTCCCCATCAGTCAGATAATCTATCTGCTTCATGAGTCACTTGGAACATGCATTAGCTTTGTTTAGGAATAATTATGATGCTCTTTTATAATTGGTGTCCGTAGCTGGAGCTCCCATAGACACCAGATAGGAAGCTTTGTAGAATTTTCTCAGTGGTATTAATTAATTTGAGATCATAGGCCCCGGTAGCCCTTTGAAACTCAACATGTGTGTGAGGCTTAGCTCTAAAGAGGTTGGAGACGGCGCTTTCAAAAGAGTTTACTAATTAATAAAGATTTTCTCAGTAATTGGACAAAGATAGGCTACGTGCGGAGCTCAGACGTTACCAGAAAACGGTGGTATTTAACATCTCACATCTCCGTTTTATTTATAGGATTATCCCTTGAAAGAATTTGTTTACCTGCTTTGAAGGAAATGCCAAGTCAGCAATTAGAAACTGTTGGAAAAAAAAAAAAAAGTTGGAGGCATCCTTCGTTTCATAAAGAGGTTTATTTGAGGCCATGCCAGATCCTCATGGGCTCACTTTTTTGCTTCCTTAATTTGGAGGGATGGTTTGCTTTTGTAATTCAATTATTTTAAACCTTATTTTTCCCAGGGTCTAATTTCTGTATAACCAACATTGGCCATGGCGTGAGCTGACAGGGTTGCCAGGGGAGCATCATATAGCTTCCCACAAGTGATACATTGTTGTGCTTGCTGCCTTGCCTGCCTGAAACAGATTTGTGCAGTATCCCACCATCTGCAGTAATTGGGGTGCATGGGATAAATGGCACAATGGGAAGATTGACCTACAGAAAGGAGCCTTGCCTGCCACGACAACTTGTGTGCAACCCCTAACCTGATGGGACATTCTGCAAGAAGTGGGGTGCATGGGATGAATAGTGGGATGGGAAGATTGTCCTACAGAAAGGAGCCTTGCCTGCCATGACAAATTGCGTGCAACTCCTTCACCTGATGGGACATTCTGTGGGAAGTGGGGTACATGGGATGAATAGTGGGATGGGAAGATTGTCCTACAGAAAGGAGCCTTGCCTGCCAAAACAACTTGTGTGCAACCCCTAAACTGATGGGACATTTCATGGGACGTGGGGTGCATGGGATGAATAGCAGGATGAGAAGATTGTCCTACAGAAAGGAGCCTTGGTACAACAACTTGTGTGCAACACCTTGACCTGATAGGACATTTTGTGGGAAGTGGGGTGCATGGGATGAATGATGGGATGGAAAGATTGTCCTACAGAAAGGAGCTTTGCCTGGTGAGACAACTTGTGTGCAACTCCTCAACTGATGGAACATTCCATGGGAAGTGGGGTGCATGGGTTGAATTTTGCCATGGAAAGATTTTCCTACAGAAAGGAGCCTTGTCTGCCATGATAACTTGTGTGTAACCCTTCACCTAATAGGACATTCTACAGGAAGAGGGGTGCATGGGATGGATGGTCGGATGGGAAGATTCTACAGAAAGGGGGACACTTGGCAGTTGTGCTTTTTATGGATGCCACGAGTCTTCTAAAACCATGAAAAGGATTCCCTATGTTAGCATGCTGCTGGAATTTTCATGGACTGTGTTGCCTTAGGAAGGTTTCATTTCACTTCCTGTAGTATTGGAAAATGATGATTAAAACCAACAGTAGATCAATCGGATTGCAATAAGGCATAGGGGCTCTGGTAAGGCTGCTATCGACAAAAGCAAGATGTCCCACAAGCTGGGAGCCCGAATTTAAAGATTTATGTGTAAAAGATCCAATGAGAGCATTAAACAAAAGGTCTGAGAGTCCAAATGCTCACAAGGAGACAACACAGGGCAGCCAATGTGTTTCAGGCATGTGAAGATCTCCCCTTCTTCAGGGCCTGGAGAGATGGAGGACTCTAAAGTGGTATAATCACCAGCAAGGTTTAATTGTTTGCTGCATAAAAAAAAAACAAAAAAAAAACAGATGTAATAAAGATGAATGAATCATTGATCAGGATGGATTCAAGCTCACAAGGAGACAATACAAAACAGCCAACGTGCTTCAGGGACTGGAATACCTCCCCCTTCTTCAGGGTCTGGAGAGATGGAGAACTCTAAAGTGGAATAATCACCACCAGTGTTTAATTGTTTGCTACATAAAAAAATCTGATGTGACAAAGATGAGTGGATCAATGGATCAGCATGTATTAAACCTTGAAGAAAGGGGAGATCACATTGTCGTTCTGTGTTTTCTCCTTGTCAGTAAACATTAAAATTAAAAGCTTTCAAACTCTAATGCCCTGTACACAGGATAGGATTTTCCGACAACAAATGTTGGATGTGAGCTTGTTGTCGGAAAGTCCGACCATGTGTATGCTCCACAGAACATTTGTTGTCGGAATTTCCGCCAACAAATGTTTGAGAGCAGGTTCTCAAATTTTCCGACAACAAAACTTGTTATCGGAAATTCCGATCGTGTGTACATAAGTCCGACGCACAAAATTCCACGCATGCTCAGAATCAAGCAGAAGAGCCACACTGGCTATTGAACTTCATTTTTCTCGGCTCGTTGTACATGTTGTACGTCACCGCGTTCTTGACGTTCGGAATTTCTGACAACATTTGTATGACCGTGTGTATGCAAGACAAGTTTGAGCCAACATCCTTTGGAAAAAAATCCACAGTTTTGTTGTTGGAAAATCCTATTGTGTGTACAGGGCATTAGACTTTTTGTTTGCTGCTCTCATTGGATTGTGTATACAGTATGTGAATGATCTCACTTCCTGTCCAGGTGGCCACCGAACTATTGAACTGAGCTTCCTCTGTCTCGTCTGCATTTTCCAAATCTTGTCATTGCCTGGTGCATAGCTCCTAACTATCCCTGGTTTTGAGGGACTGTCCCTGATTTGGAACAAAGTCCCTCTCCTCTTCCCTCCTCATTTGGCCCTCATTTTGGTCTGATCTATATAGTTGTATATAAAATGCACTATTTATATTTGAAAAAGTGTTTCCCAGTGCGCAGCCTAATGCATTAGGGTGTGCATTACCCTTAAGCTCAAACACACATGCATGTGTATGTATCTACATATATATGACTCCGCCACATTGATCTCCCTGCTGGCACAGTGAAAGAGAAAAGGATAAACACTTCTCTTATGGCAGAGCCGGTAAGAGGGAGATCTTTCCCATGTTCCTGTTGCTACACAGAACGATAACACTAATGTGCATGGGGGGATTAGGGTGTGCCTGGGCACACCCGGCACACCCTGTGCGCACACCTGTGCCCAGTGCTAAACCTTTTATACATTTTTTAAATTGATGCATTTGTAAATGTCCAAAGCCAGTACAAAGGAATAGTAGTGGTTAAAAAAACACTTGTAAGTTTAGCTGATTTTTTAAAATAATTGTCAGTATGTGTGTGTCTTATGACTACATACCTTTGCTAAAAGGTGTCCCTCGTTGGCATCTCAAAAAGCTGGGAGGTATGGTGGTGGTTTTTTTTTCAATACAGATCTGTTGTTTTCAAGTTTCTCTTTTTCCTATGTTGCTGACCTTCAGAGGTTTGCCTTTGTAGGCTTTTTAGAAGAAATACAATGTGACAGCTGGTTGTATTAAAAACTGACCCAGCCTTGAAGATCATTTGTTGTAAATTCTGCTTGAGAATAACATCAATTCCACCTGGATAATTCAGGCCCCAAGCCTTTAGATTACTTAACTTGTACACAAAATGCATCTGCCTACACAATACAAAGCATGCCAGGTAAACATATAGCTTGTTGGGTGATCCTTCCTTAAAGAGTAAATCTACTTTTAGCAAGAATGGGTGATCTATGTACGTTGCAAGGATTTAAAAAGAAACTTTGTTTCAGATTCCTACCTGTTTTTAAAATAGCTTTTTGTTTGAACGTGCAATTTGTGTGTTGATTGTGAATGGGAGGGCCTGGTTCATTATAATTACCTGGTGCAATGTTGCAGTGTCTGAATCCCTTTTGAAACTATCCCTGAGAGTATCTCACCAAAAATGACATTTCTGTTGAAGATGAAATGTCTAAAATATGACTTATATCTCAGTGCAAACTTCTAGGAACATCAGTGAGCCAATCACACAAGCATGAAATGACAACCTGGTTCTGCAGGCTGCCATATTGCTTGAATTTTACAAAAAATACAGCACTGCAGATTAAAACATTTCAACATTAAATTACAATGTGACTTGTATAGTAATTGTACAGTATATGCAATAGTATTTTTTTTTTATTTGCGCCTCGAGCCCACCTTTTTTTTTTGCCAATAAGAGCCTCTGGCTCTAATCATGTCTAATCACGTGCTTAAAAAAAAAAGACACCCCCCAATTGGAATCCATGCGTCCGGCGCCCTGCATGTAGATTAGAGGGACGGACGCATGGAGGAGGGGAGGCGGCACCCGTGAGCCCCTAATGGACAGGCCACCACTGATAGCAACCCTTTTCACTTCCTGAAAACAGCAGACCACCATAGGTAAAGTCCACTTGTGATGCTGAGCCTCCATGGATAACAGAACTGAATAAAGGGGCCAAGGACGATCAAGCTGGGGAGGAAAGCTCTAGATGACGCTGGACTTCCTCCACCCAGGAAATGAGACGGGCTGTATCTGACTTGCTGCAATTTCTAATGCTCATTGTGGGAGGCTCACAGTGTGCAGTGCAATCAGAGTACGAAAGGCTGGCAAGGTTGGAGGCCAGCTTTAAGGAGACACAAGACTAAACCAGTGACAACATCATGTAAAGCTGGTCTCTGAATAAGCCATTATTGCCTAAATACAAGAGCCAGTCTGCTCCCGACCTGCGTCTTATGCAGTCTTCGTTGATGTGTAAGGGGCTGGCTCAAAAAGCCATCTCTACTTGCAATTTGAACATAGTTGAATAAGAGCCACATACCAAACGTCTCTTCATTCTAAAGATTTTTTATTGAGCCATCTGTGGTATAGCTGCTTCTCTAGTGACTCTTGTCCAAGAATCACCTTTCTTGACACATTTCATCGCAACAGTTTGATCACAAGGTGAAACGTCTTCAAGGCAAAGTGGTCCTTGGGCAAGGGACACTGTGGAAGCAGCTTTACTACTGATGACTCAAGAGATCTTCAGAAGAAAGATACATTTGGTATGTGGCTCTTTACCCATCTATGTTCAAATTAATAAAAACATTTTTAAAAAGCAAGAAAACAATAGAGGGGAAGCCGCCGCTACCGGGGGAGGCAGTCTGATGTAGTGCCCTCCTAGTTTAGTTTTGGCTCCTTCTGTAATAAAGGGAGCAGAAATTGTTTGGCTTCGTCTGTTCAGGGTTCCATGGGCTGGTAGTTGGATTGCTTCCCCTGTCTCTAAAAGAAGCTTCTGGACCTTAGGGTGGGAGAAGTAAATTAACCAGCCCAGAAGAGATTGCCTTTTCCTAGTAAACAGAGTTCCCAGAGTTGGGGTGCTGTTGCCCCTGAGGCAGCCTATGGACTGGGTTGTTGCCCTGTATGGTCTCCGTAGTGCAGGGACCTGGAATTGGCTTGGAACTAAGTGCAGGACTTCTCCAAAGGGATCTGGCTTAGAGAAGGATTGTGTCACCTACTGGAGGCACTGTGCCTAGAGCGGAAAGTTGTAGCGCCAGTGTCCGCCAACGGGTGTCTCTCAGCAGTCAGCAGTTTCTAGTAATCAGTCTCTACCTGATGCTGGTTGCTGGGAGGGTAATTCGTCTCTCCTCTGCTAGTACACTTCCAGTCAGTGTTTTGCTTTAGTTTGCTGCGCTAAATCAGTCGCTGTTTATCCTGCTCCTGATCTAGCTCTTGCCCTGCATCCTGTACCTTGTACCTTACTGCCTTATTTCTGTTCCCCTTGTACCTGATCCCAGTCCTGGTCCCCCTTCTCCTTTTTCCTTGCTTCTCTGGTATTTCCTGTGACCTATGTTCCTCATCTTGTACTTATTGTATTATAGTTAGGTGATTAGGAATTTTGTCATTCGGTTAATTATTCACTTATATGTTTATGCTAGCTGTTTGATGCTGTTTGGATGTCTTTTGTTTTACTATTAATAAATTGGTCTCCTTTTCTAAGTGTAGTCACAGAGATCTGGCCATCTCTGCTGCTAATTCATGACATATGACTGAAGCGAAGTGTACTAGCAGAAGAAAGATTAAATACCCTCCCAGCAACCAGCATCAGGTGGAGACTAATTACTAGAAACTGCTGGTTTATGGGAGACACCTGCTGGGGGACACTGGAACTACAGCTTTCCATTCTGGGAAGCACAGTGACCCCTGCAAGTGACGCAGGGCCTGACGGACTGTCTCATACATTGGATTGTGACAGGAGGAAGCTGGAAGGTGTGCAGCTGTCCCGGGGACTTGTGAGTTCTGACCCTAAACTGATCACAGTGACTGTACAGCGTTCTGGAGATCGCACCGGGTACTAGCAAATATGTATTGGCACAAGGTAACTAGATGCCAAAGAGACTTGCTCTTGGACTTCAGCTGTGACAGAGTAGACTGTTCATATTCACATTTATTTCAGGAAAACACTGTCCCTAACCATTGTTCACAAATGGTTTTGACATATCCAGTGCCCTAATCTTTCTCCTGTTCCAAATTCTACCAGCAACAAAAAAAAAAAGACAACCCCTAGATTGTTCATTGGACCTGGAGTGCATGGACTGTTGCATGGGTGCTTCTGTACTGTTTGAGAAAGAACCAGTTAGTATCTGCTGACTCTGCAGTGGTAGCACTACACTTAATTTTGACCAAAATTTGCATGAAGCCATGTGTTAAAGTGGGGCTTCATACCAAAAGATCCCCAAATCTTTCCAGTTGGTGCCTTAGATTGATCCCGGTATCCCGGAGTAAATGGGTCAGTGGAGAAGCTCTGAGATTTGATTACTCCATCCACAGTGAATGGATCGTGGTTCAGAAATAGGAACTTTGTTGACCGCTTTAGGTGAACCTTGTCATTTTGTTCAGCTGTTCTTGAAATTTTGCTTAGTTCTGTGTTCCAATAATCAGTTGGAAGTAAAACGTTGTGGAGCATGACTGCTGGCTGAAGAGTCAGCTATTTTTATCAACAGCTGCAAACAAAAACGGGTAGAACCTCTGTGAAGGAGTGTGCGTTGCTTTCACAAGCCAAATGTTGGCTTTCTGACGAAAGCAAACACTTTCTTGGACCCCAGGATGTATGCCCCTACCCTTTATTACAGCCCTTCTGGAGGGGAGGGAAACCAGTGAATGTTTGTCGCTGATCTTTCCTAGCGACATATATAACATCACTTGCGTTTTCTGCTGTCACTCTCCCTGGCCACTGTTGCCAGGGAAGAAGGTATTGGAGGGCAATCTGTGCTCCATCAGCTTCAATGAAGGGCAGATGAGACTCCTGATGTCTCCTTAAAGGAGAACCTGTCACAAAGTAATTCCTACAGTCTTGCACAGTTGTACAGGCTTCCCTCCTGCAATAAAATCCCATACTCTGATTTCACTGCAAACTGTGAGCTTCTCACAATATGCATTAGAAGCTGCAGTAAGTCAGAGCCCACCTCACCTGCTGGCTGGAGACCACTCAGCATCATCTAGTGCTTTTCTCCCCAGCCTGGCTGTTCCTAAGAGGCATGTGTATTCTTCCATGAATCTTCAATTGCTTTGTTTATTTCTTCCAGATCTCTGCAGTAATCCAGTGTGAGACTTTCCCTCTGTAATAAAGGCCGCTCACTGCTGCTCCCTCAAATTTGTGCAGGGGGACTGGTCTTGTCGCTGCCCCCTCCTGTAGCCTTCTGCGGGCAGCCTTGTAGTGGGTGGAGCCCACTGGGTCCCTCCTACAACTTTGCTCTCACTCTCCTTGTGTAGGGGGACTGGTCTTGCCTCCGCCCCCTCGTGTAGCCTTCTGCAGGCAGCCTTGTAGTGGGTGGAGCCTGATGGGTCCCTCCCACAGCTTTGCTCTCTCTCCTTGTACAGGATGATTGGTCTCATTTCCGCCCCCTCCTGTAGCCTTCTGTAGGCAGCCTTGTTGTGGGTGGAGTATGCTGGGTCCCTCCCACATCTTTGCTTTCTATCCTTGTGCATGGTGACTGGTCTTGTCTCCATCCCCTCCTGTATTCTTCTGCAGGCAGCCTTGGGTGGAGCCCACTGGGTCCCTCCTACAGCTTTGCTCTCTCTCCTTGTGCATGGTGACTGGTCTTGTCTCCATCCCCTCCTGTAGCCTTCTGCAGGCAGCCTTGGGTGGAGCCCGCTGGGTCCCTCCCACATCTTTGCTCTCTCTCCTTGTGTAGGGTGACTGGTCTTTATCCGCCCCCTCCTGTAGCCTTCTGCAGGCAGCCTTATAATGGGTGGAGCCTACTGGGTCCCTCCCACAGCTTTGCTCTCTCTCCTTGTGCAGGGTGACTGGTCTTGTCCCCGCCCCCTCCTGTAGACTTCTGCAGGCAGCCTTATAGTGGGTGGAGCCTACTGGGTCCCTCCCACAGCTTTGCTCTCTCTCCTTGTGCAGGGTGACTGGTCTTGTCTCCACCCCCTCCTCTCCCTCCCTCCCACATCTCTGCTCTCTGCACAGGCTATGTACAGCACAGTGATGATGTCTATGCCACTTTACAATTAACCCCACCTCCTCTTTAAAGCTTGAATAAGTAAATATTATCTAAAATACATTTGTCATGTGTATTCTTCCTTATATCTTGGTGTGCTTTGTGTATTTCTTCCAGATCTCTGCAGTAATCCTGTGTGAGACTTTCCTTCTGTAATAAAGACCGCTCACTGCTGCTCTCTCTCCTTGTGCAGGGCGACTGGTCTTGTCTCCACCCCCTCTTGTATTTTTCTGCAGGCAGCCTGTAGTGGGTGGTGCCTTCTGGGTCCCTCCTACAGCTTTGCTCTCTCTATTTGTGCAGGGTGACTAGTCTTGTCTTCACCCTCTCTTGTAGTTTTCTGCAGGAAGCCTGTAGTGAGTGGAGCCTTTTGGGTCACTCCCACAGATCTGCTCTCTCTATTTGTGCAGGGTGACTAGTTTTGACTCCACCCCCTCCTGTAGTTTTCTGCAGGGATCCTTTAGTGGGTGGAACCTGCTGGGTCCCTCCCACAGCTCTTTGCACAGGCTATATGCAGCACAGTGATGTCATTGCTACTTTACAAGGTAATATCTGTGTTTGCAAAGGCATTTGGTGCACCCCTAGTGCGCACCCCTAGTGGATGTATATCCTATGTGATCAATGGGAAATATATTTAAAAGTTCTGCTTTAAAGCCTTGGACCTGTTAGGTGAAGGCAAAAAAGTTCCCTGGTCATGAAGAGGTTATATGATTTCGATATTTGTTCTGCCGATCGTGTATTTTTTTATTTATTTTTTCAGACAGCGGAAATGTAATACTTCCTTCTACCTGATGCTTTAGGCAACTTTCTAAAAACAACCAGAATGGAGGGGAAGCGAACGTTCCTCGGGCCGGCAGGAATGGACGGGCGCAGAGGTTGGCAGTGCTCCTTTCTTTTCATTCGACTGTTCGGATTAGATGTAAGATGCGCTGACAGATGGTTTCGCACTGACCTCTGCCGGAAGGAATGAGCTGACTGATTCTGCTGCCAGAGCTGAGTCGTCTTCATGCTGTGCAGCAAGGCAGGGAAAGGAGCCGGGGGGGGGGGGGAGGATAAAGAGACGCTGATCCTCGGCATCCCCTTACCGTATTAATAATTGATCGGAATGAAAGGTGCCTGTTTGTTTATTATGTCAGACCCCTATGCTGGAACTTGTTCTGTAGAATAATAGAGCGGGTGTTTTGGGATCTCCATAGCAGAGTTTAAAGAAAAAAAAAAGCATAGCTGGGAAAGCCGTGTTTTTTTCTTTCTTTTTTTTTTAACAGCGATAAAGCCGAAATACTTGGCAAAAAAAATACAAAATAAAACAGACATTTTGGTAACAGCATACCAAGACATTTTGGACAATTTCCTGCTCCCAACTTTGTGGGAACAGTTTGGGGATGGTCCCTTCCTGTTCTTGTGCACCAGTGCTCAAATCAAGGTCCATAAAGACATGGATGAGCGAGTTTGGGGTGGAGGAACTTGACTGGCCTGCACAGAGCCCTGACCTCAACTCAATAGGACACCTTTGGGATGAATTAGAGCGCAGACTGCGAGCCAGGCCTTCTTGTCCAACATCAGTGCCTGACCTCACAAATGCGCTTCTGGAAGAATGGTCAAACATTCCCATAGACACACTCCTAAACCTTGTGGACAGCCTTCCCAGAAGAGTTGAAGCTGTTATAGCTGTAAACGGTGGGCCATATTGAACCCTACGGACGAAGACTGGGATGCCATTAAATGTTCATAATTATTATTATTATACAGGATTTATATAGTGCCAATGCAGCACTTTACAATATAGTTCTATGCTCTTTCTCCTCCCGGGGCCTCACTACATCACCTATGACTCCAGGCTAAGTACCTAAGTACTTAGTGCCACAAGGTTTATCCCAGTATGTCGGGAACCAGTCAATAGTGAAGGGGCTAAGCATAAAACCCTTTCCCTACCAGAGTACACATCAGCTCTGTCATGTCACCCATTTCCTGGCTGGTTGGTTACTTTAGCAAGTGACACAAATGCGGAAGTCTTTAGTAATGGCAATATAGTTTTTGCACAGCATTTTGCTCATTGTGCCCATGTACTGTTTCTTCACTAACTTCTTCAGTCCTCTGTTTTAAACCCTGTTCATTTGATTCTCTTTACATGAACCCTTTTAGAGACTTCAGACCAGGCAGTTTATATGAGCAAATAACCATCTTTTACTGAAGTAGTTGCAGGTAACCAGTAATGCCCCGTACACACGGTCGGACATTTATCGGACATTCCGACAACAAAATCCATGGATTTTTTCCGACGGATGTTGGCTCAAACTTGTCTTGCATACACACGGTCACACAAAGTTGTCGGAAAATCCAATCATTCTGAACGCGGTGACATTAAACACGTACGTCGGGACTATAAACGGGGCAGTAGCCAATAGCTTTCATCTCTTTATTTATTCTGAGCATGTGTGGCACTTTGTGCGTCGGATTTGTGTACACACGATCGGAAATTCCGACAACGGATTTTGTTGTCGGAAAATTTTATAGCCTGCTCTCAAACTTTGTGTGTCGGAAAATCCAATGGAAAATGTGTGATGGAGCCTACACACGGTCAGAATTTCCGACAACAGGGTCCTATCACACATTTTCCGCCGGAAAATCCGACCGTGTGTACGGGGCATAACAGTTTTCAAAGACATCTTCCACATACTTTCCTATACACAGTTATCTATTGCCCCAGAAAAGTTCCCCATGAGGTAGTCATACGTTAGGCAGATGACTATATTCAGAAAGAGTCCCTCTTAATGCAAGACTTCATAATAGGAAGTAGAGCTACAGGAGATACCAATAATCCATAACAGAGTTCAGAGTTAAGACAGCACAAGTCCAGGTAAGTCCATAGGTTCCAGACCCCTCTGGGAACCCCGACTGGGCTCCCCCCAAGGGGTGGTTCAGACTGACAGCATAACAGGCACATTTTGGCAGTTTTCCCCCTAACCAACCTTAAAATATAATGGTAACCTTACAACCGTAAGGGCAAAACTTTTTTTTTAGTTTTGGATAGAGTGGAGAGGACACATTTTAGTTTTTATTTCTGGCTGTGTCCCCGTTTGGGAGAACCACCCTCTGTATTTGTCCTTTTTTACCATTATCGTTGAACATGAAAGTAAAGGAAAATCCCAAATTTCGGGTTTGTCCCCAGAAAAGTAATAGAGGGGTGCATTTTTTATGTGTTCTTGCTAAGTTTTCAATGCATTTCAATGGGGAGGTGCTAACCAAATATGCACCAAAAATGCAGCAAGAAGGATTTTAACACCACTTCAAAGGGTGCTGCTGATAATGGCCGGCAATAAATTCCTATTCATTTAAATTCATGGTACTAATTAAAAAGTCGACTATGATACAACCATTTAAAAAATATAATATATTTTTTAAAACTTCAATTTCGGTTTTGGCCAAGTGCATCCTAAATGTTAGCTTTCGGCACCAGAATTTTCTCTTCGTTGCACCACTAGTTATAATAATCTGTCATTTCAGATTCTTATCCCCCCCCCAGTGACTGCTTCTCTTGAGGTGTATGGCTGCTGCCGTTGACAGAGCCGTTTGGTTGCAAATCCAGAAAAAGGGTGTTGGTTGGTTGAACGTACACTACTCCCCCCTCCTCCTTTCTCGCGGGCTGCTCTTTGACTTCTGATTGGCTCGGCAGCTCCCTGCGCACACAATACAGGCTGACTGAGCCCGCTTACGCAGGACGCCTCTCACAATAGCCGGCTGTATACCGAGCCATGTGGCAAATCGACTGACTGCCGATCAAATGCCCCCCGCTGAAAACGTGGTGCGGCTTGTAAGTTCCCTTCTGTTAGGAGACAACCGATTCACAGCACCCTCTCCCTTCATCCTTTGTTCCCTCACTTCCTCCGAATGCGTCGGCTTCAAAGCCTCGGCATCTGCCAGTACAAGGTTTAAAGACTTTCCTTCCCAAATCAAAAAAAAAAAGGGAATAAAAAAAAGGAGACTATTTGCTTTGTTAAGCCCGACGCTCGGGGCGCACAGCGTGAAAGCTCCAAGGGGGGGGGCCAAACAAAAGTTTGTCCTGGACGGAGACACACAATGTTCTGGAGGAGACAATTAAGGGTAGCGTGGCCTATTTTAATGGAGCTCAATGTGACACGCAACTGGTACAGAGTTCATATCACAAAGAACAAGGTGGAATGATGTGTTTCTCCAGCAGGGATGATCTACTTCCTAAAGGATGATTCCACCTTGGTTACAGCAAAACTGACTACCTAAGATACAGAAAATGTATTTTTATGATGCCAAGATGTACATGGGATAACATACCGCATACAGAAAATTATAGAAATATTAGGATTCTCTGAGAAACTAGAGGACAACACAAAGGTCACTGAGCCCAGTGGGTGACTTATCCTTAGGGGTCATTCACACAAGTGATCAGGGGTGATAAATTTAGGCGGTTAACCGCTTGCCAACCAGCCGCCATCATTTTACTGCGGCAGGTCAGCACGATCCCGTGAACCATCGTAGCTATACGTCAGCTCGCGGGATCGGGATAGCAGGCGTGCACGCGCCCGCTGCACAGCGGGCATGCCGATGCTTGTGGCTGACGGTCGCGATGACGAGCGATCGCGGGCACGAGAGACAGGTGTGTGTGTAAACACACAAATCCCTGTTCTGTTCTGAGAGGAGTGACAGATCGTGTGTTCCTATTAGCTAGGAACCACGATCCATCACTTCCTCTAGGTCAGTCCCTTCCTCCTTCAGTTAGAAGCACCTTCCAGGGAACACACTTAACCCCTTGATCGCCCCCTAGTGTTGACCCTTTCACTGCCAGTGACATTTTTACAGTAATCAGTGCATTTTTATAGCACTGATTGCTCTATAAATGCCAATGGTCCCAAAAATGTGTCAAAAGTGTCCGATGTGTCCGCCATAATGTCGCAGTCATGATAAAAATTGCAGATCGCCGCCATTACTAGTAAAAAAAAAATAATAATAAAAATGCCATAAATCTATTCCCTATTTTGTAGGCACTATAACTTTTGCGTAAACCAATCAATATACGCTTATTGTGATTTTTTTTTTTTTTACCAAAAATATGTAGAAGAATACTTATCGACCTAAACTGAGGAAAATGTGCTTTTTCAAAATAAAAGGGGGATATTTATTATAACAAAAAGTACAAAATATTGTGTTTTTTACAAAATTGTCACTCTTTTTTTTGTTTATAGCGCAAAAAATAAAAACCGCAGAGGCGATCAAATACCACCAAAAGAAAGCTCTATTTGTGGGGGGAAATTTTGTTTGGGTGCAACGTCGCACGAACGCATAATTGTCAGTTAAAGCGACGCAGTGCCAAATCACAAAACATGGTCTGGTCAATCAGTAGCCACATCTTCCGGGGCTGCGAGTGGTTAAGCTGTGATTCTACCACCTGGCTGAACAAGGGCATGAAGCCACTCAGAGCTGGTTGGGGGTTGGGGGGGGAACCCTGTGGCTGTGCTTCTACAGAACCCCCCTCCCCCAACCACTACCCTTATTCTATACATTAAAGTGGAGCTCCACCCAAAAGGGGAAGCTCTGCTTGTTTGCTCCCCCCCCCATCTGCTGCCACATTTGGCACCTTCCGGGGGGGGAATTGGTATCTTCCGGGTCACTTCTGGGTGACTTTGCCGCAGCGAAGTCCCCCGGAATTTCGCCCCCCTCCCCCTTCCCCCGCCACTGGGCCATTCACAAAGCACAGCGCTCTTCACGCATGCGCAGTAGGGAGCCGGCTGTGAAGCCATAAGGCTTCACTGGCGGTTTCCCTTACAAGAAATGGTGGGGGCAGCACCCGAGAGCAGATCGAAAAATCAGCTGGGTTGAAGACACCGCTGGATTCATGGAGAGGTAGGTGTCCTCATATTATAAGTCAGCAGATACTCTACAGCATTTGTAGCTGCTGACTTTCTGAAGGAGCCTGGAGCTCCTCTTTAAAGTGATATTAAAGTCTTGTTTTCTTTTGTTTAAAAGTAACAAAACATGTTATACTTACCTGCTCTGTGTAATGGTTTTGCACAGAGCAGCCTCGATCCTCCTCTTCTCAGGTCCCTCCCTCCTGGCCAGTGCCCCTACTGCAAACAGCTTCCTACGGGGCACCCGAGCCGCTGCTCTGTGTGTCCATTCAGACACAGAACCCCGGCTCAGACCCACCCCCACTCTCAACTTATTGGCCCACTGACTTTGATTGACATGCGCCACTGGCTCCCGCTGCTGTCTCAGCCAATGAGGAGGGAGAGTCCCCGGACAGCCGAGGCACTCGTGCGACATCGCTAAATCGAGATTGGGCTCAGGGGGCTAAGGTAAGTATTAGGGGGGGTGCTGCACACAGAAGGTTTTTTATTGTAATGCAATGTAATCACTTTAAGGGGTAGCATGCTGTTTTTATCTCATATTTTTTTGTATTGCTTAGTAGTTGGTTTAACACCATTTGATGCAGGCTGCAACCCATCATTAATGTCACATTCATTTATATCTATATTACATTTTTTATTTTTTTTATTTTTTTATTACAGCACAAGTGGTAGCACAGAGGTTTTACACCATTATACACTTTATATTGTGTTTGTTATTTTAAAGAAAACAAAAAAATTACATTTCAATCACTTAAAATCTGAACTCACAAAAACATGTATTTAATATATTCCTCAAGAGCTATAAAGGATATGAATCCGCTTTGTGTACAGCGAATGCCTTTGCAAACCCAGATATTACTTTCTAAAAGTTGCAGTGACATCATCACTGTGCTGTGCAGAGCCTGTGTAGAGAGCAAAGCTGTGGGAGGGGCCCATCAGGCTCCACCCACTACAGGCTGCCTGCAGAAAACTACAGGAGGGGGGCGGAGACAAGACCAGTCACCCTGCACAAGGAAAGAGAGTGGAGCTGTGGGAGGGGCCCAAAAGCTCCACCCACTACAGTCTGCTTGCAGAAAATTACAGGAGGGGGCGGAGACAAGACCAGTCACCCTGCACAAGGATTGAGCGGTCTTTATTACAGAGGGAAATTCTCACACTGGATTCCTGCACAGATCTGGAAGAAATACACAAAGCTCACCGAGATTCAAGAAGAATACACATGAATTTAGACATTTTTTGCTTATTCGTAATTTTAGCTTTATAGAGGTGGTGGGGTTCATTTGCTTTAAAGGTGTGGAGCATGTTCACTTTGTATTGTACATTTTTAGCTATATTGGTGAATGAGGTGCTATAAAGTGCAAAATATACCCAATCATGTACAAAAAAATTCAAAAGGTGCTTGCACGTAATTGGATGATTGACCTCAGCACAACCTTATTTGCTCAGCTAAGTGAATTTTCTCTTTGGAAAGTGAAACGTAAGACCGGCCCATACACACTATTAGATTTTCTGCAGATTTTTGTCTTCTTATTTACCAAAACCATGTAGTGCAAGGGCCTGCCTGATGGTATACAAATTGAAACTCTAACGCCCCATACACACGGTCGGATTTTCCGATGGAAAATGTCCGATCGGAGCGTGTTGTTGGAAATTCCGACCGTGTGTGGGCTCCATCGGACATTTTCCATCGGATTTTCCGACACACAAAGTTGGAGAGCAGGAGATAAAATTTTCCG
This sequence comes from Lithobates clamitans, assembly GCA_037952925.1. NCBI lineage: Eukaryota > Metazoa > Chordata > Amphibia > Anura > Ranidae > Lithobates > Lithobates clamitans. The sequence goes on from JBBGZY010001119.1 coordinate 394,068, forward strand.
ACAACAAAATCCTTTGTCGGAAATTCCGACCGTGTGTACACAAATCCGACGCACAAAGTGCCACGCATGCTCAGAATGAATAAAGAGATGAAAGCTATTGGCCACTGCCCCGTTTATAGTCCCGACGTACGTGTTTTACGTCACCGCGTTTAGAACGATCGGATTTTCCGACAACTTTGTGTGACCGTGTGTATGCAAGACAAGTTTGAGCCAACATCCGTCTGAAAAAATCCTAGGATTTTGTTGTCAGAATGTCCGATCAATGTCCGACCGTGTGTACGGGGCATTAGGGTTTGACCTCATAGTATATGGTTTTGGTAAATCTGAAGACAATAGATGCAGAAAATCTAATAGTGTGTATGGGGCCTTACTTAGCTTAGCAAATGAGATGAAGTTCTGCTGATTATAATAATCAAACCGCGTGTAAGTAAAAATCTTTTTTTTTTTTTTTTTTTAATTTGCACATATTTGGAACAGTAATAAATACATGAAAATTCACTTTGCAAAGAGAACGTGCTCTATTCCTTTAGTACAGGGGTCTCCAAACTTTCTAATGAGGGGGCCAGTTTACTGTCCTTCAGATTTTAAGGGGGCCAGACTGTTGTCATTGGGAGTAGAAAAGGTCCCCATGTCAGCAAGAGGAATTGTGCCCCATTGTTGATGTCAGTGGGAGGAATTGTCCGCCTTCATTGGTCCCAATTGTTGGTGTCATTGGGAGGAATTGTGCCCCCATTGTTGGTGTCATTGGGGGGAATTGTCCGCCATCATTGGTCCCAATTGTTGGTGTCATTGGGAGGAATTGTGCCCCCAGTGTTGATGTCATTGGGAGGAATTGTCCGCCATCATTGGTCCCAATTGTTGGTGTCATTGGGAGGAATTGTGCCCCCATTGTTGGTGTCATTGGGGGGAATTGTCCACCATCATTGGTCCCAATTGTTGGTGTCATTGGGAGGAATTGTGCCCCCATTGTTGATGTCATTGGGAGAAATTATCCGCCATCATTGGTCCCAATTGTTGGTGTCATTGGGAGGAATTGTGCCCCAATGGTTGATGTCATTGGGAGGAAGTGTGCCCCCATTGTTGATGTCATTGGGAGGAATTGTCCGCCATCATTGGTCCCAATTGTTGGTGTCATTGGGAGGAATTGTGCCCCCATTATTGGTGTCATTGGGAGGAATTGTCCGCCATCATTGGTCCCAATTGTTGGTGTCATTGGGAGGAATTGTGCCCCCATTGTTGGTGTCATTGGGAGGAATTGTCCACCATCATTGGTCCCAATTGTTGGTGTCATTGGGAGGAAGTGTTCCCCCATTGTTGATGTCATTGGGAGGAATTGTGCCCCACCATCGTTGCTGTCATTGGTCCCAGTTGTTGGTGTCATTGGGAGGAATTGTGCCCCATCTTTGGTATTACCGGGGAGAAATTATGCCCCAAGGGCCGGATAAAAGTAAGCAAAGGGCCGCATATGGCCCCCGGGCCGCAGTTTGGAGACCACTGCTTTAGCAAATCAACCCCATAGCCACCATTGCTATGTAGAGCAAAGTGGCAATCCCGGCAAAGCTCATCCACCCCCATCTACTCATCAGCACTTTCCAGCAGGCAACACCAGAGGGCATTGAGGAGCACATGACTTTCTCCCCTGTGACCCAGCAGCCAATTGCCAGACGCAAGCACGGTCACATGACCAACAGAGGGAGATCACTTTTCACCATGGTCGCCGACACCCCCGATTTCAGTTGTTGCTTGAGACATTTGAAAGAAGCATGCTTGATTGGCTTTAAGTTCTGCCTCCAGCTTTGACCCTTATCAGTTGACTAACTGTCATATTGTGTCTGCGCAGATTCCTAAATAGATCATAGTTTGAAGTAAAGTGACACGGCTGACGTAAAATAATTGTAATGTGACATTTTCAAATAATATTTTCCTTTGCTTTAACCACTTCAACATGGCAATACGTATATATATATACATTGTGGCTTTGAAGTGGTTTTCCGGGGTTATAGATGAAGCTCTTAGCCATAACCCCAGTATTTTTTTTTTCAGCCAGCGACTGGCTTACTTGTGAACGCTTTCAGAAGCTGCAGAAGGGGAAGTCCCCCACCCGCCGTTCACTGGTTTTTCTCGAGCTTACCGATAAAACTGGCTCACCTGAGGAACAAACCAACGGTGCCACCGGCAGGTCCCAGATGTGATCAAAGAGTAGATCTTCTTTAAACGCCTCTATGGCCATGGAGGATCGGAGCGACGTCATGACATCCCTTCCGGTCCAGAGTGAAAGTAAACCATTTTTCTTTTTTAGATCAAAAAACATTTTTTGGTGGGGATTTACAGTTTTTTTTTTAAGGTAAAGGAGAGATTTGGGGTCTTTTGACCCCCAGATCTCTCCATAAAGAGGACCTGTCATCCCTATTTCTATTACAAGGGATGTTTACATTAATTGTAATGGGAATAAAAGTGATAAAAAAATAAAGGGACAGTGTAAAAATTAAAAAAGAAAATAAATAAAAAGAAAAAATTAAAGAAGCGAATGCATACGTAACTCGCAACCACCCATGTGAGGTATTACCACAAACGTTAGAGCGAAAGTAATAATTCTAGCGCTCCCAGCTTACCTCCTCTGTAACTCTAAAATGGTAACCTGTAAAGGCATTTTAAGAATCGCTTAGGGGGATTTTTAAGTACCGTAGTCTGTCACAATTCCATCAGCATGCGCAATTTTAAAGCTTGACATTTTAGCTATCTATTTACTCAGCGTAACATAATTTTTCACATTTTACAAAATAATTGTGGCATATATCATGTTTTTTTTTTTTTAACTCATTAAAGTGTATCCAAAAATATTGCATTTGAAAAACCGCTGCCTAAGTACCATGTGACATAAAAAATGCAACAATTGCTATTTTATTCTCCAGGGTCTCTGCTGGGAAAAAAAAAAAGAAAATATAAAGTTTGGGGGTTAGGCGTGATTTTCAAGCAAAATACTGGTATAAACTTGTAAACAAAAAGTGCCAGAAAAAGCTGTGGTTATCTTGCAATTATACCCTTGAAATTGTTATCTTGCTATTGCTTAATTATTATAATTGCTTAAGTATTATAAAATGTTTTGTAATATTATAATAGTCATTTTATATAATATGTCATATTGATCATTATTATTAGTATATTTGAAACAAAAAAATACATGTAGATATATAAATATATAATATTACTACTGTTATTATGAAAAAAAATATCTATCTATCTATCTATCTATCTATCTATCTATCTATCTATCTATCTATCTATCTATCTATCTATCTATCTATCTATCTATCTATCTATCTATCTATCTATCTATCTATCTATCTATCTATATCTATATATCTGTATCTATATCTATATCTATATCTATAGATATAGACATATATATAGAGATAGATAGATAGATAGATAGATAGATAGATAGATAGATAGATAGATAGATAGATAGATAGATAGATAGATAGATAGATAGATAGATAGATAGATAGATAGATAGATCGATATATAGATATATATATAGATATATACTGAACAAAATTATAAACACAACACTTTTGTGTTTGCCCCTATTTATCATGAGCTGAACATACAAATCTACGACTTTTTCTATGTACACAAAAAGCCTATTTCTCTCAAATATTGTTCACAAATCTGTCTAAATCTGTGTTAGTGAGCACTTCTCCTTTGCCAAAAAAATCCATCCACCTCACAGGCATATCAAGATTCTCATCAGACAGCATGATTATTGCACATGTGTGCCTTAGGCTGGCCACAATAAAAGACCACTCTAAAATGTGCAGTTTTATCACACAGCACAATGCCACAGATGTTGCAAATTTTGAGGGAGCGTGCAAATGGCATGCTGACTGCAGGAATGTCCACCAGAGTTGTTGCCCCCTGAAATGAATGTTCAATTCTCTACCATAAGCCGCTTCCAAAGACGTTTGAGAGAATTATGGCAGTACATCCAACCAGCCTCACAACTGCAGACCACGTATCACACCAGCCCAGGACCTCCACATCCAGCATCTTCACCTCCAAGATCGTCTGAGACCAGCCACCAGGACAGCTGCTGCAACAATTGGTTTGCATAACCAAAGAATTTCTGCACAAGCTGTCAGAAACCATCTCAGGGAAGCTCATCTGCATGCTCGTCGTCCTTATTGGGGTCACAACCTGACTGCAGTTCGTTATCGTAACCGATTTACTCACATTCGATGGCGTCTGGCACTTTGGAGAGGTGTTCTCTTCACGTATGAATCCTGGTTTTCACTGTACAGGGCAGAAGGCGGACAGCGTGTATGGCATTGTGTGGGTAAGCGGTTTGCTGATGTCAACGGTGTGGATTGAGTGGCCCATGGTAGCGGTGGGGTTATGGTATGGGCAGGCGAATACTATGGACAACGAACACAGGTGCATTTTATTGATGGCATTTTGAATGCACGGAGATACCGTGATGAGATCCTGAGGCCCATTGTTGTGCCATTCATCCATGACCATCACCTCATGTTGCAGCATGATAATGCACGGCCCCATGGTGCAAGGATCTGTACACAATTCCTGGAAGCTGAAAACATCCCAGTTCTTCCGTGGCCAGCATAATCACTGGACATGTCACCCATTGAACATGTTTGGGATGCTCTGAATCGGCGTATACAACAACGTGTTCCAGTTCCTGCCAATATCCAGCAACTTCGCACAGCCATTGAAGAGGAATGGACCAACATCCCACAGGCCACAAACAACAACCTGATCAACTCTATGCGAAGGAGATGTGCTGCACCGCGTGAGGCAAATGGTGGTCACACCAGATACTGACTGGTTTTCGAACCCCCCGGACCCCCCCCCAATACAGTAAAACTGCACATTTTAGAGTGGCCTTTTATTGTGGCCAGCCTAAGGCACACCTGTGCAATAATCATGCTGTCTAATCGACATCTTGATATGCCACAACTGTGAGGTGGGTGAATTTTTTTGGCAAAGGAGAAGTGCTCACTAACACAGATTTGGACAGATTTGTGAACAATATTTCAGAGAAATACGCCTTTTGTGTACAGAGAAAAAGTCATAGATCTTTGAGTTCAGCTCATAATAAATAGGGGCAAAAAAAAGGGTTGCGTTTATAATTTTGCTCAGTGTATATATATATATATATATATATATATATATATATATATATATATATATATATATTATAATATATATTTATATGATAAAAATATATGTTGTATTATAATTATATTTTAGATAAAATTGCACTAAAGTAAGACATGACTTAATTTAGCTTGATTTTGTATTTTTTTTTTTTTGTATCCAGCCTCCTCTCACCCCAGACTAAGCCCCACCTTTTTTTGCTCTTTTTTTTCAGGTCCTCGGAGAATACATTGTGTCTGGGATTCCGTTAGCCAAAGAAAAAAGCGCGAACAGGTTGAAGCTGTTCATTTAAATGCAGAGGTACAAAGCATGACTTTTTGTAGAAATAATTGTTTCGGGCCCTTAGACAATTACCATCCATGCTAATTAGGAAAAGATTAATTCATTGAGCTTAGCAAGAGCTAAAAGTAACATCTGTTACCTCGGAACTTATCTTTTTTTCATTTTTTTATTTTTTTTTAACGTAAAAGGTTAACTGTGTTGTGGAATAAAAATGTACACTGTATCACATTTATACTTCAGCAGCAGGCTTTTTCACTTAGACTTGTCAGCTGTATGAAGCTGTGGGGCTTGCTGGGAATTTTAGTTCTCCAGCATCGAAGTGGAGAGAGCCAATCACCACTGAGCTTGTGCAAGAATATGAATATTCAATCCTAAATTATTGAAGCTGTGCAGGCGGGTGTATTTAGATAAGAAAGCCCCTCCTCCAGATGAAAGAAAAAAAATGCTAGACAGAAGACTTCTGGGGTGTATAACATCACTTTGGCCTAGGCCAGAAACCAGGAAGCAACTAAAGAAACGTAAAAAATAAGTAAATATAATATACCTTCCAATCTATTGACTATTTGCTAGCAACAAAAGGATTAAAAATAGTTCATGTTGATTGTAAGAGTTTAATTCCACTTTAATAGCCTGCCTGACCTAGCTACTTAAGCCTTATCTAATTGTCATACCTGGTTTGTCCACCAGAGTGGGTTCTTTTGTGTATAGAAAAACAAGTGACCCCTCCCCTTTGTCCCATAATGCAGCCAAAGCAGCCTATTGTCAGGTCAAAGAGCCATCAAACGGGGCAAGGGGAGGATCCTATGTGAGCCCTACCAGGCCAACAGGATGCATGCACAGGGATTCAGCTCTCTCAGACAGGACTTGTCTGGCCCACAGGTGTGAGAGCCAGAGGCTCTGTTTACATAGTCCTGGAAATGGCTTCTGCTCCTCTCAAGAGGTTTGCCCTGAGTTATGGACATTGCTGAACCCAACATTCCCAGATTCAATGGACTTACTGTATGTGCCTTATTCCATATGTTGATTGTGAGAGTTTAGTTCCACTTTAATAGCCTGCCTGACTTGGCTGCTTACATCTATCTGCCAATTGCAATTCTTTGTCCACCAGAGTGAAGTGAGTACTTCTGTGTATAGAAGAACAAGTGACCCCCTCCCCTTTTTCCCATAATGCAGCCAAATCAGCCTATTATCCAGTCAAAGAGCCATCAAATGGGGCAAGGGGAGGATCCTATGCGAGCCCTACCAGGCCAACAGGATGCATGCACAGGGATTCAGCTCTCTCAGACAGGACTTGTCTGGTCCCCAGGTGTGAGAACCAGAGGTTCTGTTTACATGGTCCTGGAAATGGCTTTTGCTCCTCTCAAGCGGCTTGCCCTGAGTTATGGACATTGCTGAGCTCAACATTCCCAGATTCATTGAACTTACTGTATGTACCTTATTCCATATGTTGATTGTGAGAGTTTAGTTCCACTTTAATAGCCTGCCTGACTTGGCCGCTTACATCTATCTGCCAATTGCAATTCTTTGTTTGTCCACCAGAGTGAAGTGAGTACTTCTGTGTATAGAAGAACAAGTGACCCCCCTCCTCTTTGTCCCATAATGCAGCCAAAGCAGCCTATTGTCAGACCCAAGAGCTATCAAATGGGACAGGGGGAGGATCCTATGCGAGCCCTACCAGGCCAACAGGATGCATGCACATGGATTCTTTACCTTGCTCAAGTGGTAGAATGGGGTGAGTATAAGGCTCGTTGCAACTTGATGTGACTTCAATGCAATTTTCATGCAACTTAGATCAGCTGGGTCCTGAAGCCAGCTCTGTGTGTGAAAGGATCCAGAACCTCCCCTAAATGTGCAGCAGGTTCATTACAAGAGATGCTCTCTCTCTTTATCCCTTATTCCTGTGGGCTCTTAGCAGCTCTCCCAGACAGGACTTGTCTGGTCCCCAGGTATGAGAGCCAAAAGCTCTGTTTACATGGTCCTGGAGATGGCTTCTGCCCCTCTCAAGAGGCTTACCCTGAGTTATGGACATTACTAAGCCCAAGATTCCCAGATTCAGTGGGCTAACTCTATGTGCCTTATTCCATATGTGATGTTGCTTTCAAGTTACATCTCAAAGGGCTGTAGGGAATTGTAATAGGGGTGACGATATTCTGTAAGATCACACTGTACTTGTCCACTGAAAGGGATCCTCGCGAGGGTTTTTGACAGCGGAAAGTGTCCTTTTCTCTGTCTCTGTCCCTACTCATCAGGAACCTTTACCTGAGCTAAGCACTGTTCCTAAACAGTGAGCTCCTCACTCTAACCTACCACTCACGCAAAGCAACCCCAAATGATATGGAATCCCCTATTAAAAGCTTCCTCATTAAGATGGCCGCCTGAACTCTCGTGAGAATTCAGCATCAAATCAGAAACCTACCTTACCCACAGAGGACCTAAGGAGTCCTCAAGGGGCATTTCCATTAAAGTGGTAGTAAAGTCCGCTTTGTGATTTTTACCTACAGGTAAGCCTAGAATAAGGTAGGTAAAATTTATAGTAGATAGTCACACTGGATGCAGCTGGTGACGTCAGCAGTGTGTGCGCTATAAAGGTCCAACATACCACGCTAGACTTTCAGAGCACCATGCCGGACCCTAGGGCTCCCGCACGCATGCATGGGAGTGACGTCACTGTTGCTCCGGCAAATAACACAGCCGGAGTCTGTGAACCCAGAAGGATAACCGGGGGAAGATGGAAGCTCTGTCAGCGGTGAAGGCACACCGCTGGAGGGGTATATTCTAAGGTAAGTATTTCATAATGTGCTAGTATGCTATGCATACTAGCACATTATGCAATTGCCCTACGGGGGAAAGGTTTTTGTTTTTTACTGTAATGGTTTGTAACCGCTTTAACAGACTACCCTTCCCCTGTATCATCAGCACAGTGCCACCTACAGGAAAGAATAATGCCTGCACTCGCTTATTAGGGTAAATATCCACAAAGGGTACCCAGACAGCAGATAGGCTCTAACCTTTGTTGGAAAAGGTTCCCATAATATAGAACACAAATAAAAACAGTGTTTTGGTGGGATGTCACACCAAAATTCATTATTCTATATTTAGGGAGTAATGCAAATGTGTAGGTTAGGATAGCAAACAATTTGCCGTCACGTTTCCAGTGCAGAGTAGAAAACAGACGCTAGCAACTTATGCAATAAAACGATACATTATAAACGTGATATGAGATATAAGTTGAAAAACAAACGACTAATTATGGTCTAATTATCTCTCAGACACGGATGGTGGAATATATAGTTCCTCACAATGTATATCATTATCCCTCCATCATGGTATGGGAATTGGAAATATTATATTTATGCTTCCGATGACTTGGTAATAGCTATATAGTGAGGGAGGATGCACATCAGCAGGAAAATTAATTAATTGGATTAACACAGATAACGCCGGATAGGACTCTTTAAGGAATACCTTTGCCTTGAAGCAGGACTCAACTGTATCTGAGCACCTCAAACTGAAAACGCTATTTAATCCCTTCAATATCGGGCACTTTCACCCCCTCCCTGCCCAGACAAATTTTCAGCTTTCACTGCTGTAGCATTTTGAATGACAATTGCGTAGTCATGCAGCGCTGTACCCATATGGCATTTTTAGCATACTTTGAGACAGATAGAGCTTTTTTTGGATGTATTTAATCTCGACTGGGATTTTTAGTTTTTGCTAAACAAATATAAAAGGTCTGAAAAGTATGAAAAAAAAAGTTTTTCTTAGTTTCTATAAAGTTTTACGCTGACGGACACTGATAAACTGCACTGATGGGCACTGATGAGGTGGCACTGATGGGTACTGATGAGGTGGCACTGATGGACACTGACAAGGAAGCACTGATAGGCACTGATAAGCTGCACTGATGGGCACTGATGAGGTGGCACTGATGGATACTGATGAGGAGGCACTGATAGGCACTGATAAGCTGCACTGATGGGCACTGACGAAGAGGCACTGTTGGGCACTGATGAGGAGGCACTGATAAACTGCATGATGGGCACTGATACGCTGTACTGTTGAGGAGGCACTGATGAGGCAGTACTGATGGGCACTGATAAGCTGCATAAATGGGCACTGATGAGGAGGCACTGATGGGCAATGCTTAGCTGCACTGATGAGGTGGCACTGATGGGCACTGATGAGGAGGCACTGATGACGGGGCACTGATGTGCACTGATTAGCTGCACTGATGGGCACTGATGAGGAGGCACTGATGGGTACTGATGAGGAGGCACTGATAAGCTGCACTGATGGGCACTGACGAGGAGGCACTGATAGGCACTGATGAGGAGGCACTGACAGGCACTGATAAGCTGCACTGATAGGCACTGATACGCTGCACTGTTGAGGAGGCACTGATGAGGCAGTACTGATGGGCACTGATAAGCTGCACTAATGGGCACTGATGAGGAGGTACTGATGAGGCGGCACTGATGGGCACTGATTAGCAGCACTGATGAGGTGGCACTGATGGGCACTAATAAGCTGCACTGATTGGCATTGATGAGGAGGCACTGATGGGCACTGATTAGCTGCACTGATGAGGCGGCACTGATGGGCACTGGTTAAATGCACTGATGAGGTGCCACTGATGGGCACCGATAAGCTGCACTGATGGGCACTGATGAGGTGCCACTGATGGGTGCTGATAGGCTGCACTGATGAGGATGCACTGATAAGCAGGGGCTGCAGAGATAATCAGGGCACTGAAGATCAGTGCCCTGTTTATGTGTAATGAATGTAATGAAAGGGGGAGGACAGCTAAAGTTACACTCTGCAGAGCTTAGTGAGGAGAGCTCTGAGAGCTGACTGGAGGGAAGGGACACACCCCCTCCACATAGTACCCAGGAACAGAGCCGAGGCTGTCAATCACAGGCTGTGTGCTGAAAGTCCCTAATCTGTCACCATTTTTCTCTTGGTGTCAGGAAAACTTGTCAGAAGTGATTCATGCTGAAGACAGAAATTACACTTAGTGCTTTGGATTGAGACAAGTACACACTATAGAGAGATATGCTTTTTTCATATTTCATGTCTGAGGTTTACATTCACTTTAAGCTTAGAAAAAGCATTTAACGGATTGGTTGCCATGCACAGGGTGGGTGCTGTTAGAAATCACAGGGCCCTCTACAGCCTTCCTGATGGAACCCCAACCCAACCCAGCCTGCAAAAATGAAAAAATAGTCCCTCCTCTTCTCCCAGCTCCTGGGCCCATCTGTTGACCTGATGGGGTCCAGGGAAATGTAATTTAAGCTCTGGTAAGCAAGTAGGAGCGGTGGTGTGATCTAGTAACATCCATTTAGTCAGAAATGAAGACTGAAGCTGCCCCGGGAACCCCCCCCCCCCCGTTTAGCTGATGGAGCCTGGGCCCAGGACTGGTTCTACTCAATGGTGACCCTAGGGGGGGGCCAGAGGGAGCCCTGACCCCCCCAACATTATGCTGGGCCCCACCATTTGCCCCCCCCCAACAAAAAAAATTTTTTTTTTTTTTACAAAAAGACAATTTCTTTTTGTTTGTATTCATATCGGATGTGCCGCATCTTACTCGGGCCACCGATGGGGTAACACAGTCTCTATTGAGAGGGAGAACGTCCCCAGTCAGCTCCTGCAGGTGATTCCTCCCCCCTCCCTCTGCTCGCTGACACTGCATAATGCAAGCGCTCACACAACCACAGCCGCCCGATCTGCTCCTTCCCCTGCATCCTCATTGGCAGGGAGAAGAGCGAGTTGCAGGAAGGACTCCACCAGGACTCTCAGTTACTGAAAAAACAGACTGATTTCTCCCATCCTTAGGACAGGAGAACGAGCCTGTAAATTACAAGAAATGCCAGACCAGCGTTGTCAATAGCAGGGGTAGGACAGAAAGAGGAGGCTGGGGAACCCCACAGTGGCAGAACACCAGGGCCCGGAGGCAAGACATCCTTTGCTACCCTGATAGTTCTCCCACTGCTTTGGACCCTTATATTTTCTTGGTATGCTGGTGACATATATCTCTTGTTCTCTGTCACCCTGGGGGGGCCCAATACAGTAGGAAGGGAGCTCACTACAGAACATGTGAAAGGGCCCGTTGTGGGATCGTAGTAAAGGGCCCCAGGATAGATAAAATATATATAGATAGATCTATCTATCTATCTATCTATCTATCTATCTATCTATCTATCTATCTATCTATCTATCTATCTATCTATCTATCTATCTATCTATCTATCTATCTATCTATCTATCTATCTATCTTTGCATTTTATATTGCCCCCCTATTTTTGTCCCTGTCCCCCCCCTAAATATGAAAGCTGGAGACGCCACTGGTTCTACTGCCTTATCACCGGCCCTGGCCATGCACAGCTACCCCAGAGTCTGGCTCCTGCAGCCTAATGCCTCGTACACACGATCGGATTGTTGGCCAACAAAACCATGGAATTTTGTCCGAAGGGTGTTGGCTCAAACTTGTCTTGCATACACACGGCCACACAATTGTTGGCCAAGTAAGACGAACATAGTGACGTACTACGTGGTTTTTCAGCTCTTTAGCGCCACCCTTTGGGCTCCTTCTGCTAATTTCGTCTTAGTAGAAGTTTGGTGAGTGTTGATTTGTGCTTTTCTTTTCGCGTTTTTCATTTTGCGCTTTTCAGTTCGTTTCTAAACGGCTGTTCGCCAACCAGACATGTTGCAGAATCGGAGGAGATAACGTGTTATTTATTATTGGCCTTGGAGTTATTGCTTTGACATTATTTTTTGGTTGAATAATGATTTGATTTGGTATATTTTCTATATTTTTGGATGCATAGAATACACTTTTTGGTTAAGTTCTATTGGCAGATATCATGTCTAATTTTATTTGTTTTCTTTTTTTAATGCACAATAAAAGAAATTGTGGAGAATAATACTTGGCTATGTGTTTTACTTCAAATGACAGTTTGGGAGTCGGCAGTTACATTTAAAAGATACAATGTAAAATTGACAAGGGACACCAACATAGTTGTATCTTTGTTCTTATAAACTACGGGATAATGGTGTTGTGGTAACTTGTCCAAATAAAAAAAAATAAAAAAGCATAATAATATTATTCTTGATATCAATAGAAAAAAAAAGCCTTTGAAAATGTGTTTGCAATAACTCCATCAGTATCACCAGCAAAGCAGCTTCATTATTATCCCATTAAAGAAGAAGAGAATTGTGCACTGCATTTCCAGATTTCATAATCTGCCGCGTCACGAATGTTAATTCTCCATTACGAACGCTAGTTTACAAGACCGACCGCTTCCGGCTCGTCCTTGCTTCCTGGCATGTGTGTTTGTACTTTGGACTTTTGTCTGACGGACTTGTGTACACACGCTCGGAAAATCAACATACATTTGTACGCGGAAAATTTGAAGACGTGCTAGCCAACATTTGTTGGCGAAAAGTCCGACAACAATTGTCCGATAGAGCGTACACATGGTTGGATTTTCTGCCAACAGCCTGATATTTGAACATTTCCTGTTGGAAAATCCGATCGTGTGTAAGAGGCTTTAGTAGATTCCCCATAATAATCCTTGCACTGTTCAGTTATGTATAAATATAGTTACATAGTTACATAGTAGGTGAGGTTGAAAAAAGACACAAGTCCATCAAGTCCAACCTATGTTAATATAATATAATAGTATAATAATGTTGCCCATAGCAATCAGAGGGCGCTCTTGTTACATTTTCGAAACCCGTGCCGTAGACGTAGCGGTTGCTATTAGCAACAAAAACCTTTTCTTCCAGCACACACTTCCTCCATGCGTAGAGCGTCTGTTCTGCTGCAGAGAGGCTCTTCAGCCCGGCGTCGTCTTTTTTTTTTTTTATTCCTTTATTTTTTTTTTATGTGTGTCAGATAAAAGAAGCACTCGCGGGCTGGTAAACACGCAGAACTATACAATTCACCTTTGTCGGTGTGAAGATTTTATTTGATGTAGAGATGCGGTCTCTCTTGAATAAGATTTCCCCCCAGGCGGTGCAATCTTGCAGATTCGGCTGCCTTACAATCCTTCGGAGTTTATCAGATCCTCCGCTCCTAACATGAACATTTGGATGAGATTTGTGAAGAGAAGGAAGCGTCTGCGCCCAATAAACATTGTGACAACGCAGAGCGGGCCGGGGCTGCTTGAATATTCAAACGGCGGCCCTACTAACAGCAATCGGGGCCCACGGCCTCTGCGGGGACGTCATGTAAGGTAATGGTGGAGGAGTGACTTTATTTTGTATACATCAAAACTACGCAGATCCTTCACCTGTATTAGGCCACATACACACTGTATTCTCTATGACAACCTTTTCTCATACAGGACTTTAGCAGCAGAAATATGCGGTAAAAAGCTGCGTTTTTCCATGTGCTTTAACGCGCGTTCACGCATCTGATGGTAATGCATTTTTTTTTTCGTTTAGACACATTTGAGTGTTTTTATGTGACTTTTAATAGGCTTAAAAACGCTGCTGCCCACAGTCTCTGACCATCTCTTGTATCATGTCTCAGTCTCTGACCATCTCTTGTATCATGTCCGCAGTCTCTTATCTCTTGTATCATGTCTGCAGTCTCTAACTATCTCTTGTATCATGTCTGCAGTCTCTGACCATCTCTTGTATCATGTCCGCAGTCTCTTATCATCTCTTGTATCATGTCTGCAGTCTCTAACCATCTCTTGTATCATGTCTGCAGTCTCTGAACATCTCTTGTATCCTGTCCACAGTCTCTGACCATCTCTTGTATCATGTCCGCAGTCTCTGAACATCTCTTGTATCATGTCCACAGTCTCTGAACATCTCTTGTATCCTGTCCGCTGTCTCTGAACATCTCTTGTATCATGTCTGCAGTCTCTGAACATCTCTTGTATCCTGTCCACAGTCTCTGACCATCTCTTGTATCATATCCACAGTCTCTGAACATCTCTTGTATCCTGTCCGCTGTCTCTGAACATCTCTTGTATCCTGTCCGCAGTCACTGACCATCTCTTGTATCATGTCCGCAGTCTCTGACCATCTCTTGTATCATGTCCGCAGCCTCTGACCATCTCTTGTATTATGTCTGCAGTCTCTGACCATCTCTTGTATTATGTCTGCAGTCTCTGACCATCTCTTGTATCCTGTCCGCAGTCTCTGACCATCTCTTGTATCATGTCCGCAGTCTCTGACCATCTCTTGTATTATGTCTGCAGTCTCTGACCATCCTCTGTCTCATGTCTGCAGTCTCTAACCATCGTTTGTATTATGCCTGCAGTCTCTGACCATCCTCTGTCTCATGTCTGCAGTCTCTGACCATCTCCTGTATCATGTCTGCAGTCTCTGACCATCTCTTGTATTATGTCTGCAGTCTCTGACCATCCTCTGTCTCATGTCTGCAGTCTCTAGCCATCTTTTGTATTATGTCTGCAGTCTCTGAGCATCCTCTGTATCATGTCTGCAGTCTCCGACCATCTCTTGTATCATGTCCGCAGTCTCTGACCATCTCTTGTATCATGTCTGCCGTCTCTGACTATCTCTTGTATCATGTCTGCCGTCTCTGACCATCTCTTGTTTGATGCCTGCAGTCCCTGGTCATCTCTCATATCATGTTTGCAGTCTCTGGCCATCTCTTGTATCATGTTCACAATCTCTGACCATCTTTTTTATCATGCCCTCAGTCTTTGATCATCTTTTGTATCATGTCTGCCGTCTCTAAACATCTTTTGTATCATGTCTGCAGTCTCTGACCATCTCTTGTACCATGTCTGCAGTCTCTGACCATCTCTTGTATGATGTCTGCAGCCTCTGACAATTTCTACATGTTGCTTGTTTCATGAACTCTAAGATTTTATTATTTGTACCTCTCTTTCACGATCTTCTGCAGCCTAAAGCACATCTAACTCATGCATACTAATACTAGAAGTGTCCATGCCTGCCCTATTTGTCCTGAAGTGTGTGATGTACACTTCACTTTTTATCATCGGTTTCCAATCCTTCATCCTCACCTTAGCTGACTCTTCTTCCTCTGTTTTTTTTTTTTGGCCGTCTCATTTTGATATGTTACACGCGGTTGTGGAGCAGCAGTGATCGGAAAGGAAGGCTCCCTCCTGTCCACGCCTGCAAGGCTGTTGGTTTTTAAAAGGATTTTACACTTCGCCAACGGACAGCGGAGGAGTCGTCTTTTCATGTGAATCGCACAACTGGGGAGAACATGAAAAGGCGCATCGGAAACCAAACCGAGAAAATACGAGAACGGCTATAGCTGGAATTAATATTTATCCCAACTACACTTCCCTGATGTCATGTATTGATCGCCCTCCTTATCTGAAATTCACTATTTTGAAAAACTTTGCAATGATCTACAACCCCAATTCCAATAAAATTAGAGCGCTGTGTAAATTTTACATAAAACAGAATGCAATGAATGATCTGGAAATCTCATAAACCTATATTTTATTCACAATGGAAAATAGAAAACATATCAAATGTTTAAACTGAGAAAATTGACTATTTTAAGAAAAAAATAAGGCAATTTTGAAATTTATGGCAGCAACACATTTTAAAAAGTTGGGACAGGGACAGGTTTACCACGGTGTAGCATCCCCTCTTCTTTTAACCACTTGATCTCCAGAAAATGTACCCCTCTTCATGACCATTTTTTGCGATACGGCACTTCCTTACCTTAACTGACAACTGCGCAATCCTGCGACGCTGTACCCAAATAAGATGGATGTCGTTTTTTTTCCCACAAATAGAGATTTCTTTTGGTGGTATTTGATCCCCTCTGCTGTTTTTTTTTTTGCGCTATAAACAAAAAAAGTCTGACAATTTTGAAAAAAAATCATTATTTTTTACTTACTGTTGTAAAACATACCCTATAAAAATGTTTTAAAGAATCTAATTTTTTCATAAATTTAGGCCAATATGTATTCTGCTACATGTTTTTGGTATAAAAAAAATCCCAATCAGCATATATTGATTGGTTTGCCAAAAGTAATAGCGTCTACAAACTATGGGATATTTTTTATGTATTTATTTTACTAGTAATGGCAGTAATCAGCGACTTATAGAGGGATTGCAATATTGAGACGGACATCGACACTAACTGACACCTTTAAGCCTTTTTGGGAACCATTGACACTAATACAGTGATCAGTGCTAAAAATATACACTGACACTGTACTAATGACACTGGCTGGGAAGGGGTTAACATCTCAAGGGCGATCAAAGGGTTAAGGGGGAATGTAGTCTCGGGGTTGATAGGGAATTCAGCGGCGGCGGTGATTTGTCAGGCAAATGTTGTTGTACTGTCCGGATCCTGATGCAAGTAGTATCCTTATCGGTGCCAATACCGAGCATTTGTTCGAGTACTTGTACTCGGGCAAATGCTCCGATGCTTAACCCAATACCTGGACAGTCAGGGGTGATCGGTGCAGCGCTGGAGAGGAGTTACAATCACCTATCTCCCTGTATAGATTTCAATAAAGCATCTGACAGTCGCTTCTCCTCCTCTCCCTCCCGCGGTTCTCAGCTGCTTTATGGAAATCTATACAGGGAGATCAGTGATTGTAACTCCTCCCAGCAGGGCCGATCCTAGGGTCACAGACGCCTGGGTGCAGAAATATTTCTGGCACCCCCATGTGGGTGTGGTCATCTTACCAACTCCTCCCCTTTACAAATGTTACTATGGCAACGACTCAAACACAGAGATGCTCCCCTAAGAATGTACACTAATGAGACCTGGAGGGGAGTCTCTCTGATGCATACAGAGGGCTGTCTGTTAGAGAGTCTGTTAGAAAGAGCCCCCAGACTTAATAAGGAGACGGTCAGATACTGTAGACATGATACAAGAGACGGTCAGAGACTGCAATCATAGTACAGGAGATGGTCAGAGACTGCAATCATAGTACAGGAGATGGTCAGAGACTGCAGACATGTTACAAGAGATGGTCAGAGACTGTAGACATATTACAAGTGATGGTCAGAGACTGCAGACATGTTACAAGAGATGGTCAGAGACTGCAGACATGTTACAAGAGATGGTCAGAGACTGCAGACATGTTACAAGAGATGGTCAGAGACTGCAGACATGTTACAAGAGATGGTCAGAGACTGCAGACATGTTACAAGTGATGGTCAGAGACTGCAGACATGTTACAAGTGATGGTCAGAGACTGCAGACATGTTACAAGAGATGGTCAGAGACTGCAGACATGTTACAAGAGATGGTCAGAGACTGAGGACACGATACAGGAGTTGATCAGAGACTGCAGACATAGTACAGGAGATGGTCAGAGAATGCGGACATATTACAGGAGATGGTCAGAGACTGCAGACATATTACAGGAGATGGTCAGAGACTGCAGACATACTACAGGAGATGGTCAGAGACTGCAGACATACTACAGGGGATGGTCAGAGACTGCAGACATACTACAGGAGATGGTCAGAGACTGCAGACATACTACAGGAGATGGTCAGAGACTGCAGACATACTACAGGAGATGGTCAGAGACTGCAGACATGGTACAGGAGATGGTCAGAGACTGCAGACATGGTACAGGAGATGGTCAGAGACTGCAGACATAGTACAGGAGACAGTCAGAGAATGCAGACATGATACAGGAGATGATCAGAAACTGCAGACATAGTACAGGAGATGGTCAGAGACTGCAGACATGATACAAGAGATGGTCAGAGACTGCAGTTCCTATGGACGTTAGTAGATAATGGCCCTCTCACCTGACCCAGCGATACAGCAACAACGGTTCCTCTGATCAGGAGTCCGCTCACTCTGAATTGCCCGTGGCGAGTCCGCTGAGTAGCACCCAGATCTGTATTCCTGTAATGACTCCATTCCTTTCTTCGCCAGGGATGGCGCCAGGCTGTGTGGCTTTTCCTCTGGTGGCACAGGTCAGCGGGGTTCTCTCTCTGATGGTGTTCTCTCAGCACTGTCCTCTCCCTCTGGAGTCCTGGGTGTGCTTCCCTGAAAGCTTTCCAGGGCTCCTGGCTCTCTCTCTCTCCCATTCAGCTGAGCATGCTGCAGTGGGCTGCAGTTTCCATGTTATAGTGGGGCTGCCAGTCCTCGGCACTACATGTCCCACAATCCTCCTCTTTGCTCCTTTTTTTTTCTTCCCTGGCCAATATGAAGGCAGGGAAAGAAACATAGTGCACCGCTCACTAATACAGCAGCACGCGAAGAGGAGAGGGAGAGGGGTGTCACCCGGTGCGGTAAAACATGGTATCACCCCCCTCCACCAACTATAGTCGCCCCTCAGTACAGATCCCCCTCCACTAAGTATAGACCCCCCTCTGTCAGTGCAGACCCCCACTAAGTATAAACCCCTCCCTCAGTATAGACCCCCCAGGACAAAACACCCCCCTCTATCAGTATAGACCCCCCTTAGGACAAACCAACCACCCCTCCATTAGTACAGACCCCCCTCAGGACAACTACCCCCTCTCCATGAGTACAGACCCCCCCTGAACAAACCACCCCCCTCCATTAGTGCAGACCCCCTCAGGACAAACCACCCCCTCCATTAGTACAGAACCATCCCCCTCCATTAGTACAGACCCCCCAAAATACACCACCTCTCTATTAGTACAGACCTCTCTAAAACAAACCACTCCCCTCCATTAGTACAGACCCCCTAGAACAAACCACTCCCCTCCATTAGTACAGACCCCCTAGAACAAACCACCCCTTCCATTAGTACAGATCCCCCAAAACAAACCACCCCCTCCATTAGTACAGACCCCTGGGACAAACCACCCCCCCCTCCATTAGTACAGACCCCCAGAACAAACCACCCCCTCCATTAGTACAGACCCCTCTAAAACAAACCACCCCCCCTCCATTAGAACAGACCCCCAGAACAAACCACCCCCTCTCCATTAGTACAGATCCCCCGGGACAAACCACCCCCCTCCATTAGTACAGACCCTCAGAACAAACCACCCCCCTCCATTAGTACAGACCCCCCGGGACAAACCACCCCCCTCCATTAGTACAGACCCCCAGAACAAACCACCCCCCTCCATTAGTACAGACCCCCTGGACAAACTACCCCCCTCCATTAGTACAGACCCCACCAAACCCCTCCTTCATTAGATTGGACCCCCAGGACAAACCCCCCCTTCATTAGTATAGACCCCCCCAGGACAACCCCCCCTTCATTAGTATAGACCCCCCAGGACAAACCCCCTCCATTAGTATAGACCGCTGACAAAGCAGCCCCCCCTCCATTGAGCTAATTAAAAAACACCCGGGCGGAAGCTGGAGAGGAGAGGACAGTGTACAGCCGCGCCGCCCGGGTGGAGAATTGAGCATGTCAGGCTTGGGCAGCAGGCGGGAGTTACACAGGAGGAGAGCTGGAACACGGAAACGGACCCCCCCCCCCCATGACGTCACTGCGCGGCTGGTCTCTCTGCACACAGACACAGCCGCTACGATCTGTGGCTGGTTCTGCTCTCCTCCTCTGACAGGAGGAGGGAGGGGGGATGGCTGGGCTTCGGCAAGAGACACAGCGACGGCGGCTGCGGTGACCGGCGGAAAGAGCCACCTACGGACATGGAGAGGAGGAGGAGGAGGGAGGGGAGCACTCTGGCGCTTCAGCGCCCCCACCTCTGTGGCGCCCGGGTGCACTGCACCCAGTGCACCCTGGCCAGGACCGGCCCTGCCTCCCAGGGCCACACCGATCATCCCTGACTGTCCCCCATATCCTCCTCCAGTCCCTCTCTGTGCTCCAGTCCCCCTCCGTGCTCCTCAGTTCCCCTCCGTGCTCCTCCGGTTCCCCTCCGTGCTCCTCCGGTTCCCCTCTGTGCTCCTCCGGTTCCCCTCTGTGCTCCTCGGTCCCCCTTTGTGCTCCTTGGTCCCCCCATGTGCTCCTCCGGTCCCCCTCTGTGCTCCTCGGTCCCCTTCCTTGCTCCTCTGTTCCCCTCCATGCTCCTCGGTCCCCCTTTGTGCTCCTTGGTCCCTCCAAGTGCTTCTCCGGTCCCCCTCCGTGCTCCTCAGTTCCCCTCTGTGCTTCTCTGGTTCCCCTCCATGCTCCTTGGTCCCCCTATGTGCTCCTCCGGTCCCCTTCCATGCTCCTTGGTCCCCCTCCGTGCTCCCATCCCCCTCCGTGCTCCTTGGTCCCCCTCTGTGCTCCTTTCCCCCTCCGTGCTCCTTGGTCCCCCTCTGTGCTCCTTTCCCCCTCCGTGCTCCTTGGTCCCCCTTTGTGCTCCTTGGTCCCCACATGTGCTCCTCCGGTCCCCCTCCGTGCTCCTCGGTCCCTCTCCGTGCTCCTCTGTTCCCCTCAGTGCTCCCCTGGTTCCCCTCCATGATCCTTGGTCGCCCCTTGTGCTCCTTGGTCCCCCCAAGTGCTCCTCTGGTCCTGTCCCCCTCCGTGCTCTACAGTTCCCCTCTGTGCTCCTCCGGGTTCCCCTCCATGCTCCTTGGTCCCCCTATGTGCTCCTCCGGTCTCCTTCCATACTCCTCGGTCCCCCTCCGTGTGCCTCAGTCCCCCTCCTTGCTCCTCCAGTCCCCGTCTGTGCTCCTCGGTCCCCCTCCATGCTCCGGTCCCCCTCCGTGCTCTTTGGTCCCCCTCCATGCTCCTTGGTCCCCCTCTATGCTCCTTGGTCCACCTACGTGCTCCTCGGTCCCCCACTGTGCTCCTCCAGTCCCCTTGCTCCTCGGTCCCCCACTGTGCTCCTCAAGTCCCCTTCTGTGCTCCTTGGTCCCCCTCCGTGCTCCAGTCCCCTTCTGTGCTCCTCGGTCCCCCTCCGTGCTCCGGTCCCCCTCCGTGCTCTTTGGTCCCCCTCCATGCTCCTTGGTCCCCCTCCATGCTCCTTGGTCCACCTACGTGCTCCTCGGTCCCCCCCTTCTGTGCTCCTCTGTCCCCCTCTGTGCTCCAGTCCCCCTCCGTGCTCTTTGGTCCCCCTCCATGCTCCTTGGTCCCCCTCCATGCTCCTTGGTCCCCCTCTGTGCTCCTTGGTCCCCCTCCGTGCTCCGGTCCCCCTCCATGCTCCGGTCCCCCTCCATGCTCCGGTCCCCCTCCATGCTCCGGTCCCCCTCCATGCTCCGGTCCCCCTCCATGCTCCTCATCCTCCTCTGTGCTCCTCGGTCCCCCTCTGTCTTCGATCTGTCAAGATGGAGAGCGGAGGAAGGAGCCAGTAAATATGTCATTTACCGGCTCCTTCCTTTTCCGAATGCACAGAGTCAGTGATCACTGACTCTGTTCATTCATAACCGTCACCGACAATGCTTCAGTTTATGAATAGAGAGGAGCCGCTGTCTCCTCTCCATTCATCTTCAGTGCAGCTGAGGCTGCAGAGAAAGGGACTGGGAAATCCGTGTCCTCAGTCCCTTTCCCTGTCTCAAAAAAGAGATGTCAAGGGTGTGTTAACACCCCTGACATCTCACCAAACCTACCCCTCAACAGGGCTAATAAATAATAAATAAAATAACAAAAAATAATAAATTGTAAAAAATAATAAAAATAAAATTGTAAAGATGCAGCTCGTTATTGCCACCTTATCTTGATAGGTAATTTTAGGATGTTAATTCTTTAATTCTCCAATTTCTGCAAACAATACAATTTTTTTTTTTTACTTTTGTAACAAACTTTATTTTAACTTGCCGTAGAGTTTGAAAAGACTTTGAGTAACTGAAGATTTTTAATGTAGATAATTGCAAAATTAGCCATTCTGAGCAATGAATTCCACCTGAGACATACACATTTAATGGACTGTTTGAGTCTTTCATGTAGAAATATTATGGGGAAATTGCAGAAAATTGACATCAAATATAACATGTTGTGTCAATCAAAGCTGTCAGGGTAATCTCAGGCATTAAGCTAATAGCAGAGTCAGGAAATCTTTGTTTTTTTTTTGTCTGTATAATATGTCGATTGGCTATGCTTGCAGATGTCATTCTGGATGTCGAATTGCAATTAATTATATCTGAAAGCTATTTCATCTCTTTATGTAATTTTATATATGATGTGCCTCACGGAGTTGAGTATATTTTAAAGAGAATTTGCAGTGTCTTTGTGTGTTCCCAATTTTCATTATGTTACAAACTAAAATGTATTATTTTTATTTTAGATTATATTACATAATATTATGTTATATTAGGTTATATATAATCAGTCTGTCCATATATATGGATTGAAATTCAGCCAATAACTGCTGATCCAGCCAAATTTGAATCCATGTATGGATCACCTAAGACAAAAATACACTATGGGGGTTATTTACTAAAGGAAAATCCACTCTGCACTACAAGTGCACTTGGAAGTGCAGTCGCTGTAGATCTGAGGGGAAGATCTGAAATGAGGGGAAGCTCTGCTGATTTTATCATCCAAACATGTACAAGCTAAAATGCTGTTTTTTTTAAATTTTCCTAGCATGTGCCCCGTCAGATCTACAGCGACTGCACTTGTAGTGCAAAGTGGAGTTGCCTTTAGTAAATAACCCCCTAAATTACCAAAAGTATTGGGACATCTGCCTTTACACGCACATGAACTTTAATGGCATCCCAGTCTAGACTCTTGTTTGGACAGATTTAAGTGTGTTATGATTATGCAGCGTACACACGGTCGGACTTTTTGACCGGACTGGTCCGACGGACCGAGTCCAGCTGACAATCCGATCGTGTGTGGGCTTCATTGGACCTTCAGCGGACTTTTCCAGTCGAAAATCTGACGGACTTTAGATTTGGAACATGTTTCAAATCTTTACGTCATAACTCCGCCGGACCCAGAAACCCGCTTGTCTGTATGCTAGTCCGACGGACAAAAAACGACGATAGGGCAGCTATTGGCTACTGGCTATCAACTTCCTTATTTTAGTCCGGTGTACGTCATCACGTACAAATCCGTCGGACTTTGGTGTGATAGTGTGTAGGCAAGTCCGTTCATTAAAAAGTCCATCAGAAGTCCATCAAAAGTCCGTCGAAAGTCCGTCGAAAGTCCGTCGGAAAGTCCGCCCGTGTGTACACGGCATAAGAATTACAGGCCTACAATATAAAACGCCAAATTTCTATGCAAAACAATTGTACCGCTTTGAGACGCAAAAATCGGACATAATCATACCACCAGGGTGGCTACTGGCATCCCAGTCTTAGTCCGTAGGATCCAATATTGAGTTGGCCCACCCTTTGCAGCTATAACAGCTTCAACTCTTCTGGGAAGGCTGTCCACAAGGTTTAGGAGTGTGTCTATGGGAATGTTTGACCATTCTTCCAGAAGCGCATTTGTGAGGTCAGGCGCTGATGTTGGACAAGAAGGCCTGGCTCACAGTCTCCACTCTAATTCATCCCAAAGGTGTTCTATCGGGTTGAGGACAGTCAAGTTCCTCCACCCCAAACTCGCTCATCCATGTCTTTATGGACCTTGCTTTGTACACTGGTCCAAATCATTTGGTGGAGGGGGGATTATGGTGTTTGGTTGTTTTTCAGGGGTTGGGCTTGGCCCCTTAGTTCCAGTGAAGGGAACTCTTAAGGCGTCAGCATACCAAGACATTTTGGACCATTTCATGCTCCCAACTTTGTGGGAACAGTTTGGGGGATGGCCTCTTGCTGTTCCAACATGACTGCGCACCAGTGCACAAAGCAAGGTCCATAAAGACATGGATGAGTGAGTTTAGGGTGGAGGAACTTGACTGGCCTGCACAAAGTCCTTCACAAAGTCCTCAACTCGATAGAACACTTTGGGGATGAATTAGAGCGGAGACTGCTAGCCAGGCCTTCTCTTCAACATCAGCGCCTGACCTCACAAATGCGCTTCGTGAAGAATGGTCAAACACCCTCATAGACACACTCCTAAACCTTGTGGACGGCCTTCCCAGAAGAGTTGTAGCTGTTATAGCTGCAAAGGGTGGGCCAACTCATTATTGAACCCTACAGACTTATGCCCCGTACACACGATCGGACTTTCCGACAACAAAACCGTGGACTTTTTTCCTCGAAGGATGTTGGCTCAAACTTGTCTTGCATACACACGGTCACACAAATGTTGTCGGAAATTCCAATCATGTGTACGCGGCATAAGACTGGGATGCCATTAAAGTTCATGTGCGTGTAAAGGCAGGCGTCCCAATACTTTTGGCAATAAAGTGTATATTGATGCAATCATAACCATCCTGTGACTTGCTATATTTTTCCAAGAAAAAATAAAATAAAGAAATAGTGGACATGGCCTGCTGTACGAATCAGTAGTGTAAAAGCCGCGTTTAGCTTGCTCTTCATTCTCCTATCCCTCCCTAGAAGCCATCTCTGACTCACGTTCCATCTTCCTTGTGTGAGCGTCCGTTTCCTGTTCTAGCACAAAGGGCCCGATCTTGTGGGTTCCACCTGGCGCAGCATGGGTTAACCATGCAATCACTTGTATCCAAGGTCGGGTCCGCATTCCATTAAAATCTCTGGTTATCGTCCATCTCTTCTGTCATGAGATGGATTGATTTGTATGGCAGCAAAGGCACGGGCGCAGATAAGATGCGGAGATCCACGGGGCGTGTTTGTAGGCAGCATTAGTGCGCTGCGGCGCAGAGAGTGCTATTCCCTCAAGTGTTTTGTCTGCTACTCTTGTTGCTTTGATTTGTGTTGCCACAAAGGGGAATTGTCACAATTATCCGGCTTGCTTTGATGTAAGTTTCGTAAAGTAGAAGTGAAAAATCAAGGTTGTTACGTTTCATTATCATACGTGCGTCCCTTTGTCAGGCGCCACCGTCTAAGCCGGAAAACAGAAAAAAAAAAATAGAGAGCTTTATGGCATTTTGTTGTCGCCCGCTCACATGCCGTATGTTTGGGTTGTTTTTTTTTTTTTTTGCTGCTTGGACGGCGTTTGGTTTCATTGGATCAAAGAATATACACAACAGATAACCAGATAATGACCAACAGGTTATATGCTTTGTAACATCTTATTCAGCAATCAGTTGGATACAAAAAAAATTATGAAGTCTGGGGTGCTGCATTGTTTAACCACTTCAGTACCAGGCACTTTCACCCCCTTCCTGCCCAGGACAATTTTCAGCTTTCAGCGCTGTGGCACTTTGAATGACAATTGTGCGGTCGTACAACACTGTACCCAAACTACATTTTTATCATTTTCTTCCCACAAATAGAGCTTCCTTTGGTGGTATTTGATCACCTCTGGGATTTGTATTTTTTGCTAAACAAATTAAAAAAGACCAACATTTTTGAAAAAGAAAATTTTTCTTACTTTCTGTCATAAAGTTTTGTTTTCCCCTTTGCTGACAGGCACTGATGACGCGGCACTGATGGCCACTGATGAGTTGGCACTGATAAAGTGGCACTGATGGGCACTGATGAGGAGGCACTGATATGTAGATTTGGTGGGCACTGATAGGCGACACTGATATGCAGCACTGATGGGCACCAATAGGCGGCACTGATAGGTGGCACTGGTGGGCACTGACAGGTGGCAATGATGGGCACTGACAGGCGGCACTGATGGGCACTGACAGGTGGCACTGATTGGCACTGATAGGCGGTACTGATTGGCACTGACAGGTGGCACTGATGGGCAGCACTGATGATGAGGTACTGATAGATCACTGGCAGGTGTTACTGCTGGACACTGATTGGCACTGTGGTGGGCTTTGATTGGCACTGTGGTGGGCATTGGGAGACTTTATTATTGTGTGTGTTGCCGTGGATTGATTTGGCAGGTGATTGGGACAACTGAGGGGGCTGTGCTGATAATCAATGTGCTGATTATCAGCCCGCCCCCCCCCCACCCCCTCACAGGGAGAGCCGCCGATCGGCTCTCCCTGTCAGCGCGAACCCAGGAATGGTCACAGCTGATCACGTGCTAAGAAGCCTCCGAGAGAGGCTTCTTATCACGATCGGAGATGTGGCTTGTGAGACTGACACGCCGCACTCGCGTGTTAACCTGCTGGATGTCATATGATGCCCAGTCCGGATAACAGAACCACTTCCCAGACATCAATCTGCTGTAGGCCGGGCGGGAAGTGGTTAAATAATGGCCGGTTTTTGGAGGTACACTATATTGTCAAAAGTATTGGGACACCTGCCTTTACACGCACCTGAACTTTAATGTCCCAATACTTTTCACAATATTGTGTATTTACTTAAATACAGCCTAAGGCAAAGGGCAGTCTTATCCATGGAGTTTGAGTTACTAAAGATGGATCATCTGTTCATTTTGCAACAGGATTTTCCCTTCGCCTAGAATGTAAAGAAGATC
Organism: Lithobates clamitans; assembly: GCA_037952925.1. Lineage (NCBI taxonomy): Eukaryota > Metazoa > Chordata > Amphibia > Anura > Ranidae > Lithobates > Lithobates clamitans. Next base: position 420,737 of record JBBGZY010001119.1, read on the forward strand.
TGTTGACTTCCATTATTCAATCATGTGTAAGCAAAAATACTGTTTTTTTTTTCCTTGCATGTGATTGGGTAATTTTTGTTTACAAATTGGTTATTGAACGGTATTACATATAAAAGAATAGGGATTGATTTACTAAAACTGGAGAGTGCAAAATCAGGTGCAGCTCTGCATAAAAACCAATCAGCTTTCAGGTTTTTTATTTTGTTAAAGCCTAACCACTTGCCGACCAGCTGCCGTCATTGTACTGCGGCAGGTCGGCTCGTTCCCGCGAATGGCTGTCATTGTACGTCGGCTCGGGAACTCTATATTGTTAGTGCGCTCGCGCCCACTGGCCAACAGGGGAGACAATCAGCGGGTGGGGCGGACTCAATGTCTGCCAGCCACCCACGATCATTCCCCGCAGTGACAGAACGGGGTTCTGTCTGTGTAAACAAGGCAGATCTCCGTTCTGACAGGGGAGATCACACAGATCTTGTCTTTCTGCTATGCAGGAAACACCTGCAGGGAACACATTTAACCCCTTGATCGCCCCTGATGTTAACCCCTTCCCTGCCAGTGTCATTAGTACAATAACAGTGAATTATTTTAGCACTGATTACTGTAATAATGTCACTGGTTCCCAAAAAAGTGTCAAAAATGTCAGTTAGGTGTCCAATCTGTCCGCCGCAATGTTGCAGTCCCACTACAACAAGAGAAAAAAAAAAAAAATAATAAAAATGCCATAAATCTTTTCCCTATTTTGTAGACGCTATAACTTTCGTGCAAACCAATTAATATACGCTTATTGCGCTTTTTTTTTACCAAAAATATGTAGAACACATATCGGTCTAAACTGAGGAATAAATTTGCTTTTTCATATTTTTGGGGGGTTATTATATTATAGCAAAAAGTAAAAAATATAGCTTTTTTTTTCAAAATCGTCGCTCTTTCTTTGTTTATAGCGCAAAAAATAAAAACCGCAGAGGTGATCAAATACCACCAAAAGAAAGCTCTATTTGTGGGGGGAAAAAAGAACATCAATTTTGTTTGGGTACAGTGTCGCACGACCGTGCAATTGTCAATTAAAGTAATGCAGTGCCGTATTGCAAAAAGTGGCCTTGGTCAATAAAGGGGTAAATCCTTCCGGTCCTTAACAAGCGGAAGTTAGAAGCTGAATGGCTACCATGCAGAGCTGCACCAGGTTTTGCAATCTTCAAACCCCATAGTATGCACAACATTCACTAAGCTTTGGGGAAAATTCCAAAGTAAACAACATAGTCGCCTTTAGTAAATCAACCCCATAGGGTGCATTTCTACCAAAATATATGGAATAAATGGAAGGGTTAGTTCACCTATTCAGAAGAATGAGTGCACCCTCCCCACCCCATAAATTAAATGTAATTTTAGTTTTAATTATCATGATATAAAATAATGGATGTTGGGGGCCTTTTGGTGGGTGTGCTTTTATTTTATTTTTTTTTGGGGGGGGGGGGGGGGGCAGCATTTCATTCTTGGACCCAGGCAGCACAATGTCTTGGGCCAGCCCTGGCAACCGCACCTCATTATAGAGATATAGAGATATGGCCCCAGTGCTGTCCTTATCAGAGGTATGTAGAATCACAGTCAAAAAACAGGTGTACTCCACAAGATTTAACAACAGGGCAAATATTCAACAAAATGTTTATTTTAAAGATTATACAATCTTTTCGCTGAATATTCCTAGTGCTGTTAGGTGCTGCATGGGGAACCTGTTTTTAGCCTGTAAATATATACAGTATATATATTCACACACACACATACTGAGTAACCAAAAGTCATCCCAATCCAAGCCCATGGACCTTAATATAAAGTTGGCTTTACCTTGTGGCTATAGCTGGCTCCATTCATCTGAGAAGGCTTTCCACAAGATTTTGAAGAGTGTTCATGGGAATTTGTGTCCTTCTAGTGATAAAAGTGAGGTCAAGTACTGATTTTTGGAGGAGAAGACCTGGCTCACAATCTACATTTTAGTTCATCTAAAAGACACTTGATATTGCAGAGTTCAGGGCTCTGTGCAGAAAACTCAAGTTCCTCCACACCCAACTTATCAAACCATGTCTTTATGGAGCTGGCTTTGTGCACAGGGGCACAGTCATGGTGGAACAGAAAAAGGACCTTCTCCAAGTTTGGAAGAGTTCAGTTGTCCAAAATGTCTTTATACAGTATGTCGTAGCATTAAGTGACCCTCATTGCAGGCACCTGAACTCGATATTCTGGAGGGGTGGTCATTTCGAAGGTGTTATAGTTAGGTGTTTTCACCAACTTGTAGTTATGTGTATATATTTTTCACTTTAAAGAGGAAGTAAACCCTGATGAGTTTACTTCCTCTTTGCTTCCCTGCAAAGGTAAAGCGTAATGGGCTACTGTGCATCGCATAGTAGCCCATTATGTGTCACTTACCTGACAAGGGAGCCTGCAATGTCACCGCTGTCCCTTCTCCTACGAAGCGTCCATCTTCTTTCCTGGGTATCGCGGCCCCCGGTGCTGTGATTGGCCGGAGCCGCGATGACGTCACTACCGCGCATGCGCGCTGGTGCCGCCACTAACGGCATGATCGCCATTAGAGACAGCAAGCTCAGTGCGCCTGCGCGCCGTTGACTATGGCGCATGCGCCGTAGACATTGGTGCCTATCTTTTCGAAATGTCTCCTAAACCATGTAGGTTTAGGAGATATTTCTTGCACCTACAGGTAAGCCTTCATCTAGGCTTACCTGTAGGTAAAAGTGGTCTGTAAGGGTTTACAACCACTTTAAATCTTGAGTATGTTATGGATTGCAGAAAACCGTAACTTACCAGTTTTTGAAGAAACTAGATTCCTTGAAGCAGTCAGATCCATATTTCTTCTATAAAATTGTTAACTACGAGGATTCCTTAAGTATGGTGTTGTCTCTCTCTCTCTATATATATTAGCAATGCCAATAGCTTAGCTGAAAAGTCAAGGCCAATCTGTTATGGCGACACTGGGAGTAGAAATGACCTTGTGCAGATAAAAGTGAACCCCCGAGAAGAACTCTTCTCTACTTTATCCTTAGCGGACCTCTGCTCCTTAATGGCCACACTGTGGGAAACCTATATAGCTGTTCGTTATTCCTATAGTTTTAAACTGAATAATAGCTGCAAACACTATCAATACTGATCCATACACGGAGGTATAACTTGACAATGCTTATTAAGTTGAACAGATTAGAGTTAAGAGATCAAGACGGGGAAAGTCTGGCACCCCACAACAATGATGAAAGACGGACAAGAAAACAAGACTGCATAACTGTGCTTCCAAATATCGAGAGCACCAGAAGTATTAATTATTTAAGAACCTATTTAATTTAATGAGATAATGTTACTTGTTCAAAACACATTCCATGAGCCTTCTGCTTAACTGTGATTACAATACATATATATTTTAATAGGATAAAAAATCATCAGGCTGTTTTGGAAGCCTGTGGAGCAGTTGTTTTGATCTTATGTAGTTTGAGATCCAGAACAACGGGCTCAATAAAATAAAACAAAGGGTCTACCGTATGAAAACGGGCTACTCACAGATTGGTGGAACTAGCCAAAGCCAAATGGAAAATGTGGACTACAGGAAACTTAAAGCGGAACCCCAAGGCAGATATATAAGTCCAAAAGACTTACCTCTGTTTCAATGGTCAATGGCCCGCGTAGTCTCTTGCCAGTGCCGGCATTTTTTACGAGGCTTCTTCCAGGTGCCAGTCTTCAGCCATTTTGACTGGCAAGTCCAGTTTTCCTGGCACACAGGTAATGTGCTGGAATGTAAACATTCTGCAGAAGACTGTGAGCAGCCAGGTAGGTTAATTTTACTGGGGAAGAGATGTCCAAAATACTTACCTCTGCTCCAACGGTAAACACCCATGAGATCCCTTACTGGTACCGACATCTTTTACTGGGCTTTTTACAGGTGCTGGTTTTCAGGCATCTTGATTGGCTGGTGTGGGATGGTGTCACTCCTGCACATGCAGAGGCGGAAAGTCCGACCATGTGTATGCTCCATTGAACATTTGTTGGCGGACTTTTCCGCCAACAAATGCTGGCTAGAAGGTTCTCAAATTTTCCGCCAACAAAACTTTGTTGTCGGAATTTCCGATTGTGTGTAGACAAGTCCGATGCACAAAAGTCCATGCATGCTCGGAATCAAGCAGAAGGAGCTGCACTGGCTATTAAACGTCCTTTTTCTCGGCTCGTCGTACGTCTTGTACGTCACCGCGTTCCCACGCTCGTAATTGTTGGCCAACATTTGTGTGACAGTGTGTATGCAAGACAAGTTGGAGCCAACAACCTTCGAACAAAATTCCACGGTTTTGGAAAATCCGATCGTGTGTACGGGGCATAACAGTTGTTTTCTTTTTAGGCTATAGTTACACTGTAATACATTGTTAAATGTATTATTTTTTAATGCAAGCAGTATTAGTACCTCAATTTGACCTGGTATTGAAGCTGTTATAGCTACAAAGGGTGGGCCAACTCAATATTGAACCCTACGGACTAAGACTGGGATGCCATTAATGTCCATTTGCGTGTAAAGGCAGGAGTCCCAATACTTTTGGTAGTATAGTGTATATATGTATGTGCTTTGTTCAAATGTCATGACTGGTGTTTACAACCACTTTAACCACTTGGTGCCCGCCCACCATCATATGACGGCAGGACGGTGCAGCTGTTATCCACCGTCATATGACGTGACGGCCTTCCAGGCCCCCCAGGGGGCGCGCGCGCCGGGCACGTCACTCGGGTCCCGATGCGCGTGCCCGGCACCCGTAATTGCCCGGTAACTGAGCAGGACCGTGGATTTGTGTGTTTACACACACAGATCCATGGTCCTGCTCAGTTACCGGGCAATCGTCCTGTCAGATGGGAGGAGACCGATGGTGTGTTCCTTGTACAGAGGAACACCGATCGGTCTCCTCCCCTTGTGAGTCCCCTCCCCCTACAGTTACAATCACTCCCTAGGAACACAATTAACCCCTACAGCGCCCCCTCCTGGTTAACCCCTTCATTGCCTGTCACATTTATAAAGTAATCAATGCATTTTTATAGCACGGCTCGCTGTATAAATGTGAATGGCCCCAAAAATGTGTCAAAAGTGTCCGATGTGTCCGCCGCAATATCGCAGTCATGATAAAAATCGCAGATTGCCGCCATTACTAGTAAAAAACCTAATAATAATAAAAATGCTTTAAATCTATCCCCTTATTTTGTAGACGCTATAACTTTTGCACAAACCAATAAATATACGCTTATTGTGATATTTTTTACCAAAAATATGTTGAAGAATACGTATCGGCCTAAACTGAGGAAAAAATTTGTTTTAAAAAAAAAAAATTGGATATTTATTATAGCAAAAAGTAAAAAATGTTGTGTTTTTTTGCAAACTTGTCACTTTTGTTTTGTTTATAGCGCAAGAAATAAAAACCGAAGGGGTGATCAAATACCACCAAAACAAAGCTCTATTAGTGGGAAAAAAATGATAAAAATTTCATTTGGGTACAGTGTTGTATGACCGCGCAATTGTTATTCAAAGTGCAACAGTGCTGAAAGCTGAAAATTGGCTTGGGCAGGAAGGGGCTTTTGCGCAAACCAATAAATATACGCTTTTTGCGATATTTTTTACCAAAAATATGTAGAAGAATACGTATCAGCCTAAACAGGGGAAAAAATTGGATATTTATTATGGCAAATAGAAAAAAATTTTGTGTTTTTTTGCAAACTTGCCACTCTTGTTTTGTTTATAGCGCAAGAAATAAAAACCGCAGTGGTGATCAAATACCACCAAAAGAAAGCTCTATTAGTGGGGAAAAAATGATAAAAATTTCATTTGGGTACAGTGTTGCATGACCGCGCAATTGTTATTCAAATTGCGACAGCGCTGAAAGCTGAAAATTGGCTTGGGCAGGAAGGGGGTGAAAATGCCCTGTATGGAAGTGGTCCACCTTAAACTAAAGTCCACCTTTAACCAATGTATCTTGCGGTGAAGCAGACGTCAATCCACTCCTATATCAAATGTCTTGCTCATGAAATTGACAGCTTAATGGCATAAATTAGTCATATCAATTTTGCAGTATTTTAAAAGTTGTCTGCACAAAGGATTTATAAATCTAGTAAAGCAATCTATATAACTCTTTATTAAAATGCAAGTAGGCAGCAGCAAGTTAAAGCACAAAAAAATAAAAATGATATAGAGACTTTTATGCTTTAACTTGCCGCTGCCCAATTGCACTTTACTAAAGAGCTGTATGGATTTCATTATTGGATTTATAAGTCATTTTTGCAGACAACTTTTGAAATACAGCACATATAACCAATGTACTTTGTTAACAAAAAAAAAAAGTGATATCTTATTTTCTTCCTGTTCTGTGTTTCTAAAAGATAATGTGCTAAGCAGTGTACAGGTAAATTACCTTCAGTGATAGGTTATGTTTTAAACATTTGCCTTCGGGCAGCTCTTGCTAATATTTCATTCTCACTATTTTTATCTTGATGAATCATTTCCTGTAAATTGCTAATTTTTTGAAAGGTGCTTCAGCAGCAAGAGAAGGTCCCAAGAAGGCGGCCTGACCCGTCCCAACTTTTGGGAATTGCAGAGGATGTCGGCTAATGATTTTCAGCAAAGTCCTTAAAGGAAGGACAGTAGGCAGGCTGAAGAACAAAGAATTACAATGTAAGAAATATGCAAATGACTACCGGGGAGAAACAAGGGATTTAAAGGATTAAATGGGTTTATTAGAACAAGCCAGACATAGCAACTAATGTCAGGGAGATCACACATGTAGAAAGGTCTTTAATATACCCTCGTACAGTACATCTTTCAGTTTCTGCAGTTTTCAGAAAACTTGAGTTCTTTTTAGTAGACGGTAAAACAAAGCTAACAAGTTCACGTGTGACCTTTTTTAAAGCTGAACTCAAGGGATATATTAAAAAAAAACAAAGGAATGCAATTCTGTATTCATTGGTACATCATTAAAAGAGAACTATGGGATTATTTTTTTTAATTTTAGAATCATACTTACATAGGTGGATGCTTCCCCAAAAATAAGACCTAGCGTGATTGTCGGTGATGGCTGCAATATAAGCCCTACCCCCCAAATAAGCCCTACCCTGTTTCCCCGAAAATAAGCCCTACCCTGAAAATAAGACCTACAAGGACTTTAACTAGGGCTTATGTGGGGGGTAGGGCTTATATTGCAGCCATCACTGACAATCACGCTAGGTCTTATTTTCGAGGAAACAGGGTAGGTCCGATGCCACATCAGTCCCTCGCCGGCTGAGAACCGAGCGATCAAACACCGCCGATCGCTCGGTTCTCACGGCTCCTTGAGCAGAGAGCTGGTGGCTGTCAGTCACTGCCCTCTGCTCTGCCCCCCCCCCCAGTGCTTACTGGAGTGCTGGGCTGTGGAGAGGGCAGGAGCGGCCGGCTCAGGCTCTCAGCGGCTAGGTTAAAGGCTGAGCCGGGTGCCGGTTCAGGCATGCAGGCGGATCCCGACCATTTGGTCGTGATCTTTTCTGAGCCTGAACCGGCTCTATAACATCAGTCGACAGCGGGCTTTAGCTTCAGCCCCCTGTTTGTTGAAAATGGGTCACAGGAGTGCAGAACGAACTGCAGTCCTGTGATCCACAGAAGTACACGAGCTTTGGCTGTAAAATGTTTTTTTTTTTTGTTTGTTTGCAGGGAGTGTAAGTATTTGAATAATACCTAGTATTACACCTGTATAGTAGAGCTTAGACTGAGAGAGGGGAAAGCAGCAAAAGGAGTCAGTCAACTGTGCTGCAGTGGAACAAAAAGGAAAAGAATGGCGCAAGAAAGTGTGCAAATGACAAGCGGGGATCAAATGAGAGCAAAGTCTATGATAAAACTGGATATACGTTTAATATAAGTCTGTTTGCAAAGTTCGTAATGTCCCTGGAGTATGAGAGAACAACACTTGTGCCAGCTCCCCTGAGATCGAAGCAATTCTCTGGAAACAAAGGAACAGCAAGGGGGATTTATTCAAAAACAGCCAAATGGCTACTCACATGAAACTGGAGATAAAGTAGCATTGTAGGAGAAGTCTTTGGTCGCTGTATGTGCCCCGTGGTGTATCGCTGTGGGTTTGCTGTGGCATCGCCACGATAGATGTCTCAGCTGTGCTAACAAGGAACTTGCTGATAACAGGAGAAAGCAGATGGACAGACAGAGTTCTCATCAGTCCAATGCTTCTCCTTTCACTATCCAGTAGATACCGAGAGTTAAAAAGATTATTGGTAAGATGGAACTGTCTCTTTCAGTCACCCACAGCTCAAGGAACCCCCAGAAACCTCTAGAGGAACTTTGGGTTCTATGGAACTCTGGTTAAGAATGGCTGCTTTGAATCCAATGAAAATGCTGGTTTCTTGGTTACACCAGAGGAACCCATAAAACAAATGTTTTGGGGAACCACTGCTAAAGCCAATTCATTGGGGGTCAGTGGGAGAAATGCCCCTCACATTGGTAGCCAGTGGAAAGAATGCCCCGTCCATTGGCCATCAGAATGACCCTTACAGACAGCTAATGCTGCGTGCACACAAGCGGACTTTATGGCAGACATTGTCCGGCGAACTTTTCGACGGACTTTACGACAGACTTTCCGAATGAACGGACTTGCCTACACACGATAAACCAAAGTCCGACGGATTCGTATGTGATGACGTACGACTGGACTAAATCAAGGAAGTTGATAGCCAGTTGCCGATAGCTGCCCTAGCGTTGGCTTTTGTCTGTTGGACTAGCATACAGACGAGCTGATTTTTCGTCCGGACTCAAGTCCGTTGGAAAGATTTGAAACATGTTTCATTTCTAGGTCATTTGAACTTTCGGGGAAAAAAAATCCGCTGGAGCCGACACACAATCGAATTGTCCGACGGACTCCGGTCCACCGGACCAAGTCTGCCGTAAATTCCGGTCGTGTGTACGCGGCATAAAAGATTATTGATGGCATTCAGCTGGCTCTGTCAATGGCATTGAACTTTGCATACACCATCAGATGCAAGATCAGTCAGCCACAGCTTAAAGAGCCCCTAGCAACAACTTGAGGAACCTTGGTTAAGAATGGCTGGCTTTAACCCAACGAAAGCGATGGTTCCCTGGCTGATATGCTGACTCTCTAGCTTCATTACTTTCTGGGTCACTGACCAAAAGAACTATGCAAGTCAGGAAAGTCATAAGTCTTTTTCCAGGTAATAACTCAAAGTATCAAAGCAAGAGAGTCAGCATGACAGCCAAGCTCCTTCTATTTTCTGGAGTATTTAGCCAAGGCAGTCTCTTTCATGACAAGTTTCTTTAACCACTTCAGCCCCAGAATATTTGGTTGCTCAATGACCAGAGCACTTTTTACAATTTGGCACTGGGCTGCTTTAACTGGTAATTGCGCGATCATGCAATGCTGTACCCAAACGAAATTTGTTTTTTTCTCCCCCCCACAAATAGAGCTTTCTTTTGATGGTATTTGATTGCCTCTGCAATTTTTATTTTTTGCGATATAAACGGAAAAAGACTGAATATTTTGAAAAAAAAATTATATTTTCTTCTTTTTATTATAAAAAAATCCAATAAACTCAATTTTAGTCATATATTTAGGCCAAAATGTTTTTCAGCCACATGTCTTTGGTAAAAAAATATCAATAAGCGTATATTTATTGGTTTATGCAAAAGTTATAGCGTCTACAAACTAGGGTATATTTTCTGGAATTTACGCAGCTTTTAGTTTATCTCATTTCTTGAGGTGCTAAAATGGCAGGGCAGTACAAACCCCAAAAAATGACCCCGTTTTGTAAAGTAGATACCCCAAGGTTCCTTTCATTTTTTTTTTTTTATCATTTTTATTGTTATCTCAGGGAATGTAAATATCCCCTATGATAGCTATGGGTAGTGACAGGTACTCTTTTTTTGAAAAAATTGGGGTCTATTAGACCCTAGATCTCTCCTCTGCCCTCAAAGCATCTGACCACACCAAGATCGGTGTGATAAAATGCTTTCCCAATTTTCCAATGGTGCTGTTTATATCCGGCGAAACCAAAGTCATGAAATGCTCATAGCTTCCAGTTTCTTAGGCCATAGAGATGATTGGAGCTGTTCTGGTCTCTGATCAGCTCTATGGTCAGCTGGCGGAACCACCGGCTGCATTCTCAGGTTCCCTGTGTGGAGCAGGAGGGCCTGAGAAAACCATGGAAGATGGTGGGGGGCATTCCCTCCCACTGATGGTAAAAGCAGTCTAGAGGCTAATTACATGCTAGGATTGCTTTTACATGAAAGCCGACCGCTGTCTGAAAAGAATGATACCATAATGATACCTAAACCTGCAGGCATCATTCTGGTATAACCACTCAAAGTCCAGCAACATACCAGTATGTTGTTGGTCCTTGGGCATTTATTGTAATGTTCTTTTTTCATGCAGCCTGTGGACTGAACGAAAAAAAAGAGATTGATCGGTGGGTATGCCCACCATTAGAATACCGTCCTTCATCCACCGACTTCTAATGATGGGCATACATGCACCATTTTTTTTTAACTGTGGTGGTGAAATCACCTCCTGCAGCGCTGGAGTCACTGATTTACGTATCGTGAGAGCAAAGCTGTTGCTGTCAAGATAAATAAATTAGCGCTGCAGCTGAATGGCATATCTGAAAAGCAAACAATGGTAACGATAAAACATTAACTCAATAAAACAACTTGATTTTTTTAACGCATTCTGTGCCTAAAAAATATATACCGAAGAATGGGGGCAATCCGCCCCTAATGTTAGGAGCAAATCGCTCCTCCACCCCTGCCCCCATGCTTCGACATATTTGCTCTTTTTTTTAACTGTGGTGGTGAAATCACCTCCTACAGTGCTGGAGTCACGGCTTTACGCATCGTGGGAGCAAACGCAGTTGCTGTCAGAATAAATAAACCCGAGCTGCAGCTGAATGACGTACCTGCTAAGCAAATGATGGTTGACAATAAAACAAAGTAACATTAAAGTATAACAGTAAGACATACATACCTGCAAAGCAAATACCTTTTAACAATAAAACATAGTAAAAATAAAACATTATTGTTCTAAAATACAGTAACAAGAGAGAGAGAACAATAGATATAGAACAATAGAGAGCGAACAATAGAGCAGACAATAGCGTGCAAACATAAGAGAGAGAACAATAGACAGAAAAGAAAAATAAAACCACAACTATTTTTGGCTTTTTTATTTTTTGTGTTTTTGTGTGTTTTTTAAAAAATTTTCGCACTTTTATATAAACTGTAAACGTTCCAGATTAGTGATGTAATGGCCATCTCATCTTTCGAGACCCTGTGTAAGTATGCCCTAGGATTGTGCAATGCTGTACCCTACGCTAATAGGGTTTTCTGCAGACACATCTTCTTTGGGGATTTCTTTGGGTAGGGGTACAAGGGAGGACATATGGAAAATGCTTCTCATGCAGCCGGCTCACTGCATTTGCATTGGGAAGGTGGGCCACAGCACCGTCTGGAAAACAAAAGGGCTGTGATGATCTCTTCCTGGAATTTAAAGAAGGATCCTGTTGTCCTGAAGCTTTGTATAGCACTTAAGCATGCAGCAGAGCCAATTGGAATAAATATACAGACAATTTTGTACCAGTGCCTGGCCTTATGGGCAATTAGGTAGAGCGCCATCAACTGATCGTTGAGGTCCACCCCTCCCATGTTAAGGTTGTATTCGTGGACAGAGAGGGGTCTCGCCACAACACCAGTCACCGCAGGAATTTAGACAGTCGTATCTGTGTGAAGGGAGGACGGAACGAAAACATTCCCTCCACTTCACTGCTAACAAATTATTACATTTCAAGCAGACTCTCCCCCCGTCTAAGTCAGGACTCTACATGCCGTTGGGGGAAACCCTGGCAAGTAGATTGCATGGTGCCACATGCGCCAATTCCACAATCAAAAAGGTGACTAAAAAGTGGCACGCTTGTGTAATACTTGTCCACGTACAAGTGGTACCCCTTTCCAAATAAGGGTGACACCAAGTCCCACACAATCTTACCAGCGCTCCCTATGTAGTCTGGGCAGTCCTCGGGCTCCACGTGACTATCTTTTCCCTCGTAAACCATAAAACTATATGTTTAGCCTGTTTCCCTGTCACAGAGCTCATACATCTTGACCCCATATCTGGCAAGCTTGCTGGGAAGATACTGTTTGATAGACAAGTGGCCAGAAAACGTAATCAGGGACTCATCAACGCAGACAACTTGATCGGGAGTAAGCAAGGCTAAAAACTGTTGAAGTGGTTTACAGGGGGGGCGAATTTTGTGGAGCCGATCGTATCCAGGGTTATCCCAAGGATGACAGAGTTCATTGTCATTGAAATGCATGCAAGATCTGCTCGCATTGTGTCCTAGTCATGGAGGCATATGATTAATTGGGTCAATATGACCGCAACTCAACCTTTTTAGTAATGTCCATGAGGAGGGATAGGTCCAGAAAGGTCTTAAATTCGGAGACTGTGACTGGTCTCCAATCTCTGGCAAGGGCCAACTGGTGGATTAGCAGAGATGACTTGACCAGCATACAAATTGCTTTGGTCCACAATAGATCTATAGAGATCTTCTGTGAAAAACAGCGAATAAAAATCAAGTGATGTAAAATCAACTGTTTCCACCTGAATTCCGAGTTGGCCAGTAAATGGGGGAAGTAAGGGTGCTGCAGAAGTGGTGGGTTCCCAAATCGGATTGGCAAATGCAGCAGGAAGGGCCCTATGGGCTCGATGGGCCTGTGTTTGTCTTCTTGGTGGCTGCGGGACTCTACTTGTGCCAGCCACCTCACCAGCTTGAACTGCATTTATGGGACTCGCCACGTCACCAACTGTTACTGCAGTGCTGGATGTACAACCAGGATGTACTAGGCCGCTGGTGTTTGCCAGTTCACCGGAAGGATGAGCAGCACTAGTACTGACTCTCTTCTCCATATGAAAACCCTGCGGTTCTTGCACCTCAACAAGAGCAGAAGAATGGGGTCGGGTACACCTGACCTTGGCAGGGACCACTACTCTGTCGTCAGAGCTATTTGTCAGGGTGCCGCTGCCGTCTACTGGTTCTTATTCTGAGCCTGAATAGGACAGATGGGTGACTTCCGCTTCACTCTCATCTTTCAGGCTCAGAAACGTGTATGCCTCTTCACTAGTCTACCTTCGATTGGACATTTTGGCCTTTAAATTTACTGGTACACTAAAGCGACTCACAGGAAAAAAGAGCTCCTGACTGTCAGCGATCAGGGATCAGGACTGACTCTGCGAATGCTTCAGTTATGTGTTTAGTGTTTTGTAAGTGACAGTAATCGATTGATACTGCACTTGGGTGGGCAGGGCTGGGCTGGGCGGAGGGGCTAAACGCAGGTGCTAGCAGGTATCTGGGCTGATCCTGCTAACGCTGCATTTTAGGGAACCTTAAACTTTTGGGGCGGCTAATATAGTTCTGATCAGATCAAAGGTATCGATTCGTTCAGACACTATACTACTAAGAGAGGTGTATGGTGCGTGTGTGCGTGGGTAATAGCGCTACTGGCAGTAATCTGACGCTGCCTGGGGCTGATAAGTGTGCCTATGTGTACTGTGTCAGTGTAGTGTTGGTGAAACTTACTGTGAGATGTCTTCTCTCCTCTCTCTGGAACAAAAAGAGTTCCATGAGGGGAGATGACATCACTTTCCCTGCCTGTGTTTACACTTACACAGGCAGAGGAAGGATTTCATTCGCCAGAACCAATCACCAGGTCCAGGCCAGAAATCATTGGCCTGGGCCTGGAGACTGATCGGTTCTGAAGCGAATCTTATCATCGCGGCCGTCTAGGGGGCAGTGCGCCCGATGTAAGGTAACGTCGCTTCGCCGAGCCAACCTGCCGCAGCACAACTTCGGCGCCTGGTCCGGAACTGGTTAAAGTAAGTTCTACAAAAAACAATCTTGTTCGAAACAAAATTTCATCTTCCAACTAAAACATGTTAATCCAACTGGAAATAGATTTAAAGATTTTGAGTGTAATAAGTATATTCAAACAGTTAATTACTGTTTTTGTGAAGAAAAAAGTAATTTCTTCCACCACACAGATTCCTCCTTCATTAGCAGAATTATTTTCGCAAGCGGGTTACTACTGACTATTGATTAAGCTAACTTCAAAGAAATTGGGGATCAGAACAGTCAAAAATCATTAGAAGCAGCGAAACATAATTAATAAACACATAAACAGCCTTTGCGAGGGATCTAAGCGAAATCCGCATTAATTGTGGAAGACTCGTACGGTCATCTCTTATATTTTGTGACCTTCTAATCTCATCCAATAGCAGCAAGTTAGCAAGATCCTATTATATCATAACCTTCTGAGTATTGACTTTCCTATTGTTTTTTAATTAGCATTTTAATTGCTCATCAAAGTAATGGAGGAAGCCTTGGAAAATGGGGCACTCGTTAATCCCTTTTGGTAAGAGACAGCAAGCAAGGTCAAGCAATAAACATGTGATCATTAGGCTGTGGGGCTTTATTAAAGTGAACCTGTTTCAAACCTAGGTGTTTAAAGCTGATCTTCAGGTTTTCTGTGACATTAAATAGCTTGTTTGGACCAAGCTGGTCCAAACAAACTATTTAAAGTCACAGAAAACCTGAAGATCAACTTTAGAACATAAAGAAAGATGCATGGGGGAGATTACCTTCAGTAACAAAATGCTTGGAACCATGATTGTAGATCTAGAGGCAGACATGTGGCATGAGCAGGGCCATAGGTGCAGTTGCCCTGGGCACAACATTATTAGGGGTGCCAAAAAATCCAGAGCCCAGTGGTGGAACAAGTTTTACCACTTGGTTCCACAAATTTACTTGGCAGGGGTGCACTAGCACCCGACACCCAGGGCACCTGCCCCCATCTCCTGTGCCGCTGGTCCATTGCCTCACAAACTCCCCCCTGCCCCCTGCAGCAGCCGGCATTTTTCCCCACTGACTGCTTGTAACAGCAATACACTTCTGAGCCAAGGGAAACTAGGCTCCTCCTCATCTTTGACATGTATCATGCACAAGAAGAAAAGTCAGGAGGAAGGATGTATCCCTGTATTGTGCCATTCTGATCTGTTTTAGGGTTTCAGGGAGGAAAAATTGCTCTGAGGGGCCATATGACCTTGAGGGGGTAGGGGGGCAGCTAACAAAGATTTTAGCTGCGGGTGAATTTTTGCTGGGATGAGTGATGGGGGGTTGGTAAGAGGATTTGTATTTGCCTTGCCAGGTGCAAGGGGTAAGGCAAGCACAATGTCCAGAGGTATAGTTAGTTGGACGTTATATGCAAATCTCAACCTTCACTGTAAAGGTCATACTTTGCCCCACCCCTCTCACTTCACAAGTTGCCCTATAATTTAGAAAGGTTGTACATCCCATTAAAAATACAGTAGGGAGACCCAGGAGGTGAAAGGGCACAACACAAGGTCCATAAAAATTTGAATTGAACTTTTACATTTTGGACAGAGTTAGGGTTAGAGCCTTTGTCCATTTTGCCCCTGTTGGTGAGATTTCCTTCCACTTAATGACAGAATAGAAAGTGATTGTAAATCTCTCCAGTGGAGACACAGGTAAGAACAAAGAGCAATTTCCTTAGAGTAAGGAAGAGTTAGAAAGTTTCATTATACAGAATTAGGACGAGTCTAAAGTCCCGTACTCTAATGCCCCGTACACACGGTCGGACTTTGTTCGGATATTCCGACAACAAAATCCTAGGATTTTTTCCGACGGATGCTGGCTCAAACTTGTCTTGCATACACACGGTCACACAAAGTTGTCGGAAAATCCGATCGTTCTAAACGCGGTGACGTAAAACATGTACGTCGGGACTATAAACGGGGCAGTGGCCAATAGCTTTCATCTCTTTATTTATTCTGAGCATGCGTGGCACTTTGTCCGTCGGATTTGTGTACACACGATCGGAATTTCCGACAACGGATTTTGTTGTCGGAAAATTTTATCTCCTGCTCTCCAACTTTGTGTGTCGGAAAATCCGATGGAAAATGTCCGATGGAGCCCACACACGGTCGGAATTTCCGACAACACTCTCCGATCGGACATTTTCCATCGGAAAATCCGACCGTGTGTACGGGGCATAAGGTTAGTTGATATCTTCTCAAGATACTTGTGTGTCTGGAACCCCCTTTGTCCATTGTTTATGTAGTATACTTGAACAATCTATAGCTGTGCAAGAGCAGAACTGTGCTGTCACTTGCAGGACAAGCAGCACATTCTGGTAACATAGGCAGAATTTATCGAAAACACCAACATAACCCATGGCTGAGATGGGACTTTCTAACGTGCAATTTGCAAACATTCCAAGAAAGGGCAGTCACCAATCTCATGGAGCAAGAAGTCTACCCAAAACGCCTGGCTTAACTCCTACTGATAACACCTCTAAACTGGGTATCTGCAGGGTTCGACCATCAAAGCTACTGCAGAACTCATGCTGGGAAATGTGACACAGCTCATATCTACATACTTGCTATTCCTTAGGGAACGTCTTCCCATGGTCAACCCATACAAGAAGAACTGGCCTCTCTGGTGAGTTATTGATACTGTCCAGCTACTACTGGATGCTGGAACACATCTTTTATCTCAAAAAGGTTCCCTCAACTTACCTCCTAAGCATGATCACCCCCTATGGTCCACTGTCAGTCATTTGAATGTCACCTGTGATACACACACCCATCATGTATTATTTCAGGCACTCACTCCTAACTCTCAATATGCCAAAACGTTCAGTGCAACAGATGACCATTTTGTGCCAGCAGGGGCCAACTTCTAGGCTTCCTTGTACATGTACCAGGCTTCAACCTCAAAGCCTCTTGCACTAATTTCCTCCGAGGCTGGAAAGCTGCATGCCAGAGAATCCACCTCAAACCCACACAAGTCACATTGTCCTATAAAAGGCATGGGCCCCCTCTTTACAGATCTTTTAATCTCACTGTGTCCAAACAAGAGTCATTCAAGTTGAATGTCAATCCATTCAACCTTTATTGCTCATCCCTACATAGAACTTAACACATGGAAAAAAGTTTCATATTTAGAGAGAAAAAGTATAGCTAAACTTAATTAGCTGTAGCCCTGGGTGTCATTGGAAGGAGAAGAAACACACATCCTTCTTATCTATAAGTATATTGATATTTTCATAGCATCATCTCATAAATGACAGAAAATCATTGCATTCTAGGACAGCGAGAGGTCTCTCGTGGCATGATGCTCCTACGCTAGTGTCTGGGTCAGGAACAATATGTCGTGCTCTGTGTCTGCTGCTGACTGAGAGGCAAAGCTGTCACTCCTATCATATGATACAGTACACTTGAGAATTATGGGAAAAAACATAAAAGTATTAAGTAAGACAAAGAGCAAACAATCAGAATAAGTTGTTCAGTGTGACATTGGTAGGTGGAAACATGTTGATATGAGTTACAGTATATTTGCTTTTTGTAAAAGTGGTGATGGGTCATATCTGGTTGCTCTGTGTTACTGCATTCTGTAGGTTATTATTATTATTATTAGTGCATCATTAAAGGAGAGGTTCATTTTGAAATATAAACCTCCCAGCCCCCCTCCCTAGGTATTCTAAAATTATGCTCCCCCCTTCCCATCCAGGCGCCTACTACTTGTTTTCTTTCTTTTTTTTTTTCTTTTTTTAATTCTATATTTTTGGTAGGCAACAATAAAAAACAACATGTCCAAAGAACATTTGCAGTAGGCAAAGCAATGAAAAAACAGGCTTCTTATACATATAAAGGTTCTTGGGAAGGCTCTGTTTCACAATAACCCTAATCCGTTTTAATTGGCTATATCATGGAGATGCCCACAAACGATAGCTCTGCTGATAAAAGTACAAGTATATAAAAAGTTGCCTGTGAGGGTATCAAAAAAGGATTAACCCCTCCAAGTTTTTTAGGATTCTCGACACAAGGCAATGAGTATAATGCCAAGATAAGTGGGTTCAGTAGCCAGCAATTCCTTATACAATGTTGAAAATTGGAACTGAGTCCAATAAAACCACGTCTTTCAAAAGCGTTCCTCTTGCTTTTGTAAGGACATGGTGAGATGTTCCATGGTCCATATATTGTTTGTTGCATTGATCCATTGACTAATCAAGGGTATATGTTCAGACTTCCAACCACTTTCTGACAGTGGTGATCTTGTATAGAGTCGTAGAGATCTTTGATGTGTGTGATATTGTAGGACCAATAGGAGTGAAAAGTGGTTCTGATGGTTCTACCATGAAGTGATTTTTCCTCCAAAGAAGCAGATCAGTGATTGAACTATAGTATATAAGTGGACCCTGTTCAGGACCTAGACGGATACCTCTCTAATAGGGACAAAGGGAGCTCATGCCAGATGGTAAATTCTTGAATGTGTACAGCAGAGCGTCTGCTGTAAAAGTTTATCTTACTTGAGGGACTTTTTGAAATATTTGATGGTTAAGAGATACAGCCAACTAATTTAGGGGGAAAAAGCCCTTAGCGCCATCAGGTGACGCTAGTCTTCTTCAAGCCTTAACACAGGTCCCTTAGTGCATTCTGTGGTGATTTTATTAACATTGGAAACACTTGTTGGTTAAGAGCATCAGATACAGCCAACGTCTTTTGGGTTTAGAACACCCCCCCCCCCCATAAAAACTAACATCACCTGAAGGCACTAAAGTCTTTTCCACGGAAATTCGTTGGCTGTATCTGATACTCTAAAAACCATTGAGTGTTTCAAAAAGTCTTTCAAGTCAGATGAACTTTTGTTCTAGGCACTCCTCTGTACGCATCTCAGAATTTAATATCCGATGCAAAGATTTTGCCTGATGCTGACTGCACCATTGTGGTTACCAATGACAAGGGTTTGGCCCATTCAAGTGTGAAAGAATTTACTCCACAGGTTCAAAAGCTTGGACAAGATTTCTGCTCCAAGGCTATAAACACTGAGGTAGGTCACCACCAGATAATATGGCTGCTGGTCCTGCATTGTACATTGAAAAGCTGCTTTGGGGGATCCATGGGGCTGGGTTCACACTAGTGCGAATTGGATGCGGCTTTCCCCGCATCCAATTTGCATAACAGGAGAGCGTGCCCGGCTCTCAATGGAGTTCATACAACCTGGAGCACACATCTCCGTTTCAGGTCCGAATTCAGGCACAAATTTGGGCCCGATTCGTACCTGAAACTAATAACAATGACGCACCGGACCCCTGCTGTGAGCCGCATGCGAATTAAGTGTGAACCCAGCTTCAATTAAGTATCGTCCCATATCGTACCCAACAGTGGGTCTGAACTTCAGCCTTCAGGTACCCCCCAACAGGTCATGTTTTTAGAATTCCCTTAACCTTGCAGGGGTGCTTTAAACACATTTAAATAGTGTGGCATTTATGACAGCTATATTATCTAAGAAATGTACTTGACATTGGGAAACGCTGCCCTAAAAAAATTGCGCATTTAATCCTTTAGTAGATGAGGAGAGGGTATTTTAATATTTTAGTAAATTGGCAGATTTAAAGTATAACTAAAGACAACACTTTTTTTGTTTTTGTTTTTTGTTTTAAAGTGAAGATGGATTAGAACACCTATAAGGTTTTTATAGCTGACTGTGTCTCTGTTAGGGAGATTCACCCTCTCTATTTCTTCTGTTTACTATTATCATTGAAAGTGAATATAAAAGGAAATCCCAGATTTTGGGTTGTCCCCAGAAAAGTAATAGAGGGGAAATCTTCCAATTGGGACACTAGTCCTGGTGACCTGGGGCGGAAGGGATTCCCTTAATTTGCAGGGATTTCCTCTCACTTCCTGTTTTGGTTATGGGACAGGAAGTGAAGAAAATTTCCCAAATGGGGCACAGATGGTGGTTATAACCCTCCCTTACTCTATACAAAATGAAAAAACAAAAGTTTTGCTATAGTTCTACTTTAGGATTTAATAGCTTTTAAGACATAGAACTATTTTGCAAGGTCTATATTTTAACCACCTCCCACCCACCGTGATGACAAATTACGACAGCAGGGTGTCTCTCTCGTTCTGGCACAACGTCATATGGCGCTGACAGCGTGGAGGAGAGGAGAGCCGATCAGCGGCGTTTCCTCACAGGGAAGATCTGCACAGATAATCAGGGCACTGACCATCAGTGCCCTGATTATCAGGGCAGCCCCACCAGTGCCCAGCAGTGATGCCAGTCAGTGCCGCCTTTCAGTGTCTATAAGTGCCTGTTCATCAGTGCCACCAGTCAGTGCTGCCTATCCATGTCACCCATCAGTGCCTATAAATGCTGCCTATCAGTGCCCATCAGTGCTGTATATTAGTGCCTCCTCATCAGTGCCGTCTCATCGGTGCCCATCAGCCTATCAGAACCCATCTTTTTTGATGGTCTTTTTGTAAGTATGTGTTGTACTCACAGTTATTCGCCTGTTAGTTCCAATTTATCCCCTATGCCATGTATTGAACTTCTGCCCTTCACAAATCTTTAATGTTTAATTTTATCATTTTAAACATTTTCTTTACTACATATATGCAACAAAATGTCTATACACAAAATGTATAGTTCTAACATTCTCTTACTATCTTTTGATGTTAGACAGTACAGTCTGCACTAAATGAGCCCTTGAAGAAGGAATTATTTTCCGAAACATGTGGGGATTTCTGAAATTCTTGTGAATGTTGGGTCTATCACCCCAAGACCAACCTTCCGATTCAGTATTTAGATGTACACTGTAAACCATATGACTATCGCTATTTGGTTTTAAAATTTGCTTTGTGTATATTTGTTCTCCAATAAAATTATTTGTGTTTTTGCATTTACGTTCTCTAATCTCCTACTTCGAGATATCCCTGGCCCGTAAAATCCCTGGGGCACTCCTCTATTGTTTTTCATCAGTGCCCATCAGTGCCACCTCACCTAAATTTTCTAACAGAAATTTCTAGTCTTTTTACGTTCTTTTAGCAAAAAATAAAACAACCAGTGGGGATAAAATATCACCCAAAAAAAGCTCTATCTGTCTCAATTTTTTTTAATTAAAATGTAATTCGACTACAGCGTTGCATGACCGCGCAAGCGACATTTAAAGTGTGACAGCGCTGAAAGCTGAAAATTGGCCTGGGCAGAAAGGGGGTGAAAGTGCCCTGTATTGAAGTTGTTAAAAAAACATACTAACAGATAATCAGTGAACCAAAACTTTGCTCCAGGCAGTCCTCCAAGACCCAGCTTTTTCCCCATTGGGCCCCATTGGGCACTGTTATTATGCTTTTCTTACAGCATAACGAATGTAAAGCTAGGCAACCAATTACAGCCCACGTCATATCAAACACCTCTGCCCTTTCTTTGACTATCATGTGACACTGCTCCCTGCATTAGTCAGTAGCAAGAGGGTAGTGGTTAATAATTAGGTCTTAGTTGTTGACTTTCGATAAAAAGTCAACATTTGCATATCAATAATAGTACTGTTTAAATTTCACATTTTGAGGAAAGAGAAGGGAAAAGGTGTGTGTTTGATACAGCAAATCAAATAGCTCATAAAAATATCCCATGCCCGGGGAGTGAAAAGGTTCTCTTTAATGTTGTGATATTTACTAAAAAATTTAACTCTTTCTCCAGGCTATTGCTCTAAAGGTGCTTTGAGTACAGCATAGATTAAAAAAAAAAAAAAACAAAAAAAAAAAAAAAAAAGGTTTTATCAGAGTTTGGTATTTCCAGCTCCCTCGAGTTCAAAAACACTAAAATGCTTTTTGAGATCCATTTACACCACACTCCCGCGTAGCCCCCCAGGGGCCAGAGATGCATAACACTCAAAGTTTTACACCATAGATGAAATATTGAAGCAAAATCACCAAGCACATCGATGAGTTTGTTGCTGAACCATGAATTATTCAGTGTCGTTGTTGTTGTGATTTTCTACGTCCTTTCACATCGCGCCTTTATTTTATTATTAATTCAGTCTGGCACACCAGAAGAACTCAACAAAACAAGAAAAAAATAATAACTTTGTATGTCTACAATAGACAGCTACCTAGTATGTATCTAGTATGTAGATATGTTCTCTGAATGAATGCTATAATAGTAACATTTTTTTTTAAATTTTATTTTATTTTTTCTTTAAGGTGTAGTCCGTAAAATATAAAATATTTAAAATGGAATATTTTTTTGCATTATGACATAATGTAGTCTATCCAACCATCTCTAGTCTCCTCATACCATCATTATTCCATCCATTTTCAGCTGCTCTAAAAGAAAATTCAATGAATCAACAGAGCACTGACTTATCCTTTATTAATGAGCTCAGTACAAAGTTTCAATGAGATATTGGGAGCCTCAAAGCAAGCTTAGCTGCTGTGACGTCTTCTTTGCTAAGCTAACTAATCTATAGTGCTCTGGGAATGCTTTCTGCAGCATTAAAAGTTTATTTCTGAAGCAAAGATCGTATATTTAAATTAAAGAAAAAAAAAAAGATAGGGCACATATTTTAAATTCATATGGAACAACATTATATGGTTACCCACTGGATGGATTATACTATATATATATATATATATATATATATATATATATATATATATATATATATATATATATATATATGAGTTTAATATTTTAAAATTAAAAAGAAATAAATAAATAATAGAAATAAATGGAAATATTTACTAGTTGAAAATGATCATTTATCAGGATTTTTAGAGAAACTATAATACATTTGGGTCAACTCAAGTAAAAAAAAAAGAAAAAAAAATGTGTATATATATATATATATATATATATATGTATATGTATATATATATATATATATATATATATATATATATATATATATATATATGTATATATATATATATATATATATATATATATATATATATATATATATATATATATATATATATATATATATATATATATATATATATATATATATATATATATGTATATATATATATATATATATATATATATATATATATATATATATATATACACACACAGTATCTCACAAAAGTGAGTACACCCCTCACATTTTTGTAAATATTTTATTCTATCTTTTCATGTGACAACACTGAAGAAATGACACTTTGCTACAATGTAAAGTAGTGAGTGTACAGCTTGTATAACAGTGTAAATTTCCTGTCCCCTCAAAATAACTCAACGCACAGCCATTAATGTCTAAACCGCTGGCAACAAAAGTGAGTACACCCCTAAGTGAAAATATCCAAATTGGGCCCAATTAGCCATTTTCCCTCCCCAGTGTCATGTGACTCGTTAGTGTTACAAGGTCTCAAATGAAATGAATGGAGATCAGGTGTGTTAAATTTGGCGTTATCGCTCTTACTCTCTCATACTGGTCACTGGAAGTTCAACATGGCACCTCATGGCAAAGAACTCTCTGAGGATCTGAAAAAAAGAATTGTTGCTCTACATAAAGGTGGACAAGGCTATAAGAAGATTGCCAAGACCCTGAAACTGAGCTGCAGCACGGTGGCCAAGACCATACAGCGGTTTAACAGGACAGGTTCCACTCAGAAAAGGCCTCGCCATGGTCAACCAAAGAAGTTGAGGTCACGTGCTCTGTGTAATATCCAGAGGTTGACTTTGGGAAATAGACGTATGAGTGGTGGCAGCATTGCTGCAAAGTTTGGGGGGGTTGGGGGGGGGGGTTCAGCCTGTCAGTGCTCAGACCATACGCCACACACTGCATCAAATTGGTCTGCATGGCTGTCGTCCCAGAAGGAAGCCTCTTCTAAAGATGATGCACAAGAAAACCCGCAAACAGTTTGCTGAAGACAAGCAGACTAAGGACATGGATTGCTGGAACCATGTCCTGTGGTCTGATGAGACCAAGATAAACTTATTTGGCTCAGATGGTGTCAAGCATGTGTGGCGGCAACCAGGTGAGGAGTACAAAGACAAGTGTGTGGTGGGAGTGTCATGCTTCGGGGCTGCATGAGTGCTGTCGGCACTAAGAAGCTATAGTTCATTGAGGGAACCATGAATGCCAACATGTACTGTAACATACTGAAGCTAAGCATGATCCCCTCCCTTCAGAGACTGGGCCGCAGGGCAGTATTCCAACATGATAATGACCCCAAACACACCTCCAAGACGACCACTGCCTTGCTAAAGAAGCTGAGGGTAAAGGGGATGGACTGGCCAAGCATGTCTCCAGACCTAAACCCTATTGAGCATCTGTGGGACATCCTCAAATGCAAGGTGGAGGAGCGCAAGGTCTCTAACATCCACCAGCTCCGTGATGTCGTCATGGAGGAGTGGAAGAGACCTCCAGTGGCAACCTGTGAAGCTCTGGTGACCTCCATTTCCAAGAGGGTGACTCCAGTGTCCCATTGGAGAAGCCCACCCAAAGAAACTCAGGCTGGACTTCTCCTTTAACAATCTCCTTGTGTTAGACTGACAGCATGGTGCATTGCAGTAGAACCCAACTGGCTCCCAGTTCTGGCCGTCCCATTCTCTCCCTTTCTTAGTCCTGAATATTACAGAAAATTAATCGGCACTATCACTTCTTGAATGCTATAATACATGTGATTATTATGTATTATTTATTATTATTTTTCTATAAAAATAAATAAATGTATATATATATCCTATATACTAGGTACGTGATCTGGCACAGAGGGGCCGCCCTGCCACAGTATATATACAGTATGCGGTCCAGAAGCGGTTAGGGGGGGGGGATATGATCAACATGTACAAATACATAAGTGGTCCATATAGAGAACTTGGTGTTGAGTTATTCACTTTAGGGTCAACACAGAGGACGGGGGGGGGCACTCTTTACGTCTAGAGGAAAGGAGATTTAAT
The DNA here is from genome assembly GCA_037952925.1 of Lithobates clamitans. Lineage (NCBI taxonomy): Eukaryota > Metazoa > Chordata > Amphibia > Anura > Ranidae > Lithobates > Lithobates clamitans. Next base: position 445,559 of record JBBGZY010001119.1, read on the forward strand.
CTCTAAATGCAGAAAGGTTTCTTCACAGTAAGAGCTGTGAAAATGTGGAATAGACAGACTCCCTCCAGAGGTGGTTCTGGCCAGCTCAGTAGCTTGCTTTAAAGAAGTCCTGGATTCTTTCCTAAATGTACAGTAAATAACTGGGTACAAACATTTTATAGGTAAATTTGATCCAGGGAGTATCTAATTGCCTCTCGGGGGATCAGGAAGGAATTTTTTCCCTGCTGGAGAAAATTGGTTTGTGCTTTGCTGGGTTTTTTTTTGCCTTCCTCTGGATCAACTGTGGGTGTATATAAGATTGTATTTTTTTCCACCCTTTTATTGGTTGAGCTAGATGGACTTGTGTCTTTTTTCAACCTAAGTATGGGATTGATTTACTCTGGGCTTTTTTTCTCAGAGAATAGGTGCAGGAACTTCCCCCTTCTGGGTCACCCCTTGTCTCCGCCCCCTACCTACCTCCGAGCACCACAACTTTTAGAGAATACAGAACCAAGTATCATTTTGTGATGCCAAATAATTTGTATGGAATGTGTTAATGATAACAAGAAAAGCAGTAAAATAGATCCCTTGAAGCCAGAAACAATAGACCCCTAGCAACAATAACCACCGACGCAACAATGAACTCCACCCCAGCAACAATAGATCCCCTGCAGACGGTCCAGGGACGAGGTGCCATACAGTGCCCAGGGCAAAGATGCCAAACTATGTCCCCATCCCTCCCGTTCATGATGTGCATGCTTAGGGGATTCTACGCCCAGCAGTCTCTCGCTTGTCAAAATCACTGTCGCTGCCACTACTCCTGTCAGCCTTGTAACAAAAGGAAGGCACCCCCATCTCTATGGTAAGCCCAGGGCAATCGTCCCTCCGGTCCCCCCCATTTTCCAAACCCTACCTGCAGCAACAATAGATCCCACCCCAACAACCATAGACCCCCTACAACAATAGACCGTATCCAAGCAACAATAGATTCCCCACACAAAAATAGACCCCCCGCACAGCAACAATGGACCACCCACAACAAAATAACACACCCAGCAACAAAAGATCCACCCGAGCAACGTTAGACCCCCCCCCAGCAACAACACCAGATCTCCCAGCAGCCAGCAACAATAACAACAGAGCCCCACACAAAAACAGATCCCCACAACAATAGACCTCTTCCTCAATAGTAGATCCCTACCAGCAGCATAAGACCCCCCCCCCCAGCAACAAGAGATCCCCCTAATAACAATTGAGCCCCACACAAAAACAGATCTCCACAACAATAGACCTCTCCCTCAATAGTAGATCCCTACCAGCAACATAAGACCCCCCCCCCAGCAACAAGAGATCCACCTAATAACAATAGAGCCCCACACAAAAACAGATCTCCACAACAATAGACCTCTTCCTCAATAGTAGATCCCTACCAGCAACATAAGTCCCCCCCCAGCAACAAGAGATCCCCCGAATAACAATAGAGCCCAACACAAAAACAGATCCCCACAACAATAGACCTCTTCCTCAATAGTAGATCCCTACCAGCAACATAAGACCCCCCCAGCAACAAGAGATCCCCTAATAACACAAAAACAGATCTACACAATTGACAATAAATCCCCCAGCAGCCAGCATCAATAGACCCTCCAGCACACCCCTCACCCCTTGCTCTTACATACATTCAGTACTGGAGGGGTCAGAGACCGCGTTCCCCCATGTTCTAAATAAAAAAAAGCTCTGGGTTTACTAAAACTGGAGAGTGCAAAATCTGGTGCAGCTCTACATAGGAACCAATCAGCTTCCAGGTTTTTTGCCAAAGTTTAGATGGACAACCTGAAGTTAGAAGCTGATTGGCTGTCCACACCAGATTTCACACTCTCCAGTTTTAGTAAACCAATTACTATGTAACTATATAAGCCTACCCATCTAACCCCCATGAGACTACAACCCCCCTTCCCCAAAATATATATAAAAAAAAATGGCTAAAGATTCACTTAAGCCTAATTCTCTTTCTTTGTCCTTGAAACCAATCTGCCCACAGTTGCAGAAATTACAGCAAATTACTTTTTTTTTTTTTTTCTCAAGACACAAGGATGGACTATTACGTTCTGTCACTCTCTGGTGGTTAATTAAAAGTGTAATCGCCGCGCCGCTGAAGAATAAAACATTTCTCTTTATTGATATCCATATGACAAAATATTTCTTTTAATGTCTTAGTCATATTTACGTGACTATTAAGAAGTTTCTGTCTCTCTGCGCATATGGTATGTGGTTTTTATTAGCACAGATGTTCAGTAAAATCATGATCACAAGACATTAGATCCGTAACGCGGCGCCGTTCGACAGAAGTTTACAGCTGGGGTGTCACTTTGCATCTATTAATTCGCCAGATTTAACTCGAGTCAAATGAGAACATTGGCAGGTAACCTCTTAAAAAATAAAAAATAATGTTTTTTGGGGTTTTTTTTGGAGAAATTTTAATTTAAAATGCAGCTAAAATGAAAATTAAATTGCATGCCCAAGGCAACTGATAATGCCTTTGAAAGTTCTAGGATTAACAGAACATAATGAACTAGTGAATCCCAGGTAAGTCTTTTGAAGGACGCCGGGACTAGGAGAAGCGTTCAGGCTGCCATGGCTGCTTTTTGCTTCTTAAAATGCTATTTATCTGTATGTCATGCTTATCCATTGGCTTTGGTGTTTTCTGAGTCACTGGCCTTGAAAAAGTATGTAGCCTCGGCTGTGCATGTGTCCCCTATGACACTGTGTGTGGAGGGGTCTCCATTCTCTCCACTCGGGTCTCAGATTACACTCTAATCTCTGCTGTGCAATGTGTGACGTCAGATCCTTTCCGAAGCTCAGAAACAGAAAAACTCACCCAAGCTGTACCGCTATATAGTATAGTTGGTGTGCAGAGTAGTCGGTGCTCTGGCTAATTAAACTCACAAAAGATCCATAGAAAGTACAGGCCGGCAACTCGACAGCTTCTCCATAGAAAATATTTATTTGAGCATTACAGCAAAAACATCATCCAAAAATGTTGACGCGTTTCGGCCTTAGGCCTTCATCAAAAGCATGTCGCTTTTGAAGAAAGCCTGAAGACGAAACGCGTCAGAATTTTTGGATGATGTTATTGCTGTAATGCTCAAATAAATATTTTCTATGGAGAAGCTGTCGAGTTGCCGGCCTGTACTTTCTAGGAAGGTCAGAAATGCTGTGTAAATTCTGGACAGATGTAGAGAGAGATATACAGATAAACAGGTACAACTTACAGTATGTAGGAGGATTTGCTTCATCTCTGTGTATCCCCTGAAGCTAGTCACTTCATTGGGCATATGTAAGGGTTTAGAACTACTTAAAAAACCCAAGTTCATTACAAGCTTAGCCTCTGACGCAGCCGGCGGTGAACGGCAAAACCGGTCAGGCACGGACATCCTTTCCACCTCCAACTCTCAACTTTAAACACATGGAAAACATATGCTCACAGATGGGACTTTTTTCCAGATGACCAGCATAAGGATTTTCTGTTTGCACAATGACTGATAAGTATATCTCCTTTCCACATATATGTGACTGTTGAAGCATTTGAGGGAGCTGCTATATGAAATGCTGTACTTTCAGCGTTTGGCAAAAGGACTACCTTAATCATATGGATAATCTACTACAGTGGAACCTCGGTTTGCGAGTAACGCTATTTTAATTGATCCAACGAGTTCATATAATCTTACAGGGATGGTTGAGCTCAGTTCAGGTTTTTTATTTCAGTTGTTCATTGCAATATGTTTCCATTTCAAATTCGGATGATTTGTTTCCTTATAATTTATTTTGGATTAGGTGAAATTCATTACTATTGTGATTCGGAAATTTGGATTCACCCAAATCTCCAAATAATGAAAATTTTTGTCTGAATTTCAATTTGCAAAGAAGTGAATTGCACATGTCTACCGTAGATGGTGTCAGGGGGCTTCTCATTACCTCTGGAAGTGGCTCTACGCGTTTTGCAGGGACAAGGCCCATTTCTTCAGCACCTTCTAAGTGAACCTGTTGCTTTACCTCGCAAGTACAGATCAGGTATGAGAGTAGAGTTCAGGCATGTCAGGTTGTAGAGTTGAGTCTCTCTCAGCCTCTGACTGAGGATAAAGCAGCTATATACTGTATATATATATGTATTGTATATGAATATACAGAGCTGCATGATTAATCGTTAAGAATCGTTATCAAGATCTTGAAAAAAGTATTTCCCGATTCTTTCTATGTAGAGAATTCTCTCTGCTCTGCTTAAGTCGACAGCCATCAAAAGAAAGGAAAAAAAACCCGGGCAGTCTGCCAAGAATCACAATTTCTTTAGCAGTGAAACTTAAGTATAAACATTGTAACAATTTGTCCTTTAGATCAAAGGAATACACCTTGGTCTGAAAATAAGGGAGGTTTAACCACTTAAACACTAAACCTTTTTCTGACATTTGTTGGTTTCAAGTTAAAATATTTATTTTTTTGCTAGAAAATTACTTAGAACCCCCAAACATTATATATATATATATATATATATATATATATATATATATATAGATAGATATATAAATATATCTATATATATATATATATATATATATATATATCTATATAGATATATAGATATATTATATATATATATATATATATATATATATATATATATATATATATATATATATATATATATATATATATATATATAGATAGATATATATCTATATATATATAGATATATATATCTATATATATATATATATATATATATATATATTTTTTAGTAGAGACCCTAGAGAATAAAATGGTGGTTGCTGCAATTCTTTATGTCACACTATATTTGAGGCAGCAGTCGTTGAATGCAATTTTTTGGGAAAAAATTACACTTTAATTAATTAAAAAAAAAAAAAACGACAGTGAAGTTAGCCCAATTTTTGTTTGTAAAATGTGAAAGATTTTACGCTGCGAGAATTGTGATCTTTTTAGTCTAAGCAAAAAAATCGTGATTCTCATTTTGACCAGAATCCTGCAGCTCTAATATATATATATATATATATATATATATATATATATATATATATATATATATATAATTATTTTATTTTTTATTTTTTTTACTTGAATTGACCCAAATGTATTATAGTTTCTCTAAAAATCCTGATAAATGATCATTTTCTAATGATCTAATATAGCTCTAATATGTATGTATATATATATATATATATATATATATATATATATATATATATATATATATATATTTTTTTTTTTATTTATTTATTTATATATATATATATATATATATATATATAATACGGGTGTCACCAAGGGTCAGAACAGTACACTTTTTGGGCAGCATCTGCCAATTGATTTTTTTTTTTTTTTTTGATCGCTCGCAGAGCCAAGTTCTTCTACTCGACATAATGACCTTGTATGTATTAATACAAACATGTCCTCCAGTAAAGTATCAGCACCACTTTCCGCGTTTTAAATATATCCGCTTTACCCCGGCTCTGCAAGTACTCTGTTCCAATGTTCCAGTCCTAATTGAAAAGCTTTGCTCTGTTCATAATGCTTAGAGCTAATTTATTTGTAGTGACACATAGCCGCAGGCGGAATCCAAGAGGCAAGGGTGCTGATTGTAAGGGAAAAATAGAGATGAATCTTGTAGCCAGGCACAGCGCCTCTCATTCCGATGATCATGACTCATAAAAATGGCATCAGAGCGTTGGCAGCTTCTTGGTAGACGAAGAAGGAACAGCAATAAGCTTTATTTATTCAGTTGGTTGACGTGTCTTATTGCTTTTGTGGCAGTTGCTGGTTACCCTTGATAAAGGCAACAAGTTAAAAGAATGCATGGTACACAGGGGTATGGGTGTCTTTTTTCAGTTTCTATATATACATTTTTTAATTTAAAGGGATTGTAAAGGTTCATGTTTTTTCACCTTAATACATTATGCATTAAGGTGAAAAAACACCTGGCAGTGACCGGCCCCCTAGCCCCCCCGTTTTACTTACCTGAACCCCTTCATTTAGTCGGCCGGCTCTCTCTTCACGGGCTCCCGGCTCTTGATTGGATAGATTGATAGCAGCGCAGCCATTGGATCCCGCTGCTGTCAATCCAATCCAATGACGCGGGCGCCAGGGGGGCATGGCCGAGTCCGGCATTCTGTGTCTATAGACGCAAATACCGGACTCGGGAGTGCACTCACAAGATAACCCCTTCAGGGAAACGCTTCTCAGAGGGGGTTATCAGATGCGGGGAGGAGCCACGAGAGCCGCCGGGGGGACCCCAGAAGAGCAGGTTTGGGGCCACTCTGTGCAAAACAAGTTACACTGTTGAGGTAAGTATGGTAGGTTTGTTATTTAAAAAAAACTAAAAAAAAACTCGCCTTACAATCACTTTAATTAAACTATTAATTTGTTATTATTTAAAAATTAATAAAAAATAAAAACTATTGTTTTGCTCAACTGTCACTTATTTTGTATGTGTTGTATTGAATTGCACCGGGTTATTTTTGTTGTGTAGTATGCTGACATCTAGTGGAGGGTTTGGGCCATTACAACTTGTCTACTATGTTATTTAGTTTCTCCCTCTGTCATCCCCTCCTGTTAATACTAGCTAGTTCAATCCTAGGTAGACCCCCCCCCCCCCCCATTGCTTCCACGTTCCCTCAAGCAGTGTTAGTTTGTAGTATAAACAGCAAAGTCAGTGCTACTACCCATACACAACATAGATAGCAGAGCCTCCAGGTGCTCGATCCACAGACGCTGGCTGAGTCGAGTAATGTAGAAAAAACTATCTGCACTCCGGTAGTTGCTCTTAACCTCTTGCTTACTGGACACTTAAACCCCCTTCCTGCCCAGACCAATTTTTAGCTTTCAGCGCTGTCACACTTTGAATGACAGTTGCGCAGTCATACAACACTGTACTAAAATTACATTTTTATCATTTTTTTTCACGCAAATAGAGCTTTATTTTTGTGGTATTTAATCACCACTTGGGTTTTTATTTTTTGCTAAACAAACAAAAAAGACAGAAATTTAAAAAAATAAATAAAAACATGTTTCATAGTTTGTTATAAAATTTAGCTAATTAGGGTAATTGTTCTCCTTCATTGATATTCGCTGATGAGGCTGCATTGATGGGCACTGATGGGCTGCACTGATGGGCACTGATGGACTGCACTGATGGGCACTGATGGACTGCACTGATGGGCACTGATGGACTGCACTGATGGGCACTGATGGACTGCACTGATGGGCACTGATGGACTGCACTGATGGGCACTGATGGACTGCACTGATGGGCACTGGTGGACTGCACTGATGGGCACTGGTGGACTGCACTGATGGGCACTGATGGACTGCACTGATGGGCACTGGTGGACTGCACTGATGGGCACTGATGTACTGCATTGATGGGCCCTGATGTACTGCATTGATGGACACTGATGGGCTGCACTGATAGGCACAGATAAGGCGACACTGATAGGCAATGATAAGACGGCACTGATAAGACGGCACTGATGGGCCCTGATGGGTGGCACTGATGGGCACTGATGTCACTGATAGGTGGCACTGATGGGCACTGGTAGGTGGCACTGATGGGCACTGGTAGGTGGTATTGATAGGCAGCACTGGTGATGAGGCACTGATTGGTGAAATTTATAGTTGGCACTGTGGGCACTGATAGGTGACACTGTGGGCACAGATAGGTGACACTGTGGGCACTAATGGGTGGTACTGTGGGCACTGGTAGGTGGCACTGGTGGGCACTGGTAGGTGGCACAGGAGCCTCTGCAGAGGCTCTTCATGATCGGGACCGATGTCCCTCTCACAGCCGCCGGTGATCGGCATTTTTTTTTTCCCTCCTCACGCTACCAGCATGAGGAGAAAAAATAGCCGATTATAGGCTCTGTTTACATCACATGATCAGCTGTCATTGGCTGACAGCTCATAACATGGTAAGGGGTCGCGATGGACCCCTTACTTCGATCTGTGATCAGCCGAGTCTCATAGACTCGCTGATCACAGAGCGCGCTGCGCGCGCCCTAAGGGGCCACACAGGCTGCTTGAGCACGGGAGGACGTCTATGGACGCCCTCCCAGCAAAGTAGGTCTGCGCTGTAGCCGTCTTTGGCTATAGCGTGGACGGGAAGTGGTTAAAATGTCTTCATTTTATTGAATAGCCACAGTGAACAAACACAGATTAAGTCAGTTGACGCGTTTCAGCCTATAAGGCCTTAGTCATAACCACATTACAGACATAAAGCTTTGAAATAAATAGTAGCTCTAAAGATCACAGGCTCCACCCATTGATTGTCCTAATTGAACGCAGACAATTATCTAAAAAAAGAGAATCAGCTGCAATACATATAGGGTGATCCATGTGTACGCCACTAATTTTCACACACCTTGTAGTGATAATATGCACATGCGTGTACACACACGTGCATACACGTATAGACATATGCATAAGCATGCACACCATAAAATTCAAAAAATAAAACAGATGAAAATAATAATCCAGGTATGTGAAAAAAAAAACAGAAGAGAGAAAGGAAAAGAGAGAGAGGAGGCTCTGGGGAGAGGCATTCTTAACCACTTAAGCCCCGGACCATTTTGCTGGCCAAAGACCAGAGCACTTTTTGCGATTCGGCACTGCGTCGCTTTAACTGACCATTGCGCGGTCGTGCAATGTGGCTCCCAAACAAAATTGAGGTCCTTTTTTTCCCCCCACAAATAGAGCTTTCTTTTGGTGGTATTTGATCACCTCTGCGGTTTTTATTTTTTGTGCTATAAACAAAAATAGAGCGACAATTTTGAAAAAAAAAACACATTATTTTTTACATTTTGCTATAATAAATATCCCCCAAAAATGTATAAAAAATTTTTTTCCTCAGTTTACACCGATATGTATTCTTCTACATATTTTTGGTAAAAAAAAAAAAAATCGCAATAAGCGATTATTGATTGTTTTGCGCAAAAGTTATAGCATTTACAAAATAGGGGATAGTTTTATGGCATTTTTATTAATAATTTCTTTTTTTTACCAGTAATGGCAGCGATCAGCGATTTTTATCGTGACTGCGACATTATGGCGGACACATCGGACAATTTTGACACATTTTTGGGACCATTGTCATTTATACAGCGATCAGTGCTATAAAAATGCACTGATTCCTGTGTAAATGACACTGGCAATGAAGGGGTTAACCACTAGGTGGCAGTGTAGGGGTTAAGTGTGTCCTGGGGGCGTGTTTCTAACTGTGAGGGGGATGGGCTGTGTGTGTGACGTCACTGATCTCTGCTCCGATCACAGGGAGCAGAGATCAGTGACACTGTCACTAGGCAGAACGGGGAGATGCTGGTTTACATTAGCATCTCCCCCTTCTTCCTCCCTGTGAGGGGACCCGCGATCCGACTCATGGAGGTCCCGGCGGGAAATTTAAAGGGACCTACCTGTACGTCCATTTGCCTGTCCGTGCCATTCTGCCGACGTACATTGTGGCGCGCCGGTCGGGAAGTGGTTAATGTAAGTACAAGTCCAGATCCCACCTCAGGTTTAACCCCCGAGTTTTTAATCTAAAACTCCACCATGCTCTTCTCTCCCCAGTAGCCTTCTCTCCCTATCACCTCCTCTGGGCAAGTCAGACAATCGTTCTATTCCTCTGAAACGAAATAAGGAAAGATCGCCCTGATGACATTCTCTAAAGTGACGTGTTGCATTCAAAATACTTCTAGCATTTGGGTTATTTGTGTCACAGTGTTAGTTTGCCCCAGAGACAGGGCTTAAGCCTAGTACAGAGGGGACCAGAATATCATACAAAAAATACCCCTTTCCAAATGATCATACGATAATCTGATCGTTAGTACACAGCTTTCATCCGAAATTAGCCAAAGGGACAGACAGAAATTTTTTTCTCGCACGATACCATATCATACGATTTTCATGTAATCAGTGCAGTTTTCGTCCAAAAATACAATACGAATACATTACATCACTTAACATAACAAAATGTAGGCGTGGACCTTGCTTTGTGCACTGGTGTACAGTCATGTTAGAACAGGAAGGGGCCATCTCTAAACTGTTCCCACAAAGTTGGGAGCATGAAATTGTCCAAAATGTCTTGGTATACTGACGCCTTCACTGCAAATAAGAAACCAATTTCAACCCCCAAAATATAACCCCGCACCATATAATCCCGCATCTACCAAATGATTTGGACCAGTGCACAAAGCAAGATCCATAAAGACTTGGATGAGCGAGTTTGGGGTGGAGGAACTTGACTGGCCTGACCTCAACCCAATAGAACACCTTTGGGATGAATTAGAATGGAGACTGCGAGCCAGGCCTTCTCCTCCAACATCAGTGCCTGACCTCACAAATGCTCTTCTGGAAGAATGGTCAAACATTCCCATAGACACACTCCTAAACCTTGTGGACAGCCTTCCCAGAAGAGTTGAAGCTGTTATAGCTGCAAAGGGTGGGCCAATTCAATATTGAACCCTACAGACTAAGACTGGGATGCCATTAAAGTTCATGTGCCTGTAAAGGCAGGTGTCCCAATACTTTTGACAATATAGCGTATCTGTCAAGATATTTATTGCCATTGACCAGAATGCCATCTCGGTCTGAACAGCTAAGGACAGTCATATTCTTCCCTCTGAAAAGCTAAGCTGAATTCCTGTTTTTAATTAAATGTAGTGCCAAATCCGAAAGCAATCCCAACGAACGGTGAAAAAAAAAATAAAAAAAATAATACGATTTACTAATTATAATCAGCAGACACAGATTGGGGTCCTGTCACATAATGGCCAAAACATTCTTCAGATTCATGATATTATTACAGGAGGGGAGGAAATGTTTGCAAATTTCATTTTTAGTTCTGTAAATCATTTGACAAGCGGCGTTGGTTGCGGTTTTCAAAGTCTTTCTCGCCATATGGCATTTCGACAGAATTTCTTTTTTAAGAAAATGAGAGTTTCTGTCCAATTTTCACACGCACTGAATGGATAAAGAAATGGAATAACTTGTAGCCTACAGAGCAAGAAACTACAAGTCCCAGCAAGACTTATGCCCCGTACACACGATCGGACAGTCCGACAACAAAACCGTGGATTTTTTTTCCGAAGGATGTTGGCTCAAACTTGTCTTGCATACACACGGTCACACAAATGTTGGCCAAAAATTCCGAACGTCAAGAACGCGGTGACGTACAGGACGTACGACGAGCCGAGAAAAGGGAAGTTCAATAGCCAGTGCGGCTCCTTCTGCTCGATTCCAAGCATGCGTGAGTTTTTGTGCGTCGGACTTGTGTACACACGATCGGAACTTGTTGTCAGAAAATTTGAGAACCCTCACTCAAAATTTGTTGGCGGAAATTCCGACAACAAATGTTCTGTAGAGCCTACACATGGTCTGACTTTCCGACAACAAGCTCACATCCAACATTTGTTGTCAGAAAATCCGATCGTGTGTACGGGGCATAAGAGAATATAGTTCCTTTATTGCCCAGTGCTTAGGGACCAATCATCATCATTATCATCAATATGTCAATCGTTCTTTAAGCGATACCTGGAATTGTGATGCTTTGAAGATCGTGGATATACGTCCCCACTTTGACATCATATATCCCGGTGTTATGGCAGCAGCCATAACCCCGGTATATTTTTCCACAGTGGGCGATTTCTTACATAAATTGTTGTCCCGGCGGTGGATTCGCCACTTACGGAAGAGCTCAACAGCAGCTGAAACGATCGGATCCGATAGAGTGATGGGCAGGAAGTCGAGTGAGGGCAAGATGGCCCCCAGACGACTCTATGCCCTTGGAAGACCAGAGCGATGTCAAAACGTCACTTCCACCCTCCGGCCTTGAAGGACTCTTTTTTTTTTTTTATGTATAAAAATAAAATGAATTTTTTTTTCTATTTTTTTATTGCTTTTAAGTGTAAATGTGAGACCTGAGGTCTTTTTGACCCAACATCTCACATTAACCGCTTGACGACCAGCCGCCGTCATTATACAGCGGCAGGTCAGCACGATCCCGCGAGCCGTCGTAGCTGTATGTCGGCTCCTTTAAGCGGGAAAGCAGGCGCATGCCTGCGTTATTGCAGGGGGGCCAATGCTCGTGGCCGGCGGTCGCGATGACCGCCGGCCACGAGCGCTCGCGGGCACGAGAGGCAGAACAGGGACGTGTGTGTGTAAACACACAAATCCCTGTTCTGTTCTGTGAGGAGAGACAGATCGTGAGTTTCTAATAGCTAGGAACCACGATCTGTCATTTCCCCTAGTCAGTCCCCTCCCCTACAGTTAGAACACACACACAGGGAACACAGTTAACCCCTTGATCGCCCCCTAGTGTTAACCCCTTCCCTGCCAGTGACATTTACACAGTAATCGATGCATTTTTTTAGCACTGATCGCTGTATAATTGTCAATCGTCCCAAAAACACACACACACCAACATTCTCGTCCTTTATCGATGACTGCTACAATAGGTCAATTAAAAACATATCTCCACGCACGAGAACACTGAAAATAACTGGCTTTAATTGTACAGTCTGAAAAATACTCTGTAATGCAGAAAATGCAGTAAGAAACTCCATACAGTTTTTTAGTTCTAACTTTTCTTTTGGCAAACTCATCGATAATATCTTCGTAGGACAAAGTATTTAAAAGTTCTGACAAGGGGCGGACTGACAACTCATGGGGCCCCCGGGCAGTAGGAGGTTATGGGGCCCCCAGGCAATCAGAGATTATGGGGCCACACAGTATACACACACACAGTATACAATCACACAGTATACACATACATGTACACACAGTATACACAGACATGTTTCTATTGGCTGAGAAGGTACTGGAGAGGTGGGGCAGCTATAATCTTGGAATTTTTAGACCAAAAGGATGTCGGTAAGGGACATTTCAGAGACAGATGTAAAAAAAAATACAGATTTTTACATACTGTCCCTGGTTTTACTGAGGCTGGCAACCCTGATGGGGTCCCCTAGTGGCTCAGGGCCCTCGGGCAGTGCCCGAGTAGCTCAATGGTCAGTCCGCCCCTGGTTCTGACTCAATGGCAAGTAAAGCTAAACTGTTCAGTCTTTTTTGACCCAATGAAAAAGATCGTTCGATCGCTGAACAGTTAGTAACCAGAGTGCAAAGATAAATACGCATTGCTATATCAATATTAGGGTAAAAAACCTGCAATTTGTCTGCTTTGAATGTTTTGTAGAGCTCTGAAATTGAAGCAAAAAAAAAATACAATATTTTGTAGACGCTATAACTTTTTGCGCAAACCAATCAATAAACGCTTATTGCGATTTTTTTTTACCAAAAATATGTAGAAGAATAGATAATCGGCCTAAACTGAGGAAAAAAATAGTTTTTAATATATTTTTGGGGGATATTTAGTAGAGCAAAAAGTAAAAAATATTGCGTTTTTTTTCAAAAATGTCGCTCTACCAAAAGAAAGCTCTATTTGTGGGGGGAAAAAAAAGGACGTCAATTTTGTCTGGGAGCCACGTCGCACGACCGCGCAATTGTCGGTTAAAGGGACGCAGTGCCAAATTGCAAAATGTGCTCTGGTCTAGTGACTAAACAAGAATTTGCCAGCAAGTTGCTGTATCACTGTCATGAATGATATTTGCTGCCACATGAACAAACACTAACCTGGTCCTGGAAGTTTGTCTTGCGCACTGGCGGCTCAAAATTTGCAGCCCATCGTGGGCGGGGGTAGGCTCAGGAGGAGAACTGGACTGGAGAAGTCGGGCTGCTGGCAATGTGTAGCGGCTGCGGGACTCGGGAGTAGGCAGCGGCGGCGGCCCCGGGACTCACTGGCACTGACTGGGCAGTGGGCATAGGCTGGATCCTGGTGACTCGTCGCTCTGGTGTGCCTGGCTGGTCTCTGTCTCTCTCTCTGCTGCTGGCCGGAGGCAGGGAAGGAGAGAGAAGGTGGGTGGACTCCTCTCAGAGTCGGAGGTGCGCTGCTCAGCCATAGGGTGCACTGCCCACTTGTCAGCCGACGTCACTGGTTGCTAGATGCGGGGCGGCCCTAGCCTAGCAACCAGTTCTTTTTCTTTTCATTCCGGGACACTGTATTGTCCCAGAATGAAGGTGCCCGGCACACGGGACAAAGATCATAATTAAGGGACAACCCCGGGCAATCCGGGAAGTCGCTGCAGGAGCGGCTCCTCGCCTGCACCACTGCCGCCCTGAGGCCTGGCCTCGGTGGTCTTGTGGGAAACCTGGCCCTGCCAATGTTGCCGTTGAGATATCGGACCATTCACCTCATATAGAAAGTATCTGTAACAATCACAGAAAGGTGAGGAGGGCTATAGACAGACATTCTTGAAGTCGAGGAACCCCTGGGGAAAGATCGGGTTCCACCAAGGTGCCTGGACCGTCAGCTGAGAGCCTGAGCCAGGCAACAAAGAAGAGGGTCGGTGACTAACAGTCGCCGGCTCTCTGCTCACGGAGCATTGAGAACTTAGCGATTAGCGGTGTTTGATTGCTCGGTTCTCAGTCTTAGAGCTGGTGGAGGACAGATGTAGCATCCACTTAGTATGATTCCCAATTAAAAAAAAATAAACATACTACTTTTTTTTAACAAAGGCTAACAACAATTAACAACAATTAAAAAAGTTATCTGGACAATGACTGATTCCTGTGCAATCAACTCACTTTCTCAAGGAGAAACTATGGTGCATGCACGGGAATCGATCAATGTTAATTCTTCCTTGATTGATGGATATATTTTTACTTGTTTTTAGCCTTTCTTAACCACTTGACCTCCGGAAGATTTTCCCCTTTATGTCATGCCCATAAATACTGCAGAACTTTCTTTTGGTGGTATTTGATTACCTTTGTGTTTTTTGGGTTTTTTTTGCGCTATAAACAAAAAAAGACAAACATTAAAAAAATAAATATATATATATATATATATATATATATATATATATTTTTTTTTTACTTTCTGCTACAAAACCTATCCAATAAAAAAAAAAAAAATCTGAAAATCAAATTTCTTTGGCTAATATGTATTCAGCTACAAGTTTTTGGAGGAAAAAATTCCAATAAGTGTATATTGATTGGTTTACACAAAAGTTAAAGCGTCTACAAACTATGGGATATATACTGGAATGTTTATTTATTTTTTTCTAGTAATGGTGGCGATCAGCGACTTATAGAGGGACTGCGATGATGCGGTGAACAATACCGTAAAAAAAAAAAAAAAATACAAGGCATAAATCATAGCTCCCAACTGTCCCTGATTTCGAGGGACTGTCCCTGATTTGTCCCTCTGTCCCTCATTCCTCCTCATTTGTCCCTCATTTTGGTCTGATCTATATAGTTGTATATAAAATGCACTTTTTATCTTTCAAAAAGTGTTTCCCAGTGCTAAACCTTTCATCCAAATTCTAAATTGCTGCATTTGTAAATGTCAAAAGTCAATATAAAGGAATAGTAGTGGTAAAAAAAAAAGCAATAGTGGGTTTAACTCATCATTTTTTTGTATAATTTTTCTTTAAAGGGGCGTGGCAGGGGGTGTGTCCTATGTCTACATACCTCTGCAAAAAGGTGTCCCTCATTCCCATCCCAAAAAGTTGGGAGGTGCGCATAAATGGTGACAGTGCCAAGCGAGTGACCCGTTGTGGTCAATGTGCAGAGAGTAAACCTCATGGCACAAAACACAGAAGATCGCTGCTATCACTTTAGTAATGGCAACTACTGCTGTAAATGTCAGCTTCCCCAGAGGTCCATCAAGGACATCTTTGTTTAGGCATCATCCAGGGTCACCATCTACTTCCTAGAGGGAGATGCTATATCAGAGATGGCACAGCCCTGTAAACCTGTGGTCTCTAAACCCAGATGTGGCCCTTTGCTTGGCTTTATAGGGCCCTTAGGACATGATTCCTCTCAATACTACATGGCACTATTCTTCCCATTGACATCAATAATGGGGCACAATTCCTCTGACTGACACCAACGACGGGGCATTATTCCTTCCACTGACACCAATGATGGAGCACTATTTCTTCCACTAACATCTAACAATGAGGTACTATCCTTCTCAATGACGCCAACAATGGGTTACTATTCCTCCCACTGACACCAATGATGGGGCATTATTTCTTCCACTGATACCAATGATGGGGCACTATTTCTCCCACTGACACCAATGATGGGGCACTATTCCTCCCACTGACACCAATGATGGGTCACTATTCCTCCCACTGACACCAATGATGGGGCACTATTCCTCCCACTGACACCAATGATGGAGCACTATTCCTTCCCCTGTTACCAACAATGAGATACTATTCCTCCGACTGACACCAAAAACGGGGTACTATTCTTTCCACTAACACCAATGATGGGGCACTATTCTTTCCCCTATTACCAACAGCAGGGTACTATTCCTCCCACTGACACCAATATTAGGGCATTTTTTACTCACATTGAAGCCAAGACATTCTCTACTCATACTGGCCACAGGTTGCCCCCTCTCAACACCTAAAGAACAGTAAACTGGCCATTTGTTTAGGAAGTTTGGAGACCTCTGCTATAAACCCTGACATCTGTGCACTTCTTAGCTGTGTTCACAAATGTCTCGCACAGATTAGCCTCTGCTTTCATCCTCTCATTCCAAAATCCGGACGTTGGTTCTTTTAAGTTTGCAGAACCCCGATCAAATCCAAACCCAGGACATTCCGGCTCATCCCTATTGAGGACCATGCAGTGGTGGTGAAGAGTCATGGATGATGGTTGAGGTTGGTGGGATGGATCAGACCAAAGTTGGGCTTTAAACTATCCCGCTTTCCTGTTACGTAGAAACTAGAATCAGAATCAGCCATAATGTTGGCTCCATTTGTCACCATTACTTTGTTGCGATGGAAAGGAGTATATGACAAAGCTATCCTCTCCTTTTTTCGCTGTATCTTCTACTCTCAGTGGCTCAGCAGCGGGTTCAACAGTCGGCTGGGATTGTTCTGAGCAGTGATCTGTACATTGTCTGCCTAATACAAGTCCACACGAGAAGGGAGAATTGAATTACTTCTCTTCCACCCAATTGAATTTCATGCTATCTTGATGATGTGATAAGAACATACAGTTGAGACAGAGCACATAATACAGGCCAGGGGGGGTCACATGCTGCGGTACAGGAAAGGGCACATTAAAATCCCTGCCTGAATGTGACATTAACCAGTTTGTGCCACATGCACACTGTCCTCGTCTGCTTAGAAGCTGCCGATGTTTTTCAGGCCCATTAAATTCCATGAAGAGGTTTCTTTTCTTTTCTTTATTTTTTTTTTTCTGGCTGTCAGTTTACATTACGGTTGCAGCAGCACCAAAAGTCGCAATCGTTACAATTCCCTGCTGGTCTGGGCCGTCGGGGGTTCTGTTGACACGTTGTGCTCTTGTGGCCTTTGACTAATAGCATAGAAAGGAATAGTCCCTCTGATGGACACATACACAGCAAAATTCTCAACCATAGCTCCCAACTGTCCCTGATTTCGAGGGCCTTTCCCTGATTTGGAGCAATGTCCCTCTGTTCTCATTCCTTCTCATTTGTCCCTCATTTGTCCCTCATTTTGGTCTGATCTATAAACCTTAAACCTTTCATCCAAATTCTAAATTGCTGCATTTGTCAATTTTAAAAAATCAATATAAAGAAATAGTAGTGGTAAAAAAAACACTTGTGGATTTATTTCTTTTCGGTTATGTCCCCTTTAAGGGTGTGTGGCAGGGGGCGTGTCCTATGCCCACATATTTTTGCTAGTAGGTGTTCCTCATTCCCATCTCAAAATGTTGGGAGGTATGTGGATAGGATTCTGGATCCCAGTGCCTGGGCCTCTAGCCAAGCCAGCATTAAACCCCGCCCTCCCGGAGCCAAGTACCACCCCTGCTTTTCAAGAGCCAACTGTCCCTGATTTCGAGGGACTGTCCCTGATTTGGAGCAATGTCCCTCTGTCCCTCAGTCCCCCTAATTTTTCCCTCATTTTGGTCTGATCTTTATAGATGTATATAAAATTCACTTTTTATCTATCAAAAGGGGTTTTCCAGCGCTAAACTTTTCATCTGATTTCTAAATTGCTGCATTTGTAAATTCCAAAAGCCAATATAAAGTAACAGTAGTGGTAAAAAAAAGCACTTGTGGCTTTAACCCAATCTTCTTTTTTGTACAATTCTCCTTTAAGGGGGGCGTGGCAAGGGGTGTGTCCTATGCCTGCATACTTTTGCTGATAGGTGTCCCTCATTCTCATCTCAAAAAGTTGAGAGGTATGTCTCAACCAACTTTCCATCACAAAGGCAACTGAATAACCAGCCAACCACCAGGGCATTGGACGGCTTCATACCAGTGGTGGCTAGTGGTTTCTTTTTTGGGAGGGGGGCGGCAAACAACCCCCTCCCCCCGGGCCACCGGTGGAGCGGCACTAGCACAACTGCCACCTACCCCCCCCCCCGCAGCGCGGCACTAACACACCCCCCCACCACCACCATCACCACCCGCTGTCCTTACCCTGGATGTGAGTGCAATGGTTGGATGTGGCCATCTTCCAGCGTGGCGAGCTCGGGGAAAGCTGCTCCGGTGTCCTCTCCTCTCCAGTGTGTCTCCTCTCTGCTCCTCCCGGCGCTAGGCGTTCAATAGGATCGCCAGACGTTATGGCCAATCAGGAAACAGGTTTCATACCTTCTTCTCGATTGGGCCGGGTTAAGGATCCAGGGTGGACTCCAGACGCAATGCTCTGCGCTCTGAGGCCACCCTTTTTTGAATCCTATTTGAGCTCTGATCAGGTTCTTAAAAAAAAACCTAGCCGCTGTAATTCATATGCCCGGAGACCCGAAAGGGGCCGGACACATGAATAGGGGGCAGCCACGGCGGCAGTGGGGGGTTGGCTGGAGAGAGGGGGCAGCGCTCAGTCTAATTGACAGCCTGCCACTGATTCATACCCACGTTACACCCAGTAGCACTGATCAGGTAGACATCTTCCAACAGGCTGTGTGTACAGAAGTTGACTGGTAGATTGACTTCTGTACAATCAGCCTGCCGACACATGGATTGAAATTCAGCCAATCCGGCCAAATTTCAATCCATGTATGGCCAGCCTAAGACAAGAATACGCTATATTGTCAAAAGTATTGGGACTCCTGCCTTTACACGCACACAAACTTTAATGGTATCCCAGTCTTAAGCTGGCTACACACTATACAACTTTTTATACAATTTTCTTGTAGAACTTTTCTTTAGATTTACCAAAAACATATAATATGAGGTAAAACCTAAACACTTTCAAATTGTAGGCAATCAGGCAGGTCCCTGCACTACATAGCTGAAGGTAAATCTAAAGGAAATTAAACAAAAAAAAGTTGTATAATGAGTATCTAGCTTAAGTCCGTAGGGTTCAATATTGAGTTGGCCCACCATTTTCAGCTATAACAGCTTCAACTCTTCTGGAAAAGGCTGTCCACAAGGTTTAGGAGTGTGTCTATGGGAATGTTTGACCATTCTTCCAGAAGTGCATTTGTGAGGTCAGGCACTGATGTTGGATAAGAAGGCCTGGCTCGCAGTCTCCACTCTACTTTATCCCAAAGGTGTTCTATCAGGTTGAGGTCAGGACTCTGTACAGGCCAGTCAAGTTCCTCCACTCCAAACTCACTCATCCATGTCTTTATGGACCTTGCTTTGTGCTCTGGTGGGCAGTCATGTTGGAACAGGAAGGGGCCATCCCCAAACTGTTCCCACAAAGTTTGGAGCATGAAATTGTCCAAAATGTCTTGGTATGCTGACGCCTTAAGAGTTCCCTTCACTGGAACTAAGGGGCCGAGCCCAACCCCTGAAAAATAACCCCACACCATAATCCCGACCTCCACCAAATGATTTGGACCAGCGCACAAACCAAGATCCATAAAGACATGGGTGAGCGAGTTTGGGATGGAGGAACT
Source organism: Lithobates clamitans (assembly GCA_037952925.1). Classification (NCBI taxonomy): domain Eukaryota; kingdom Metazoa; phylum Chordata; class Amphibia; order Anura; family Ranidae; genus Lithobates; species Lithobates clamitans. The sequence continues at coordinate 465,500 of JBBGZY010001119.1, forward strand.
TGACTGGCTTGCACTTGACTAACCTCTTGGCCTCTTAGTTTTTAGTGAAGGGAACTCTTAAGGCGTCAGCATACCAAGACATTTTGGACAATTTCATGCTCCAAACTTTGTGGGAATAGTTTTTTTCCATATATTTTATCCACTGACACCAGCGATGGGGCACTAATCCTCCCACTGACACCAATGACGAGGCATCATTCTTTCCACTGACACCAATAATGGGGCACTGTTCCTCCCACTGACAATGATGGGGCACCATTCCTCCCACTGACACCATCGATAGAGTACAATTCCTCCCATCGACACCAATGATGAGGCACCATTTATCCCACTGATACCAATGGAGAGGCACCATTCCTCCAACTGACACCAATGATGGGGCACTATTCCTACCACTGATACTAGTGATGGGGCACCATTCCTAGCACTGACACCAAAGATAGGGCACTATTCCTTCTTCTGTTACCAAAAATGGGGCACTATTCCTCCCACTAATACCAAAGATGGGTAATTGTTTACTCCCATTGAAACCAAGGTATTTTCTACTCACACTGGCCACAGTCTGCCCCCCTAAAAGTCTAAGGGACAGTAAACTGGCCCTTTGTTTAGAAAGTTTGAAGACCCCCTGCTGTAAACCCTGACATCTGTGCAGTTCATAGTTGCGTTCACAAATGCCTGACACAGATTAGCCTCTGCTGCATTCGCTCATCCATAAAATATACATACAAGTACTAGAAGAGGAGGTAGACTCTGCTCCCTTGTGTTACTCTGGCTGTGTTCCCCCTGAGTGGGGCCTCACCAAGGAGGGAGTAGTGCATGCAGCGCTTCATGAATGAGCATAGCAGCATGAGATAAACACTAAGCCTAGCTTCTGTGTGGCTGATCTCCCTAACCCAATAGTGTCCATACACGCTTTGGTAAATTATTGATTTATATTCTAATTGATCTCTCCCAATAGGAATAATTGATTTATAGTCGACAACGCATTTCATCGATATGACACGCATGGGGGAGTGGATTTCAATCCATAGTTGGTATTTGATTGTAACTTACAATCGTCAGTTATTGATCATATCTCTGTTTCTCTGTTTCTGATCGATCAAAGTATGATAATATTCATGCACAATGTATCACCATGTAAAGCTTATATATATATATATATATATATAGTTATATGTACTGTATACTGTAAAGAAATATAAAAGCAGAGCTTTTTTTCAGCGGGAATGCGGGGGAACGCGGGTGTAGCAGTTTCGGTACATCCAACGCTGAATGTATTTTATGGCAAGGTGTGCTGGAGGGTCAATTGATGCTGGCTGCTGGGGATCTATTGTCGCTGGTGGGGATCTGTTTTTTTTTTTTTGTGGGGTTCTATTGTTGCTGAGTAGGTCTATTGTTGGTGGCTGGGGGGGATCTTATGTTGCTGGGGGGTCAATTGTTGCTGAGAGGGATATACTTTTGAGGGATAGGTCTATTGTTGCTGGCTGCTGGAGGGTCTATTGATGCTGACTGCTGGAGGATCTCTTGTTGCTGGTGGGGATCTATTTAATGTGGGGTTCTATTGTTGTTGAGTAGGTCTATTGTTGTTGGCTGGGGGGGGGGGTCTTATGTTGCTGGGCGGTCTTGTGTTGCTGAGAGGGATCTACTTTTGAGGGAGAGGTCTATTGTTGCTGGCTGCTGGAGTATCTATTGATGCTGGGGTTTTTTTTGATGTGGGGGGACCATTGTTGCTGTGGTGGGGTCTGTTATTGCTGGGGGAGTCTATTGTTGCTAGCGTGGGATCTATCAAATTCCATACAAACTACTTAGTAGCACCAAATAATACTTAGTTCTTTATTCTCTAAAAGGGGTGGTACTAGGAGGTGGGCAGGGGGTGGTGTCAAGAGACAGTGCTCAGAGGTGGGTAGGGGGAAGAGACAAAGGATGATTCAAAAGGGGGGAGTTTCTACAACTATTCTCTGAGAAAAAAAGCCCTGTATAAAAGCAACTAGCGGGAGTGGCGCTGTGTTAGAACAAAGGGTGTGACTGTAAAATTAACAAGTGCTCCGGTGCGTGATATAAATGCTTCTTAGAAATGAAGAAATATATTATAATGTGAAACTCCCAAAAATCAATGTATCCATATGTGTAATTAGTGAAAATTCTTATTTAGTGGTAGAGGGAATTTTCAACTATGTGTGCAAACAGTAACACCAACTTTAAGTCATCACCATTATATAACATGTGTTGACAATGGTATATATAAATCTATTAATTAGTAAATATAAAGTGACAAGTGCCAGGTGGTGCTATGTATAAAAACTATGGTTATTAAACCATTGTGCAATAATGTGCAAAAAACATTTAAAAATTATAGATCATTAATTATGTGTAAAATCCACAACTATGTATCGAAAAAAATCCCATATACTGTTTATTGCAAAGTGTTCGTAACAGTAATATAATGTGCCATGCACCAAATCCCCATAGAAATCATGCAGAAGGTTCTTCTTTGGTGGTAAAGAGCCGTGCTGTAATTGTTGGCAATCACCCCCCAATGTGGTTACACTCACCGGAGCGCTTCACCCCTGCATAGGTATGAGCGTATGATGTTGATCCTGTTGGTCTCTCCGATTATATGGGTGCCAGTATCCTTCCACGCATCCCAATCCAAAGCAGCTACTTGCATACAGGGAGATGGGGACTCACTGGCCCTTGATGTAATGCAGGTCCCCACTAGATATCCACTTTGATGTTAAAAAATGAAAAATAAAAAGTTCCACATAGCGTGACTCTGTTTAAAATGGATTCCTTTATTTATATTAAACAGTCCAGTCATATAAGACTGATTTCACACTGACGGATGAAAAACACTTTAAAAATAATGTTCCCAGAAAGGAGAGGGAGCTCACAGGCTCGTATACTCTCCACACAGTCCGGGGACGCAGCGCTAACATAAACCGCCGCTTGCGTTCCACCGGTCGGGTATCCGGAACCACGATCCGCGGAAGTGACGTTGTACGTGCCAAGATAGTCCCGCCTTACGCGTTTCGTCATACGGACGTCATCGGAGGCGCAAGGAGTTGTGCCCCATTATTGGTGTCATTGGTAGGAATAGTGCCCTGTCACTGGTGTCATTGGGCTACTTTGTTGGTTTCATTGGGAGTAACTGTATCCCCTCATCGATGTCATTGGGAGGAACTGTGCCCCATAGTTGGTTTCTTTGGGAGGTATGGTGTCTCATCACTGGTGTCATTGGGAGGTGTTGTGCCACATCATTGGTGTCATTGGTAGGAATAGTGCCCTGTCACTGGTGTCATTGGGCTACTTTGTTGGTTTCATTGGGAGGAACTGTATCCCCTGACAATGACTTGGTCATTGAGTGCACACTGAGGGGTGCTACAGGTACCCTAAGGGGTTGATTTACTAAAGGCAAATAGACTGTGCACTTTCCCTTTGGAAGAGCAGTTGCTCCAGAGCTTAGTAATTGAGCAGAAACTCTGATGACTTCTATCAGCCATTTTTTTTTTCTTACTTGCATGTGATTGGGTATTCTTTGTAAAGTGAAGCTTTACCTCATTTACTAAGCTCTGGAGCAACTGCACTTTGCAAAGTGCACAGTCTATTTGCCTTTAGTAAATCAACCCCTAAGTGCACATGTATTGATAAGAAACATGCTGACAAGAGGAGAGAGCAGAGCGATACCTCATTAGCATTCTGCTGCTCCTTCACTGTCCAATCACAGGCTGGGACAAGGAGGTGACCGGGCTATATTGCCTACCTACAGCGGAGAAAAGTCAGCCAGCCAAACAGCTATTTGGCGGAGCTGTCCACATCTGAGGACTGGCTGGGCGAATGCTAAAATCTTTTGGCAGGTTAAACAGCTCCCATAGATAGTAAACGAAACCTTGTACTTAGATGTTTGCTTTTAGTTCAGCTTTAATGTTCGGGAATTGAAAAAAGAAAACATCAGACATGATGACTGGCGATAGCAGAGGGTGCGTACAATGCCGTGTATCTTATTTATACTGCTGCTTGATATTGCTGCATCTGACAGCCCAGCACTTTCTGCCCACCAGTGAGGCTGTAGACGCCGTGTCAAGGTCTTTCTGCAGAACAAGCAGCATGTTTTATTCATCAACTTTTTTTGTTTAGCTGGATGTAACAGAAGTGTTTTTAAGTTACTGACTTGGCATCTGCTTAAAGCGCTGTGTGAATGAACGCATCTCCCTGACCCATAGAAGGCTGAGATTACCGCTACCTACCATCTGCTCTGATCATCCTCACATCACGGCGCATTGTCAGGATGGTGCCAGGTCCCTCTCTGAGCACTGCGCTGTTTTAGCTGCACTACTTCCACTGTCAATGTTATCTTCCCAATCAGCCTAGAGTAGTTCATAGTCATAAGAAATGTCCCTTTAATTATCGCCATGGGTAGATGACACCATCATTGCACCAAAAGGGTCTTAATAGCCAAAGAAGAGGTGTTATAGATACCGGTCTGATGGTCTGTATCTCCCACCTTCCCTCTTTTCAATCTCTGTAGCCGCTGACACTTTCATAGGGCAGTGGTTTCCAAACTGTGGCCCCTGGGGCACATGTGGCTCTCTACTTGCCTTTATCTGCCCTTTCGACACTATTCCTCCCACCAACACCAAAGATGGGGCACTATTCTTCCCAATGGTACCACCAACGGGACACTATTCCTCCCACTGGCACCAACGGTGAGGCACCATTCATTCCATTGACACCAGTGATGGAGCACTATTCCTTCCACTGACACCAATAATGGGACACTATTCCTTCCACTGACATCAATGATGGGACACTATTCCTTCCACTGACACCAATGATGGGACACTATTCTTTCCACTGATAGGAGGCACTTTTCCTCCCACTGGCACCAACGATGATGTACCATTCATTCCATTGACACTCACAATAGGGCATAATTCCTCCTACTGACACCAAAGTTGGGGCACTATTCTTCCTAATAATACCACCAACGGGGCACAATTCCTCCCACTGGCACCAACGAAGATGCACCATTCATCCAACTGACACCAACAATAGGGCATAATTCCTCCTACTGACACCAAAGATGGGACACTATTCTTCCCACTGATAGGAGGCACTATTCATCCCACTGGCGCCAACGATGATGCATCATTCATTGCACCGACACCAACAATAGGGCCTAATTCCTCCTACTGACACCAAACATAGGGCACTATTGTTCCCAATGGTATCACCAACGGGGCTCTATTTCTTCCACTGGCACCAACTATGATGCACCATTTATTTCACTGACACCAACAATAGGGCATATTTCCTCCTACTGACACCAAAGTTGGGGTATTATTATTCCCAATGGTACCACCAACGGGACACTATTTCTCCCACTGGCACCAATGGTGAGGCACCATTCATTCCATTGACACCAATGATGGAGCACTATTCCTTGCACTGATACCAGCGATGGGGCACTATTCCTTCCACTGACACCAGTGATGGCGCAGTATTCCTCCCACTGATACCAATGATGGGGCACTATTTCTTTCACTGACACCAAAGATGGAGCACTATTCCTCCCACTGATACCAATGATGAAGCACTATTCCTTCCACTGACATCAATAATGGGGCACTATTCCTTCCACTAACACCAAAAATGGCACACTATTCCGCCCACTGACACACTGGTACTGTTTGCCAGATTATTGTGCTCTCTCAAGCCAATATTTTGCTCTTGTGCTCTTGTCACTCTTGCTGCCGTCTCAGCTACTACTCGTTACAGACCTTGGGCTTGTTCCTCGACTACGCTTCTGCTTGATCCCAGCCTGCGACCACTTGTTAGCGACCTTTGGCTTGTTTACCGGCTACACTTCTGCTTGATCCCTACCTGCTATTTCTACTACTGGACCCTGCCTTGCTCACCTCCTGGTGGGGCGATCCTGAGGACCGCGACCTGGTACTAACATGCAGCAAAATCCATCTCCACCATCAGGAGCTCTGGTGAATACCGGTTAGTGCTTAGACTCAGGTGAGCCTCTGTCATCTGCCAGAGTGACCTGCTGCTGTACTTATCCAACTGGTCAGTGGGAACCTCTCTACTGCTATAGCTACTGGTCTCCGAGCCTGACACCTGACCATGACAGTCAGTTGATAGTGGGGGGGTACTATGCTAGCGGCAATAATTTAATTAGCAGTCATGCACTTTCTTTTTCTTGTAAAACACTCCCAAACACTGGTGGCTTATCTCTGTCATATTTATAGAACTGGCCAGGAAATGAGAAATAATACAAAAGCTTGTTTCTGAAAATCATTGCTCCTGCCAAATTGCCAAGTCGGTGCCCCGGTGATAACTGTGAATAATAGCTCGCCGGTCAATGTATTAGTTTACATCCCCGCAGACCTTTTAAAAGCTCTGGATAATGTCAGGGTGATGACATGATCCACTCATTCCGCAATAAAAGCTTGTTTAGTTCAATTATTTTTTTTTCAATATCGTCTATGACGAGGCCCAGATGTCGCTGTTCACAAGTCATCATCATGACCGACCGTGGACAGTGTTGTCTTAGCGTAAAAATTTAGCTTGGTTTTCAGCCATGAATCAACAGTGGAGAGTTGAGTCAGCATTAGGCCAAAATATGATAAACCAGGTAATAAATAAAATAACAAAGGCCATTGTAGGATCAAAACCTTCCCTGACAATGTTAAACCATAAATGAATTTCAACGTTTCCAATTTTTTATGAATGATACATTTCAGATACATTGGAAGGCCATAAAATGAATTGTATAGTTTTTCATGTATTTTTTTTTTTTTTTGAAAATGCAAAAGCTTCTACATCTAAGTGGCACAACACACAAACAGATGCAAATGTACTTAATATACACTATATAACCAAAAGTATTGGGACACCTGTCTTTACACGCACATGAACTTTAATGGCATCCCAATCTTAGTCCGTAGGGTTCAATATTGAGTTGGCCCACCCTTTGCAGCTATAACAGCTTCAACTCTTCTGGGAAGGCCGTCCATAAGGTTTAGGAGCGTGCTTATGGAAATGTTTGACCATTCTTCCAGAAGCGCATTTGTGAGGTCAGGCACTATACTGCATCTCATAAAATTAGAATATCATCAAAAAGTTAATTTATTTTAGTAATTCAATTCAAAAAGTGAAACCCATACGGTATATTTTGTATAGATGAGTTACACACAGAGTGATATATTTCAAGCATTTCTTTCTTTTCATTTTGAAGATTATGTCATACACCTAGTGAAAACCTAAAATTCAGCATCTCAGAAAACTAGAATATTACATAAGACCAGAGACCAATAGAAAAAAAAAAAAATTAATACAGAAATGTTGGCTTACTAAAAAGTATGTACATTTACAGTATAGTATGCATTTAATACTTGGTCAGGGCTCCTTTTGCATGAATTAAATATATACAAGAAGTCATATTTAGATGAGGGACTTGTGGCGTGGCATGGAGGCGATCAGCCTGTGGCACTGCTGAGGTGTTATGGAAGCCCAGGTTGCTTTCATAGTGGCCTTCAGGTCGTCTGCATTGTTGGGTCTGGTGTCTCTCATCTTCCTCTTGACAATACCCTACAGATTCCCCAAATCATCACCGACTGTGGAAAATGTTGCATTTCATTTGGAAATCAAGGTCCCAGAGTCTGGAGGAAGAGTGGAGAGGCACAAAATCCAAGTTGCATGAGGTCCAGTGTGAAGTTTCCACAGTCTATGATGATTTGTGACTAGCTTTATGGAGATGCTGATTTCATTTTCCAGCAGGACTTGGCACCTGCCTACACTGCCAGAACTACCAATATCTGGTTTAATGATCATGGTATCACTGTGCTTGATTGTCCAGCAAACTCGCCTGACCTAAACTCCTCAGAGAATCTGTGGGGTATTGTCAAGAGGAAGATGAGAGACACCAGACCCAACAATGCAGACAAGCTGAAGGCCGCTATCAAAGCAACCTGGGCTTCCATAACACTTCAGCAGTGCCACAGGCTGATCGCCTCCGTGCCACGCTGCATTGATGCAGTAATTTATGCAAAAGGAGCCCCGACCCAGTATTGAGTGCATACTATTCTGTACATTGACATACTTTTCAGTAAGCCAACATTTCTGTATTAAAAATCCTTTTTTTTATTGGTCTTATTTTCAGAGCTACTGAATTTAGGGTTTTCACTAGCTGTAAGCCATAATCATCAAAATTAAAAGAAAGAAATGCTTGAAATATATCACTCTGTGTGTAACGCATCTATATAAAATATACTGTATAAAATATGCCGTATGAGTTTCACTTTTTGAATTGAAATACTGAAATAAATTACATTTTTGATGATATTCTAATTTTATGAGATCCACCTGTATATACAGTTTCTCACAAAAGTGATTACACCCCCTCACATTTTTTAAAATATTTTATCTTTTCACATGACAACACTGAAGAAATGACACTTTGCTACAATGTAAAGTAGTGAGTGTACAGCTTGTATAACAGTGTAAATTTGCTGTCCCCTCAAAATAACTCAACACACAGCCATTAATGTCTAAACCGCTGGCAACAAAAGTGAGTACACCCCTAAGTGAAAATGTCCAAAATGGGCCCAAAGTGTCAATATTTTGTATGGCCACCATTATTTTCAAGCACTGCCTTAACCCTCTTGGGCATGGAGTTCACCAGAGCTTCACAGGTTGCCCCTGGAATCCTCTTCCACTCCTACATGATGACATCACAGAGCTGGTGGATGTTAGAGACCTTGCGCTCCTCCACCTTCCGTTTAAGGATGCCCCACAGATGCTCAATAGGGTTTAGGTCTGGAGACATGCTTGGCCAGTCCATCACCTTTACCCTCAACTTCTTTAGCAAGGCAGTGGTCATCTTGGAGGTGTGTTTGGGGTCAATGTGTTAAGAATCCTGCCCAGTCTCCGAAGGGGGAGATCATGCTCTGCTTCGGTATGTCACAGTACATGTTGGCATTCATGGTTCCCTCAATGAACTGTAGCTCCCCAGTGCCGGCAGCACTCATGCAGCCCCAGACCATGACACTCCCACCACCATGCTTGACTGTAGGCAAGACACACTTGTCTTTGTACTCCTCACCTGGTTGAACCAAATACGTTTATCTTGGTCTCATCAGACCACAGGACATGGTTCCAGTAATCCATGTCCTTAGTCTGCTTGTCTTCAGCAAACTGTTTGCGGGCTTTCTTGTGCATCATCTTTAGAAGAGGCTTCCTTCTGGGATGACAGCCATGCAGACCAATTTGATGCAGTTTGCGGCGTATGGTCTGAGCACTGACAGGCTGACCCCCCACCCTTTCAACCTCTGCAGCAATGCTGGCAGCACTCATACGTCTATTTCCCAAAGACAACCTCTGGATATGACGCTGAGCACCTGCACTCAACCTCCTTGGTCAACCATGGCGAGGCCTGTTCTGAGTGGAACCTGTCCTGTTAAACCACTGCATGGTCTTGCCCACCATACTGCAGCTCAGTTTCAAAGTCTTGGCAATCTTCTTATAGCCTTGGCCATCCTTATGTAGAGCAACAATTCTTTTTTTCAGATCCTCAGAGAGTTCTTTGCCATGAGGTGCCATGTTGAACTTCCAGTGACCAGTATGAGAGAGTGAGAGTGAAAAACACCAAATTTAACACACCCGCTCCCCATTCACACTTGAGGCCTTGTAACACGAACGAGTCACATGACAGCGGGGAGGGAAAATGGCTAATTGGGCCCAGTTTGGACATTTTCACTAAGGGGTGTACTCACTTTTGTTGCCAGCGGTTTAGACATTAATGGCTGTGTGTTGAGTTATTTTGAGGGGACAGCAAATTTACACTGTTATACAAGCTGTACACTCACTACTTTACATTGTAGCAAAGTGTCATTTCTTCAGTGTTGTCACATGAAAAGATAGAATAAAATATTTACAAAAATGTGAGGGGTGTACTCACTTTTGCGAGATACTGTATATGTATGGGACACAATATTGATACATTTTAATTTTTTTGCTATTGTATAAATAAAGTAAACATTTTATCTGAGTTTTTGCTTTCTCCCATGCTGTGCCGCTAGGCGACTGGAGACATTTTCTCCAGCTGGCAATTATTCTTTTTTCTGTTCTTGGAATAGTCAGATTTTCAAAGGAACATTCTAAGTGAAGGAAAAATAATTTACTGCAAAATGTCTATGCTTTTACCTACAGTCTTTTTTAAAGTTGGTTACAGGGTCTCTTTAAGAGAAAATCTTTTGAAGACAGTGAGATGCACATTTTAAAAAGGAAGAAAACAAGTGGCTCCCAAGAGGTGTCAAAGATGCCATCCACCAGAGGTGGCTGGTGCTCAATATTTTTTTTGCACCCCTCACTCACGAAAAAAAACAAAAAAAACATTGAAATCCATGCGTTTGGCACCCTACATGTAGATTAGGGGCCGGGTGCTTGGATTAGGAGAGCGGCTGCCACTGCTATCTACATCAAAAAAACATCCCTAAACAGGGGTTGGGGCCTTCTATGCCCTCAAATCAGGGCCATCCTAATTCATGGGCACCCCTGGGCGCTGCCCAAGGGCCCCGTGATAATCTTGCATTACATCATATTTGTCAACTGTCCCGGATTTCCTACGTATTTGCTAAGCTGTCCCGGGATGGCCGTGTCCTAGGCAGCATTCCGGAACTTGTACTGTGCCGTCTTGATCCCAGTATTGTGCCCTCCTGCTACCTCCCCCTCTGTACTGTGCCCTTTAAGTTGATTAACATTTGATTTATGGCATGATTTCCTATTGTTTAAATGTGATTTTATTGAAAGTACTAAAAAATATATGTTTAATTCTATCAGCTATTTATACTTTAATTCAGGGATCCTCAAACTACGGCCCTCCAGCTGTTGTGGAACTACACATCCCATGAGGCATTGTAAAACTCTGACATTCACAGACACGACTGGGCATGATGGGAATTGTAGTTCTTGAACAACTGGAGGGCCGTAGTTTGAAGACCCCTGCTTTAATTCTTAAGAGTAGGTGTGTAAATTGGAGTAGACTGGTAGGGGCCACGCCTATTACTTTGCCCAGAGGCTCGTGATGCTATTAAGACGGCCCTGCTCCATATAATACTGTTTTACCATCTCTCACATGACAACATCTAACACCTAAGCATTGTAACTCGAAGGGTTAACACATGTTGCAGACTTTATTTAGCAAGGGAGAATTTTATGTAATTAGAACATGATATTTCCAGGAGCTTTCACACCCTCTATCCTGTTGACAATAAACATCTGCCTTAACACATTCCATAGGGATTGGATTAATGTGAAACTCATTAGAACAGAAGAAGTAGCTTGTATATAATCTTATCAATATGTGCTCCTGGTTTAAAAATCTTGTTTTCTAAATATAATTGGCCATGATATACTTACCAAGGATCAGTCATATTTTCCCATTAGGCCTGATTCACACCTATGCATTTTTAGTGCTTTTTGCATTTTGTAGGTTTGCACTACAGTCCATTTAACATGGTTTCCTATGGAACACGTTCTGTAGTGCAAATCTGCAAAATGCAAAAAGCATTAAAAATGCCATAGGTGTGAATCAGGCCTTACATAAGAAGTCTCTGCTTCCTGCTTTGGTTGCACAATGGTTGCGCTTTACTGCTCCTTCCTACAACTTACATCTATGAGTCAGCCGGCTTAGAAAAAGCAATTGCAAATCCAGTCTGTATCTGGTATACAACTGTCTAAGTTTAAAGTCTATGTTTATTTATTTTTTTTTAATCAGTACAAGTGATGGTACTTACATTGATTGAGAAGTGCCCCGTGTACTGGTGTCGGTATTCTTAGCTGAAATCTTCCTTCCTCTTCCCTCCATCCCCTATACCCCATAGACAGGGCTGGCGCAAGGATTTTTGACACACTAGACCAGGGCTCTCCAAACTTTCTAAACAAAGGGCCAGTTTACTGTCCTTCAGACTTTAAGGAGGACCGGATTGTGGCTATAAGGAGTAGAAAAGGTCCCAGCATCAGTGGAAGTAAACAATGCCCCCTTCTTGGTGTCATTGGGAGAAATTGTGCCCCATCATTGGTGTCATTAGGCCTCATTGTTGGTGTCATTGGGAGGAACTGTGCCCCATCGATAGTGTCATTGGGAGGAATTGTGCCCCATCGTTGGTGTCATTGGGTCCTGTTGTTGGTGTCATTGAGAGGAATTGTGCCCCTTCTTTGTTATCAGTGGATGAAATTGGTGTAATTGGGCCTCATTCTTGGTGTCATTAGAAAGAATCCCCAGATGAAGGCACGTATACCCTGTGCCGAAGACGCGTAGGGGAGGGGCAGGACGGAGCTTTCTACACACAGACAGGCAGAGGATTGTACACCGCACCGCACACCACAGGATTCATCTGTATTGCATGTTTTGGATAGGATGGTGCACTGACGCACCCAAGCATTGTGAGTACCCTCCTGGAGGGATTGTTTTTATGGCTTTTCAAATAAATTCCTGGCGGTATTATGCTATGAGTCTCCTTTCTTTTATATATGTCACCATTTGAGCATGGTACAGATCATCACCAGCAGACCCTATATGAGCCCTGGAGTTACTCTAATGCGTGTTTTGACACTGTTTAGCCACTGTGTCACACGCTCTAAGGTGAGCGCATTATCCATTGGGGGTCACTGGAGAGCACTGCAGCATGCCATAACGTGCACATCTCTTAAGAAGAGCATGAGGAATATTTAGCACTTTTTCATAAATACAAGCATGAGGAATGCCTGCTATTTGTTTGGACACTATTGTGCACTTTGATTTACCGTATTTATCGGCATATAACACGCACTTTTTTCCCCTGAAAATCAGGGGAAAATCGTGGGTGCGTGTTATAGGACGATCCCCACCGATTTCTGTGTCATCGGAGCGATCGCGGCAATTGCCGCGGTCGCCGCCGACATACACAGCCGTGGGTACATTCAAAAATGGCGCCGAGACTGCAGGGAGCCGAGATACACATACTCGAGTGTTCTCGGCTTTTTCCGGCGCCGCCGTCACGCACAGTCCCGCCCCTGGACCTGTGTTATGTCCATCATAGGGCGGGACTGGGCGTGACTGTCAGCGGCGCCGAAAAAAGCCGAGAACACTCGGGTATGTGTATCTCTGCTCTTGTCGGATCCGAGATACACATACCCGAGTGTTCTCGGCTTTTTTCGGCGCCGCTGACAGTCACGCCCAGTCCCGCCCTATGATGGACATAACACAGGTCCAGGGGCGGGACTGGGCGTGACGGCGGCGCCGGAAAAAGCCGAGAACACTCGTGTATGTGTATCTCGGCTCCCTGCAGTCTCGGCGCCATTTTTTGAATCTACACTGAGTGCACAAAGCTGCACTGACATGGCTGGACTGGGGCAGACCTGCACGAATGAAGCTGCACTGGGGCAAGGCTGCATTGGGGCAAGGCTGCACTGGGGCAAAGCTGCACTGAGGCAAAGCTGCACTGACAAGGCTGCACTGGGGCAAAGCTGCACTGACAAGGCTGCACTGACAAAGCTGCACTGATGAGACTGCACTGGGGCAAGGCTGCACTGACACTGAAAAAGCTGCAGATAGACAGATAAGGCTGCATTGATGGGCATTGTAATGTAAGTTTTTTTTCCTTAAACTTCCCTCCTAAAAATGTTTTTTCCTTAAAATTCTCTCCTAAACTTGGGGTGCGTGTTATACGCCGGCGCGTGTTATACGCCGGCGCGTGTTATACGCCGATAAATACGGTATATACTCTTGTGAATGGTTTGGACTGAGATATATTCATTTGTATGAATTGGTTTCAGACACTTTATTTATCAAGTAGCACTTATATATTTTTGTTAATTATTTAAAGGATTTTTTTCTTTTCTCTCTCACATTTTTTTTTTTTTTGTTTGCATGTTGCATGTTACCATTTATTCATTTATTCAATTGTGGATTTTAGTCACTTTCTTCACAGGCGTTTGACACTGTTTGTAATTTTCAATATTGTATAGATTTATTATATTCTTTGTTCACGTATTTATAGCCTTTAGCGCATGCACATATATTTATTTTATTTTGTGCTCCAATGTTGGTGTCATATAAGATAGATAAAAGCAAGCAAAGAGCCACAGTTTGGAGACCACTGCCCTAGACGAAACCTCATTTTGCCGCTCCCCCTAGCTCCACCCCTGACTCCACTCCCTTTGCCCTGCCCATGTATACCTCACCTTTTTAATGAAGCGCCCATCAAATGCAGCCTTACCAGTGCCCATCAAATGCAGCCTTGCAAGGATCCATCAATGCAGCCTACCAGCACCCACCAATGCAGCCTACCAGTGCCCATCAATGAATGTTTGCTTGCTTCCATTTATTCGGGAGTTGGGACACAGACGCAGTCCTCCGCCGCCGATGCACCTCTGATACTATGTGTGAACAGAGTGGCGGCTGCCTGCTGATGCTGAGACTTAGTTGCTTGCTGCAGAGAGAAGAGAGTAGGAACAGCAGTGGCCGGGTGCCCTGGGCAGCAGTGCGCCCTTGGCGGCTGCCTAGTTTTTTTTTTTATCACGGGCAAACACTTATACTGCAGCCCTGTCGGCAGATCCAGCTGATCAAGAAATCAGGGCTGCAGTGGGCAGGGTCGAGCCCTCACGTTGACGTCAGCCGAGAGGAGGGGGAGAAAGATTTATGAATCATCTGTAATAAGGTGACACTTGGATAATAAGGAATCTGGATCCCATCACCTTCTATTGACCAACTATATGCCCATGCCTTATTGCCAAAACACGAGAGTGTGAGGCATATTGAGCTGGTGAGTGTTGAATTTAAGGGGAGAGAAATCACTGACACTGAGTGAATTGGTGGACTGTTTCCAGATACTGCACATTTCCTTCACGGTGTCTTGTCTATGGATTCTTTATGGACTAAATTACCCATTTTTCACTCTGGTTATTATTTTGCGATATAAATTGCTCTGTGTATGGTACACTTTCATAGGCACTGTCACGTTTTTTACTTGTACACCTATGAGAATTTTCATGATTGTTTCATGCATTATATATATATTTATATTTTTTGCTACAGCACTAGATCACCTTAGCCCATATTAGACAGTTTACACACTGTCACTCAGCGCCACTTTTATTGATTCACAAGGAACCGCTTTTGGGGCTCTTGGAAACAATAGAAATATTTGCACGGCTGCCTAGTTTACCTAGTGGTAGCGCCGGCCCTGCCCATAGAGGTAATCTTCCAGTGATACAGGATTAATAAGGTTCCTGGACCTGTCCCAGGAACTTGTTTAAAAGTGCCAACTATGCCCATCCTTCCCACCCCCTTGTCCATTCATAGAAGCTATCCATCAAAGAAAAGCACCCTATGAATGGAGAAGGATGACCTTTCATTAATTCACCCATCCTCCATTTAGCTTCTATGAATGGAGGAGGGGGGCGAAAAGGATGGGCATAGTCAGTACTTTGATAAATGCCTATGACAGCAGAAACAAAAGATTACCGCTGCATGGGTATGGGGGAGGGGCAGAGAAGATGGAAAATTGTAACTAGGATAGCCAGCTCTAAATGTAAGTACTCTCCCTTGTGCTGATATTTTTTATTTACAGTATCTCACAAAAGTAAGTACATCCCTCACATTTTTGAAAATATTTTATTATATCTTTTCCTGTGACAACACTGAGAAATGACACTTTGCTACAATGTAAAGTAGTGAGTGTACAGCTTGTATAACAGTGTAAATTTGCTGTCCCCTCAAAATAACTCAACACACAGCCATTAATGTCTAAACCGCTGGCAACAAAAGTGAGTACACCCCTAAGTGAAAATGTCCAAATTGGGACCAAAGTGTCAATATTTTGTGTGGCCACCATTATTTTCCAGCACTGCCTTAACCCTCTTGGGCAGGGGCGTAACTAGCAATCACAGGGCCCCATAGCAAAATTTTGTATGGGGCCCCCCCTACAAAATAACAAAAAAAAACTATGCCGTTGAACAACAGATTACCACACCCATGTGGCACAGTACCCAGGCAACAGCTTATATTAATTTCGAACAACAAAGTATGCAGTATACTGTATGCAGTACAGCTGAGCGATTTTCTTCAAAAAAAATCTGCCATTTAAAAAAAAAAAAACAATTCACGGTTCGAATCGAGTTTTTTTTTTTTGCATGGATACCGCGCCAGTCCTGAGGAGCTGCGGGTAGGAGTTTTTAGGCAAGGCCGCGGCTTCGGCCAAGTCCGCAGCGTCCGGCCTCGTGGACTAAGCCGAAGCCGCGGCCTTGCCTAAAAACTCCTGCCCGCAGCTCGTCAGGACCAGTGCGGTGTCAGCGCCGGTCCTGGTGAAAAAAAAAAAAATCTAAAAAATGGATTTGCTGAAAATTTGAATCGATTTGACCTCTCAACTCGATTCAAGATTCAAATCGATTTTTTTCCCCAGCCTTAGTATGCAGCCCCTGAAAGACACACATGCATACCCCCATCAGTACAGACACCCCCTACCTCAGTGCAGACCCCCCAGCAGTACAGACACCCCTCAGTACAGACACTCCCGTTAGTACAGACACGGCCTCTAGTGCAGACCCCCCCAGCATTACACACCCCCCCTCAGTGCAGGCCCCAGCCCCCCAGCAGTACAGACATCCCCCCAGTGCAGACCACCCCCCTCAGCACAGACACCTCCCAGTGCAGACCCCCCCAGCATTACAGACCCCCCCTCAGTGCAGACACCCCCCCTCAGTGCAGACACCCCCAGCAATGCAGACCCCCCCTCAGTAGTACAGACCCCCCCAGCAGTGCAGACACCCCCCTTAGTACAGACCCCACTCAGTGCAGACCCCCCATCAGTACAGACACCCCATCAATACAGACACCCCCCAGCATTACAGACCCCCCCTCAGTGCAGACACCCCCCACCTTAGTGCAGACCCCCCCCCCAGCAGTACAGATACCCCCCACCTCAGTGCAGACCCCCCCCAGCAGTACAGACACCCATCTCAGTGCAGACACCCCCCACCTCAGTGCAGACCCCCCCAGCAGTACAAACACCCCCACCTCAGTGCAGACCCCCTCAGCAGTACAGACACCCCCCTCAGTGCAGGACCCCCACTAGTGCAGACCCCCCCTCAGTACAGACACCCCCCCCAGCATTGCAGACATCCCCCTCAGTGCAGAACCCCCCAGCAGTACAGATGCGCCCCCCTTACCTCAGAACAGCGCTGACAGTCTTCATATACACAGCGGTGTGCGTCCCTCGGCTCGAGCGCAGGCTCCTCCTCCTCTGTGGATGTAAACAGAGAGGAGGGGAGGCGGCTTCGGTCCGCGCCACTGAGGGTTAGTGGTATGGCTGCCGCTACCCAAGGGTGTCACCCCTCTGGTGGGTGTCACCCAGTGCGGCCCGCACCCGCCTAGCAACGGCACTCATCGGGCCCCAACTCTGCTGCGGGCCCCATAGCGACCGCGTGTGTCGCTATGGCGGTAGTTCCGCCACTGCTCTTGGGCATGGAGTTCACCAGAGCTTCACAGGTTGCCACTGGAATCCTCTTCCACTCCTCCATGACGACATCACGGAGCTGGTGGATGTGAGAGACCTTGCGCTCCTCCACCTTCCGTTTGAGGATGCCCCACAGATCCACAATAGGGTTTAGGTCTGGAGACATGCTTGGCCAGTCCATCACCTTTACCCTCAGCTTCTTTAGCAAGGCAGTGGTCGTCTTGGAGGTGTGTTTGGGGTCATTATGTTGGAATACTGCCCTGCGGCCCAGTCTCCGAAGGGAGGGGATCATGCTCTGCTTCAGTATGTCACAGTACATGTTGGCATTCATGGTTCCCTCAATGAACTGTAGCTTCCCAGTGCCGGCAGCACTCATGCAGCCCTAGACCATGACACTCCCACCACCATGCTTGACTGTAGGCAAGACAGACTTGTCTTTGTGCTGCTAACCTGGTTGCCGCCATACAAGTTTGACACCATCTGAACTAAATACGTTTATCTTGGTCTCATCAGACAACAGGACATGGTTCCAGTAATCCATGTCCTTAGTCTGCTTTTCTTCAGCAAACTGTTTGTGGGCCTTCTTGTGCCTCATCTTTAGAAGAGGCTTCCTTCTGGGACGACAGCCATGTAGACCAATGTGATGGTGTGTGCGGTGTATTGTCTGAGCACTGACAGACTGACCCCCCACCCCTTTAACCTCTGTAGCAATGCTGGCAGCACTCATACGTCTATTTCCTGAAGACAAGCTCTGGATATGACGCTGAGCACCTGCACTCAACTCCTTTGGTCGACCATGGCGAGGCCTGTTCTGAGTGGAACCTGTCCTGTTAAACTACTGTATGGTCTTGACCACTGTGCTGCAGCTCAGTTTCAGGGTCTTGGCAGTCTTCTTATAGCCTAGGCGATTTTTATGTAGAGCAACAATTCTTTTTTCAGATCCTCAGAGAGTTCTTAGCCATGAGTTGCCATGTTGAACTTCCAGTGACCAGTATGAGAGAGTGAGAGCGATAACATCAAATTTTACACACCTGCTCCCCATTCACACCTGAGACCTTGTAATACTAAAGAGTCACCTGACATCGGGGAGGGAAAATGGTTAATTGAGCCCAATTTTGACATTTTCACTTAGGGGTGTATTCACTTTTGTTGCCAGCGGTTTAGACATTAATGGCTGTGTGTTGAGTTATTTTGAGGGGACACCAAATTTACACTGTTATACAAGCTGTACACTCACTACTTTACATTGTAGCAAAGTGTCAATTCTTCAGTGTTGCCACATGAAAAGATAGAATGAAATATTTACAAAAATGTGAGGTGTGTACTCACTTTTGTGAGATACTGTAAATGAACATAGGCTTTAATACAGTTTTCTTTTTTTTTTCTTTTTTTTTTTTGGGGGGGGGGGGATTCTTAATGGAAAGCTCCACTCAAAGGCTTCCTGTTATGAGAAATATGGGGTCTTCCTTTGCTGACTGCCTTCTGAAAGTGCTAGTTGCTAACCAGAAATAAACAGACAGATGACAAAAATCAGAGAAAAGTCAGGAGCCTTAATCTGCCTGCTTGCTTTTTGGTCAATGATTCCCATGAGTATAGATGCCAATGGGTTAGCATGATTGCCATGTCAGGCAAATAGCATTTTCAATAGACAAGGTCAAAAAAGGATGCCCAATTTTTTTTTCCAATGGCAGGTCTCCTTTGGGCTCCTTTTCACATTTGCTTGCTTGTTCACAAGTGTTTTTGTAGGCAGGTGCAATTTTTCCTCCACCCTGTAGGTGGTACTGTGCCATTATTACAGATGGAGTGAAGTCTGTTAGAGGAATTATCCCCTTATGGACTCCATCATTCACTCAGAGGAGCCATCTGTCTGATTGGACACTGCAATCTCTCGAGATCTCAGGCAACCATCTTGGTGTGAAATCTTATAGTATAGGGTGACCGGCGTGCCTGAAGCAAGTAGTAGGTCAGGGACAGGTATCCGCTTGCTATGAAAAGTGATTAGCTCAGGGAAAGGTTCCTGATGAGTAGGGTCAGGGACAATGCCTGCAGTAAGGGAAGATCCTGGTATCCAGAATAGTAATGTGGGCTCTCCACCAGTGGCAGTACAGCACCGTCCTGGTGCACCGCAAACTGCCACCCTTCCAGTGGAAACTGTCCTCTGGTATAACAGGCCCAAGACTGGTGACATAGGACTGTCATTACCCTTTATCATTAACCTATATACAATATGCCAGATAATTAAATACTATCAAGGATCGTGTTTGAGCTCTCCTTGACCAGATACCTTGGACTGCCTACATGTTGATGCATGTTGTAATGCATGTTAACACACTTGGTATGTCATGTAACCATTCAGGTAGGGTAGGTAAGTTAATAGGGCTTTAGCTTTTTTTTTAAGTAGTAGGGAGAAGGGTGAAATTATTGTTGCACCGATCCCAGACAGGTCTGGAAGTTTTGTCCCAGGTTCTATTCCCTATAAGGTACACGATAGCCAGTCACACAACTGCTCCACAGTATCTCAACTTAAGAAACAGGCAGTTCATGTCTTTTTGTACTTTAATTGCTGCTTAGGGTGGGCTGAGCCTTGGGATACTGCAAATTGAGTGCAAAGTACAACGGAGGACACTCACTGGCTATAACTGAATTCTTCAGGGTGAACCCCTTTTGTGGCTAGTATTAGGTGAACTTACAATTCAGGAAGCTCTGATGCATACGCAATTCTAAGCCAGCAACTCTGGAACAGTCTCTCCAAGGGTTAACAAGGACCGTCACTAGGATCTCACTCTCTCTCTCTCTGGCCTTTACTCATTGTGTCCTGTGTACTTGAATATCTTCCTCCACGCACCAGCAAGATTCTGTACTGCGAGCCTCTAGTACTTACTGCAAACTGCTCCCAAGACCCCTAAAGCCTCTTGCAAACCTCAGATAAGTGACCCAGAGGGCTACAGCCCTTAAGGCTAGGTCTTCTCGACCAGGACTCTATTGTTTGTTTTTTATACACACCTCAGCCCCATACTGGTCATTGTTCTTTCCATAGATTGGCTGAGGCTGTATGAATATGAAAGTCCAGGGTCTGCTTCTTCCAACCCACTAAAACCCAGAACTCACTAGAACGCAGGAGGAAACAGTTGAGCCTGCAACCAGCAGAACCCAGAACAACCAAAAGCAATCAGGCTTTGCTCCACTGGCTACAGAGGAGCCAAAACTACATTTGCCTTGATCTTACTAGCAACTAAGGATGGGCTCGGGCGTGTTCGCTACCCCACGTGCACGAGCCCACCAGGAAGCTGACAGTGTGCAGCGCTAATCACAGGCAGTGAGACATTTACCAATCTGTGCAGCAGATTGGGGAATGTCTCACTGTCTGTGATTAGCACTGCGCAGTGTTAGCTTCCCTTGAGGGCTTGTGCACATGGGGTTGCGAACACGCCCGAGCCCATCCTTACTAGCAACCTACTGTAACTAGTTGGGTGCTACATTATTTATGTGTGTTGGGGTGGGTGTTAAATTCCATGCTGGAGAAAAGCTGTTATTCAGGTACTACCAGGTGCCTTGACATAAGCAGCGTTATCAGCTGAGACACTTTTTGGCCATGACAGGTTCACTTTTACAGCTCACCTAACTCTGCATAATGCTCTTCTTGTAAATAAAGTTTGTAACTTTATTTCACTCACACTGCAAGCGAAAAAGCCCCATAAATCTAGTTGTATTTATGCCTCCTTCGGTATGCAGTATATGCTGAGTTAACCACCAACATTCATTTGGAGAAGACCCATCATATTTCATGGTAACTAATGGAGACAAAAGAGGCTGACATACAAACAGCAAGCTGCTTTCAAAGCAGAATTCCGTCTAATCAAATCACGATAGGAGGTTGGGGGTGAGGGAATCTCATTTATGGGAGACACCACTGGGTTCCAAAGTGAAGCTTCTGATGTTCCCCCACAAAGCTTTTCAATGGTTATTAGCTTGCTGGTAAGCTAATTACCACCCTTTGCTCATTGACTAGCAGCCACGGCGTCCCCGCATAAAGGCAAACCTTGACTTTTGCGTATCTCCTAATCTCTTTCCCAGCCATGACAGATGCGATTAGACGCTAGGAGAATCATTGGGCTTCTTTTTAAAAAGGCAAATAAAGTTTTATGGTTAAGTCAAAACTATTCCATTTGACTGAAAGGCAAAGCGGCTCCACTAGAGGATGTTCGGAGCTCGAGGCGTACACTAACCCAGCGGGAGACGCTACGTTCAGTGTCCAGGGTCGGCTGGAGATTATTCAGTGCTTTATAGGAACCCTTATTGTATTCTTTATATGAGCAAATAAAGAAACTTGACTGACGGCTTTTATTTTGACAGGAGGTGTTGGCGGGAGAAGAGGGATGACCTTTCCTGGCCTCTTTAACGTGCCTTCCACTGTTATCTTTTCATGCCATTGTCCTCATTATGCTTTTCTTAAACGTAATGGAAATTAAAGTTATGATCTTTTGTGACTTTGGCCAAATTCCCATGCCCGTATTTAGTCTTCAAATCAAAGTTTTGTCCATTGTTGGCATGCAGCCATTTCAGAATGTGACATCGTGGATCACTCTCAACCTTACCTGAGTTCTGTGCCTTGCTTTGTATGAGCCCTGCATGAAAGGAAAAAAAATGAAATCTGTCCCAGAAAATATTCTGCTTGTTTAGGTATTAGGCCTCGCTCAGACGGGCATACTTGTAGGCAGGTGCAGTCTGTGCTCACCACTGCAGGTGTCTCTTGACTGATGCGGCAATGCAGTAGGGGAAGGAAGTTGTAAGGAACTTGGTTCCTCTATGATTTCCTGATGTCACAGGGAGACAGCTATTCGATTGGACGCTGGTGCCCATTGTTACTACAGTGGCCATCTTGGGTCAGGCAGAGTCTATTTAGACTCTGGCTCCTGGGTTTGGTGTGCCTTATGCGAGTGGCTAGTGTAGGGACAGATACCCCATCTGGTAGGGGCAGTGCTTAGAGGTAGGGAAAGGTTCCAGAGAAGTAGGGACGGTGCATAGACTACATCTACCCCTCTTCAGGAAGCCTGCCCTTTGAGTCTGGACCAGCCATGCCGCATCCGCTCCTCATTGCAGATGCTGTTGGAATCTTCAAGTCTTCAGACTGCTGTCACAGTTTGTAAGTGACTCCGGACAGGTGGGCCTACCCACCAGGCCTGATTAAGTTGTGTTGAACCTTTCTACAATATAACTTTATTGCCTAACCCCAACTCTGTGTGTTTACTGCCCCCACACCTTGCTCAAATACCTAAGTGATCACCCTTGTGAGGGCCATGTTTGCCTGCACAGAATGCACAGGTGATCCATGCATCTGCATGCAAGCAGTCCCACGCACGTCTATTGGGAGCAGTGGCTGCATGGACACAGCCTCTGCTCCCAATTTAGCACTGGCTATTTGTTTGCAAAAGAACACTGTTTGCAAAGAACACTGAAGATCGCAGTGCTATATATATATATACAGTGGGGAGGGAAAGTATTCAGACCCCCTTATATTTTTCACTTTTTGTTATATTGCAGCCATTTGCGTTGGCAGCAGCACCTGAAAGTCTCACATCATAGAAAAAGGCAGACTTCTCCTTGCTCCTCATCTGGGATCTCAAACTCTGCTATACCTCCAGTCCTCTCAAAAACCTGCACTGAGAGGAATGAAGGTATAGCAATAGGTGTCACAATTACTTGCAGCCAATCTGCTACCAGTACACCAACAGTTGATTTCAGCAGGCAAATTTCAGTACCTCAGATGCTGAACCGTAAAAATAAATTCGGTCCCAGCCATCCACATGCTCAGCAACTGCTGCCCTTTCAGCTGGTAGACTCAGCCCCCTTTCATGAATTTGTGGAATGTGCTGTACTACAGTGGCAGGTTCCAAAACGCCAATTTTTTTTCACGTAAGGCCATTCTGGCTCTCTACTGCCATGTGGATGGCAATGTTTTGGCCTCGTTGGACAGGGCGGTCAGCAGTAAGGTTCATATTACCACTGACTCATGGTCCAGCAGGACCTTTCCTTCACGGCACACTAGGTAATTCCGCTGGCAGCTGGGAGGGATGCAGGACAGGGCTCAGTGTTGGAGCTTGTTCCATCACCACGCCTCCAAAAAGCTAGTGGTGATTCTGCCACAACATCTGTATGCTCCCTTCCCTCCTCTTCTTCTTCCTTTATGCCCTCTTCTGCAGAATTGTCCTCTGAACCAGCAGTGCTCTCTAAATGCTCAAGGAGCTATGCAAGCAATCAGGCAAAAGGATGTCTCGTGCTTGAGTTGGTCTGCCTATGGGACAGGGGCCACATTGGGGCAAAGATTCTGTGGCACCAACCTTCTCTCCGCCCTCCAACAGGGACACTTGACCCATGTGCCATGTTTGGCACACGTCCTGAATTTGGTGGTGCAGCGTTTCTTGACCAGGTACCCAGGCTTACAAGATCTCCTGAGGCAGGCCAGAAAAGTCTGTGGTCATTTCCGCCGGTCATACAATGCCAGTGCTCGGCTGGCTGACAATAAAAGGGAATGCAACCTGCCCATCAACTGCCTCATTTGTGACACGCCCACCAGGTGGAACTCAACGTTGGCAATGCTGCAGTGGCTGCACACACAGCAGAGGGCCATCAATGAGTACCTGTGCGAGTATGGCACCAGGACAGTGTCAGGGGAGCTTGGCTTCTTTTCGCCACGCCAGTGGCTACTGATCAAGGATGCATGCACTGTCCTGTCACCATTTGAGGAGACCACGAGGATGGTGAGCAACGACAATGCATGCATCAGTGACACTGTCCCTCTAGTCTTCTTTATGGAGCACACGCTTCGTAGAATCATGGACAGGGCACTTGAGGCAGAACAGCGGGAGGAAGAGGAAGACTTCCTTTCCTCTCAAGGCCCCCTTTATCCAGATAGCATTCCTGCAAGTCCACCACACATACAGGAAGAAGAGGAGGAGGATTGTGTCAGCATGGATGTCAAGGGTAGCATGCAGCAGTCTTCAAGGGATAGTTTTCAGTCCCCAGAAACCCAAGGAGTTGTACGTGGCTGGGAGGAGGTAGTTATGGATGATGTGATCCTTAGTGACTCAGAGGACTCAGAATTGAAAGCCTCTGCAAACTTATGCTGCATGGCCTCCCTGATTCTGCAAAGCCTGCGAAAGGACCCTAGGGTTTGTGGTATTAAAGAGAGGGATCATTACTGGCTGGCAACCCTTCTTGATCCGCAATAAAAAAAAATGGGGTTAATTTCTGTATCTTAAAGTGGCTCTAAACATAAACATTTTTTATCCTGATGCATTACTTCCATCACTTCTACTGAATGCTGCCCACTGGGGAGGTATAGGGGCATGCTTGCAAGCCCTACCTACAACTGTGGTCAATAAGCCTAACATCAGCCTGTTGTGCAAAGGTAAGGAAATTGGAGGTGGAACCCTTTTTCTAAATAACATGGTGCCACAGCGCCCTGAATTTTGATGCATGTGAATACGCACATCTCAGCAGATGCGTGAGGGTGTCATTAACAATTAATGGAACTGCTGTGTATCTGCTAAAGGGCAGCACGTTTCTATGGTGTCAGGAAAGCGATTTTGCATGCGGACACACACAAATGTGAACGCAGTCTAAATGTCTCAGTTACATTGGTGGTCAGTGTAAATCCCATTACATTGAGGCTTGGTGTACAATTCTTTCATTCACACTAGTGGCCAGTGTAAAGTTCCCTCTTACACTAGTGGTCAGTGTAAATCCCGATTACATTGGTGGCCAGTGTTGAAACCGATTGATAATCGGTAAAAAAATCCAAACTTGAATTTGTGGTCAGTTTCGAATCCTCACTTACATTGGTGGTCCATGTGGAAGCCCCCTTTAAATTGGTGGTGAGTGTAATCCCCATCTTACATTGGTGGCCAGTGTAGAAATCCCCTTTTATTGGTTGTTGATGTAAAATCCCCCATTACATTGGTTGTCAGTGTAAATTCGTCATTACATTGGTGATCAGTGTACTTTTCCCTTTACATTGCTGGTAAGTGCAGAATTGCCTTTACACTGGTGGTCAGTGTAAATCCCCCTTTACAATGGCTGTCATTGTAAATCCCCCTAACATTGGTGGTCAGTGTAGAAGTGTAATCATACATTGGTGGTCAGTACAAATCTCCTCGATAATGGTTGTCAGTGTAAATCCCCCCTTACAGGGAGGTCATTGTATATTCCCCCTTACACTGGTGGTTGGTGCAAGAAAATGTTTGCCCAGGGTCCAATAAATAATAAAGACGGCCCTGTATATTTAACCTTTAATTTGGAATATAGTGTGACATACCTGTAATATTTCCCCAAGCACATTACTTTATTTTTATTAAAGCCTACTGCATTTCCTAACTCTAATGCCGCGTACACACGGTCGGAATTTCGGCACGCAAAACACCGATGAGATTTTTTCATCAGAAAATGCGACTGCGTGTACGCTCCATCGGTCTTTTGCTGGCGGAATTCCAGCCAGCAAAAGATTGGGAGCATGTTCTCAATTTTTCGGTTGGGAAAAGTTCCTATCCGAAAATGCGATCGTCTGTGGCAATTGCGGCGCGCAAAATCCCTACCCATGCTCAGAAACAATTTGACGCATGCTCGGAAGCATTGAACGTTATTTTCTCGGCTCGTCGTAGTGTTGTACGTCACCGCGTTCTTGACGGTCGTAATTTCAGCAAACTTTTTCATGACCGTGTGTATGCAAGGCAAACTTGAGCGGAATCCAGTCGGAAAAGCCGTCATATCTTTTTCTGACGAGAAAACCGATCGTGTGGGAATTGAGACAGAGATCCTATTTCTTTCAAAGAATAAAAAAGGTTTTGGTTCTACTTATATATTTTTTTTTTCTTTTCCAACGAACTTTCAAATGGTTCCATATTTATGAGTTAACACTATTAAACCATCTTTTACATAAACCACGTCATCATGACAATTACAGAACTTATGTGTAAATTGGCCATCACATTAATCAGAGCATATGTACTGGATTATCGGCGCGCCTTTAGGAAAAAACACAGAATTACAAATAAGTATGTTGATTGGCTGCTTTTGTTTCCATACAGTGCAATGAAATGTTGAAAGTGAGGTGATGGCTGATAGTATTTTGCTATTGATTTTTACTGTTATTGCAGAACTTGTCCCCGGTGAATGACTATGATGAAATTCTGTACTTTTAATTATAATAATTTGACAGCTGAATATATGAAATTGTGAGGGATTGATTGGAAAGTTGTGGAGTGATACATGAAAACTTTCTGAGTGCACAATAATTGCCTGCTTTTTTATTTTCTTTTATTTTTGGCTCCGAATTTAAAGAGACACTGTCACCTTGCCCATGCAGGATCTTTAGAACGGGCATACCCTGACCCTCATATACTCACTTTGCCTGCACTTTCTTACAGCTTCCTGCTTCTCCTTAGCCAGCAAGAATACACAGAGTATGGAGGAGCATATGGCCTGATCTGCACACTTATTATCAGTGCAGCCCTATCAGTGCCAATCAGTGCCCATCAGTGAAGCTTATCAGTGCCCATCAGTGCAGCTTATTATTGTCCATTAATTCCGCCTATTAGTGCCCAACAGTGCCACCTATCAGTGCTGCCTCATCAGTGCCCATCAGTGCCACCTTATCAGTGCCCATCGGTGCAGCCTCATCAGTGCCGCCTCATCAGTGCCCATCAGTGCCACCTCATCAGTGTCTATCAATGCAGCCTCATCAGTGCCCATCAATCAGTGGTGTCACTAGGGTTGGTGTCACCCGGTGCGGTATAACATGGTGTCACTCCCCCCCACACACACACACACACACCTCACCCTGGGCTCGGGCCGGCGGTGGACACCAGCACACACCCCCCTCCGCACCTGTTCCAAATCTGGGCGCCGGGTGGCAGCTGGAGTCTGCTGGAGAGGAGGGCAGCTTCACAGCGTGCAGCCGCCGCGCCGCCCGGGGGCGGAGATACTAGTAGTGTGTGTAGTGATGTCATCATCATATCTGCAGTGCAGTGTGAGATGTGACAGGCTGAGGCTCACTGGCTCAGTAGGGTAGGGAGGAGGAAGAAGAAGGAGGACACACTCACACAGTGACACACCAGGCGTGGCTGCGGCGCTGGAGGTGTGTTGTTCCAGCCCAGCGGGCTGTGGGGTGAACAGGTCAGCTGAAAAAAAAAAAAATACCAGGGCTTTCCTTACCATCGGGAGGGTGTCACCCCTCTAGCGGGTGTCACCCGGGTGCGGACCGCACCCCCCGCACCCCCTAGCAACGCCTCTGGCATCAATGCTGCCTTATCAGTGCCCATCAATGGCGCCTCATCAGTGCCCATCAGTGCAGCCTCATCAATGCCCATCAGTGCAGCCTCATAAGACCGCACAATTGTCATTCAAAGTGTGACAGCGCTGAAAGCTGAAAATTGGCCTGGGCAGGACGGGGGTAAAAGTGCCCAGTATTGAAAGGGTTAAATGAATCCTCCACTGCCATTGCAGGACACTGCTGCTTATCCATTCATGACTATACAGTAATATGGATCTATTGGCTTCAGTCTTTTCAATGATTGGAAACAAGCAGGGCCGGTGCTACCACTAGGCAAACTTGGCAGCCGCCTAGGGCGCACTGCTGCCTAGGGGTGCCTGGCCGCTGGTTTCCCTCCGCATCTGCATGCTCATCAGGCTGCAGCATGCAACTAACTCAGTCTCAGGCAGTTGCTCCGTCCAGCCGGTAGTGTAACTACCAGCTCTAGGAAAGCAAAGCCAATGCTTCCTGTATAGCGCCACCTCTTGTCACATGGGCAGGGGAAAGGGGGTGGAGTCAGGGGTGGAGCCATTGGGGGCGGCAAAATGAGGTTTTGCCTAGGGTGTCAAAAATCCTTGCACCTGCCCTGGAAACAAGGTAACAGATCAAGTTCTTTCCATACTCCCCGTTCCAGTAGACAGCCAGTTAAAATGGTATTAAACCTAAAACAGAAAATGTAATATATTGCAGCTTACCGATCAGTAGATGTGGTGTCTGCATTCGTTTTCTGTTTTTAGGCTTTTCCCCTCTGTTTTTACCTGGTGATCTGGCAAGTAACACACCTCCTGTATTAGAGTGCCCCCACTCTGGATGAAGGAGCAAAAGGAACAGCAGCATTGTTAATCTAAAGGGAGGAGAGTGTTAGATACACTAGCAGATTTAGATACTCTAACAAACTGAAGCCAAACTCCAGCTCACACTTTACAGTGGAACCTCGGATTACGAGCATAATCCATTCCAGGAGAATGCTTGTAATCCAAAGCACTCGCATATCAAAGTGAGTTTTCCCATTGAATTCAATAGAAACGAAAATAATCAGTTTTACATTGACTTCAATGGGAGGCAATACCGCATGTGGCCAGAGGCGGGGGGGGGGGCGCCGGAGGGCCTCGGAAACGGCCGAACAGGCCTGAGGACACTTGGCTGACCTTGGCAAACCTCCGAAAGACTTCCTACTCGAGATTTGCCGAGGTCGTACTCGGGCCTTTCCGTGCACTTCCGAACGCGACGTTCGGCTCTGCTCGGCTCTGGCGCCCCCCCCCCACCTCAGGTCAAAAGCAGTACTGCACACCGCTTTGGCCTGAATCCTGCTCATTTTGCGAGACAACACTCGCAAACTGAGTTACGATTTTTAAAAGTACAGTACAGCTTGTTAACCGCGTTACTCGCAATCCGAGGTTCCACTGTATAAGCAATTACAGAAAAACATTTTTTTTTTCCCCTTTCGGGATAAAGGTTTCACATAAATAAATAAGATCTGATCATTGTAAGCACCCCTGTCTGTGGTAAATTGTTTATCTTAACCCTGTAACTGCTACATCCGCAGGACAACTTGTTCTGTTGAAAAATACATACTGGCGGGATCAACAGGTGGAAATAAAGAAAGCTTAAAAAAGAAAAGTAATGCAGCCATCACATCTAGGAATTGGCTAGCTGCAATATAATAAAAGTTAGGTTTAATAGCGCTTTAAATCAGGAGTTTAGCAAAGGCAGGCTCTGGCTTTCTCTATTCATGATAGAGGTTGCTGACCTCTGGTATACCATCTATACAAATAAACTGACTATGATACATCGAGTCTCATGTGATCCAGTTTATAATTCAGATTTTTTCAATTAAAATGTAATAATAAAATGTAGCAACCAAAGAATTAATAAGAAACTGCATGAACTCCAACCCACATGCAAATAAATACAGAAGAAGCATTTGTGTGAATGAGTATTGTTAAAGATACATTAATAAGTAGATACGATTTTGACATCTATAGAAGTTATCTGAATAAATACAGAAGAATGAAATATGGCCTGGACTGAAAATCTCAAAAGATGAGAATTCCAAATGAAAACAGGATCGGCTCCGAAGAGAGTTCTTGTTTATTCATGTGAAAAGGAGAATTTACAAAGTAACAATGTGACATCAAAGCTGCGGGTTGTAATTAAGTAGCGGGTTTTCATAGAAAGAAAAAGGTAGTGAATTGTTCCGTGTGTAATGTAAAACAGCTTTACTCAATGTTTTTGCTTCAGAGGAACCCTTTAACCGCTTCAGCCCCGGAAGATTTTACCCCCTTTCCTGACCAGAGCACTTTTTGCGATACGGCACTGCGTCGCTTTAACTGACGCGGTCATGTGACGTTGTACCCAGGGCCGTCTTTAATATTGATTGGACCCTGGGCAAAAATTTTCTTGGGGCCCCCCCATGCAGTTTTGCTCTCCACCTGCTCTGAGACATACAATAAATAGCAGCTAAACTCAAAATCAGTTTACTGAATCAGATCAGACAGCGATAGCGATTGGTTGCCAGAGGTTACAGTGTCTCATTACCGCTCATTGACTGGTTGCTAGAGGTTACAGCACACATTTCGGCTCACTGATTAATTGATAGAGGTTACAGCACATGATTTCTGCTTGTTGATTGGTTGCTAGAGATTATTGTACATCAATACTGCTCACTGATTGGTTACTGCACATCATTATTGCTTACTGATTGGTTGCTAGAGGTTACAACACATAATCTCCTTACTGGCTGCACACCATGGACTGGACCCTGCTCACCTGTGCACCCCAAACTGTAATTTCTTCTCTGCCTACCTCTGCACACCCCCCCCCCCCCCCCACTAATTTGCTTACCTTTGCAGAACAGGCTGATGTTAGGCTTAATGACCACAGTTGTAGGCAGGACTTTCAAGCATGGTCCTTTATCTCCCTAGCGGGTAGCCTTCAGTATAGGTGATAGGTGGATATGACCTCAGGGGGGCATGATATACATATGAATACCACCTCTTACATAGAATGCTGCTGGTCTGCCACTATTTACATATGAATGCCGTTATTTACATGTACACAGGGTCTGCAGGTGAGTCATCTGTACACAACAATAGGGCAGAGCTGGGCAACATTAGTAACAGAACTTCACACTGAGATATCGGGACACAGCATGAGACTAAAACCTCAAGGGATGAGGGAATTTAAACTGGGATAGTTGGCAAGTATGAGGCAGCTGCGTTGGGCCCCACAACAATGACAGGACCCAGGGCAGCTGCCCCTTTTGCCCCGCCTTAAAGACGGCCCTGGTTGTACCCAAACAAAATTGACGTCCTTTTTTTCCTACATTGTCGCTATTTTTTTGTTTATAGCGCAAAAAACAAAAACCGCAGAGGTGATCAAATACCACCAAAAGAAAGCTCTATGTGTAGAGCTTTCTTTTGGTGGTATTTGGTCACCTCTGCGGTTTTTATTTTTTGCGCTAAAAACAAAAAAATAGCGACAATTTTGAAAAAAAAGCAATATTTTTTACTTTTGCTATAATAAATATCCCCAAAAATATATATAAAAAAAATATTTTTTTTCTCAGTTTAGGCTGATATGTATTCTTCTACATATTTTTGGTAAAAAAAATCACAATAAGTGTATATTGATTGGTTTGTGCAAAAGTTATGGCGTCTACAAAATAGGGGATAGTTTTATGGCATTTTTAATATTATTTTGTTAAATCATTAATAATGGCGACGATCTGCAATTTTTATCATGACTGTGACATTATGGCGGACACATTGGACACTTTTGACACTATTTGGGACCATTGTCATTTATACAACGATCAGTGCTATAAAAATGCACTGATTACTGTATAAATGACACTGACAGTGAAGGGGTTAACACTAGGGGGCGATGAAAGGGTTAAGTGTGTCCTAGTGAGTGATTCTAACTGTGGGGGAGGGGCTTTAACTCACATGACAGAGATCAGTGTTCCCGATGACAGGGAGCTGTGACCTCTGTCATGTCACAAGGCAGAACGGGGAAATGCCTTGTTTACATTGGCACTTCCCTGTTCTGCAGCTCCATGACACGATTGCTGGGAGGACGTGGGCACTGTCATGCTGTATAAACCTGCTAGCCATGCCAATTAAAGGGGACGTACAGGTGCATCCACTTGCCCACCACTGCCATTGTGCCGACGTACATCAGGAGTGCAGCGGTCGGCAAGTGGTTAAATAATTTTCAGGTCTTGAGGAACCTCTGCTAAAACCAATTAATTGGAGGTCAGTGGGAAGAATGCCCATTACATTGGAGGTCAGTGGGAAGAATGCCCCTTACATTGGAGGTCAGTGGGAAGAATGTCCCTTACATTGGAGGTCAGCGGGAAGAATGTCCCTTATGTTGGAGGTCAGTGGGAAGAATGCCCCTTACATTGGAAGTTAGTGGGAAGAATGCCCCTTACATTGGAGGTCAGTGGGAAGAATGCCCCTTACATTGGAGGTCAGTGGGAAGAATGTCCCTTACATTGCAGGTCAGCGGGAAGAATGTCCCTTATGTTGGAGGTCAGTGGGGGAAGAATGCCCGTTACATTGGAGGTCAGTGGGAAGAATGCCCCTTACATTGGAGGTCAGTGGGAAGAATGCCCCTTACATTGGAGGTCAGTGGGAAGAATGTCCCTTACATTGGAGGTCAGTGGGAAGAATGCCCCTTAAATTGGTAGTCAGTGGGAAGAATGCCCCTTACATTGGAGGTCAGTATGAAGAATGCTCCTTATAAGGGCAGATGAGACATCTGGAGTTTAATAGACCCCAGATTTCTCCATAAAGAGTGCCTATCACTGCCTATTGCTGACAGAAAGGATGTTTACATTCCTTGTGAAAGCAAAAAAAGTGATTAAACAAAAAAAACTGTAAAAGTAAAGAAACAGTGCAAAAAAAAAATTAAAGCGCCCCTGTCCCCTTGTGCACACACAAAGGTGAACACATACATAGGTCTCACAGGCATAAGGTAATGGTGTTAGCACCACACATATGAAGTATGATCGCAAATGTTATAGCAAGAGGAATAATTCTAGCATCAGACCTCCTGTGTAACTCAAAACCTGTTAACCTATAAAGGCGTTTAAAGTGTCGCCTTTCGAGCTTTTTGGATACTGTAGTTTGGCGCCGTTCCCCAGGCGTATGCAATTTTAAAGCATGACGAGTTAGGTATCTATTTACTCAGCGTAACATCATCTTTTATATTGTACCAAAAAAAAACTTGATATTATATTGTGTTTGTGTGCAATAAAATTTGTTAAAGTGTGATTTTTGTCACACAAATCAGTTTTGAAAAACCACTGCGCAAATACCATGCAACATAAAAAGTGACAACATCATTTTATTCTATAGGGCCTTTCTGTTCAAAGACATACCTATGGCAGTTCTGCATGTCGGATGTAAAAAGTTTTGAAACATAACATATTAAAATAATATATGTGTTATGCCGCGTACACATGACCGGTTTTGCCGTCGGAATTAACTCCGAAGGTTTCTTCGACGGAACTCCGATGGAATTCCATCCAAGCGGTCTTGCCTACACACGGTCAACCCAAAGTCCGACCGTCCAGAACGCGGTGACGTACAACACGTACGACAGGCCTAGAAAAAGGAAGTTCAATAGCCAGTAGCCAATAGCTTCCGTCTCGTACTTGCTTCACAGCATGCGTCAATTTTGGTCCATCGGAACACCATAGAGACGATCGGTTTTCCCGATAGGAATTGGTTCCGTCCGAAAAAATTTAGAACATGTTTCATTTCTAGGTCCATCAAAATTTTCGAAAAAAGAAGTCCGATGATGCCTTCACACGATCCGAATAATAGACGATGAAAAGCTTCCGTCTGACTTTTTCTGTCGGACATTCCGCTCGTGTGTACAGGGCATAAGAATGTATTCTATATTATTAAAAATAATGTCTGCCCATTGTTTTGACATTGAAGGATCTGATTTAGATAGAGATATATTATCCTCAGGCCATTTGTGTGGGAAATGCTTGAATAAATGTATGTTAAGTCCAGGGTCAGCCAAAGGTTGTTCTCAGTCCAAGTACATCCTTTAAGGAGGATCCATCAAATCTTTAAAATATGAGAGAGGATTCCTTACACATTTTTATTGCATATGGTGGTCAATGTACTGTGATAATTTGACAGTTATGGAATTAGGATCAGTTATAATTGATCTACCAAGAGGGTTGGTGAGAAACTTATGAGATTTTGGCAAAAGGTAAAAATGTGAAATTATTGGGATTTTTGGTGATAATTAATTAGTAATCAGATTTATCATAAAACCTTCAAGTATAAAATGATTTAGTTCCTGCATCATTTATGTAGTGAGAGTTGAATTAGTATGGTTCATCTTTAAGTATCCTGTTAGCTTTTTGGGGTTGATTTACAAAATTCAGATTGTTCACATTGCAGGGGAAGTTTCCATTCAGTTTAGTAAATGAGATGAAGCTCTGCTGACTTCCATTATCCAATCATGTTCAAAAGTACCATTTTTGGGGTTTTTTTTATATCATCCTAGCATGTGTTTGGGTGGTCTTTGTAAATCAAGTTTTCACCACATTCACTACACTAGGAGAAAATTCTCTTGCCTTTAGTAAATCAACACCATTGCATCCCAAACTGTCTGTATCTGAAATTTGAATCATGATTTATGAAATATTTTGAAGTTCTTGAATCATTTGACACAATTTTGTTAAATTGTAAGAGGGAACCTTTGTTGCTAATTTATTTATTTTATTTATTTCAGGTACTTATATAGCGCTGTCAATTTACGCAGCGCTTTACATATACATTGTACATTCACATCAGTCCCTACCCTCAAGGAGCTTACAATCTAAGGTCCCTAACACATTCATACATACTAGGGACAATTTAGACAGGATCCAATTAACCTACCAGCATGTCTTTGGAGTGTGGGAGGAAACTGGAGTACCCGGAGGAAACCCACGCAGGCACAGGGAGAACATGCAAACTCCAGGCAGGTAGTGTCGTGGTTGGGATTTGAACCAGCAACCCTTCTTACTGCTAGGCGAAAGTGCTATCCACTGCACCACTGTGCCGCCCAATGGAGATTGTCAAATGCTGTAATTACAAGGTAGTTATAAAGCCTTTGTGTTAAGCCAGGAAAGCAGTGGATAATGGTTTAAAATCTGTTTGTCTAACTATTTAGAGTATAATGTTAGTCCTGTTGTAAGAAAGGTGTCATCCAGTAACTTAGGTGTAACTTTTGGGATCTGGGAGAATTTTTTACTAGCATGGTATCTCTTGAGTTCATTCTAACAAATGTTTGGAGGTCCACTGTAAGGTAAAAATGTAGATTCTGTGTCATGATCTTGCAGTAATACATTCATGACTTGTCTGTCTCTTACCTGGTCTGTGTATCAGCCTTGAGGCTTGTACTCTCACACCTGCATGCTTAAAGCGGGGTTCCACTCTCTCTGATTAATTATTTTTTTTGGCCAAATGACAATGATATATCCATAGGGAACTCACTTGTTCCGTTTTTAAGTGACATTGCTGTCAGTTTTCGCCTAATAAATAAACTTAAATAATCAAATCTACACGGTTGTCATCTTGCCTCCGGGATACAGTGCTGCTGATCGACCAGCATGCACCGCCCGTTCTTTTCCTGATCTCGCGCATGCACATTAGACAGAAATTGGAGCGCCGTCTGTCGTAATGACGTCACTCCTACTATGGAAATCTCGAGATGACTGTTGTGACAGGCCGCCGCACTGACTCTTGGGAACAATGACACAAGCTCCCAGGAGCCAGTGCGGCTAAGAGGAAGTGATTAATTAGCCGCTCAAAACACGCCCGAAACCGCAGCCTGTGCTTCCTGGAAGAAACAAAGAGATTGTCTACAAGAAAGGCACAGCCTGAAAAAAATAAATAAAAAAGTGCCGTTTTGTCATTAGGACATTACGGTAATCAGCTGCAGCTAGTGTAGAAAAATCGGGTAGAGCTCCGCTTTAAGTAATCTTCGCTCTGTGTGGCTCCACCCTAGCCTCAACAGGAACCACTATTTAACACCATATTCTCCAAGCCTGCCTTGCCGTGCATTATTGTGTGTTTGGCTTCCTGTTTGCCGTGTGCTCTAAGTTTGTCTCTGTCTCTGTTACCGATCTTGGCGTGTTCCCGACTATCCCTGTCTGCTTGTGACCCTGACCTTTGGCGCGTTCTCGACTATCCCTGTTTTCCTGTGACCCTGACTTTTGGCCTGTTCTCTGTTATCCTTGTCTGCTAGTCACCCAAAACATTTGGCTACCTCCTTACTATCCCTTGCTGTCCTGGGCTGCTGTTTCCTCTCCATCCTCCTGTAGCCTACCGTGAGCGTGAGCTGGGAGACCCTGGGGGCCGCGACCTGGAGCCAGTTACAGCCCAGTCCATCCTCACCACTAGAGGCTCTGGTGAACACCTGCTAGCTCTTAGACTCCACGCCCTGGGGAATGTATGCTCTAACTCACTGTGGGATCCGTGTTGGTGCTCCAGGGGACCTGCCTTCCTGAACCACCCCGAGTTCCATCCGCAGCAGTCAGCCTTAGGGTCCACTATCATAGTGGTGCACTCCTGACCCCAACGTGGTGCATCTGTCACCTGGATACAGGTGACCTGACATTCTGGTTTTTTTGAGAGTCATTGGGATGATGAGTTAAAGTTTTTAATTGCCTCAACTTACGTTGATTTTTGACTACTGTGTATTTCCAAGCTTACGGTAACAATATTGGGAAGGCTGTCTACTGTTCTGTCACAACTTTGCCCCTGTGCACATAGCCAGCTCCATAAGAAAAGTTTATTGATTTTAATGTGTTGAATCTTCAGTGGCTGACACAGGACCTTGACTTTAACCCTACTGAACATCTTTGCAGTTGACTAGAACTCCATTGGCAGGTCAAGTCTTCTCTTCCAACATCAATAAGCCTATATCGGTGTAAGGGTCAGATTTGTGCAAACATTTGGTCATACAACGTCTAAAAAGCCGGCCCATACCCATAGCCAGCTCCATAAAGAACATTTGATGAGTTTGATGTGGATGAACTTCAGTGGCCCACACAGAACCCTTCTGAACAACTTTGCAATTAACTAGAACACTAACCAGCTCCATAACGAAAGTTTGATATGTATGATGTGGAGGAATTTCAGTGGCCCACACAGAACCCTGACTTTAACCCTTCTGAACAACTTTGCAATTAACTAGAACACTAACCAGCTCCATAACGACAATTTGATATGTTTGATGTGGAGGAATTTCAGTGGCCCACACAGAACCCTGACTTTAACCCTACTGAACATCTTTGCAATTAACTAGAAAACCATTGGCAGGTCAAGTCTTCTCTTCCAATATAAGTAAGCCTATACAGGTGTAAGAGTCAAATGTGTGCAAACTCTTGATCATATAATGTCTAAGAAGCCAGCCTTACCTATAAGGCTTATTGATATAGGCTTCATAAAGACAGTTTGATGAGTTCAGTGTGGAGGAACTTTAGTGGCCTATACTGAACCCTGACCTCAACCCTTCTGAACATATTGCAAGCAGCTAAAACACCGATTATGAGTCAAGTCTTCTCATCTAACATCAGTAAGCCTATAAAGAAGTAAGTTTAGATGTATGCAATTTATTTTGCCATATAATATCTAAGAAGCCAACCCTATACCTAGATAGGCTTGGTTACATAGTTTCATAGTTATTAAGGTTAAATAAAGACACCAGTCCATCCAGTTCATCCTGTGGTGTGTGTGTGTGAGTTCATGTCAATATTAAATCTCATATCCCTGTATGTTGCGATCATTAGGATGCCCATCTAAAGAGTTTTTGAAACTAGCGACACTCCCTGCTGATACCACTGCTTGTGGAAAGGAGTTCCAAATCCTCACCACTTGCTGATGTAGGCTTCATAAAGACAGTGTGATGTTAAGGAACCTTAATGGCCCAGAAAGAACCCTGACTTCAACCCTACTGAACATCTTTGCAATTAACTAGAGCACCGATTATGAGTCATGTATTCTCATCCAACATCAGTAACCCTGTAAAGGTGTAAGATCGGGTGTGTGCAAACTTTTGCCATGTATTATCAAAGAAGAGCCTTACACCTAGGTAGGCTTAGTGATGTAGCTCCATAAAGACAGTTTGATGAGTTTGATGTGGAAGAACCTTAGTGACCTACACAGAACCCTGACTTCAACCCTACTAAAACATCTTTGCAATGAGGTAGAGCACTGATTACGAATCAACTCTTCTTATCCAGCATCGGTAAGCCTATAAAGGTGTAAGGTCAGGTGTGTTCAAACTTTTTGTCGTGTAATAGCTAAGAAGCCAATCTTACACCTAGATATGCTTAGTGATGTAGGCTTCATAAAGGCAGATTGATGAGTTTGATGTGGAGGAACCTTAGTGACCCACACAGAAAAGTGACTTCAACCCTACTAAACATCTTTGCAATTAGCTAGAACACTGCCTATGAGTCAAGTCTTCTTATCCAACATCAGCAAGTCTATAAAGGTGTAAGGTCAGGTGTGTGTGAACTTTTTGCCATGTAATTCCAAAGAAGTCAGCCTCACACCTAGATAAGCTTAGTGATGTTGGCATCATAAAGACAGTTTGATGCGTTTGTTGTGGAGGAACCTTAGTGGCCTGCACAGAACCCTGACTTCCACCCTACTGAACATCTTTGCAGTTACCTAGAGCACCGATTAAAAGGGTCAAGTCTTCTTATCCAGCATTAGTAATCCTATAAAGGTTTAAGGTCAACAGTGTGCAAACTCTTGGCCATATAATGTCTAAGAGGCCAGCAGGTGATTCAGTCCATCTAACTCTACCTACAGCTAAGATGTCACTTTGGGGGTGAGCCATAACCTTTATTTGTACTATATATTATCTCAAATAAGATACAGAGGGCAGCTTTACTTGGAAAAATAGCATCTTCTCACATTTTTCACCACTAACGAGCCTGTTATAGTAATTTTTTTTCTTACAGAGCGTCTCACACCCCTAATGCTGTCTAACTCTGGCACCAACGTTGGCTGCTAATTATAAGATTTGAAATTCCTCTGCCGTTTTTGCACTTCATAGGTCTGGCTGACCTCAGCTCTGCCGGAGACCTCCCGCCGCAGACAAGGGGTTAAGGATCACACGGGAACATGAAATCAATTGAAAGAGTTTTCTGTAGTGATTTGAAGGTCGTCAAAACTTGTCAGATCTTTATTTAAAACACATAAAGATTGGTCAAGTTCCACAGAAGCAGGGCAGGGCGACTGACAGCCTGTCATATCACGTAGATGTCAGATTAATAGCCAGAAAAGCTTTTCCCTTTGACCGTGTCAGAGAATGGAAATACTCGGCAAACATATAACAGAATTTACAAATCACTCTTTTGCTTTAACTTTCATGTTGGACAAGGTTAAAGCTGAACTCCAGGGAAACGGCTAAATACACAGCAGAAGTACATATATGGACGCTGTTTGACCTGCCACAGAATATATATTCGTCCACCCAGTTCTGAAATTTACGCAGCACAGCCCTGTCTGGCGGGGGAGGGGACCTTATCTATCTTTGCTGAAGTTTCACTTTCACTTACAGGTCTCCTCCCCATCCTTCACTGTGACTTGACAGTGAAAGTAGAAGAAGCAAAATATTTAGCTCATCCCTTTGCCACGCCGCTCTGTCCTCCTATCAGCATGCCCCTTGCACTGTAGCACACCTAACTGACTCTTAGTGCTGCTTCTCCCTCCCCCTCTCTAAGCTCTGCTGTACAGTGACTGCAAAAGTCTAATACCAGGTCACTTTTAGGTACTTTAACTGCTTGTATATAAAAAAAACCAAAACCAATATATATGCATATGTGCGGTGATAGAGAGGATGGGCATTACCGGTCACACGCCGCCCATATGCATCTATGGACAGCCAAGGGTTCCGTGCTTCATTGAATGCTTCCAGCACAGTGACCGAGCTGTCAAAGACAGCTCCTAGTTTCCTTGGGGTGCTCAGCCTATTGCATTAGGGTGTGTACCCCAGAGCACAGACACACACACATGCAACGCAGTGGACGGTGTCAGTAGAGCAAGTATTGGTGTCACTAGGGCAGTGGAAGGTGTCAGTCATTTTTTTTTTTTTTTTTACAATATCATTTTTTATAACTTTTTTACAATATTATTTATTATTACTTTTTTACAATATAATTTTTTTATTAATTTTTTTAACAATTTTTTAGGAGCCTCGTTATGGGGCTTTGGTGAAACATCAAGGGTCTAAACCAGGGGTCTCAAACTGGCAGCCCTCCAAGTCCCATGAGGCATTGCAAGGCTGACAGTTACAAGCATGACTCCCACAGGCAGAGGCATGATGGAACTTGTAGAACTTGATGTCTCATCTTTGAAACAGAGAAAGAAACTGAAGACAGAGATTCCCCAGTCCCTTTCTCCGCAGCCTGCAGTAAACATAGTTTACTATGCTTCAGTCAAGAATGAAGACAGGAGGGATCAGTACAGATCAATCACTGTGCTCATTCAGACGAAGTCCAGTTAATGAAATATTTACCATCCCTTCTCTGCTCCTGAGAAGGCATGAGGGAAGCTGGCAGTACAAATGCGTGCTAACTAAACCCCTGTTTTTAACGCATACTGTTAGACATCAGAATTTGGATGGTAGTGGACTGGTTGGTGAGTTGAGCTGGGAATTTCTCTTGTTTTGTATTGCATGCATTGCCCTACCATGTACTTCTTGCTGTGAAGGCCAGTTATAGGTGGGGGCAGGGGCCATTTGTTTGTTACCAATGTAATATTGGTGAGGGGACACACTGGACACCTTTGCTGCCATTGTGCTGTATGCTGGGTGTCCAGTGTGCCCCTGTGCCTTAAGGCTGCATTCACACCTGAGCGTAGGGTCTTTGAGCGTTTTTTCACGTGTTTTTGGCATGTTTTTGCGCAACTTGCGCGTTTGCATGCAGCTTTTTTTTTTTTGCGTTCTTTTTATTAGCCAATAGAGAAAACTATTATCTGTTGCATCATTTGTTGCTAGGTATTTCAGATTTTTTAGCCGTTTCATTAGCTTTTATTTCTTCTTTTATTATTATTCATTTATTATAATGTTTTTTCGTTAGGGTAAGGGGTTCGAGTTAATTTTAGGTTAGGGTTAGGATTACGAGTTGGGGTTATGGTTATTTATTATTATTTTATTTATTTTTATTTATTATTATATGAATAATAATAAATGAATAAATAAATGTAAAATAAATACACACATAAATAAAAATCATAAATAAAAAATGAATAAATTCAATAAATGAATACTAAGTAACAATAAATAAATAATTAACCCTTAACTTTAACCCTTACCTCTTATATAATAATACATAACTAAACAGCCTAACCCTAACACAAAATAATTTATTATTATTATTAATATATGTTTGTGTTCGAGTTTGGGTGTTTATTGTTATATTACTATTAATAATAATAATAATAATAATAATAATAATAATAATAATAATAATAATAATAATAATAATAATGTATTTAATATTTTTTAAAGTTAGAGGTTAATTATTATTAATGTATTATTACATATTATTAATTTATTTTACTTATTTCTGATGATTTTTAGTTATTTGTGTATTTTTTTTACATTTATTTATTCATATTTTATTCCTATTTTGTTTTTTAAATTTTTATTTTGAGCAGAAAATCGCGTGAATACGCACAAAAACGTGCGAACGTCGTGTTACCATTCATTTCTATGAGAATAAAAATGTGCCAAAAATGCCCAAATCTGCCTGATTTGAGCAACAAAAAAAAGCTCCATAACTTGTTTGAGCTTCAGGCGACATGGAGTGGAAATGTGAAACCGTCTCCATAGAGAATCTTTACTTTTTTCTCCTCCAGCGTTTTTGAGCTTCAGTCTGGGTTCACACTGGTACGACACGACATTCGTATCACTTTGGATCCGACATGCGTCCGACTTCAATGAACAGGGATCCAACTTTGATCCCCGACAATACCAGGCACTGTGTCTGGTATGAAATTTTAGGGGAAACTCCACGCCTATTTAAAAAAAAAAAAAAAACGGCATGGGTTCCCCCTCCAAGAGCATACCAGGCGCTTCGGTCTGATTTTATGGATTTTAAGGGAACCCCCACGCCTCATGCCCCGGGCAATGACATCATAAGGGACGTGTCTCCGGTGACCCCGCCCCATGCCAATATAAGTAGTGGCACACCGTACACTCGGGATTAGAGTGGGAGAGAGCGTTGAGTCAACATTGGAAGAAGAACAGAGGGAGAAGACAGTGGAGAAAACCAGGCAAAATGGCGAGAAGACAACGGAAGAGACCCAGCAGAAGACAGCGGACAGAGGGAGAAGAACCGGAGAGAAAGCGGTGAAGAACCGGAGAGGGGAGAAGAACCGGCAGAGGCAGAAGATGTCAGCGGAGGACACAGAAGAGACGGAGAGGGGAGAAGAAGTTGGAAAAGAAGACGGAGCTGCCTTAAAAAAATTACTTTAAAAACCTGTGTAATGTGTTTTATTTTTGACACTTTTTTTTAGGTGAATGGGTAGAGGTACAATATACCCCATACTCATTCACATAGGGTGAGGAGGTGGGATCTGGGGACCCCCTTGTTAAATCGGACTTCCCCACCCGCAGACCCCGGCAACCAACGGCCAGGGTTGTTGGGAAGAGGCCCTTGTCCTCATCAACATGGGGACAAGGTGCTTTGGGGTGGGAGGGGTGCAGGACCCCCCTGCCCCAAAGCACCCACCCCCCCATGTTGAGGGCATGTGGCCTGGTACGGTTCAGGGGGGGAGGCACTCACTCGTCCCCACCCCCTTTCCTGACCTGCCGGGCTGTGTGCTCGAATAAGGGTCTGGTATGGATGAAAAAAATGGCGTGGGGGTCCCCCCAAGATCCATTCCCCTTAAAATCCATAACAAGACCAAAGGGCCTGGTATGCTCTTGGAGGGGAACCCATGCTGTTTTGTTTTTTTTCATATTTGCCGTGGAGTTCCCCTTCAAGATCATCAGAGCATAAGTCGCATGCCAAAGTCGGATCAGTCAAGACGGCGATCCGACTTTGATCCGACT
Organism: Lithobates clamitans; assembly: GCA_037952925.1. NCBI lineage: Eukaryota > Metazoa > Chordata > Amphibia > Anura > Ranidae > Lithobates > Lithobates clamitans. The sequence goes on from JBBGZY010001119.1 coordinate 508,397, forward strand.
TATGTGATATGCAATGGGCTGAAGTAGGATCAAAGTCAGACCAAAGTAGTGCAGGGAGCATTTTCAAAGTCGGACCGACTTGTGTCGGACCAGTTAAGACGGCTCCCATAGGGAAACATTGATTTTCAGACGTTATGCGACATGAGCGTTTGTCGTACCAGTGTGAACCTGGCCTCAAGCAGATAATCGCTCAGGTGTGAATGCAGCCTTAAGGAGGGGTGAGCTACCTCCAGGCCCACCTGCCCTCTATCTATACATTAGAATGCATGTGCTTCCACTGTTGGAGACACTCATACAATTACAGGAGTTAGGACTGTAGGTAACACAGGGTGCCTTGAAGTGGCCTTGCAGCTTACGCATGCGTTTACAAATTTGTGCTAACTAAACCCCTGTTTTTAACGCACACTGTTAGACAGGTTAATTCAGTTTGTAAGCAGACTGGTCGATGATTTGAGCTGAGAGTTTCACTTTTGACACATTTTTGGGACCATTGACATTTATACAGCGATCAGTGCTATAAAAATGCACTGATTACTGTCTAAATGTCCCTGGTAGGGAAGGAGTTAACACTAGGGGGCAATCAAGGGGTTAAATGTGAGTTCCCTCAGTGTGTTCTAACTGCATGGGGATAGGACTGAGTAAGAGAGGAGACATATCATTGTTCCTAATATTTACTAGGAACAAACGACATGTCTCCTATCCCCTGACAGCACAGGGATTTGTGTGTTTTACACACAAATCCCCGTGCTGGAGCTCGTACACGTGATCGCCCGTGGCCGACGGTGATCCGGCGGCGCGCGCGCCCTCTGGGGGCTCTTAAAGGGCCGATGTACCCACACGGGATTTTGCGCACCTGTGCCACTTTGCTGACATATATCGGTGCGAGCCGGTCGGCAAGTGGTTAACTACAGTTTTAATGAATGAGTCCATTTGTTGGGTGTCAAGTTTGAGATTTGCACGTTAGATGCTCTTGCATTCCAAGGAATGGAATTAGCTGCATTTTTTTTTTTTATGGTTTTGACAGCTCCAAATTTTAATCCTGAAAAAGATCCATGTTCTATAGTCTATGCCCCCTAAGCGGAAACCAAAGACAGGAAAATCCATGGCCCCTCCGCTCTGTGCCAACATACAGCTTAACTTGCAATAATCAGATTTCAATTGCCAAAAACCTTGTTCCCAACCTAAGCCAAATATTCAGTGAGCAGGCACGGCGCTGATTAGTTTACTATCAACTATAATGGATTTGGTGGAAGGAAGTCACTTGTAAGCATTTTTTTTTTTAAAGATTGGAAAATGAAAATAGGGATTTGTTAGATGAGGCAAAACGAGCATAACGCACCGAAAGATCAGCAATAATGTAGCATAACCCAAGCATGCAATACAACGGCTGGATCTGCTGCACAGTCTATCAAATGCTTCAAATTGTTCCTATATTGGTGGAACAGTCCTGATTGTGGCTGCATTCCCACCTCTGCGCTTCCTAAACGTGCTGCAAAATACATAAAAATGTGCGTGTTTTGCTACACGTTTGGAAACACGCTACAAAAGCGCTGCGATCAACGGGATCATTAATTGTTAATGCCACCCCAAGTAGGAGTAGCATACGAGTGGTTGTCCCACGATAGAATGCACTACAACGGCACCAAAAAACGCTCACTGAAAAAACGCCCAACGCTCCATGAAAAGGTTCTGGAGCTACTTTAGGGTGTTTCTCACAAGTAGGGAAGCCCCAGGCACGACATTCGTTAAGAGCCCTTTCACATCGGGCCGCCCATAGCGTCGGCGGTAAAACGCGGCTATTTTTAGCGGCGTTTTACCGGCGGATTAGCGGCGCATTTCGGCCACTGGCGGGGCGCTTTTACCCCCCGCTAGGGCCGAGAAAGGGTTAAAACCACCCGCAATGCGCCACAATAGCGCCGGCGGTATCCCAGCGCTGCCCCATTGATTTCAATGGGGAGCAGCGGTGGAGGAGCGGTAAACACACCGCTCCTTCCCCGCTCGAAAGAAGCTGCTGGCAGGACTTTTTTCCCCGTTCTGCCAGCGCAGCGCTCGGGTGTGAAAGCCCTCGGGATTTCACACCGGAGACAATGCTGCAGCTGTTTGAGGGCGGATTGCAGGCGCTATTTTTAATGCTATAGCACCTGCAAAACGCCCTTGGTGTGAAAGGGGTCTTCCACGTTATAAAAGGGCAAAAAGACGCGAGTGGGAACGTGCGTTCCCACTATGTTCAGGCAGGGCTGCTATTAGAAAAATGGGCCCTATACAGCCAACTTGACAGGGCCCCCACCCAAATAAACACAGTTTACTATGCTTCAGTTATGAATGAACACAGTGGGGGATTGATACCGATCATGCGTGTTCATTCAGGAAAGGAAGTGGCTGGTAATTATTAGACATGTGCAATTTGTTTCATTCTGAATTCATTTTTTAGCGAATTTCGACAAATTTGTTAATTCGGAAATATCCGAATTAACTAAAAGCCCCTTTAACAAATTTATAAGAATATTCGAAAATTTGTAAATTCGTACATTCGTAAATTTGTACACTCGTAAATTCGTACATTCGTAAATTAGTAAATTTGTAAATTCGGAAATCTGAAATAATAACTAACTAATAGTAACTTAACTATTACTAACTATTAAATTATAGGTATTGTAATATCCTTTCGAATTTGGCTGTTAGTGAAGGTAACAAATACAAATTTATCCGAAGTTACGAATTATCCGAAATAACGAATGCCGTATCCAAACGAATAGAACGTAATGAATTACTAATAATAAATAACAATAATAATAAAAACTTTTTATTATTATTATTTATTAGTAATTTGTTCCATTCCATTTGTTTAGATGCGGCATTCGTTATTTCGGATAATTCGTAGCTTCGAATAAATTTGTATTTGTTACGTTCACTAACAGCCAAATTTGAAAGGAAATTACAATACCTATAATTTAATAGTTACTATTTCAGATTTTCTATTTTTCGGGTTTTCGAATTTCCAAATATCCAAATTTTCTAATTTACGAATGGACGAATTTATGAATTTACGAATGTGCAAATGTACGAATTTACTAATTGCGATCCTAACAAATGACCCAAAAAACGAAAAAAAAATCCCAAAACGAATGAAACGAAAACGAACACATTTTTTGGCAGTGCGCATGTCATTGTAAATACGACATACAGTGGGTAGAGAAAAGAATAACCCCCTCCGGCCTCAACCCAACCCCACCGCCACACACACGTTTTGTTGCTTTGCAGCCTGAAATGAAGACAGTTTTTGTTTTATCCAGCTATGTTATAACATCCAAGTGAAAGATATAACACCGACATGTCAGCAAAAAAATAAGAATAAAATAAAAAACAGAAGCACTAAGTTGGAAAAAGGATCACCCCCCTCTTGTGTCAGTACTTTGTTGAACCACCTTATGCTTTATTTTCAATATTTTTATTGATTTAAAGCAAAAATATAAACAATCAAAACGGAGAAATGACATTGGTTGCCATAGGTAAAATAACAGTATAAAATCAGTGTAATAACATGGAAGATTGACCAAAGAGAGAGAGAATCCTATGGGGTAAGATACGTTTGGATTTCCGTAGATAGAACAAACCAAATAACACAGCGTTCCAGAAGTCTCAAAAGAATTTACAGTGAAGAGGATTCTGTTATGCCGCGTACACACGAGCGGACTTTATGGCAGACTTGGTCCGGAGGACCGGAGTCCGTCGGACAATTCAATCGTGTGTGGGCTCCAGCGGACTTTTTTTTTCCAAAAAGTTCGACGGACCTAGAAATCTTTCCGACGGACTCGAGTCCGGTCGAAAAGTCCGCTCGTCTGTATGCTAGTCAGACGGACAAAAACCCACGCTAGGGCAGCTATTATCTACTGGCTATGAACTTCCTTGTTTTAGTCCGGTCGTACGTCATCACGTACGAATCCATCGGACTTTGGCTGATCGTGTGTAGGCAAGTCTGTTAAAGTCTGTTCATTCGGAAAGTCCGACGGAAAGTCCGTCGAAAAGTCCGCCAGACCTAGTCCATCGAAAAGTCCGCCCGTGTGTACGCAGCCTTATTGAAACTTCTCATTACCACCAGAGGTATGCCATCCGGTAATATACACCCCAGATCTGGCAGAGAGCAGCATATTTTCCTCAAAAATTTGACGGTATTTTGCCCCATTCCTTCTATCCCGACAAGTGCTTCAGTCCCTGCTGCAGAGAAACACCTCCCATAACGGGGTATTACCACCCCCATAACACGATAATACCACCTCAATGCTTTATTGTAGGACTGGTGTTATTTGGATGGTGAGCTGTATTGGATTTCCGCCAGACATATCGTTTGGTGTTGAGGCCAAATAATGAAATTTTAGTCTCATCTGACCATACCACCTTTTCTCCATGTGGCCTCAGAATCTTCAAGGTGCGTTTTGGCAAAGCTATGACTGCAGGTGGCCCTTCTTGAAAAGTGGGCTTGTTCTTGCAACTCTCCAATACAAGCCACATTTGTGGATAATTTGGGACTTTGTTGTCCCATGCACAGAATGACAACTCTTTGTCATAAATTCCTGCAACTGCTTTAGAACTGAGTAGGCCTCTTGGTAGCCTCTCTCACCAGTTTCCTCCAGGCTCTTTCATCTAGTTTGGAGGGACGTCCTGATCTAAGGAGGGTCTGTGTTGTACCAAATACCTTCTACTTCTTAATAATAGACATCACTGTGCTTCTAGGCATTGATAAAGCCTTTGAAATGTTTTTGTATCCATCTCCTGACTTGTGCCTGTCCACAGCTTTATCCCGGAGATCTTTATCCCGGAGACAGTGCCTTGCCACCCTTAGGTGATTGTTTGCTTCAGTTGAGCTAATCAAAATGACCACAGCTGATCACAGTTGAAAGTCTAATGGCTTTGTGTGCCATTGAGAAAGTTATTAGCTACATCTCATTGCGTTTACAAGTCATTTTTAGGAGGGGTGATACTTTTTCCAACTCAGTGATTCTGTTTTTTATTTTTTTTATTTTTTTTTCCTGACATGTTGGTGTTATATCTTTCACTTGGATGTTATAAGTCGCACTGAGTAAATACAGCTGGATAAAACAAAAACGGTGTCTGATTCTTCAATGGGCTTAGGGTGCCTAGCGTCGGCATCTTAACTAAGGAAACTGCACATGCTGGAGCCACCCTGCGCTTTATGAATGGTCCTGCAGTCTTCTGGGACCTGTGATATGTCCCAGAAGGCTGCGGGCACAGGGAGGGGCAGGGGAGAACTTTTGCTTGTATCTCCTAGGCCAGTGATGGCGAACCTTGGCACCCCAGATGTTTTTGAACTACATTTCCCATGATGCTCATCTACACTGCAGAGTGCATGAGCATCATGGGAAATGTAGTTCCAAAACATCTGGGGTGCCGAGGTTCGCCATCACTATCCTAGGCGATCTGGGTGGAAGTGGGTACCTGTCAAAACCAGGTACCCCCACCCAAAAAAAATATATATAAGTACCAAATATTAAAGAGGAGGGGTGAGGAAAACACACTACTAACTACTTGGGATGCAGACACTGCAACTTTCCTCTTCAGAACACTGAAAGTGGACCGGATGTTTATAATGAACTAGACTGTCCCATTCAGAATCAGTCTGCATAATTCTGGTAAAACAGAGAGCTATCTCTTTACAGTAATTAAAGGTGGGAATCTGCTACAAAGTTTGTTAAAATCCCTGCAATTAGCAATAGCCGCCAGCAGTGATCATTGTTTTCTGATGGATGGGAAATCTCCCACTTTCAAAATACAATAGCGCAGCGGGAGGGATTCCCCCATCAACACTAATGCCCCGTACACACGGTCGGACTTTGATCGGACATTCCGATAACAAAATCCATGGATTTTTTCCGACGGATGTTGGCTCAAACTTGTCTTGCATACACACGGTCACACAAAGTTGTCGTTCTGAACGCGGTGACGTAAAACACGTACGTCGTGACTATAAACGGGGCAGTAGCCAATACCTTTCGTCTCTTAATTTATTCTGTGCATGCGTGGCACTTTGTGCGTCGGATTTGTGTACACACGATCGGAATTTCCGACAACGGATTTTGTTGTCGGAAAATTTTATAGCCTGCTCTCCAACTTTGTGTGTCGGAAATTCCGATGGAAAATGTGTGATGGAGCCCACACACGGTCGGAATTTCCGACAACAAGGTCCTATCACACATTTTCTGTCGGAAAATCTGACCGTGTGTGCAGGGCATAACTGTGTTAATGGGGGAATCAAGCCATTTTCTTTTTTTTCAACCAGTGGTTGAAGAAAAGAAAATTGCATAACGTATGGCCTGCCAACAGAGAATGTGGTACCATATACCTGGCTGTGCTGCCTGGCAGAGGTCCATGAATCACATAAGAAAAAAAAATAAGAATCCTCAGGCAGTTTAAACAGCTCATCTAGGTGTATTTCATCTGTGTATATTTAGTCATTTGCCTGGAGTTCAGATTTAATAATGCAGTGCATAATAAACTTTGATATATTTTCATATGTTTTCTTACCGGTGTGCCTTTAAGCCAAAAGCAATCCATTTATAATATATATTTTCTGTTTTCACAGTCCCTCTCTTGTGTAATTATTGTTGCTGATGCATTGTGCCGGACTCCCGTTTGCGTATTCAATTAATCTCGCAATGGAATTCCGGGAGGTTGCTCTTAATGAAAGAAGAGTTCTACAGACTAAACACAATGTTCTACAGGCACCTGCGGGGAAAGCACATTACAAGAGCCTCTGTAATGAGTCAAAAACATCTGCCTGTAGGTCAGCGTAGAAGTGATGAGGCTCGGTGTAGACCGTTCACCAGATAATGCAGGCAGTTCATTCAGCGTCTCATTGTCCGGAAGATGCTCACACTGGGGACACACAATTGACAGATTGCTAAGGAAAAAGGGAGCTGAATTTTTTTTTTTTTCAAAAGAGACCCTGTTGCCAGATTATTGATTTAAGCCACAATCTTTCCATAAAGGTATATGTGCCTTTAATTAATTTAACCTCTTGCTTACTGGGCATTTAAACCCCCCTTCCTGCCCAGAGCAATTTTCAGCTTTCAGCGCTGTCGCACTTTGAATGACAATTGCGCGGTCATGCTACACTGTACTCAAATGAAATTTTTATCATTTTTTTTTACACAAATAGAGCTTTCTTTTGGTGGAAATTAATCACCACCTGGGTTTTTATTTTTTGCTAAACAAACAAAAAAAGACAGAAATTTTTGAAAAAAAAAAAAAAAACATGTTTCATAGTTTGTTATAAAATTTTGCAAACGGGTTATTTTTCTCCTTCATTGATATTCGCTTATGAGGCTGCACTTATGGGCACTGATGAGGCTGCACTTATGGGCACTGATGAGGCTGCACTGATGGGCACTGATGGGCTGCACTGATAGGCACAGATAAGGAGACACTGATGGGCACTGGTAAGACAGCACTGATGGGCCCTGATGGGTGGCACTAATGGGTGGCACTGGTAGGTGGTATTGGTAGGCAGCTCTGGTGATGATGCACTGATTGGTGATTTATAGGCGGAACTGTGGGCACTGATAGGTGACACTGTGGGCACTGATAGGTGACACTGTGGGCACTGATGGGTGGTACTGTGGGCACTGGTGGGCACTGGTAGGTGATGCTGGTGGGCACAGAAGCCTCTGCAGAGGCTCTCCGTGATCGGGACCGACGTCCCTCTTGCAGCTGCCAGTGATCGTCTTTTTTGTAGCGTGGGGAGAAAAAATAGCCGATTACCGACTCTGTTTACATCACATGATCAGCTGTCATTGGCTGACAGCTGATCACGTGGTAAGGGGTCTGGATCGACCCCTTACTCTGATCTGTGATCAGCCAAGTCTCGTAGACTCGCTGATCACAGGGCACGCAGGCCGCTCAAGCATGGGAGGACGTCCATGGACGCCCTCCTGGCAAATTAAGTTCGCGCTGCAGCCGTCTTTCGGCTATAATGTGGACGGGAAGTGGTTAAGGTATGTTATTTACAGTACCTAGAAACTCCTCCCTTGTGTGGTGATCCAAAGAATTGTGAGACCTCTATTGGGTGCCACCATCTTGGATGTGATATCTGCAGCCCCAGCAGGCTTAGAGCTGCCAGTCAAGAGACATTCTATAGGAATTGGGGTGGTTCTGGTGCAAACTGTAGTTCAAATGATGCCAGAAAACAAGAGTCTGTGTTATGGTAATGGGTGTGGATCAGGGGAGAGCAAAAACCTTGCAAGATGGATGGTGATATCCAGGGGTGAAGAAGAAACGGTCCATAACTCAGGGCAGGCCTCTTCAGGATAGCAGAAGCACGCTCCAAAACATGTAGAAAAAGGGTAAAGAAAGAAGTGATTTCTAAGTATGAACTGTAGAAACTTTATAGTACAATAAATAAAAACGCTCACATTGAGGTTACAAATGATCAGCATGAGGAAAATCCTGCAGGCGCCTTCTTCTTTACCCTTTTAAGAGACATTCTACAGCAACCTTTCTTAACATTTACCATTGAGGAACCCTTGCAATAATATTCAGGTCATATGGATGTGGTACGTAAGCCACACCATGTTGGTGGTTATGGTTAATAAGAGGTATTTCCCTTACACTTGGGCTCAGTGGAACGAATGTTCCTTACATTAGTGGTCAGTGAAAAGAATGCCACTTATATTGGTGGTCAGTCTGAAGAATGCCCCCTATATTAGTTATCAGTGTGAAGAATGTTCCTTACAGGTCTGTGTGAAGAATGATCCTTTACATTGGTGATCAATGGGAAGGATGCCCCTTACATTGGTGGCCAGTGTGAAGAATGATCCTTATATCAGTGGCAAGTGGGAAATATGCTTCTCACATTGGTGGTAGGAGTGAAGAATGCCCCTTACATTGGTGGTCAGTGCGACGAATGCTCATTACATCGGTGGTAGGAGTGAAGAATGCCCATTACATTGGTGGTCAGTGGGAAGAATGCTCATTAAATAATCATTAGTTCCAGTTCCATGCAAGTACCATCAGGTGGGGGTTTAATCAACCACAGCTCAAGAACCCCTAGCCATCTCTGGAGGAACCCTATAGTTCCATGGAACTCTGGTAGAGAAAGGCTACCTTAAACTGTATGTCAGTGGAAAAGTACCCCCTTACATTAGTGGTCATTGTAGGTGGGAGACAAGTCTGCCACTGCACAAAAAGCCCCTACCAACCTCTGGAGGAACTCACGGCTTCCATGGAACCTTGGTTTTAAAAGACTGCTCTACAGTATCCAAACAACAAAAATATTAGCCCGAGGGACTTGTAATGAGTCACACCTCAAACAGGTATATAAAAAACATTTATTAACATACATTTAAAAACAAAACATAATGCAATAATTGAATAGATTCTGTAGATGCTCTACAGTATACCCCTTCACTCCTTCAACAGCCCAAAAATTATGCAGGGAGGGGAGCGGTGAGGGAGCTGGATCAGCACAGACAGTAATTATAAAGGTCAAAGTAATGTGGCGCTGACCTTTATGACGATACTTATTAGGGTGGGTGAGGCCACCTCATATGTTGGCAGCTTCTCTATATTTCTGTTCTGGTGCCCTTGATTCTGTGGGAACTTGGTTGTGCGCATTAGTTCTGTAATACAGACAGTAATTAGACACTCCCAGAAGAGGAGAGGGACTGTGCTAGGAAATTGGCTCTTTCTGGAGTAGTCACATTTTAAGCTAATGAATAAAAATTCATGTATGGAAAGGAAGAAAAGCGCAAGAATTCATCCTAAAATGCTTGGAAAGAGAGCAACACAAAGACATGGATTATGTTAATGTAAATATAAATCCTGAAAACTAACAGCAGCATTCTACTGTAGGCGATTATTGGCAGGCTCCATGAGTAACAAACAAAACAAGAAAAACAACATATGCATTTGTTACTACTTCTACTACAAATTATTAACCAACCTGCAGAATTAAATATTTGCAACATTCACTATAGAATCTATTACTATAAAACAAATAAATATATACATAAATTATATATACCTTTTTTTATACATATATACCGTATATATACCGTATATATATATATATATATATATATATATATATATATATGTATATATATATATACACTATATAAAAAAGTATTGGGCCGCCTGCCTTTACACGCACATTAATTTTAACGGCATCCCTGTCTTATGCCCCGTATACACGGTCGGATTTTCTGATGGAAAATGTCCGATCGGAGCGTGTTGTCGGAAATTCCGACCGTGTGTGGGCTCCATCGGACATTTTCCATCGGATTTTCCGACACACAAAGTTGGAGAGCAGGAGATAAAATTTTCCGACAACAAAATCCGTTGTCGGAAATTCCGATCGTGTGTACACAAACCCGACGGACAAAGTGGCACGCATGCTCATAATAAATAAAGAGATGAAAGCTATTGGCCACTGCCCCGTTTAGAGTCCCGACGTACATGTTTTACGTCACCGCGTTTAAAACGATCGGATTTTCCGACAACTTTGTGCGACCGTGTGTAGACAAAACAAGTTTGAGCCAACATCCGTCGGAAAAAATCCTAGGATTTTGTTGTCGGAATGTCCGACCGTGTGTACGCCCTATAAGACTGGATTCACACCTATGCAGTTTTAGTGCTTTTTGCATTTTGCAGATTTGCACTACAGAACGTGTTCCATAGGAAACCATGTTAAATGGACTATAGTGCAAATCTGCAAAATGCAAAAAGCACTAAAACTGCATAGGTGTGGATCCAGCCTTAGTCCGTAGGGTTCAATATTGAGTTGGCTCACCCTTTGCAGCTATAACAGCTTCATCAGTGTCTGACCTCACAAAAGCGCTTCTAGAAGAATGGTCAAACATTCCCATAGACACACTCCTAAACCTTGTAGACAGCCTAAACACGCTCATCCATGTATTTATGGACCTTGTTGGGGTTGGGCTTGGTCCCTTAGTTCCGGTGGAGGGAACTCTTAAGGCGTCAGCATACCAAGACATTTTGGACAATTTCATGCTCCCAATTTTGTGGGAACAGTTTGGGGGGTGGTTCCTTCCTGTTCCAACATGACTGCGCAACAAAGCAAGGTCTATAAAGACATGGATGAGCGAGTTTGTGGTGGATGAACTTAATTGGCTTGCACAGAGTCCTGCCCTCAACCCAATGGAACACCTTTGGGATGATTTAGAGTGGAGAGTGGAGAGCCAGGCCTTCTTATCCACATCAGTGCCTGACCTCACAAATGCGCTTCTGAAAGAATGGTCATACATTCCCCATAGACACGCTTCTAAACCTTGTGGACGGCCTTCCCAGAAGAGTTGAAGCTGTTATAGCTGCAAAGGGTGGGCCAACTCAGTATTGAACCCTACGGACTAAGACTGGGATGCCATTAAAGTTCATATGCATGTAAAGACAGGCATCCCAATACTTTTGGTAATATAGTGTATATGCCACCCCATGCCAAGGCTGTATACACACATAGGGAAGGGGTTAATACAGATCTGCTTTTTTGAAGCTCCTGCTGATATTTTAAGTGTGCTTTTTTTGCCACAAAAAATAATACTGAATACCCTATAATTCTCAGCGGTGAACATTCTACCATCCAACGTTCAAGTAGATTGAGATTTCTTCCCACATGAAGATTTTATTGACTCTTGTTTCTTTATAAAGTTGTATTTTTCATTTTACAATGTATATCTGCCATGTGAGATGGATTGGCTTATAGAAGCCCCGACTTTCCATGACAATAAAAGCATATTTCAAACACAATAAAACACCAAGTTTTTTTTTGTAAGACGGAGAATAAAATGATTGCAATGTGCAGTGCAGAATCACTTTGTTTGATGGCATGAGTTCACAAAGCGACTCTACATAGTGAGATGGTTCGATGGGATAAATCTTTACGAAGGCGAACGAGTCATACATTTCACGGGAAGAATATCCAAAATGCTCCCAGCATTGTTAACTTGACAGGGGAAAAAAAAATTCAACCTGCTTGAAGAAAAGCTTCTTACTACAATTAAGGAAATATATTTTTTTATGAATATTTTCGTCAAGATAGAAGTTGGGAGTCATTCCCTCCCACCCAACCAACTACCATTTCAGTCTGTCCTTATGGGACCCACCAGGGTGCCTCTTCCAGGATTGAAGTCTTGTGATCGACCACTGCAGTTTGAGCCCACTGATGACCAGTCTTGTTGCTCCCCTTCATCATGACATCATCCGGCTGCCATGAAAACCTTAAAACCCTAAAGACCCCACTAATAGATAGTGTCCCACCAATGAAAAGTGTCCCTATCATTAGAAAGCAACTTGTAGACCCAAAGAAGGACCCTCTCTTCCTGCAGGGTCTACAAGTTGGTCCTACAGGACCAAAGATGTCATATGACCACGGATTCAAGTAAGTATTTGGGTCAATTCATTATTTGTTTTTTTAATACTGGGGTAATTAGGTAAAGAGGATGTTGGGATAAAGGTTAGTGGGGACACTCACATGCAGAGGCGGCTCTCTAATTAGACAAATTAGGCGGTCGCCTAAGGCCTCGCACTCACAGGGGCCTCGCGGCCGCCTAATTTGCCTGTTCTCAATCACTGAAGTTGACGCTGGCGGCTCCGCCTACCCCCACTGGGACTTTGTGGCTTAGGAGCTGATGGACAAATCAGATACTGCCCACAGCCTGAAGAATAGCTGCCTCATCAGGGAGCGTCCCAGTCCGTGGGGCCTCATGTGTAAGTTTTGCCTAAGGCCTCACAAAGCCTAGAGCCGCCTCTGCTCACATGTCCTCACTCTGTAAAGCGTCACCAGTGGCGTAGCTAGCACATCTGGCCCTCGGGGTTAGTCTTTTTTTTTTTTTACCCCCCCAAGAAAAATGGTAAGTGGCAATATAGCGACACCACGCCAAAACCATGGGTGTGGTCAGATTGCATCAACAGTGGGAGGGGCTTAAAGTGCCATATGCTTTAATGACTGTGTCACAAGCGAATATGTAACAGACAATGCAAACCTCAGTACACTCATTTTAATAAAATAAAACGGTTCTATTGCATAACCTTTACTTACTACACACAGCTAACTTTAACCACTTGCTGACCGGCTCACGCCGATACGTCGGCAAAGTGGCACAGGTTCACAAAACGCCACTGCATCATCGCCGGCTAGCGGGCGCGCATGCCGGCCATGCGCCACGGGAGCGTGCCCGCGGGTCCCGCAGACTCGACGTCCGCCCGTGGCCCGTGATCGTGGCACAGAGAGGCAGAACGGGTAGATGACTAAGTAAACATTCATTTCCCTGTTCTGCCTAGCAACATGACAGGGATCTACTGCTCCCAGTGATCAGGAGCAGTGATCTCTGTCATGTTCTAGTGAGCCCATCCCCCCTACAGTTAGAACACACTGAGGGAACACACTTAAAGCGGGGTTCCACCCAAATTTTGAACAATATCTGTATGTATTCTCTTCCTTGCCTAGATGCTGACATGCCATTTAAAAAAATTTAAATCGCCGTAATTACCTTTTATTTTTCTATTCTTCTTTGCACTTCCTGGTTCTCCTCCCGTGGGAGTAGGCGTGTTTCTAGCCTCTCCCAGACTCCTGGGAGCTAGTCTCAGGCTTCCCAGGATGCCACTGAGCATGTGCGGGAACGAGCAATGAATGCTGGGAGCACAGCATTCACCACATCCAGGAAATAAATGCTTGTGGGCTTCAAATGCCCACAATTAAGATGGAAACCGCCTGCAGTGAATAATATAAGTTATTCTTTCCAACGAAATCTGACACAGGCGGACATATTACACACAATATGTGAGTATGTAATGCTGAGAAGAAAAGCTTGTGAATGAACTAAAATAAAAAAAAAACGATAGATAGGTGGACCCCCGCTTTAACCCCTTGATCGCCCCCTAGTGTTTAGCCCTTTCCCTGCCCGTGACATTTACACAGTAATCAGTGCATTTTTATAGCACTGATCGCTGTATAAATGCCAATGGTCCCAAAATAGTGTCCAAAGTGTCCAATCTGTCTGCCGCAATCACGATAAAAATCGCACATCGCCTCCATCACTAATAAAATAATAGTAATAATAAAAATGCCATAAATCTATCCCCCATTTTGCGCAAACCAATCAATATACGCTTATTGCGATTTTTTTTTTTTTTACCAAAAATATGTAGAAGAATGCATATTGGCCTAAACTGAGGAAGAAATTTGTTTTTTTATACTTTTTTAGATATTTATTATAGCAAAAAGTAAAGAATATTGCTTTTTTTTCAAAATTGTCCCTCTTTTTTTGTTTATAGCGCAAAAAATAAAAACCGCAGAGGTGATCAAATACCACCAAAAGAAAACTCTATTTGTGGGGGAAAAAGTTTGTTAGTTTGGGTACAACGTCGCACGACCACACAATTGTCAGTTAAAGCGACGCAGTGCCGTATCGCAAAAAGTGGCTTGGTCAGGAAGGGGGTAAATCCTTCCGGGGCTGAAGTGGTTAAAGTGATATTAAAGTCTTGCTTTTTTTTTTCTTTCTAAATAATAAACTTGTTATACTTACATGCTCTGCATACTGGTTTTAACAGAGCAGCTTGGATCCTCCTCTTTCCGGGTCCCTCGCCGGCACCCCTGGCCCCTCCCTCAGCTTGCTATGGGGGCGCCCAAGCAGGCGCGCTCCCGAGCCGCAGCTCTGTGTTTCCATGCACACACGGAGCCATGGCTCGACTCTGCCCCCTCCGTCTTCTGATTGGCTCACTGGCTGTGATTCACAGCAGTGGGAGCCAATGGCTCCCGCTGCTGCCAAAAGCCAATCAGGAGTGCGAGTCCCCCAACAGCCAAGGCTCTCGTGGACATCGCTGGATTAGGTAAGGGGGCTCAGGTAAGTATTAGATGGGGCTGGGTAGGGGGGGAGGGGGGTAGTTGCCTTTACAACTACTTTACCAAAGAATCTTCTGTGTTTAGAATGCAGTAGTCAGGAGTAGCAAATGTAAAACACAGTGAGGGAAATTTATCAAAACTGGTGCAGTCAGTTCAGCTTTAAAAATGAAAGCTATGAGCCGAATGGTTGCCATGCACAGATGTTCCAAATTCTGTCTGCTCCAGTTTTGATAAATCCCCCTAAGGGCTCATTCAGACAGGCACTGAGACAGGTCCTGTCTGCTGAGCCACTTTTTGCTGCATCTGCATCCACCAGAGAGCTTCACCTATAGAAGTGGGGGCACAGATCCGAATACAGACACTGTGCCTTCCGATACATACATCCCTTCCTGTCTGCATGTCAAATTTTGAAATTCCCCTATGTCCATGCAGCTGCTGTGTCCCAATTGACTTTGACTGGACTGCCTG
This sequence comes from Lithobates clamitans, assembly GCA_037952925.1. Lineage (NCBI taxonomy): Eukaryota > Metazoa > Chordata > Amphibia > Anura > Ranidae > Lithobates > Lithobates clamitans. Next base: position 523,737 of record JBBGZY010001119.1, read on the forward strand.
CACAGGGATGCCCGAGTAATCAAACATCGCCGGTCACTCAGTTCTCAGTGCTTTAGAGGAGGAAAAGAAAAAAAAAAATATTCTGAACCAAATGGTGTACTAAAATATTTACAAGTGCCCATGAAATGCAGCCTTACCAGTGCCAATTAAATGCAGCCTTACCAGTGCCCATGAAATGCAGCCTTACCAGTGCCCATGAAATGCAGCCTTACCAGTGCCCATGAAATGCAGCCTGACCTGTGCCAATGACTCCTGGTCCCTGGCCCTGTTGTGGCTTTGCTGGTCTGACTCCTCTCCTCTTCTCTTCCGTCCGTTGCAGGGACTTGGACTTGGAGTGAGGTGGTGACCAATGCTTGTACACTATAGGTTTGCAGCAGCAGGTGAGCAGGCCCAGTGCGCAGAGCAACATGTAATGTCGGCATGCCTTAGGTTGGCCTGGTCAATATTTGCTCCATAAGATGCAGAGACATTTTCCCCCACTTTTTTTGGGGGGGTGCGTCTTATGGAGCGAAAAATGCGGTATGTTGATTTTCAGTCTATTACCCATATTTGCATATGTATGATGCTCTGTATCACTTTGGGATATATCATGATTAACTCCCTAAAGCCACTAGGCTCCTTTTGTATCTTTTTTGCATGCTTTTGTCCAGAGCTTTCTTTTCAGAGGGAACATGGGGAAATGCAGTTCCAGCCCCTCCAGCACTGAATGTATGTAATGACAAGATATGTAATGACAAGGTGTGCTGAGGTGTGCCGGAGAGTATTTTAATGCTGGCTGATGGGGGATGTATTGTTGCTGAAGGGGATCTATTTTTGCATGGTGGTCTATTGTTGCTGGAGAGGTCTTTTGTTGCTGGTGGAGAATCTATTGTTGCTTGGGGGTCAATAGTTGCTGGAAGAGATCTACTGTTGAGAGAGGGGGTCTATTATGGCTAGCTGCTCTAGAGTCTATTGATGCTGGCTGCTGGGAGACCTTTTGTTGCTGCTGGGGTGGTATTTTGTTGTAGGGGTCCATTGTTGCTGGGGGAGAGGGGGGGGGGTTTATTGCTGTTGGCTATGGGGGATCTACAGTTGTGCTCATAAGTTTACATACCCTGGCAGAATTTATGATTTCTTGGTCATTTTTCAGAGAATATGATTGTTAACACAAAAACTTTTCTTTCACTCATGGTTGGTGTTTGGCTGAAGCCATTTATTATCAATCAACTGTGTTTACTCTTTTTAAATCATCACTACAGAAATTACGCAAATGACCCTGATCAAAAGTTTACATACCCTGGTGAATTTGGCCTGATAACATGCACACAAGTTGACACAAAGGGGTTTGAATGGCTATTAAAGGTAACCATCCTCACCTGTGATGTTTTCTTGTACTTAGTGTGTGTGTATAAAAGGTCAATGAGTTTCTGGACTCCTAACAGACCCTTGCGTCTTTCATCCCGTGCTGCACTGACGTTTCTGGATTCTGAGTCATGGGGAAAGCAAAAGAATTGGTAAAGGATCTGCGGGAAAAGGTAGTTGAACTGTATAAAACAGGAAAGGGATATAAAAAGATATGCAAGGAATTTAGATTGCCAATCAGCAGTGTTCAAACTCTAATCAAGAAGTGGAAAATGAGGGGTTCTGTTGAAACCAAACCATGGTCAGGTAGACCAACTAAAATATCTGCCACAACTGCCAGGAAAATTGTTCGGGATGCAAAGAAAAACCCACAAATAGCTTCAGGTGAAATACAGGACTCTCTGAAAACATGTGGTGTGGTTGTTTCAAGATGCACAATAAGGAGGCGCTTGAAGAAAGATGGGCTGCATGGTCGAGTCTCCAGAAGAAACCCATTACTACGCAAATGCTGCAAAGTATCCCGCTTACAATACGCCAAACAGCACAGAGACAAGCCTCAAACCTTCTGGCACAAAGTCATTTGGAGTGATGAGACCAAAATTGAGCTTTTTGGCCACAACCATAAATTCTTCATTTGGAGAGGAGTCAACAAGGCCTATGATGAAAGGTACACCATTCCTACTGTGAAACGTGGAGGTGACTCGCTGATGTTTTGGGGATGTGTGAGCTACAAAGGCACAGGAAATTTGGTCAAAATTGATGTCAAGATGAATGCAGTATGTTATCAAAAAATACTGGAGGAACATTTCCATTATACAGCCAGGAATCTGCGCATGGGACGTACTTGGACATTCCAACATGACAATGATCCAAAACACAAGGCCAAGTCCACCTGTCATTGGCTACAGCAGAATAAAGTGAAGGTTCTCGAGTTCTGGAGTTCAGTCTTCTGACCTCAATATCATTGAGCCACTCTGGGGAGATCTCAGATGTGCAGTTCATGCAAGACAGCCCAAGAATTTACAGGAACTGGAGGCTTTTTGCCAAGAGGAATGGGCAGCTTTACCATCTGAGAAGATAAAGAGCCTCAAATACCACAAAAGACTTCAAGCTGTCATTGATGTTAAAGGGGGCAATACATGGTATTAAGAACTGGGGTATGTAAAAGTTTTATCAGGGTGATTTGGGTAGTTTCTGTTGTCATTGTGATTTAAAAAGAGTAAACACAGTTGATTGATAATAAATGGCTTCAGCCAAACACCAACCACGAGTGAAAGAAAAGTGTTTGTGTTATCATTCATATTCTCTGAAAAATGGCCAAGAAATCATTGATTGATAATTATAAGATCACTCCCATTCACATTCACTCTGCACATGGACACAGAAAAACAAACTGTTATTTCTTTATAATAACAAAAGGTAGGAATCTGCAACAAAGTTTGTTAAAATCCCTGCAATGTACATAGATCACCCAGAGGGGAAGGAGTTTTTTTCTTAACAAAAGTAGAGTTACTCTTTAGGCTTTAAGATAGATTTATATACAGTGCCTTGAAAAAGTATTCATACCCCTTGAAATTTTCCACATTTTGTCATGTTACAACCAAAAACGTAAATGTATTTTATTGGGATATTATGTGATGAACCAACACAAAGTGGCACATAATTGTGAAGTGGAAGGAAAATGATAAATGGTTTTCCAATTTTTTACAAAATAAATATGTGAAAAGTGTGGGGGGCATTTGTATTCAGCCCCCCTGAGTCAATACTTTGTAGAACCATCTTTCACTGCAATTACAGCTGCAAGTCTTTTGGGGGATGTCTCTACCAGCTTTGCACATCTAGAGAGGGACATTTTTGCCCATTCTTCTTTGCAGAATATCTCAAGTTATGTCAGATTGGATGGAGAGCGTCTGTGAACAGCAATTTTCAAGTCTTGCCACAGATTCTCAATTGGATTTAGGTCTGGGCTTTGACTGGGCCATTCTAACACATGAATATGTTTAGCTCTAAACCATTCCATTGTAGCTCTGGCTGTATGTTTAGGGTCGTTGTCCTGCTGGAAGGTGAACCTCCGCCCCAGTCTCAAGTCTTTTGCAGACTTTAACATGTTTTCTTCTAAGATTGCCCTGTATTTGGCTCCATCCATCTTCCCATTAACTCTGATCAGCTTCCCTTTCTGTGCTGAAGAAAATGCTTACATGTTGGATGCTGGGGATGGTGTGTTCAGGGTGAAGTGCAGTGTTAATTTTCTGCCACACATATTGTTTTGCTTTTAGGTCAAAAAAGTAGAATTTTGGTGTCATCTGACCAGAGCACCTTCTTCCACATGTTTGCTGTGTCCCCTACATGGTTTATCGCAAACTGCAAATGGGACTTTCTATCAACAATGGCTTTCTTCTTGTCACTCTTCCATAAAGGTCAGATTTGTGGAGAACACGACTAATAGTTGTCCTGTGGACAGATTCTCCCACCTGAGCTGTGGATCTCTGCAGCTCCTCCAGAGTTACCATGGGCCTCTTGGCTCTTCTCTGATTAATGCTCTCCTTGCCCGGCCTGTCAGTTTAGGTGGACGGCCATGTCATGGTAGGTTTGCAGTTGTGCCATACTCTTTCTATTTTCGGATAATAGATTGAACACAGCTCCGTGAGATGTTCAAAGCTTGGGATATTTTTTTATAACCTAACCCTGCTTTAAACTTCTCCACGACTTTATCCCTGACCTGTCTGGTGTGTCCCTTGGCCTTCATGATGCAGTTTGTACACTAATAGGGCGTACACATGGTCGGACTTTGTTCGGACATTCTGACAACAAAATCCTAGGATTTTTTCCGACGGATGTTGGCTCAAACTTGTTTTGTCTACACACGGTCGCACAAAGTTGTCGGAAAATCCGATCGTTCTGAACGCGGTGACGTAAAACACGTACGTCGGGACTATAAACGGGGCAGTGGCCAATAGCTTTCATCTCTTTATTTATTCTGAGCATGCGTGGCACTTTGTCCGTCGGATTTGTGTACACACGATCAGAATTTCCGACAACAGATTTTGTTGTCGGAAAATTTTATCTCCTGCTCTCCAACTTTGTGTGTCGGAAAATCCGATGGAAGATGTCCGATGGAGCCCACACACGGTCGGAATTTCCGACAACACGCTCCGATCGGACATTTTCCATCGGAAAATCCGACCGTGTGTACGGGGCATAAGGCTCTCTAACAAACCTCTGAGGGCTTCTTAGAACAGTTGTATTTATACTGAGATTAAATTACACACAGGTGGACTCTATTTACTAATTAGGTGACTTCTGAAGGCAATTGGTTCCACTAGATTTTAGTTAGGGGTATCAGAGTAAAGGGGGCTGAATACCACGCTTTTCACATATTTATTTGTAAAAAAAATTTGCAAACCATTCATCATTTTCCTTCCACTTCACAATTATGTGCCACTTTGTGTTGGTCTATCACATAAAATCCAAATAAAATACATTTACGTTTTTGGTTGTAACATGACAAAATGTGGAAAATTTCAAGAGGTATGAATACTTTTTCCAGGCACTGTAAGGCAGTATAGTTCTTGCAGCATCCATTTTTATATCTCCTTTCATATATCCCAACAGCCATGACTTTTGCTCCTGGTCCCAGCTCACGGAATAGCTCTGTCACTATACATTTTCCTTATGCACAGGAAGCAGAGAGAATGCAGCATTTTTATACAGCAGCTTCTGGATCAGCTTACTGAAAATGATTTCTCTACCATATGCTGCAGTGTATTAATAGAGCCAGCTCCTGAACCTCCCACGTGTGGTCTTGGGCCCGATTCCATTTACATATTGTACTCTTATACTCAGCTATGAAATTCCTGCCATAGGGGAGAACAATACTTCATAGGCGGATGGCATTCTTGGTATATAGAGCATTGTGATCAGAATGACTAAAACCGATCCTTGTGCCGGTGAGTCACCGTGAGTCAACAGCGTGTAATTATGAAGAGGGGTAAATTAAAGGAGAACACCGGGGAAAGCCATCAATGCCAGAATACCTATCAAAACGCACATTATGTCTGCTGTGTGCGCATCTGCTATTCCGCTTTAGCCGTAGCTACATGTGAACGATGAATATTGCATACTGTATATCCATCCAGAGCCAGTGAGAGAGACTTACCTAATTAAAGGAAGTGAATGGAGGGGGAATTAAAGCAGATCTGTATTTTAAACGCTTCAGCCCCGGAAGATTTTACCCCTTTCCTGACCTGCGTTGCTTTAACTGACAATTGCGCGATCGAGCGACGTTGTACCCTAACAAAATTGACGTCCTTTTTTTCCCACAAATAGAGCTTTCTTTTGGTGGTATTTGATCACCTCTGCGATTTTTATTTTTTTGCGCTATAAACAAAAAAAGAGCGTCAATTTTGAAAAAAACGCATTATTTTTTACTTTTTGCTATAATAAATATCCCCCAAAAATATAGATTAAAAAAAAAAAACATTTCCTCAGTTTAGGCCGATATGTATTCTTCTACATATTTTTAGTAAAAAAAAATTGCAATAAGCGTATATTGATTGGTTTGCGCAAAAGTTATAGTGTCTACAAAATAGGGGATAGTTTTATGGCATTTTTATTTTTTATTTTTTATTAGTAATGGCGGCGATCTGCGATTTTTATTGGGACTGCGACATTATGGCGGACACATCGGACACTTTTGACACTATTTTGGGACCATTGTCATTTATACAGCGATCAGTGCTATAAAAATGCACTGATTACTGTGTAAATGACACCGGCAGTGAAGGGTTTAACCACTAGGGGGGCGATCAAGGGGTTAAGTGTGTCCTAGGGAGTGATTCTAACTGTGGGGGGGTGGGCTTCAAGTCACATGACAGCGATCACGGCTCCTGATGACAGGGAGCAGTGATCTCTGTCATGACACAAAGCAGAACGGGGAAATGCCTTGTTTACATGAGCCCTTCCCCGTTCTGCAGCTCTGTGACACGATCCCTCAGAGACCGTCAGACATCCAGTCCGCCGGTCTCGCGGGCACGGTCACACTGTACGTGGCGCGCGGGCGCCTGCTATCCCCGCCTCTTAAAGGGGACGTACAGGTATGTCCATTTGCCCACTGCTGCCATTGTGCCGACGTATATCGGCGTGCATCGGTCGGCAAGCGGTTAAAATCTAAAGTTTGGTGGTCTAGTGGAGATTTATTATCACATTTATCATTTATAAATGTTTTAAAGACACATTTTTTTTTACCTTCATGCATTCTTTGCATGAAGATAAAAAAAAATTCTGTTTGCAGCTCCCCCCCAGACCCCACCTAATGCTTACCTGAGCCCCCTCTTGATCCAGCAATGTCCACGAGAGCCTTGCCTCTCCGGGGACTCACACTCCTGATATTGGCTCCTTCTGCTGTCAATCACAGGTAGTGAGCCAATCAGGATACCGAGGGGGCGGGACCGCGCCATGGTCTAGTGTGTAAATGAACACACAGAGCCGCCGATCGAGGGTGTGCCTGCTTGCTGTGGGGGCACTAGGCAGGAGGGAGGGACCAGGAGCGCCGCCGAGGGACCAGAGAAGAAGAGGATCGGGGCTGCTCTGTGCAAAACCATTACACAGAGCAGGTAAGTATAACTTGTTTGTTATTTTTTTTTTTTTTTTTAAACAAGGCTTTATAACCTTTTTTTACTAAAATCTGTGATTCAACGTTGCGCTAATATCAGATGACATAAAAAATAAGAACTACCACTATTTTATTCTCTAGGGTTTCTGCCTTGAAAAAATATAAAATGTTTTGTGGGGGAAGGGGGTTTATGTAATCTTCAGGCCTAAATTTTTTTTTTTAAAATATGTGCAAAAAAAAAGGCGGGCAAAACATCCCTGGCAGTGAAAGGGTTAATAACAGAACGCCAATTACTTCTCAGCAATAATTATTTTATCATCATCTCCTATGGTTCCTTTTCCTGTCCTCCCCAATAAGATACTTCACCGCCGCGCTGGACAAATTGGGCTCTACATTCGCCTGTTGTCCATTCACCTGCAGAGCAACACTGACACCCCGCGTCTGCTGTAATGAGAGACGGTCCGGAGAGCCCTGCGGCTCCCTCCTTCCTTCCCGAATCCATAAAAGAGTGACGGTGTGCAACCACTGAGGTGGAAAAGTCATTTTTATCATTTGCACTTGACATTATAAAGACGCAAGTAATCACAAAAGAGGATTAGTCAGTGTAATTACCTCTAACTGCAGGTCATTAGGGTAAAGGGAGGATATTAGCTAAGCTCGGTTTCACCATTGGAGTGGGGGGGAGATCGGGAAATACCTGTTGGGCTTTTGACATCTAGGAAAAGATGAACTGCAAAGGTGCATTTGCTTTTATTGTTATTATTATTATTATTATTGTTGTTTATTGCAAGTTTTTTTTTTTTTTCTTAAAAAAAATCTAAACCCCACCCCCCCAAAATAAAATGATATATATATATATATATATATATATATATATATATATATATATATATATATATATATACATATATATATATATATATCAGCTTGCCAATCCTTAGATGCGGTGGCTGCGTTCACTTTCTGTTTTTTAGGATTTTTTCTTTATTTTCACCTAGTGATCCTGCCAGCAGCACACTTCCTGCCTTAGACCTCTTACACGCGATCGGATTGTTGGCCAACGAAACCGTGGAATTTTGTCCGAAGGGCGTTGGCCCAAACTTGTCTTGCATACACACGGCCACACAATTGTTGGCCAACAAATACAAATGTAGTGATGTACTATGTTGTTTTTCAGCTCTTTAGCGCCACCCTTTGGGCTCCTTCTGCTAATTTCGTGTTAGTAGAAGTTTGGGGAGTGTTGATTCGCGCTTTTCATTTCGCACTTTTCATTTCGCACTTTTCAGTTCACACTTTTCAGTTAGTTTCTGAACGGCCGTTCGTGAACCAGACATGTTACGGAATCGGAGGAGATAACGTGTTATTTATTATTGGCCTTGGAGTTATTGCTTTGACATTATTTTTTTGGTTGAATAATAATGATTTGATTTGTTATATTTTCTATATTTTGGATGCATAGAATGCACTTTTTGTTTAAGTTCTATTGGCAGATATCATGTCTAATTTTATTTGTTTTCTTTTTTTAATGCACAATAAAAATATTGTGTAGAATAATACTTGGCTATGTGTTTTACTTCAAATGACAGTTTGGGAGTCGGCAGTTACATTTTAAAAAATACAATGTAAAATTGACAAGGTGTTGTGATAAATAGTTGTATCTTTGATCTTAAAAACTACGGGATAATGGTGTTGTGGTAACTTGCCCCCCCAAAAAAAGCATAATATTATTCTTGATATCACTAGAAAAAAAAAGCCTTTGAAAATTTGTTTGCAATAACTCCATCAGTATCACCAGCAAAGCAGCTTCATTATTATCCCATTAAAGAAGATGAGAATTGTGTGCTGCATTTCCAGATTTCATAATTTGCCGCGTCACGAATGTTAATTCTCCATTACGAACGCTAGTTTACAAGACCGACCGCTTCTGCTTCTGAGCATGCGTGTTTGTACTTTGGACTTTTGTCCGACGGACTTGTGTACACACGCTCAGAAAATTCGTCAACACACATTTGTTGGTGGAGAATTTATAAACCTGCCATCTAACATTTGTCCGCAGAAAGTTGGCCAACAATTGTCTGATGGAGCGTACAAATGGTCGGATTTTCCGCCAACAGGCTGTCATCACACATTTCCCCAATCATGTGTACAAGGCTTTAGGCTGCATTCACACCTGAGTGCCGGTTCACACTGATGCCAGTTCATAACGAATGTGATGCGTCAAAAACATTCTAAATTCGCATGTCATCCATAAAGTCATTGTTTTCAATGACCGTCGTTCACATACATGCATTGCAATTCCCCTACGATAAAAAAAAGGGTCTTGTGCGAGTTTACTGCGTTGCAAATGTAGCCTCCATAGACATCAATGTAAATCATTCTGGAATCGCATTGTTGGTTCAGATATGTGCGAATTCCACCACACTACTCTCCACAAAAACCAGGAAATACACAGGAAGTTAACACCTTTTTTCTTTTTCCATTATGATTCCATTGGCTAGAACATCAGCAACATGACCAACTCCTGAAATTCACGGTAAAATCGCGTTAAAATCGCGGTAAATTTGCGGTAAAATCACACCTCACACAGGACAAAAAAAAAGGAAGAAATTCGCAGCGCAGCAGTGTGAACCGGCACTCAGCGTCGCATTTTTTAGGGTTTTTTCAGTGTTTTTTCAGCCGTTTGTATAGGTGTTTTGAGCTTTTTTTGTATAGCGTTTTTTTATTTTTATAAACTTTTTTTTATTTTTTTCAAAAGAAAAAACAACAAAGAAAAAGAAAAAACATTTTCCATAATAGCACAGTCAATTATAATAAAAATGATTAATCTCCTGACCAAAGAGTTATAACCAATTTGTTCACAACATATCTTGTTAGTCAAAATATTTCCTCCCCTTGGCCATGTACTTAGACCCTAAATACGGGGTCCCTCAGATGCATAGGTACATATACTGTAGAAATAAGGAAGGAAGGAAGGAAGGAAGGAAGGAAGGAAGGAAAGAAAGAAAGAAAGAAAGAAAGAAAGAAAGAAAGAAAGAAAGAAAGAAAGAAAGAAAGAAAGAAAGAAAGAAAGAAAGAAAGAAAGAAGTTTTTAAGCTTTGGCGTTCTTTTCCAATAAAGAAAAATATCATCTGTTTCATCATTTGTTTTTCAACTTTTCATCCACTTCTATTTATTATTTATTTATTATTTATTTTTTAGCTTATTTTTGTAAGAGGTTAGGGTTTTGGTTAGGGGTTAATTAATTAATGCATTTATTTATATATTTTATTTATTATTATTTATTTGCTTATTATTATCATTTATTTGCTTATTTTGTTAGGTTAGGGGTTTGGGTTAGGATTAGGAGTTAACATTAGGGTTACGAGTTAGGGATAGGGGTTATTATTAGGGCTTAATATTAGGGTAAGGGTTATATTATTACATTTTTTAAATTATTTATTATTTATTTATGTATTTTATTTATTATTTATTGATTGATTATTAATATTTTTTTTTTTAATTATTGCTTTTGAGCAGAAAAATGCTCAAAAACTCGCAACAAGATGCGCTAAAACATTTAATATCTGACTGACAGAATCAGCAGGTGTGAATAATGGAAGAAAAACCTAAAAAAATAAGAAAATGAATTCCGCCACCACATCTAATAACTGGGAAGCTGTAATATAATATGATGTTGCTTTTGGGTTTAGATATGCTTTAAGGCATTTTATTTCTAAACTATTTGCTTGGCAATACAAACACCTTAAAAAGAAATAAAGGTTCCAGATTTAGGCGGGGTTCACACTGCCGCAAGGAGCGGCTCACAGCAGGGGTCCGGTGTGTCCCCGTTCACCGTTTCAGGTATGATTTAAGTCCCAATTTTGGGCTGAATTTGGACCTGAAACACACCAGAAGGCGCACAAGGCTCCGGTGCAATTGGTTCAGGAGCCATTCCGGAGATGTGTAAATCAGCTCCATAGAGAGCCGGTCACAATCTCCTGACATGCGAATTGGATGCGAAGGAAAGCCGCATCCAATTCGCACTAGTGTGAACCCAGCCTGAACAACATGCTCATTTTAGAACTTATTTTCTGCATATACTCACATATACTCTTCTATTGCTCCTCCCTGTGATCCACAGATTTGAAAGAGGTTGAAAATACTAGAAATTGCATTTAAAAATAGTTACTACACATTATAAGTACGGAACTGAAACTCTTTCGCTGCCAGAGGCGTTTTTTTATTTTTTGCACACATTAAAATGCACATTTTTAGGTCTGAAGATTAATTAAGTTTTACCTGTTATAGGTATTTTTTTTTTTTGTATTACCTTTAGTCTGGTTTGGGTGTGTATGTGCATGTATATATATTCATATACATTATGTGTATGATTGTGTAGTTAGATTATTATTAATGGTGTTAGTATATTATATCTGAATTAGTCATTATTGTATAACTTTATAGCGATGGTACTTCTTCCCACTCCTTTGTAAACTATATATTTTTTTAGTTTTTTTTTTTTTGTCTCCTGTTGTAACTAGTTGTTTTGTGATTGTCTACTATTGAATGATTACTTCTTTTATCTTTTATGTTTTTTTTTGTTTTTTTTTTCCATGTTCAAAATAAACTAAAACTAACTAAGATATCCTATAGAATAAAATGGTGGCAGTTGCACTTTTGTAATCTCACACAATATTACCGCAGATGTTTATCAAACTCAAATGTTCAGTAAACAATACACTAAAGTAAAATTTTAGAGCAGACAAACACAATATATTATCCAATTACTTGTAAGATATAAAAAAGGAGGTTACATTGTTACATCGTTGGTGAGGTTGAAAAAAGACCATCCAGTTCAACCTGTGTGTGTGCGTTTATGTTAATAGTACATTGTATACCCCTGTATATTGTGGTCGTTCAGGTGCTTATCTAATAGTTTTTTTTAAATTATCGACGCTCCCCGCTGGAACCACTGCTTGTGGAAGAGATTTCCACATCCTCACCGCTCTTACAGTAAAGAACCCTCTATGCAGTTTAAGGTTTAACCGCTTCTCTTTCAATTTCAGTGAATGGCCGCGTGTCCTTTTAAATTCCCTTTCACTGAAAAGTTTTTTTCCTATACTAGGGGTGACCAGTACGGTATTTGTACAACAATATCATATCACCTCTAAAGCATTTCTTCTCCAGAGAGAATAAGTTCAGTGCTCGCAACCTTTCCTTATAACTAAGATTCTCCAGACCCTTTATTAGCTTTGTTGCCCTTCTTTGTACCCGCTCCATTTCCAGTACATCCTTACTGAGGACTGGTGCCCAGAACTGGACAGCATACTCCAGGTGAGGCCGGACCAGAGTCTTGTAGAGTGGGAGAATTATCGTTTTATCTCTGGAGTTGATCCCCTTTTTAATGCATGCCAATATTCTGTATGCTTTGTTAGCAGCAGCTTGGCATTGCATGCCATTGCTGAGCAGGGGACTGAGCAGGGGACTGACCATTGGGGCCGTCGGGCACTGCCCGAGGGCCCCATGCCACTAAGGGGCCCCATCAGGGTTGCCAGCCTCAAAAAAACCAGGAACAGTATGTAAAAATCTGTGTTTTTTTAAAAATCTCAAGATTATAGCTGCCCTGTCTTTCCATTACCTTTTCAGTGTGTATATGTGTATTCTGTGTGTGTAAACGGTGTGTGTATACTGTGTGTATATTGTGTGTCTGTGTGTGTATACTGTATGTGTGTGTGTGTATACTGTGTGGCCCCATAATCTATTGCCTGGGGGCCCCATAATCTCCTATTGCCTAAAGGCCCCATAATCTCCTATTGCCCAGGTGCCCCATAATCTTCTATTGCCCGGGGGCCCCATAATCTCCTATTGTCCGGGGGCCCCATGAGTTGTCAGTCCGTCCCTGTTGCAGAGGATCTCCCCCCAGTGTATAGATTGCATTCATATTTTTGGCCCCCAAATGCATTATTTTCCATTTTTCTACATTGAACCTCATTTGCCATGTAGTTGCCCACCCCATTAATTTGTTCAGATCTTTTTGCAAGGATTCCACATCCTGCGGAGAAATTATTGACCTGCTTAGCTTAGTATCATCCGCAAATACAGAGATTGAACTGTTTATCCCATCCTCCAGATCGTTTAGGAATAAATTAAACAGGATTGGTCTCAGGACAAAACCCTGGGGGACCCCACTACCCACCCCTGACCATTCCGAGTACTCCCCATTTATTACCACCCTCTGAACTCGCCCTTGTAGCCAGTTTTCAATCCATGTACTCACCCTATGGTCCATGCCAACGGACCTTATCTTGTACAGTAAACTCCTGTGGGGAACTGTATCGAATGCTTTGGCAAAATCAAGATACATCACATCTACGGGCCTTCCTTTATCTAGATGGCAACTCACCTCCTCATAGAAGGTTAATAGATTGGTCTGGCAAGAACGATTCTTCATGAATCCATGCTATTTACCACTAATGATATCGTTTTCATTACTAAAATCTTGTATATAGTCCCTTATCATTCCTTCCTATAGCTTGCAGACTATTGATGTTAGGCTAACTGGTCTGTAGTTATCAGAGATATATCTCGGGCCTTTTTTAAAGGGGTAACTCCACTGTCATGGGGAAAGAAAATTGCAAATAAAGAAAAAATAATTTAGCGCGTACAATTGCAATACAAGTCATATTGTAATTGAATGTTATTAAAAATTACCTTTCCTTTTCAATCTGCAGCCGCTGTAATTTTCTATAAATGCAATGCAATATGGCTACCTGGAGTTGTTCTGTAATGTGTACTGACCACTCCCCAGAAACATAATTTCCTGCTTGTGTGATTGGCTCACCGATTTCCCAGAAGTCTGCCTAAGATACAAGTCAGATTATAGCATCCCCTGCAACAAAATGTGTCATTTTTGGTGAGAAATTTCCAATTAGAACATGTCTAAAGGGATGCAGGCCCAGCAGCTTTCCTCATTAGTGCCCTGCAGCTGCCACAGCTGACTGATAATTATGAAACCACTTCCATTAGACCCACTGAGCACAGAGGCACAGACAAACACACATGAATTTCTTCAGAATAACAAAAGGTAGGAATCTGCAACAAAGGCTGTTATAATCCCTGCAATGTACATAGATCACCAAAGGGGGGGAATGTTTTTTTCTCAATAAAAGTGGAGTTGCGCTTTAAATATTGGTACCACGTTGGCTTTTCTCCAATCAGCTGGTACCATTCCAATTAGTAAACTGTCCATAAAAATTAGGAACAATGGTCTGGCTATCACCGGACTGAGTTCCTTAAGAACCCTCGGGTGTATGCCATCTGGTCCCAGTGACTTATTTATGTTAAGTTTGTCAAGTCTATTTCTAATTCTGTCCTCTGTTAGCCATAAAGGTGCTTCCTGTGACATGCTATAAAAATTAACATTACCGTCTTGGTTACTGTATCCCCTCTTTTGTTTCTTTTGTGAAGACTGAGGAGAAGAATTTATTCAAAACCTTTGCCATCGCTCCGTCTTTTGTAACCAGATTCCCTTCATCATCCTTTATGGGGGCCAATATGTTCTGGTCTCCCTTTCTTACTATTTATATACTTAAAGTATTTCTTGGGATTTTTCTTACTGTCCTCCGCTATGTGCCTTTCGTGTTCTATCTTATCCGCCCTGAATGCACCCTTACATTTCTTTTTGCATTCTTTGTAAAGTTGGAATGCTGACAATGACCCCCCAGCCTTGTATTTTTTGAAGGCCTTTTCTTTTTCTTTTATATGCATTTTTACATTGGAGTTGAGCCACCCAGGATTTTTTTTAGCTCTTTTAAATTTATTTCCCATTGGAATGCACTGGCCAGGCCCGGACTGGCCATAGGGCATACCGGGCAAATGCCGTCGGGCTCAACTTCAGGGCCGCGGTCTGATGTCTGTTGATGACCGGGCCACTCAGCGAGAGGTAAGCGGCAACCGCAGCCTGGAGAGGGTTAACACAGGCCACGGTCGCCGCTCACCTCCCGCTATGCGGCCGTGCCTGTGTCTCCTCTCCAGGCTCTCCTGCCCTGCCTACGATGTCATCTATCAGCATGGCAGGGGCGGGAGGAGCCGGAGATCTGTATCTGTGGTTGCTAGGCAGCATGTCGGATCCAATCAAAATAGCTATCGCTGCACGCGCACGCGCGCTGCGCCCGGCGATAGCTAGGCAACGGGGACGCTGCCAGGGCTGGGGCCGCTGATCTCATGGAAACGTATGACGTCAGGAGACCCCGCCCACCTAGGCAGATTACAACCATTCAAGGGGAGTGAAGGAGGAGTACACAGAGAGAAGTGAAGCCATCAGATCAGGCGTGCATACAAGGAAAGAAGACACAGAAGGAATACAGGTAAATAAGAAAAGGCAGACCAAGAAGTAATGGAGGACACAGGAAAGTGTAAATAGATAAAAATGAATGGCGGGAAAAAGGAGATAAGGAAGGGGGATGGAGGGAAGAACATATAGAAAGAAAGGGGGGATATATAAAGAGAAAAGAAGAGAAAAAAGGAAAAAAGAAACAGAAAAAGAGGGACAAAGGAGAGGAAATTAACCACTTGCTTACTGGGCACTTAAACCCCCCTCCTGCCCAGACCAATTTTCAGCTTTCAGCGCTGTCACTCTTTGAATGACAATTGCGCAGTCATGCTGCAGTTTACCCAAAATACATTTTTATCATTTTTTTCACACAGATAGAGCTTTCTTTTGGTGGTATTTAATTGCTGCTGGGTTTTTTTATTTTTTGCTAAATTGCAAAATTTTGAAAAAAAAACAAACAAAACTGTTTCATAGTTTGTTATAAAATTTTGAAAACAGGTAATTTTTCTCCTTCACCGATATGCTCTGATGAGGCTGCACTGATAGGCGGCATTAATGGGTACTGATTGGTGGCACTGATTGGTGGCACTGATGGGTGGGACTGATAGGTGGCACTGATAAGCGACACTGATAGGTGGCACTGTTAAGTGGCACTGATAAGCGGCACTGATAGGTGGCACTGATAAGCGGCACTGATAGGTGGCACTGATAAGCGACACTGATAAGCGGCACTGATAGGTGGCACTGATAAGCGGCACTGATAGGTGGCACTGATAAGCGACACTGATAAGCGGCACTGATAAGCGACACTGATGGGCACTGGTAGGCACGACTCCATGATTATCCCGTCACCAACCACCCTCGCGAACGGGCGGTTGCTGGAAAATGGGCTGCTCAGTCTAAATTGCCCGGGCCTATTTTTTGTCCCAGTCCGGGCCTGGCACTGGCCAATACCTTTTACTTAATATGCTCTTAAAGCACTCCCATTTTTCCTCCGTGTTCTTTGATCCTAGGGTTTTATCCCATTTAATATCATCTAGCAGAGAGCACAGTTTAGGGAAGTTGGCTCTTTTGAAATTCAGTGTCTTTGTATTCCCCTTATGTTTCCTATTTCTGTTTATAATGAAACGAATTGATCTGTGGTCGCTGTTTCCTAAGTTGCCCTGTATTTCCACATTCGCGATCAGGTCTGTATTGTTACTAATCAGTTTGTATGTACATGGGGGCAAGGGAGCTTTAAAGATTTTTTTTTCTCTTTTTGTTCTTTAGTCCTTGTGTGTAACTTGACTGTTTTGGAACTTTTTATTAATTTGTTTGCACTTAACTTTATTTCTATCACATAGAGGGTGACATGTTCTCTTTGATGAGACATCAGGGGCTCTCTTTAAAGAGAACTCACCACTGAGACCTCTGATGTCTCCCTCTGCACTCTATTGAAATCAACGGAGCGCTGATCATGCTCCTTTACCTTGTTCCCTGGTGGATGACGCATAATGCTTGCCGCTTCTGGCTTCATTCACCAGCGGAGAGATCAGCCCCCCAAATCTGTTCCATCAGAAAGTTGGCAGTTGGCTTGTGAAACGTAAACAGAGTCCCTATAATGCTGGGGATCCATTTACAGGACTGTGCTACCATGCAGTACTTTAAGTGGTTGTAAACCTTTACATATACCCAGTGAAGTGACTGGACTGGATACACAGAGATGAAACAAATCATCCTACATAAGTTGTACCTGTTTATCTGCCGCTCTTTCTTCTCTAAAGCTGTTCAAAGTGCTACATTTTTAAGCTTTTCTGAGAGTTCAGAAAAAAGGAGATGGAGAGCTCAGTGAGGAGAGCTCTGAGAGCTGATTGGAGGGAAAGGATATACCCCCCTCCACACAGCACAGCTGTAAAGCAGCTGGAGCTCCCTCCCCTGTCACATGCAGTAGAGGAAGATCCGTTGGAGCAAGATGGTCGCCGCACTTCTGGAAGCACTGTGAGGCACGCATGGGCCATATGGAACGCACACACCAGAAGTGACGTCAGGAAGGGGGCATGATTTGGAGCGTGTGCAGATGCTCCTTCTTTAAAACCGACTATCAGTTTTGGTGGTTCCGGAAGTGCGGTGACCATCTTGCTCCCAGGGACCTTTGTTACGCCTTTGAACCTTGATCGTGTCCTGAAGAAGCCTCACGGCGAAACGCGTAGACGCACAAGGGCTCACTGTACCAATTGTATCAGCTTCCATGTTTTTTATCTTTTTGAACATAGTGTTTATATATTGTAATTTTTTTCAATAAATATTTTGAATTTAATTTCTCCACCTCTCCATTGTTTCCATGCCTACAAAATCCGTTTTTTGGCTACTGTTATAGTATCCTCTTTTTTGCCTACTGATGAGCCTGTTTCACTACCCCAGCTTGTAAGTGTTTTTTACCGTTTTGTCCCAATAAAATTGCTGGATTACTGCACTTCGAAGTGCCTTCCTGTATAGAAATGATACTTAGTGCTCTGGATTGAGACAAGTACACACTGCAGAGGGATATGTTTTGCTCATATTTCATGCCTAAAGTTTACAACCACTTTAGGTCTGTGGCAGTAGAAGAGTTGAGAGCTCCAGAAAATTCAAGACAGCTGTTAGCCATGGACCCAATATTCTGTCATACTTAGATGGGCATGCACTAATGATAAATAGTTCTTTATAAATAGAAGGCAGTATTTCATTAATAGTGGTAGCAAAGGTCTTTAGATCCGGATTTATGGTGTCTTTCCCTTTTCAGTAAAATTACTTTTCTGGCATAGAAAAGCAAAAATTGCAACAGCTGTGTGTGCCCATTACATAATTTTGCAGTATAGCGAGCAAATATATTTGATGGTATGGCAGGTTAAAGCTCAGAGTTATCGTCAGCAAGGTGAGTACAGTATTTGTTGCTAATTAAGTGAAATTTTGGAATGTGACCAAAAAACATGA
The DNA here is from genome assembly GCA_037952925.1 of Lithobates clamitans. Lineage (NCBI taxonomy): Eukaryota > Metazoa > Chordata > Amphibia > Anura > Ranidae > Lithobates > Lithobates clamitans. The sequence goes on from JBBGZY010001119.1 coordinate 541,952, forward strand.
AAAACATCTGCCGGTGTTTCAGTACAACAGTAACACTGGGCTAAGTGGTTAATTCCCAGTTTACACATTGTATAGGGGGTGTAATACAGTTGTTGGATGAATTAAAGTTGAAAATTAAGTTCTCGTATACCACTAACCGCAAAAGTTTCATCTGCTTCCTCAAAGTTCATTTTTGTAAAAGATTATATGTACATAGAGCAGCCTTCCTTTTAACCTCAGAGGAACCTCTAAAATAATTTTCACGTCTCCAGAAACTCTTATTAAAAACAATTCATTTGGGGTCAATAGGGAAAATGCCCTTTACATTGGTGGTCTGTAGGATGAATACAGCCCATATAGTGGTGGCAAAAATACCATTGTTACAAGCAGCTAAAAAGATAACTGTGTCATGTTGCTGGTTTTGGCAAATATAGTTAACCCTGAAGCTATGCAGGCACCATCAGCTGGGAGGTCAATCAACCACAACTCAAAGAACCTCTGGCAAACTTTGGAGGAATCCTGGTTGAGAATGGCTGACATAGAAAGTACCAGACACCAGAGTTTTCACATAAAATTGGCTTATGGCCTGACTCATGCTGCAGCAAATGTGGTTGACCTCAGGGGAATTTGATACACTTCTTATGGTAGGTGTACGAAACATACAGTACATGATGCTGGATCAGGGTTATTACAAGCCTTAACAAGCCTCTCCCAGTCCCTGGAGGTCTCCAAATCACTAATTATAACTTGCAGAATGTTGCCCATCAATTAATTTACCTTTTAGGCTACTGTATATACTCATTCACTGGTATTAGATGGATATTAGATAACCTTAAGCTGTATTAGACTGTATGCTTCTCTGTGTTCTGTCTAATAAGTTGTTTCTGTAGACTTGTTTGTTATAAAAAAAAAACCTTCATAAATAAAATCTGATAAAAAAATAGATAGTATACCTGTACCATTAAAACCAGGGCTGTTTCATAGGCACCAGAAATCTGTGTTTGGAGAAAGCAACACATTTCCTTCATTTGTTTTTGGAAGGATGATAGACAAAGTAATTTTTCAAGGAGAAACTTGTATATCCAGAGTTTATGACCATAGTTGGGCTTAAACAGTATGTCAAAGAGAGAGGTACCTACAATATACACTATACAGTAAGCAATGGTTGTTCAAACCAACATTTTTTTTACAGTTGGTCAAAAGAGACAACTACCATTATAAAATAGTTGGCATATATATTTATTTCCGATATGGACCCACATAATGCATCTGCAAAGTTGTCCAAGATGACACTGGCCCAGAGCTTTTACAGCCCTTAACAATCTTATAGGTATCTCACTTTATTCCGACTCCATTACCTGCATCTTGGGACACTGATTCCCCCTTTTTTAGATGAATATTAGTCCCAAGCGGTCTCCAGAACACTATTTATAGGTTGCAGAATGTTGGTCATTAAATGGATCGCAACGACCCCTCCCTCCTTTGAAGGCCACTTAGAACAGTGGTTCTCAACCTCAGTCCTCAAGTATCACCAACAGGCCATGTTTGCAGGTTTTCCTTTATTTTGCACAGGTGCTTTAAATCAGAGTCAATGGCTTGGTATTTTCAACAGCTATTTTATCTAATGCCGCGTACACACGGTCGGACTTTTCGGCTACAAAACTCCGACAGCCCGTCCGACAGACTTTGGATGGACATTTGGCGGACTTTTGGCGGACTTGCGGCAGACTTTCTAACGAACGGACTTGCCTACATACGATCACACAAAAGTCCGACGGATTCATACGTGATGACGTACACCGGACTAAAATAAGGAAGTTGATAGCCAGTAGCCAATAGCTGCCCTAGCGTGGGTTTTTGTCCGTCGGACTAGCATACAGACCAGCAGATTTCTGGGTCCGTCGTAGTTACGATGTAAAGATTTGAAGCATGTTTCAAATCTAAAGTCCGTCAGATTTGCGGCTGGAAAAATCTGCTGAAAGTCCGGGGAAGCCCACACACGATCGGATTGTCAGCCGGCTTTAGTCCGTCGGCGTCCGTCGGACTTTTGTAGACGAAAAGTCCGACCGTGTGTACGCGGCATAAGAGAAATTGCCAAAACATGGCCTGTTAGGCTGGATTTACACCTATGCATTTTTAGTGCTTTTTGCATTTTGCAGATTTGCACTACAGAACATGTTCCATAGGAAACCATGTTAAATGGACTGTAGTGCAAATCTGCAAAATGCAAAAAGCACTAAAAATGCATAAGTGTGAATCCAGCCTTAGGGGTACTTGAGGACTCAGGTTGGGAACCACTGACTTAGAAGAACTGGAGTATTATGTATAAGATGCACACTTTTTTCTATGAAATGCCATGTGTAAATTTGACCCAATTTGGTCTCGTTGGCTCGGAGCAACAGATCTCACTGTTACTTGAGATGTCCAGTATAGCTGTTTGTTTATGATCTCAATCCTTTTTTAAGTTCAATGATTTTTATTCAAAGTTTTCAAGCATAACAGAGGAATAGGAACATATTGGTCGTGATGATGATTTATACAATACATTGTAGTACATTAATAATCATGCATGCATAGTTTTAATTTACCATAGAACCTCTTAAGAGGCCATATATCTGCATCATCATTATGCTCAGATCCTGTAAACAATAATGTTGCGTAGATAGCCTGGTTATTGATTATGATAGTTGTAGAATAGTCAGCTATAAACTTTAGCACCAGCGTTGCGATACTCCAATTAGCGGACGCCCCATAGGGATCACGCTGCGTCCGCATTTGGAGTCCACAAGGCCAAGCTGCATATTTTGTCAGTACCAATCACAGTAATCAAAAACACTCATTAATTGAAAGTCCAATGCACTGTTGATTCATCACAATCTTAAGATTTATAGGGTAATAAGGTAACTTGGGGAGAAGAAGTACTGTAACAGGGATGTTGGATGCGGCTATGTAGTAAGCATGTAAGTTTTATACCAGTCAAACCAGGGGCGCCAGTGGGGATACTTTAAATTGTGATTTCCCTGGGAGGAAGTGAACATTGCTTCATATGTAATATGTAGATTAGTAGAGCTAATAATCCCAGCCATATTCAGAATTTCTCCATCAAACTTTTCCATTGTTTGACCAATTCTAGCTTGGTGCTAAGCAGAATATGGGAAATAATCTTTCTTATTGATGGTGGGAAGTCCTCAATGCCCAATGATAATATGGCTAGTCCTGGGTTTGGGTGGGGTTGCGACCCAGTGAGTTCCCCTATGATTATAAAGACGTTTGTCCAGAAGGATCTCAATCTCAATCTTGGACATGACCACAGTATGTGAAAGAGAAAGCCCCTGCATCCGCATTGTCTCCAGCAAAGTGGAGACATTTGTGGATTAAATCCGGCTATTCTCGTGGACGATAAATACCACCTCAGTAGAATTTTTGAGTGAGTTCCCATAAGTTGACACTTTTCGTGGCTTTATATGTGTTCGTGAGTGCAGTTTGCCATTGTTCAGAGGTAAAATAGGACATTAACTTTATTTCCCATGTTTTCATAGATGGTGTTTTGGAGAACACTGATTTTTGGTTCAGGAAGTTATAAAATAAGGATATGCCTTTAATAGATGTATCAGGGTTCTCAATCCCTTTTTATACTGAAAATAAATGTACGTTTTGGACTGTATACTCATTCACTTGTACTAGATGAATATGAGATGACCTTGAGCTGTATTAGACAGAATGTTTTCATCTTTTCTGCCTAACAGGATTTGTCTCTGTAATTATTTGGTTTTAAAAAAAAAAAAGAAGAAAGAAAAAAACCTTCATAAATAAAACGTCTTAAGAGTCTGACGTCTTAAGAGTTCCCTTCAGTGGAACTAAGGGACCAAGTCCAACCTCTGAAAAACAACATAATCCCCCCTTCACCAAGTGATTTGGACCAGTGCATAAAGCAGCGCCCAAAAAAACATAGATGAGCGAGTTTGGGGTGGAGAAACTTGGCTGGCCTGCCAAGTCCTGACCTCAACCCAATAGAACACCTTTGGGATGAATTAGAGCGCAGACTGTGAGCCAGGCCTTCTGGTATAACATTGGTGCCTGACCTCACAAATGCGCTTCTGGAAAAATGGTCAAACATTCCCATAGACACGCTTCTAAACCTTGTGGACAGTAGACATGTGCACTGCCAAAAAATTTGTTCATTTTCGTTTCATTTGTTTATTTTTTTTTCATTTTTTGGGTCATTTGTTATGATCACAATTCGTAAATTCGTACATTCGTACATTCGTAAATTCGTACATTCATACATTTGGAAATTCGTAAATTCGTAAATTCGTAAATTTGAAAATTCATATATTCGGAAATTCATACATTTGTAAATTAGAAAATTCGGAAATTTGTAAATCTAAAAACCCGAAAATGCGAAAATCTGAAATAGTAACTAACTATTAAATTATAGGTATTGTAATTTCCTTTTAAATTGGCTGTTAGTGAACGTAACAAATACGAATTTATCCGAAGTTACGAATTATCTGAAATAACGAATGCTGCATCTAAACAAATGGAACGGAACAAATTAATAATAAATAATAATAATAAAAAGTTTTTAATATTATTATGAATTTTTATTATTATTAATTCATTACATTCCATCCATTTGGATACGGCATTCGTTATTTCGGATAATTCGTAACTTCGGATAAAAATGTGTTACGTTCACTAACAACCAAATTGGAAAGGAAATTACAATACCTATAATTTAATAGTTAGTAATAGTTAAGTTATTATTAGTTAATTATTATTTCAGATTTCCGAATTTCCGAATTTACAAATTTACTCATTTACGAATGTACGAATTTATGAATGCATGAATTTATGAATATTAAATAAAAATATGTGGCGCTATTCCATCAATCAGTAACAAATAAGATGTAAGATGAAGTAGGCAAAGTAGGCTCCACCTCATATAATAAATGCCAGAAAAAATATTTAAAGCCTAGGAATAAATGTCACCATACAAGAGTAAATCAAAGAAAGAATCAGTTCTGCAATGTGAAGAAAATATAAATAAATGAATACCAGCAATTGAATATAAATTGTCTCAGTGCTTGGTGAAATAAATATATCGGCCACCCCTTACCAGGTGACAAAAATATAGTGAATCTGTGCATATGATAAGCTGACTTCCCAGACTGGATGAACACCAAAAAAAAAATCATACACAAGTGATAACTAGTATCTCACAGGTAACCACTGGAGATTGAATAACTTCTAGTGCTAATAACAAAATAAGTGAATCTTCAACGTGAGCTGAAAAATGGATGTAATAGACTGACATAAAGTGCAAGAAAATTCCTAAGGTCAGCAAAATATTCATATAATCCACAATATAAAAATGAATTCCAAAATAATAGTGCAATCATGCCATAATACACTAGTGTATAATAAATGAAATATTGTGAGAATATTAAATAATAATAATATATATTTTAAATTAATAATTTAAATAAATAAAAATCGAATGCGATAGGACAGATAATCCCACCACAGAGATGCTGTCCCAAACAGTGACAATAGTGCAATATAGTCCATACAGAAAGTGCAGTAGTGATGGGTGATTTCCACAAAAAACAGTCTTTGAACACAGTGCAAAATGTGCAGTGACTGGTACTTTTCTTCTATGCACGTTCTAGTGCATCTCCCAGGTGTTTCCCCCAGCCTCTCACCTCCAGCAGCGGCCCCCAATGGGCCAAGTAGAGCGGGTAGATATTCTAGGAGAGGATGTGTTTCCTGCAGCGTGTCTTAAACATCAAATGGGTCTGTCTCTCTGCAACTCATCCCACAGCTCCCCGTACTCTCAGCAATCCCAGCGGTTAATTAGGAACAAAGGAGAGGTCTCATGGTGCAGTAATTAAAAACACATTTATTGAAAAAACGTAGTAACTTACATCTAAAATGACAGCAATCAGTGGATGTGTAAAGCTTCCGGGTTCGGCCGTCCCCGAGAAGCGGCGGCACCTGACTCCTCCTACCCTGACGCGTTGCGTCACACCACGTGACTTTATCAAAGGGATCCCTTTGATAAAGTCACGTGGTGTGACGCAACGCGTCAGGGTAGGAGGAGTCAGGTGCCGCCGCTTCTCGGGGACGGCCGAACCCGGAAGCTTTACACATCCACTGATTGCTGTCATTCTAGATGTAAGTTACTACGTTTTTTCAATAAATGTGTTTTTAATTACTGCACCATGAGACCTCTCCTTTGTTCCTAATTAACCGCTGGGATTGCTGAGAGTACGGGGAGCTGTGGGATGAGTTGCAGAGAGACAGACCCATTTGATGTTTAAGACACGCTGCAGGAAACACATCCTCTCCTAGAATATCTACCCGCTCTACTTGGCCCATTGGGGGCCGCTGCTGGAGGTGAGAGGCTGGGGGAAACACCTGGGAGATGCACTAGAACGTGCATAGAAGAAAAGTACCAGTCACTGCACATTTTGCACTGTGTTCAAAGACTGTTTTTTGTGGAAATCACCCATCACTACTGCACTTTCTGTATGGACTATATTGCACTATTGTCACTGTTTGGGACAGCATCTCTGTGGTGGGATTATCTGTCCTATCGCATTCGATTTTTATTTATTTAAATTATTAATTTAAAATATATATTATTATTATTTAATATTCTCACAATATTTCATTTATTATACACTAGAGTATTATGGCATGATTGCACTATTATTTTGGAATTCATTTTTATATTGTGGATTATATGAATATTTTGCTGACCTTAGGAATTTTCTTGCACTTTATGTCAGTCTATTACATCCATTTTTCAGCTCACGTTGAAGATTCACTTATTTTGTTATTAGCACTAGAAGTTATTCAATCTCCAGTGGTTACCTGTGAGATACTAGTTATCACTTGTGTATGATTTTTTTTTTTGGTGTTCATCCAGTCTGGGAAGTCAGCTTATCATATGCACAGATTCACTATATTTTTGTCACCTGGTAAGGGGTGGCCGATATATTTATTTCACCAAGCACTGAGACAGTTTATATTCAATTGCTGGTATTCATTTATTTATATTTTCTTCACATTGCAGAACTGATTCTTTCTTTGATTTACTCTTGTATGGTGACATTTATTCCTAGGCTTTAAATATTTTTTCTGGCATTTATTATATGAGGTGGAGCCTACTTTGCCTACTTCATCTTACATCTTATTTGTTACTGATTGATGGAATAGCGCCACATATTTTTATTTAATATTCTATTCTGGGGGAACTGAGTGGACCTATCTATGTTGGCGGCTCTCTATCGGGTACTTTACCGTCAGTTTCAAAGTTTTTCACTCACATTGTGGTTTTGCGCACTGGTTCTTATACATTTAATTTATGAATGCACAAATTTATGAATGTACAAATGTACGCATTTACGAATGTACGAACGTATGAACGTACGTATGTACGAATTTACAAATTTTCGAATTTACGAATATTCTGAAAAATTAGTCAAACGGGTTTTCGTTAATTCAGATATTTCCGAAATAACAAATTTGTTGAAATTTGTTAAAAAACGAACTCAGAACGAAAGGAATTGCACATGTCTTGTAGACAGCCTTCCCAGAAGAGTTGAAGCTGTTATAGCTGCAAAGTTTGGGCCAACTCAATATTGAACCCTACGGACTAAGACTGGGATGCCATTAAAGCTCATGTGCGTGTAAAGGCAGGTGTCCCAATACTTTTGACAATATAGTGTATATTTATTCCCTTACAGACCCACCATAGTGCATCTGCAGAGTTGTTAAGAATTTTAGTTGTGATGTTAAACCAAGATGCGTCCTAAGTGTAATGAGTCAGCTTCATCACCCAGGTCTTTAGCATTGTGCCATATTCTAATGCCTATATCAGAGGGGAACGTTCCTGTTGCAATTATGAAGGGGAAGTTTAAATACTTGTTAGCCAAACCTACATATGCTCTCTGTATTTGCCACTGCCGGGACTGTAGCCATATTTGCAACAGTGATCGAACTAATAATTATTATTGTGGGAGTTCCTAAAACTTTTATTTCAAGGTTCAAAATAAGAAAATAAAGCAATCTGAAGCGTGATTTGAAGTTTCACCTGAAACGCTTCTAAATTTGGTACCAGGGGTGGACTGATAACTCATGGGGCCCCCGGGCAATAGGAGATTATGGGGCCCCCCAGGCAATTAGAGATTATGGGGCCGCGCAGTATACACACACAGAGTATACAATTACACAGTATACACATACATGTACACACAGTATACACAGACAGATGTAAAAAAAACACAGATTTATACATACTGTCCCTGGTTTTACTGAGGGCTAGCAACCCTAATGGGGCCCCGTAGTGGCCCAGGGCCCTCGGGCAGTGCCAGAGTGGCTCAATGGTCAGTCCGCCCCTGAATGGTACTTGTTCTCACCCGAGTGTAGTGTTGCTTAAAGTTTGAAGTTCAACTCCCGAGTGGGTTGAAGGAAAGAAAATCACTCGATTCCCCCATCAACACAGTGTCCGTCCCTTCCACTGTGCTACTGTATTCTGACAGCGGGAGGTTCCCTTGCCGTCAGAATGCAATGATCACTGGTGTCAGCTATAGCCACCGGCAGTGATTGCATGACAAAAAAAAAATGACAGGCTGGTTGTACTGAGGTAGATCGATAGATTGATTTCAGTACAACCAGTCTTCCCAAAGATTAACCAAAATTTGGCTGGTTCCTGCTGAACAGGCAGAATATTCATCTGTCTATGGCTGGCTTTAACCTAAAACAGTGAACATGCTTAAAGGGGGAATCATAGGGATGAGCTCAGCAATGTGCAGCTGTGCTTCCCTTGTCCAATCAGCATCATGGGGTGGGTCCTTGACCAAGCTCTATTGCTTACCTGCAGTAGAGAAATTATAGGTCACTGGTTTGTTTGTGCTGTATGTCTGAATTACAAGACTGGCTGAATAGAATTCGAAATGCTTTAACAGGCAAGATCATTCACATACTGTATATACAATATATGCTTTAAAGCTGAATTCCATAAATTCAGCAACTTTGTGAAAAGTGCAGGCACACTCTTAGGTTAAAACGGGGTTCCACCCAAAATTGGAACTTCTGCTCATTTGTTCCCCCCCCCGTCCAGTGCACATTTGGCACCTTTCGGGGGGGGGGGGGAAGCAGATATCTGTCTTTGACAGGTATCCTGTCCCCACCTCCGGTAGTCCGGGCTGCAGAGCATTACGTCAGCAGCTTGACTCCCTCCACCTTTCTCCACCGCTGGGCCAATAGGAAAGCACAGCGGTGTCTCGTGCATGTGCAGTAGGGACCCAGCGTGAAGCCGTAAGACTACACTGCCGGATTCCCTTACCCGCAATGGCGGCGGCAGCTGATCGAAACAGCGGCTGTGGTGCCGACATCGCTGGACACCAGGACAGGCAAGTGTCCTATTATTAAGTCAGCAGCTGCAGTATGTGTAGCTGCTGGCTTTTCATTTCTACAGGGGGGGCAGACCTCTTCTTTAAGTGTTAAGATGCCTGCCACATTGTGGACTTATCTCTGTATTTACGGTATATTCTACAAGTTTATGGCTCTGCCGGAGAATACTCTCCACACTAAAGTCTGTGAGAGAGGAGTGAAGCACAGAGAGTAGCTAAGCCTGCTCCTTCCCTCTAGTGCCCATTCACAGAAGCCTTTGCATTTTGTGAATGAGTTCACACAATAAAAAGGCTTCTTTGATTGGGCAGGAAGGGGGAAGGGGTTCATAGTAGCTACACTGACTCTACACTTGAAGGGGCTTAGATCAGCTCAGTCCAGCATTGGAGCTCCAGAAGCTATGCTGCTGGAGCACAATATATCTGTAAGATATAAGGCTGCTTTCACACTGAGGCACTTTGCAGGCGCTAAAGTGCTAAAAATAGCGCCTGCAAAGCGCCCTGAAAGAGCCGCTCAATGCACTCCAATGTGAAAGCCCCGAGGGCTTTGACACTGGAGCGGTGCACTTGCAGGGCGGTCTAAAAAGTCCTGCAAGCCGCATCTTTGGAGCGGTGAAGGAGCGGTGTATTTACCGCTCCTAAAGTGCCCCTTCCCATTGAAGACAATGGGGCAACACTGCAAACCCGCCGGCAAAGCGCCGCTGCTGGCGGTTTTAACCCTTTTTCGGCTGCTAGCAGGGGTTAAAACCGCCCTGCTAGCGGCCGAATAGCGCCGCTAAAACGACGGTAAAGCGGTGCTATATTTAGCACCGTTGTACCGCCAGCGCCTGCAAAGCTTCAGTGTGAAAGTAGCCTTAATAATAGAGAGAGGCCCAGGAGATGTCATGCACCACATTGGACTAGAACTCATAGAGTGCCTTCACTTTTTACAAAGTTGCTGGATTCCTGGTATTCTGCTTTAAGATTAGAAAGCAAAAACATTAAATGAAAAATACCAGATGCACGCATGAACATATCAGTGAAGATGACAGATCATATATTATGTATTATTTTTCAGAAAATGTAAACTTGCAAAATAAAAATAAAAATAAAGGAGCCGGAAAATCCAATAAACATTTGGCAATGAGTATGCAATTTTCTGCATTGCTATAAAAGTATAGAGTGAATGATTTTTAAATTCCTCAGAATTGCAAATTGAATCCTAGTATCCTTAAAGTGTATAACCCTGTGTAAAGTCTTCCTAAGCTTCAGGTCTGGATAAGGGTATTTTATGAATCTTTAAGAGAACCCTATGCCGTTTTTCTATTTTTCTTAAAATGAACCATAAAAGGCCATTTGCCTTTATGGGATAGTACCATGATGCCCCCCCCCCCCAACTTTCATGGCACCTTATTCCGATGTTGATAGGAACAAAGGCCTCGTCTCCACATCGTGTGCCCCAAAAGGGATGTGAGGGTCTGCAGTTGGGACTTATCAGAATATTTGGACTTCTAACCTTTGTGAATGTTGCCCTTTAAAGAGGAGTTCCACCCCCCCCGTCCAAATATTCAAAAGTCAGCAGCTACAATTACTGTAGCTGCTGACTTTTACCATTAGGGCACTTACCTGTCCCATGGATCCAGCTGTGTCCTCACCAGAGCAGATTCTTGAATTGGCTCTCGGGTGCTAGCGCCACCATCTTTGGGTGGAGCTCTGCTTTAACCACTTCAATACCGGGCACTATCACCCACTTTCTGCCCAGGCCAATTTTCATCTTTCACCGCTGTCACACTTTGAATGACAACTGCGCTGTAATGCAATGCTGTAGCCAAATAAAGGCCCATTTTTTGCTAAACAAATGACAAAAGGCTGAAAATTCAGAAAAAAAAACTGGTGAGGACTTATTGATGAAGTGGCACAGATGGGCACTGATAAGGAGGCACTAATATGCAGCACTGATGGGCACTGATGTGCACCACAGCACTGATAGGCAGCACTAATGGGCAACCTTGATGGGCACTGATAAGTGGCAATAATGGGCACTAATAAGGGGCACTGATGTACACTGATAGGCGGCACTGATGGGCAGCCCTGATGGGCACTGATGAGTGGCACCTTCTTATCAGCCGAGGATGTTGCCATGCGGTCTACGGCCTCCTGATTGGCTTTCCATGCTTCTCTAATGGTATCAGATAAGTTGGCAATAAACTCCGCCTCCAATCGACGAACCAGCTGCACAGCCTGCTCCCTCTGTACCTGAGTGTTGTGTTTAATTGCATTGACCTCAGTCATGAATAAGCCTTTTAGGAACGCCTTAAAGGCGTCCCACGAAATTAGGGGGTCAGGATGTTCCCTCCTCTGTAACTTTAAACTGGTAATTTCTAAATGCTTTTAAAGCGTTGATTTAAAGCGGAGTTCCTCCCAAAAGTGGAATTTCCGCTCATCCGATTCCTCCCCCCCCTCCGGTGCCACAATTGGCATCTTTCAGGGGGGAGGGGGGTGTAGATACCTGTCTAATACAGGTATTTGCACCCACTGCCGGGAATAGACTCCCACGGGAGTCACGCCCCTTCCCGCACCCCCCCGCTGTCTCCTGGGAAACACACAGGTCCCAGGAGATAGTGGGGACCAGTTAGGACGCGCAGCGCGACTTGCGCATTCCCAGTAGGGAACCGGGAAGTGAAGCCGCAACGCTTCACTTCCTGATTCCCTCACCGAAGATGGCGGCGGCAGCTGCCGAGATCCGAGCGATTGATCGGCTTCGACTGCCGACATCACTGGACCCTGGGACAGGTAAGTGTCCATTTATTAAAAGTCAGCAGCTGCAGTATTTGTAGCTGCTGGCTTATATTATTTTTTTCTTGGTGGACTCCCTCTTTAAGAGATTAGGTGCCATAATTTGACACCGTTCCATTCCAGCAAACAATTGGGTATTGTGTTTTTTACATGTGGGAGAGGACTGTAAGTGGTCAAAACAGAAAGGACTTTAGCTGACCTAGAAGGTTAGCTTCTTTTTGTTTGGCAAAACAAGGTGGCTGGAGGAATTCCCTTCCTTTAAAAGCTCCTACTGCTCTCAAGCTACACTGATCAGTGGCTGCAGTCACGGATCTGCAAAAGAAGTTGGGGAACCAACAAACTACTGTTTGAACAGGGATGGTCACACACTGATCGACACTCAAATGGTCCCTACTGAACTGGACACATTTTGATTAATTGATTATTTTGTGTTTGGCCAGCTATAGTCCTAAAGTCTTGGACCCCTGAAATGCATTGGCTACTATTTGGATTGCCCCCCTGACTTTCATTGGAATAAAGTTGTATCTGGACCTCTTAACAGTGGTGTGGAGCTTCAATTTCCATTTTTGTTACATTAAACTACAAACCAAGGAGACTATGGAGATCCTATGGGGTGTAGAAGCTGCCTGTCCAGGAAACAGATCACCTACACCAACATTAATAGTTAGCAAAAACCCTATGGTTTCACCACTATTTTTTCACTTTCCTCAACTAAAGTCAAGTCAGCCTCTATAACTAAGCCCTGTGGATGGGGTGAAATGCGTCAGTGCATGGCCTGGGAGGGGCTGAGGCAGTTTTATTTCCCAGCTTAATACACAGGATGATTTGTGCGCGGCGTTTTTTCACTTCAGCACAAGTCAGACTTTAGGTTTGGTTCACACTGTTGAGCCACGCATTGGTGTGCGCAGCCTATTGCATTAGGGTGTGCACCCCAGAGCACAAACACACGCGTGTATATCAGCAGTGGACGGTGTCAGTAGAGCAAAGATTGGTGTCAGTCGTTTTTTAAATTTTTATTATTTTTTTATTTATTTTTTACAATATTATTTTTTATTATTTTTTTTTTCACCTCTATGAGTATTCCCCGGTGGGCAGGACAAAGGCATGGTTTGCGGAGGTGCAATGACCGAGGACTCTTCCTACTCTCCTCTTACATGGGCTGGTTGGGAGAGCGGCATCCTTTTCCCCTATATGCCTGATACTTTCTGGATGAGTTTTCCCTTGACGTCGGCTCCCCCATTCCTGGAGACCAAGGGAAGACCTCTCTTTCCTGCTTAGAGTGGCAGTCCAAGTTATTTTAAGGTTGCATCTTAGTATTTTAGATGTATTGCTCCTTTGGCTTCTGCTGCAGCTCCTAGCCAGTTCTCAAATGAACCTAGTAAGCTTACTGCAGTATTCATTGGCTTTAAATAGTGTGTTCTTAGCTAAAAACTGGTATGATAGAAGAGGTTTATAGTTCTACAAAAAAAGCTCCTCCTACCATGCACGATCTGCTTGCATGGCATAGTGAAGCAAAGAAACCATTTGAAGACATCGCTGTATCTAGAATAAGATATGTAATGAAAGCAGAATGATTTATTTAAACATGCTAATGGGGGGGCAGAACCAGGGAAAGCAATACTGTATATAGGCACATTAAAATTCATCTTTATGTATGGTTGACATGTTGCCTTTAAACCAACACGAAGATCACATGACTAGAATATGTTTCTTTGGTTCTTCACAGATAAACAGTCCACTGTGGAATACTGGCAGACTGAGTGACTTGGCACTAATGGGCGGCTCCTGATTTTTGAGTGCATGTGTATGGCAGACATATCAGGTGAGTGATGTCCTATGCCTTAAACTCTATTAACAAACGTATAAGAGTTTATAGTGATACAAGCTGATACCAGATGCCTAACACCATCGCCTAGGTAGATATTAAAGCCTTGTTTAAAAAACAAACATGTTATACTTACCTGCTCTGTGCAGTGGTTTTGCACAGAGCATCCCGGATCCTCCTCTTCTGCCGTCGATCCTAGCTCCTCCCTCCTGAGCTTGCTCTGGGGGCACCCAAGCAGGCGAGCTCCCGAGCCACGGCTCTGTATGCCCATTCACACACGGAGCCGTGGCTAGGAACCACCCCCTCCTGATTATCAAAAAATGTGTCCAAATATGAGCCTTGCTGACAACAACAAACCCAAAGATATGCAGTATATCCAGTAATATCTGGTAAGTGAACTTCCTTTGGGGAGATTGTCATACAAGTGTCGCGGAGATGGTTAATCGTCTGGATTAATGAATTATAACTTGCCTCTAATTCTTTTCTTCTGTAGTGGAACACCTTTAATCTCTTTTTTGCATTTTTGCTTCCTATTTTATCAAAAGTGGACTGTGCATCAAGTCTAAAGACTCTTGGATTTTATAAGCGCTATTAGTGTTTTAAATATTCATATTTGGACACATTTTTTGATATATTGTTTTCCTATTATAGTAGCAGCTTTGTAGATATTGTATCTTTGCCGTGAGTGCTGAGGGAGAGATATCTACCATTGTTTGATCATTTCTGATTTGTTTGTCACCCCCTCCTGATTGGCTCACTGGCTGTGATTGACATCAGCGGGATCCAATGTCTCCTGCTGCTACCAAAAGCCAATCAGGAGTGTGAGTCCCCGGAGAGGCAAGGCTCTCGTGGACATCACTGGATCGAGAGGGGGCTCAGGTAAGTATTAGGAGTGGGCTAGGGTTACCTGTTCCCCGATGAAGTCACATGATCGTGACGCTACATGTCGGAACAGATAGGCACCGGAAGTGACGTCAAGTTGCGAGTTCACCTCTCGTGGTGCTGTGTTTGTGTTTTACACTTCTATGTGAGTACCTTATTGGCTGTTTTTATAATAAATTCATTTTAGCCCTTACATACTTCACGATTGGGGACTTCCTTTCTTCCTTCTCCTTTATACACTGTACTTAAACTGGAGCTCCCTCTATATTTTTTCATCGTCGAATTTCACCGCCCCAAGAAGAGAGATCTAAGCCTGGATCTTTCTGGCCGTCTCTATATAATTTTTAACACTGTTACCTTACAGCAGTAAGATAAGAGACCACCTTATACAGAGGTGTAATTACACTGAAGAAACAAATCACTAAAGTTACTTTATTCAGTACCTGATCTGTACAAAGCGCCATTGGGAGCAGCACTTCACGTCTCCAGCTCACCGTTATATGGACATTGTTTTATTAGCACTTTAGATTTATTTTGCAATAGTATTTATGTGGTTTTCAGCACTAGCACTTTATTACTACCTACTTGAAGATTGAATTTCAATACTGTCACTGTTATCACTTGCACTTTATATATCTTAATTTGCCTACAGTGGTTATATATACCATATTTATTATTATTTATTACTGAGCTAGTAGCATTTAGGATTGATTCCCTATGTGTGCAGCTGTGTACATACTATTTGATTAATTACTACCACTCATTGATTTTTTATTTCAGTTTATTTTGGGTTAAGGTTGACCTATTCGGTGTTTGCTGCAGCTAGTGTCCCTGTCCCTGTATATATAGGCAGCACAGGAATACTCCCTCTTTTCTATGAGACAGGTATCTGCTCCCCCCTCCCCCTGAAAGGTGCCAAATGTGACACCGGGGGGGGGGGGGGATCCAGATAGTGGAAGTTCCATTTATGGGGTGGAACTCCGTTTTAACCACTTCACATCCGCGCTATGGCCGAATGACGGCCTCAGCGCGGACCTGAATTCCCGGGAGGCCGTCATATGATGGCCTCCCCTGTGCACGTGCCCTGCACGCACTGTGATCACCGAGTCACTGAGTCGGGTGATCACTGATCTAAATAAGGGACCAGTCATGGCCCCTTACCATGTGATCAGCTGTCAGCCAATGACAGCTGATCACATGATGTAAACAAAAGATCGGTAATCGTTTTTTTTTCTACTCACGCTCACAGCGTGAGTAGAAAAAAAAGCCGATCACTGGCTCGGATGTGAGGGACATCGGTCCAGAAGTGGAAGAGACACATCTGCCTCATCAGTGCCACCTAATAGTGCCAGCTAACAGTGCCCACAGTGCCACCTAACAGTGCCCACAGTGCCACCTAACAGTGCCCACAAGTGCCACCTATCAATGCCCACAAGTGCCACCTATCAATGCCCACCTGTAGTGCCAATCAGTGCCACCTAGCAGTGCTGCCCATCACTGCCACCCATCAGTGCCCATCACTGCCGCCTATCAGTTCCCATCACTGCTGCCTCATCAGCGTACATCAATGAAGGAGAAAAATGACCTGTTTTACATTTTTTATAACAAAATATAAAAAAATTAAAAATTAAAAAAAAAAAGATTTTTACATTTTTTTAACAAAAAGTAAAAACTGCAGTGGTGATCAAATACCACCAAAAGAAAGCTCTATTTGTGTTGAAAAAATTATAAAAATTTCATTTGGGTACAGTGTTGTATGACCGCGCAATTATCATTCAAAGTGTGTCAGCGCTGAAAGCTGAAAATTGGTCTGGATAGGAGGGGGGTTTAAGTGCCCTGTAAGCAAGTGGTTAAGTACCGTAGTTTGTCACCATTCCACGGGCATGCACAATTTTAATAAAGTTTTATTAGAAGAATGAATACAACATATGCCTAAAAACAGTGCAATTTTAAAGTGTGACACGTTAGCTATCTATTTACTCGGCGTAACATCACATTTTACATATTACAAAACAATTGGGATATACTGTATATTGTGTATTTTTTTTTAGGGGGTTATAAGTAATTTTCTTTAAAAAAAAATACAGATTTAAACTTGTATTCAAAAAGTGCCAGAAAAAGACTGGTCTTAAAGTGGTTAACGTAAAGGGGTTGTAAAGGTTCAGATTTTTTTTTATATATAAATAACAAACATGTCATACGTACATGCTCTGTGCAAGGGTTTCGCACAAAGAAGCCCCGATCCTCTTCTTCTGGGGTCCCCTGCCGGCGCTCCTGGCTCCTCCCTTTCATCGGATGCCCCCCACGGAGAGTCGCTTTCCATGGGGTCAACCTATGCAAATGCGCTCCTGAGTCCCACTGCTGTGTCTATTGACACAGACAGCGGGACTCGGCCTCCCGCTCTTGTCTCACTGAATTTTGATTGACAGCAGCAGGAGCCAATGGCTCCTGCTGCTATCAATCTATCCAATCAGGACAGAGACAGTGGCTGGAGCTGCTGGGCTTTTGTCAGAAACCATGAAATCAGGCCGAGACAGAAGTACAGTTAAATCACACTTATTTAATAATAAAAGTAAAAAGAACAAACGTAGTCAAAACATGGCCAACGTTTAGTAACCAGAAGGGATAGTCAGCCAAGCCAGAAGTCAGAGATCAATGTAGTGGAACAGCAAGCAGGATCTGGAGCCAGAAGGGATGTCAGCAAAGCAAGTCTTCAATAGGATCTCAGGAGATAGTTTCTGTGATGTTGACCAAGGCAAAGGCAGAGATTCTCTGGACTGGACGGCTTAAGTAGGCAGGACTGACGAGCAGGATATCATCAACAGCTGAGTACCTGTGGAGAGATAGCAGCTGGCAATTAGCCGACAGCTGAGCGGCCAGCTCAGAGAAGGAAGAGCTGAGCCCAGCCCTGACAGGCTTGTGAACATCGCTGGAATGGGTGGGCTCAGGTAAGAAAAAGGGGGGGCTCTGGGGGACAGCTGTAGCACAGAAGGTTTTTCACCTTAATGCATAGAATGCATTAAGGTGAAAAACAATGAGACTTTACAACCCCTTTAACAAATGAATTTGAAATGAAACAAATTTTTCCATTCTGTATATCTCTAAAAATCACCCTCCCAATTGACACAGGGGCAATCAGAGGAGATCCCACAAGAGGACACCACCCCAACATCCCGCAGATCACATTGATATTGAGAAATCCATCTATAATATAGAAACAAGTAGATGTCTAATATTAACACCTATAGATACAATCAGGGTTACTGCCTCATTTACTGTATATCATTTTGTTTCTTCATTTTAATAATCCTACTTTAATAGCTAAGCTCCATCAAGTGCCACACCACTCTTCAACGAAGAATCCGGCGTACAAAACAATGGGCTTCCATAAACCTAGTTTTCTCTGTGCTAGCTAAGTATGGGCAATCAATTATCCTTTCTAATGGAATTTTCAGTCATTCAATAAAACATCTGAAATATCTGAAGTGTAAATGACTTCTTTACACAAGATGAATGCAGTAGGACTTGTATGAGAATGTGAAAGGATGACAAAGAAAACACAATGAAAGTTTTATTTACAATAGGCATGTTGTTAGTGATCTGTACTAATAAACCGAATAGTCCAAGTGACAAGACTATAATATGAAAGATAAATCACACACGCTCCAACAGCCGTTGTAGTCGTCGCTCATGTTGTCTAAGCGTCCCCATAACTTTGCCAATTAGCCCAGGCTTATGCTGAGGAATCCGTGTTCAGTGAATGCTCTTTATTCGGGAGGAGAGTTTTTTAAAAGGAAAGTTTTGGCAAACTTTTGCCTAAATACATTGTTGTCGATAGGGAAAAAAATATGTGGCACGTTAGAAGATACCAATTCACATAAGTAAACAAGTTGTAGTGGCTCAAAAATGGTTTTAGATGTCAGCATATTACAGAACAATTTTTTCTCAGAGAAAAGGTGCAGGAACTCGGCCATGCCCGCCACACACACATACCTGCCAAATGGCATCAAATAGTAGCTCTTCCCTCTGCATACAACCCCTCCCTCCACTGCCCTCATCTTCTCCCCCCTCCTTAAAAGTTCCATCATCTGTCATATGTCTTACCTTTGTTGCAATATTAAACTGAAGCACCTATCTGTATTACCTCCCAGCATACTATACTATATTACAGTCACTTGCAAGGGATAACATGCAGTAGGAGCATCAACAACTGGTCACCAGGGAAAAAATGGAGACCAGAGAGGGTGCAGTCTACCATACACCCTCTCCTGCCCATGACTGCACTGAACCCTGGGCACCTGTTCTGTATTTCCCTTGTCCCTGTCTGGCACTCAGTGGGATCTACGCAGGGGATCTGACCTGTGGGAGCTAATGGGAGATAAGCTATCACTTGTAAACGCAGAAGCTGAACTTCAGTGTTACCAAGTGATAGTGGTGAGCAGGGAGCAGAAGACCTAAGCCAGAGGTGGTGGAACTGAGTTCCCCCTAGTTCCTGCTGAAAAAAAGCCCTACTCACAGGTCTTATCCCTCTACTTACCTGTGATGGAGAGTGAGGGAATAGCTCCTCTCTCCATCACCCCTCTGATCCACATTTTTTTGCTAGTCCATGATTCCTGCAGTGCAACTGATTGGCTCATTGTGCTGCTTCTACCTCACCCAGTTTGAGCTCTGCTGGAGGTCAAATTTGGATCCTACACTGCTTGTATTGCTCTGGCTGTATGCCCTTTAGGACACTTAGCTGAGCATTTTTCCCATGGCCTCAGCTCATTGCTCCCTCCCTGCTGGATATTGACAATAGAGGGAAAGGGAAGCAAAGGAGGATGTCAACTGGCTGTAGCTAAAGCCTGAGACTTGAGTCTGCCCCTGGCAATGAAGGAGAGAATTCCTATTGGCTGCCACCCTGGCCAGACTTTGGTCCCTTCCACAGTAGGGGAACAGGCAGGGGGGCCGAGAGAAGAGAACTCAGAGCCAATGTGAGCCCAGGAGGAGTCTGCCAGAAGCCCAGGACAGAGTAGACTGAGCTTCTGCAAGAGAGCCTGCTGAACTGCCTTCTATGCTCAAGTGAAAGTGAGAGTCTGTCGGTAGGAGAACTGCATGCAGAACCATGAGGCTGCTAAGAATGGCACTGTCCAGAGATGGCTGTGTGGTGACCCATGCAGGGAATACGTTGAAGGGATGTGCTGTGCTTTGCAGGCTAAAAGAGAAACACAGATCTACCAATCACAAAGGAGGTGCAGGACTAAGAGGGAAGCCCAGAACTTAGCATACTGCCTTTTGCATGTCCTCACCTAGAAGCACACAGAATTCCAGAGGCCCTCGGGGACATTATGACCTACGGTATTCCTGATTTGCATCCATCCTGTGTGTAGGAGTTGCCATCAAAGAACAAACTGCATCTACAAAAAAATCATCAGAGCATCGGTGTGTTGAGAGGCCTATTGGGCACCACTGTTTGTGTAATTTGCTTCTGTTAGCCAAAGTAGTTATGCCAAAGGGCACAGTATCACTTACTTTACTGTGTGGATTAAAAAAGTTCTCATTTGAAAGTGAGAGCTCCATTGAGAGTTGAAGGGCTTTTACACCAGCAGAGTGTGGCTAAACCCCCACTGGCCAGTGGCTTAGTCAGAGCTTGAGAGAAATAGATAGGCAATTCTGAATTAGAGTTATTTGTATACCGTGCTGTCCTTTCCACTGTCTAGAAATAGCTTTTGCTAATATTTGACATTTTGCTAACACAATATTTTGATGCATTCGTTTAGCTAAACTTCTTTCATAGGGCTTGTTCCTACTTCCATTAAAGCCCATTGAATTGTTACCTGTGTGTCAATGATTGTCAGGCCGAGGTACAGGGCAGGTCATCTCTGGAAACAGTAGGAGAACCCAAACATTCTAGCTGCTTTTTAGAGAGTCAATGCTACACATTGGGGTTCATCCAGGATTCTCCATACCCTTCGCACAGTGATTACTGCACCAGGAAGTATGAGCTAATCTAGTAAGATGGACCCAGTCCAGTGAAGAACTATAACTATCTTTTGAAGTTGGACTGACAAGTGAAACCATCTTTAACTGAAAAACATCCACAATGAAGACCCAGTAGATGGAGGTGACGTCTTAAGCTAGTTCAACTATGAAGTCAACAGGGTCAATGCTCTCATAAATGGGTAGAAACTCTCCCAACCAACCAGTGCATCATAGGAGTAAGGAGCAGCCTTAGTCTACATGTCTCTGCCAAACCACGCTCCCTGACGTGTTTCACCCCTCCTACCAGGGCTTAGTCCTAAGCCCCCGGTGGGAGGGGCAAAATGCACCATAGGAGTTGCTTGGTAGAGACATGTAGACTGAGGCCTCTCCTTACTCCTATGTTGCACAGGATGGTTGGGAGAGTTTCGACCCATTTATAAGAGCATTGAATCTGTTGACTTCTTAGTGAAACTAGTTAAAGACGTCATCTCCGTTTACTGGGTCTTCATTGTGGATGTTTTTCAGTTAAAGATGGATTCACAAGAAACACCGCTTTCCCAACCAGCCCGTGCAACATAGGAGTAAGGAGCAGCCTCAGCCTACATGTCTCTGCCAAACCATGCCCCCTGACATGTTTCACCCCGCCTTGTAGGGCTTAGTCCTAAGCCCCCAGTGGGAGGGGCTAAACGCATCATAGGGGTGGTTTGTCAGAGACATGTAGACTGAGGCTGGTATTTATTTCAATGTTGCACAGGCTGGTTGGGAGAGTGGCATTTCTTTCAAGTATGTGTGCACTACTTTCTAGATAAGTATATTGATATGCCAGCACCCCGTTCTCTGTGGATACAGGGATTAGATTCCTCTTTAGTTTCAAGCAGTGTTCCAAGTCTTTACCCAGGTCACAGGTTTAATGCTTTGCTACAATTGTGGAGACATAGGCCAAGTCCACCAAAGGAGAAGGAGTTTTTTACAGAAGTCACAGAGAAACTTCAAAGAACCCTGTGTGAAGGAACCAGTTGGATGCCTGAGCCAGCTTACAATTAAGCCACAATGCAAAAGAGAAACGGAAGCAGCCTGGGCCTTTAAGTACAGCCTCACACAACACCTCAAAGAAACAATTAAAGATGCCCCACTCTGTTGTTGAGCTCCACCATTTGAAAAAGAGATGGCCACCAACCTCCAGAACGTCATAGGAGAAAGATACAAGCCTAGTCAGCTTGATTAACTGCTTCTACTACAGTCCCTGTCAGATTGATAGGCCCCTCTCCTGTGATGTCTGACAGGTGCAGGTACAAGGCGGGTCATTACTCGAATTGGTAGAAGAAGCCAAACATTCCAGCAAATCCTTAGGTAGTCAGTACTACACTGGCATATACAAAATACATTTAATTATGTTTTAATAAATGCAGAGCTACATTAATTTTGTGCTTTTTATGCGTGAGTTCAGCATTAGGTTTTTGCAATCTGTAGATGGTACAGACTTTTCAGGTTGTATTACACAGCCCATTAAATGAATCTGCAGATCAATTTAATCCAAATCAAAAAATATTTTATTCATGACTGCCTTGACAATAATGACTGTTTATATGAACGTTTAGAATAGGTTACACCTTGGTCAATTGTCATTCACACAAGGTGCCAGACTTGATAGAGGCTCGGTTCAATACAGGACTTTGCTGCCCTAATAGAAAATGCAAAAGATGTAATTACACATAACAACAGGCTGACCTGCTTGTCATTTTCTGGCTGATGAAATGCTTCAAACAAAACTCCAGGCTCACTTTTTTCCTAAATTAAACAGTCAGGGATGAGCTCTAAGTGCTTTTGCTCCAAGTGATTGCTTTTCTGATGTTTCTTTGCTGCTCACAATCTGCTGCTGAAGTTTTACGTAAGCCCATTGCTGCTGACTTACTTCCTATTGGATGCAAGACCTCATTGTTGGTGGCCTTGCTATCAATAATTGGTAGGAAGAGTCAGCGCAAAAAAAGCCAGTCGATAGTTTGAATGGCAGAGGTGCCTGATGTGGTTGTTCAAAAGATAGACATGAGTTATCTGGTTTAGAAAAACATTCAATTACTTTACTTCTACGACTGAAATGGGTTTCGTGGGTTTAAATTGCCACTTCCTTGGTTCAAGGTAATAAATGCTACATGTAAACTATGCTTATATGTCAAGATGTTGTTGAGCATATTGTAACTAGACTTTTTTTGTGGAACTTGTGCAGTAAAGGCTTCCTTTCTGGCAACTTGACCATGCAGCTCTTTTTTGTTCAAGTATCATCGTATTGTGCTCCTTAAAAACAACCACACCATCTTTTTCCAGAGCAGCCTGTATTTCTCCTGAAGTTACCTGTGGGTTTTTCTTTGTATCCCGAACAGTTCCTGTGGCAAATGTGGCTGAAATCTTTTTTGATCCACCTGACCTTGGCTTGGTATCAAGAGATCCCCAAATTTTCCACTTCTTATTAAGTGATTGATCAGTACTCACTGGCATATTCAAGGCTTTGGATATCTTTTTATATCCTTTTCCATCTTTGTAAAGTTTCATTACCTTGTTATGCAGGTCTTTTGACTGTTCTTTTCTACCTCCTTGTGGCTCAGTGTCTAGCCTGCTTAGTGCATCCATGTGAGAGCTAACAAACTCATTGACTATTTATACACCGACACTAATTGTGACTTAAAAAGCCACAAATGTGGGAAATTAACCTTTAATTGCCACTTTAACCTGTGTGTGCCACCTTCTGTGTCTGTACCAAGGCCAAACATTCCAGGGTATGTAAACTTGTTATCAGGGGCATTTGGGTGATTTCTGTTATCATTATGATTTAAAAAGGATCCAAAAAACGATGTGATAATAAATGGCTTCATGTGACTTCTAGCCTTAAATAAAAGACAGTTTTTTGGCATGATCAGTCATATTTTCAATATCAATGCCAAAATTTCACAATTTCTGCCAGGGTATGCAAACTTTTGAGCACAACTGTATGTAAAGCGCCTTGAGGTGATCCAGTTCGCATTTGCAGCGCTCTATAAATCTTTCATTTATTCATTCATTCATTCATAAAGCCTGTAATAAGGCTTACCTATATGTACTGAAAATATCTCCTAAACGTGCACCGTGTAGGAGATATTTACCTTGTAGTGGGCTGATGAGGTCATCGGCACATGTGAAGAAACATTCCTCTGTGCCGTTTCTTCCCCAGCGTGTGCCGTGACTGGTGGCTCCCGCGCATATGCGTTGTCACGCGGCTTCAGCCAGTCACAAAGGCGGAGTCCGCAGCCCCGGCGGGAAGAGTGCCGAAGATGGATGTTTCCACCAGTGAGGACATCACGGGCTTCGTTTGCAGGTAAGTGCCACAAAATAGGCTAGTATGCGATGCAGGGGAATAAAGAGGAAGTAAAACCCATCAGGGTTTACTTCCTCTTTAAGTAGTCAATGTTAATAAAATCTCAACAGGGACATATGTTAAAGCTTGGTGAAAGTATACTTCTCTTCACCCCTTCTTTTCTTCCTCTCCTCTTATCCCCCCTCCCCCCCTCCCTTATTCCAATGAACACCTATGGTAACGAAGCCTACCAACTTATGTAGTGTTACTGTTATTATTGCCCTCTCTTTACAGAGTACCACCCTACACGACCCTAGTCGTGTTATTAGACCTTAGATCTCACCGATGTTATATACTGTGATATTAACCTGACTACATAGAATCTCTACATTATTCTATTAGACATGTGCACACTGAAATATTTGGTTTCGGAATTTCGTTTTCGTCGGAAAAATAAATTTATTTAGTTACTCCCGAAATTCATTTTTATTTATTTTGTTTTTCGTTAAAAATTGCATTCGTCCGAAAATCCAAATTAAGGTCCAATCTGTCATTGAAGGCTTATGGTGTCTGTCGAGTGTTCAAAGAAGATTCGACGGAGCAGCTAAACTGTACAACGCCGTATAGTTTACCTGCTCCGTCGAATCTTCTTAGATCTTTCAACAGACACCATAAGCCAAAGTACGTGTGTACTTAGTTCTAGCTATTTTACTGCTCCTCCTCTTTGGTTACAATCAGCCAATAACATTCATCATCATCATTATTTTTATTTATCTTTTCTCCCCTACGTCGAATCTTTTCTCCCCTACGTCGAATATTTCTCTCTATGTCGAATCTTTTCTCTCTATGTAGAATAATCTTGGACTAATAGAGCTAAGGTTAGGCACATTCGACCACAGGTTTGATGGACACAGATTGTTATTGTCATCATCATGTCGAATCTCCTATCTTTATCGAACTGTTGTAGCAACGAAAACGAAAATAAAGCATTTGTTTATGTCGGATCTTTCGTTTTTCGGATTCTGCACTTTCGTTATCGTTTGTTAAAACGATAATGAAAATACCTGAAATTCGGACGAAAATGCATTTGGACGAAAACGAATGCACATGTCTATATCCTATACTGTAAGAAATTCTACTCGAACAAATGCTACCATTGTCTTACTTCAGCAGAATGTACTCTGTTTAATGTGCTCATTCTATGCTAATCTGGAATTGTCAATAATTTCTTATCTGATTGTTACCAATAAAAATTTTGAAAAGAAAGCTTGATGCAGACTAATGTTTCCTGGTAGCACTAAAGGCAGCTGGCTGTCTTTAAAGTAGAACTAAAGGCAAAACTTTTTTTTTTTTTTGGATAGAGCAAGGGAGGGTTAAAACCCCTGTCAAGTATTTTTTCTCCATCTGTGTTGCGGAGATTTCCTTTCGCTTCCTGTCTCATAGCCAAACAGGAAATGAGAGGAAATCCCTGTAAATCAAGAGAATTTCTTGGGGACCCCCAGGTCATCAGAACCAGTGTACCCACTGGAAAATGTACCCTATATTACTTTTCTGGGGGCAACCCAAAATTTGGGTTATTTCTTTTAATTTCACCTTCAATGATAATGGTAAACAGGACCAATAGAGAGGGTGCATCTCCTTAAAAGGGGCACAAACTGCCATCAAAACTGGCAGGTGTTCTAATCCCTCTCCACTCTATCCAAAACTATAAAAATAAGTTTTGCCTTTAGTTATACTTTAACCATTAACTGTTTCAAAAAGTCCTTCAAGTGAGATGAACTTTTGTACCAGGCACTTCTCAGTACACATCCAAGAACTTACTGTCTGGAGAGTGCTTTCTAAATCGCTGTCAGAGAGTAGCAGCCTAGGACCAGAAAAGGGTCCACCTACATTATAGTTCAACCACAGATCTGCTTCTTTGAAGAAAAAATCACTTTACGGTAGACCCATCTGGACCAACTTTCACTTCTATCAGTCCAGAACAATCACACACACATCAGGCATTATTTATGTGATATCATTGAAGGGAGTTACATTCATTGATCTTCAGAATGCCCTAGTACCACCAACCTCTTATGACAGACATGTGTGTTCTAGCAACGCCTATTCTGACTCCGATTCTTGTGAAGCGACTATCCCTTGTGAGACCTCTATGCCTGTATAAGATATAATCACTGAAGGCAATCCTCATCAGATAGTTTGAACTCACCAAATACCGATTCCATCCACAAGATGTTTTTATTCTGAACATCAGGTTACAGCAGATGACAGGATACAAACAGATGAACGGGTTGTGGTATTTATGCGGTCAAAAGATGATACTGTCTGTAGCTTACTTATGTAGAATACATGTGCCCATGTTACATGTGGCCTGTTAAGCTGTCTCCATTACACAGGAAGTACAAAACACAAGAAGAAGGGTGGAGCATTACGCAGAAAGGAAGTGAGTCATAAATCGGACAAAGAAATAACAAATAGGTGCATTACCACAAAAGGTCACAAGATGGCAGCATGTAAACTAAATATAAAGGTCCATAGAAAATGGTTAGGAAAACAATATATACAATTCTATGCCCTGGTGGGGCAGCACAACGCCCAACCGCTGATAGTTTTCCACCTTGGCTACTGCTAGGATAGCGAAGATAAAAGTTCAAACCACCATGTGCCTAAACTCTTTAGAAACGCAAGTGCCAAGCAGTGTTAATTTTGTCAACGAAAACATTTTTGTCATAAATTTTCATCAGTGACATTTTTACAGTGATGAAATCGAAAGGAAAAGTACACCACGTTTTTGTCCTCTGATGAAAACTATGACGACAATCAATTCCGTTTTCGTTAAAAAACGAAAATTAAACGAAAATGTGAGGCAGGGACATTTACTCTCAGAACTTCCAGCTTCCTCTGGATGGAGCCTGGCATTTGTAGATAGGAGGCTGTCCGTGGAAGGTTAGACTATTAATGTCTGTTTTCTGCAGCCTGAAGAGGGATGTTCTATTAGGATGGTGGTGGCTTTGCTGTGTAGTTAACCCTTTCACACGATGCCACGCACTCACACTTCATACTGATATATAGAGGCCCCCCAAAGGAGACCCGCTCCTTGCCAATAGGCTTTACAGCTTGTCCTTTACAGGAGAGCAGCACACTGTTTGGTATGTGCAGGATTAACCCATTTGCTGCCAGAGCTGTTTTTGCACCCATGCTTAAAAAATAAATTTAGGCCTGAAGATTACATAAACAACCCCCCCCCCCCCAAAACATTATATATTCTCTCAAAGCAGACAAGTTCGTGCAATGCATGGTGGCATCATCACGCAAAGAGTTTTTATTTTTTTATTTTACCATTACACTTCTGTCAAAAAAGCTATATTTTTGTAATGAAACTTGGTTCACCTTAAAAACCTTATGTAACGATTAAATCTGTGTTACGTTCAATCCTTAATACCATAAATATCAACTTGTTCAATTTTTTTACTCCAGGAGTATATAAGGAGTTTGGAAATTGTGGAGAAATGCTTAAATAATGCTAAACCCATTCGATTTTAGTCGACTAAAATGTACTGGAGATTTAGTCAACTAAATACAACTAAAACGAAAACACTGCAGAAGACTAAAATGGGACTAAAACGAAAATGGCATTTTAGTCCTCAGACTAAAGCCTCGTACAAACGATCGGATTTTCCGACGGGAAATGTGTGATGACAGGCTGTTGGTGGAAAATCCGACCGTTTGTAAGCTCTATCGGACAATTGTTGTCGGATTTTCCGCGGACAAATGTTGGATAGCAGGCTTTAAAATTTTCCACGGACAAATGTCTGTTGTCGGATTTTCCGAGCGTGTGTACACAAGTCCGTCGGACAAAAGTCCAAAGTACAAACACGCATGCTCAGAAGCAAGGACAAGCCGGAAGTGGTCGGTCTTGTAAACTAATGTTCGTAATGGAGAATTAACATTCGTGACGCGGCAAATTATGAATTCTCCAAATGCAGCGCACAATTCTCTTCTTCTTTAATGGGATAATAATGAAGCTGCTTTGCTGGTGATACTGATGGAGTTACTGCAAATTAATTTTCAAAGGCTTTGTTTTTCTAGTGATATCAAGAATAATATTATTATGCTTTTTTTTTTTTTGGGGCAAGTTACCACAACACCATTATCCTGTAGTTTTTAAGATCAAAGATACAATTATGCTGGTGTCCCTATTTTTTTAAATGTAACTGTCTACTCCCAAATAGGGATAGGCTTTATGTTCGGGTCGAACATGAGTTCGACTCAAACATTGGCTGTTCGCCTGTTCGCCGAATAGCGAACAATTTGGGGTGTTCGCGGCAAATTCGAAAGCCGCGGAACACCCTTTAAAAGTCTATGGGAGAAATCAAAAGTGCTAATTTTAAAGGTTAATATGCAAGTTATTGTCATAAAAAGTGTTTGGGGACCTGGGACCAGCTCCAGGGAACATGTATCAATGCAAAAAAAAGTTTTAAAATAGCCGTTTTTTTCGGTAGCAGTGATTTTAATAATGCTTAAAATGAAACAATAAAAGTGTAATATTCTTTTAAATTTCGTACCTGGGGTGTGTTTATAGTATGCCTGTAAAGGGGCACATGTTTCCCGAGTTTACAACAGTCTGACAGCAAAATGACATTTCTAAAGGAAAAGAAGTAATTTAAAACTACTTGCTGCTATAATGAATTGTCGGTTCGGCAATACACATAAAAGTTCATCGATAAAAACGGCATGGGATTCCCCCACAGGGGAACCCCGAACCAAAATTTAAAAAAAAATGCGTGGATGTCCCCCAAAAATCCATACCAGACCCTTATCCGAGCACTCAACTTGGCAGGCCACAGGAAAAGAGGGGGGGACAAGAGAGCGCCCCCCCGAACCGTACCAGGCCACATGCCCTCAACATTGGGAGGGTGCTTTGGGGTAGCCCCCCCAAAGCACCTTGTCCCCATGTTGATGGGGAGAAGGGCCTCATCCCCACAACCCTTGCCCGGTGGTTGTGGGGGTCTGTGGGCGGGGGCTTATCGGAATCTGGAAGCCCCCTTTAACAAGGGGACTCCCAGATCCCGCCCCCTCTGTGTGAATTGGTAATGGGGTACAAATGTACCCCTACCATTTCACAAAAAGGTGTCAAAAATGTTAAAAAAAGACAATAGACGGTTTTTGACAATTCCTATATTAATGTCTTCTTCTTTCCCTGCTTCTTCTTCCATTTTCCTCTAGTCTTCCTTCGGTGTTCTTCTTCTTCCTTCAACTTGTTCTTACCCCCGCTTCTTCCTTTATCTCCCTCAGCTTCTTCCTCTGGTCTTCTCGTCCGGCATCTTCCTCCGGCTCCTTCTTCTCCGCTTCGTCCTCCGATCCGCCTCAATGGGAGTCTCCCGCTGTGTGATGTTTCTGTTCAGGTGACAGCTCTTATATAACGGAGGGTGGGGCCACCCGGTGACCCCGCCCCCTCTGACGCACGGGGACTTCCCTATGGCTTTCCCT
Organism: Lithobates clamitans; assembly: GCA_037952925.1. Taxonomy (NCBI): domain Eukaryota; kingdom Metazoa; phylum Chordata; class Amphibia; order Anura; family Ranidae; genus Lithobates; species Lithobates clamitans. The sequence goes on from JBBGZY010001119.1 coordinate 571,608, forward strand.
GTGTTGTCAGAGGGGGCTGGGTCACCCTCCGTTATATATAAGACCTGTCACCTGAACAGAAGCGTCACACAGCGGGAGACTCCCATTGAGGCGGATCGGAGGACGAAGCGGAACAGAAGGAGAAACTAACTGAAAAGCATGAAATGAAAAGAGTTTAATGAAAAGCACGAAATGAAAAGCGTTTAATGAAAAGCGTGAAATGAAAAGCGCAAACTGTAAAACGCTTAATGAAAAGCGATAAATGAAAAGCACAAATCAACACTCACAAAACTTCTACTAACACGTAATTGTGTGCCGTTTGTATGCAAGACAAGTTTGGCCCGACGCCCTTCGGACAAAAGTCCATGGTTTTGTTGGCCAACAATCCGATCGTGTGTACGAGGCTTAAGACTAAAACTAAAACTAAATAGAAATTTGCTGCCAAAATTACACTAGTGCCAAAGCAAAGAGTGTTACGGCAAGCAGGTAACCTGCCCCTCTACAGAAGCTCCTCCAATGAGAATTGGGATATGCAGTCCTAAAAGAGTTGCACAGGTCAAAGTACGTTCTGCAACTCCTTGCTTACAACCTGACCTTAACTCTACTGAAAACATTTTGTTCATGTGACCACAAAGTAATCAATAAAATTAAGGTATTTAGAGAGCAAACAAATATAAATTAAACCCTGCAAATTTAACAGGGGAATAAGGAGGCCTATAAGAACTGAAAACTGAAGTTCATCTTACCAAGAACAAGCTAGATGTCAGCTCTGAGCCCGCCGGAGGAAACACAGTATCCAAATGATAAGGAGGAAAGTTAATGTTCTATACAAGGTACAAAGTGCATTTAAAACCCAATAGAAGTTTAATTTTTAATTGTATATTTAAGTAAAGCTTGCAGGAAAATGGAGTTATGTTCATCTGTTACTTTAATTGTCTTGCTTAAATTAGCTAAAGTGCAAGTAGAATTCCATGTTCAAGGACAGAAGGCGGTAGAGAGGATCATTCTTGTTTTCTTCAAGATCTACTTTTTATACTCTCTAAAACACGTTATCTTAAACCAAATGTGACTTTCAATAAATACGTCTAGACTTTACTCAACGTGTTTGGCACTTTCCACACTGCCTAAAACTTTCTTCTATAGCAGACCTAAAGCCAAGTTTACTCTTAAGCTGAGCATCTTTGATCATTTTTCCAGGCATCTGAGTGTTTGTACAGACATATTAGTGCAGGTTTTTTTTTATAAATTTTATTTTTATTTGATCACTCCATACATTAATTGGAATAAGTCATGACCAGAAAAAAAGTTTACAGGTAATAGATTCCAATTTTTCAAATTTGTGGGGTCATAGCTTATAAGGCTTCTAAAGCTAGGTACACACTATGAGAATATCGAGAAGAAAAGTCCCACACGAGGCACAGTTGCTCGATTTTCGTATAATGTGTACACAGCTTTTGACATAGTTACATAGTTACATAGTAGGTGAGGTTGAAAAAAGACACAAGTCCATCAAGTCCAACCTATGTGTGTGATTATGTGTCAGTATTACATTGTATATCCCTGTATGTTGCGGTCATTCAGGTGATTATCTAATAGTTTCTTGAAGCTATCAATGCTCCCCGCTGAGACCACCGCCTGTGGAAGGGAATTCCACATCCTTGCCGCTCTTACAGTAAAGAACCCTCTACGTATTTTAAGGTTAAACCTCTTTTCGTCTAATTGTAATGAGTGGCCACGAGTCTTATTAAACTCTCTTCTGCGAAAAAGTTTTATCCCTATTGTTGGGTCACCAGTACAGTATTTGTAAATTGAAATCATATCCCCTCTCAAGCGTCTCTTCTCCAGAGAGAATAAGTTCAACGCTCGCAACCTTTCCTCATAACTAAGTTCCTCCAGACCCTTTATTAGCTTTGTTGCCCTTCTTTGTACTCGCTCCATTTCCAGTACATCCTTCCTGAGTACTGGTGCCCAGAACTGGACAGCATACTCCAGGTGAGGCCGGACCAGAGCCTTGTAGAGCGGGAGAATTATCGTTTTATCTCTTGCGTTGATCCCCCTTTTAATGCATGCCAATATTCTGTTTTCTTTATTAGCAGCAGCTTGGCATTGCATGCCATTGCTGAGCCTATCATCTACTAGGACCCCCAGGTCCTTTTCCATCCTAGATTCCCCCAGAGCTCCTCCCCCCAGTCTATAGATTGCATTCATATTTTTGCCACCCAAATGCATTATTTTACATTTTTCTACATTGAACAACATTTGCCATGTAGTCGCCCACCCCAATAATTTGTTCAGGTCTTTTTGCAAGGTTTCCACATCCTGCGGAGAAGTTATTGCCCTGCTTAGCTTAGTATCGTCTGCTAATACAGAGATTGAACTGTTTATCCCATCCTCCAGGTAGTTTATGAACAAATTAAACAGGATTGGTCCCAGCACAGAACCCTGGGGAACCCCACTACCCACCCCTGACCATTCCGAGTACTCCCCATGTATCACCACCCTCTGAACACGCCCTTGTAGCCAGTTTTCAATCCATGTACTCACCCTATGGTCCATGCCAATGGACCTTATTTTGTACAGTAAACGTTTATGGGGAACTGTGTCAAATGCTTTTGCAAAATCCAGATACACCACGTCTACGGGCCTTCCTTTATCTAGATGGCAACTCACCTCCTCATAGAAGGTTAATAGATTGGTTTGGCAAGACCGATTCTTCATGAATCCATGCTGATTACTGCTAATGATATCGTTCTTATTACTAAAATCTTGTATATAGCCCCTTATCTGATTCAGATTTTGCAAATGAAAATTTCCGAAGGGACAAACCCCCCAAACAAAGAGAAAAATCAGATATGGAAGACTGCGCATGATCAGAAACAATAAAGAACAAAAAAAAACCTGAAATTTCCTATCAAATACTTACTGTAATTTTTCTTTCAAGATGGGCTCCATCGCAGCATACGTTTGGGTAGCCCCGCCCTCGCTCCTACCCCATAGGACCCCACTCCCTCCCCATAAATTTTCAGGCTTAGCCAGAGGCTGCGTTCTGTAACTAGCCTACTCCTGACATTTGGAGGGAACTCCTGCTGTCATGGAGCCTATCAGGAAAGAAAAATTACGGTAAGTATTTTGATAGTAAATTTTCCATTTTCCTGACAGGCTCCATGGCCGCATACATTTGGGAGCTAACTAGCCCAAAAAACAAGGATGGGATGCCGACAAAGGTAAGGTTTTCGACATAGCACTTATCCAACATAAACCATATGTATAGATACTAACAGTATAAGGAAGCCAGCTACACCCCACAATGAGCCAGAACAGCCTTAACCACTTAAGGACCGTAAGATTTTCCCCCTCAATGACCAGGCCATTTTTTTGTCGTACGCTACTGTACCCAAACAAAATTGGCGTCTTTTTTTTTAAACAAATAGAGCTTTCTTTTGGTGGTATTTGATCACCTCTGCGTTTTTTTATTTTTTGCGCTATGGGAATGTTTGACCATTCTTTCAGAAGCGCATTTGTGAGGTCAGGCACTGATGTTGGATGAGAAGGCCTGGCTAAGCTCTAATTCATCCCAAAGGTGTTCTATATGGTTGAGGTCTGGACACCAGACCTAGACCTAGTATTGGGACACCTGCCTTTACACGCACATGAACTTTAATGGCATCCCAGTCATAGCAAGGTCCATTGGGAGCAGAAAATGTGTGAAAATATTTTCACACATTTTCAGGTGCTATTCAAGTCTATTGGGGCTAGTATGCTTCAAAGGAAGCTTAGATACTTTTTTGAGCATCAAGGACACTATGGTCAGGTGTGAATGGCCACCATTGGATATAATGGAAATTCTAGTGTCGAGCCCTGAAGCGCTGCTAGTGAAGGCTTAAATTACACTTCAAATCACTCAGGTGTGGATGGGGCCTGAAACAATAACTAATGAAAATGATCCAGCACCCCACATTTGCCCTGTACCTTCTAAACAATGCAAACTTGCAGATGGTTGGAGTGCATTATTGTGGAATCTTGAGACCCCAGTTCTGCTGGGAGGAAAAGTGATGCCACCCAAGCCTTCCGAGAGGCTGAGACCAAGGTACTTTCTTGGTGGGGGGGGCTGAATGGTTTGTTTATAAACTACGTTTTTTGAAAGCCATTTGTCTTAGGGGGGACAGAGGGCTGGCAAAAAAGTGGACCTTTCCGTTTTCCATGGAAGGCTCACTTTAAACACATAAAGGCCCCATAAATGGGTACAAAATAATTCTGACTTCATTTTTAAACAACACTTATACTGTAAATTAGTGCAAAGTGCAGGACTCCTTGAGATGTGCTGTTGATATATGGTCTGTGGTCTGCAGGGATAAATAGCGGTATATCCTTTGCAGTGGACTTAATTATATTCTTTATTACGTGAGTCAGAGGTTTTGTTACACTTCATAAAATACTGCATTCAGACTGGCAATTCCCTTTTTCCTTTAACATGCTGCTAGAGGCTATAGAAAATCTGATGTAAATTGGCACGTTTAGGAATGATAATGGCAGACATGAGAGGTAATCTAGTGCTCAAAATGTAAAAACAGAAGTAGCCAAAATAAAATCTTAAAGTTAACTTAATGCAAATAAAAACGGCACAAATTATTATAGCCCGGTAATAATAGATAGAACACTAAATGTATTTTTTTTAATGGATCAGTGCAGGTATCTGGTGGATAGTAAAGCACACATAAATGATTTGCAGCTCATATAGTGAAACATAGTATTTTTGTTAGTAATAAACTAAAAACATTTCCCATACACAGTATCAATAAGGAACCATGAGAGACAAAAAGAACAGCGCCCTTTAAGTGCAGTATATAAGCTGGTTTAATCAATGAAATGGTTTAAAAATCTCACAAAAGTGAAGGAACAATGGGCATGAAATGTCATCCGCTCTGGACGGCCGGGTGAAAGTGGGGGAGGTCCGATATGGATGTGGCGGTGGCTGTGTCTCCTGGATCCGATCCTAAGCCGGTCACACTGCTGGTTCACTGTGCTGTCCGGTGGATAGGAAAGGGGATCGATGGTGTACACTGCTCGCAGGGATGGACGTCGGAGGGAGGTGCTCGCGTTCAGGACATGCATGTCTGTACGTGCAAGAAGCAACCTTACAAATGTGCCTAGGCATGCGTTTATTATGGAGGATAATCAGCAAGAGCAGATAGAATACTGAAGACCATGTATTGTCTAGGTCATAGTAAGGTGTTAATTTCTATGGTTTCATTTAGGCCTCCAGGAGATAGAGTATTTAGGGTGTAAATCCAATAATTCTCTCTTTCGCACTTTCCATAACCTTCATTACCATTTTATTTTTATTTTTATTCTTACCCATCCACCCAGTCTCACCCCCCACCCCCGTTTTTTTTTCTTTTTTTTTTTTTCAATTTGATATTTTTTTTTATTTTATCCCATTACATTTTCGCTCTATCCCATTTTATTTATTTTTATTTTATTGAATTATTCTGTTTACCCTATTTTATTGATTTCACTATAATCCATCTATCACATCTTCTGTAATATATTATCCTACATTTACCCACCACCGCCTTATCCAGTTGCACACTTTCCTCATATATAATTTCCTATATACATTTTTATTTCCTCCTTCCGTTTCCCCCCCCATCTGCTGCATATACATCTTCAATCTATTGCCACACACACTCCGATTAGGTCACATGTAGTTTTTTCACTTCCTCCCACTCTCCTTTCATCCCCCTCCCCTTATGTATAATGTTTCTATGGTAACACATCACGTGACTGTGTATTGTGTGGATATATCATGTCCCCACCAAAGATGGCCGCCATTCAAGCCTGAGGAAGGGACACGCATGTCCCGAACGCGAGCACCTCCCGCTGACCCAATCCGGAAGTGACATCAGTCCCTGCAAGCAGTGTACACCATCGATTCCCTTCCCTATCCACCGGACAGCACAGTGAACCAGCAGTGTGACCGGCATAGGATGGGATCCAGGAGACACAGCCACCGTCACATCCATCCTGGACCTCCCCCACTCTCACCCGGCCGTTGGGAGTGGATGACATTTCATGCCCATTGTTCCTTCACTTTTGTGAGTGTTTTTAAACCATTTCATTGATTAAACCAGCTTATATACTGCACTTAGAGGGCGCTGTTCTTTTTGCCTCTCATCTATTCCAGAGCTCTTGTGCATTCTTACTCTGAACTGGCAGCCCTCCGTGGACGGTTTCCTACAATATCGTTCTTAATATTGGTTTTAATATTGGTTTTAACATTGTTTTTAACAATAGTGTTTTGTTACTGTTTACAATACCGTGGTTAACACTGTCCTGAAACCACTGTTATACTGTTTTATGATCACAGTTTGTATCTTTATATGGCCCAACCATCCCCAATAGATACCTGATTGTTCCCCCTCCCCCCCCCATTTTATAATTGTTGTATACAGAGAGTGCCATATTATCTTACTCTTTCAATAAGGAACCATGCCATGGTTGTTTCTCGCCTTGACTACTGCAACTCCGTCCTCATTGGCTTACCTTTAAATAGGTTATCCCCCTTCAGTCCATCATGAATGCTGCTGCCAGACTCATCCACCTTACAAACCGCTCAGTGTCTGCTACCCCTCTCTGCCAATCCCTCCATTAGCTGCCACTCACCTAATGAATTAAATTCAAAATACTAACAACAGCTTACAAAGCCATCCACAACTCTGCCCCCAGCTATATCACTAACCTAGTCTCAAAATACCAACCAAAATGTCCTCTTCGTACCTCCCAAGACCTCCTGCTCTCTAGCTCCCTAGTCACCTCCTCCCATACTCACCTCCAGGACTTCTCCTGAGCCTCTCCCATCCTCTGAAATTCCCAACCCCAATCTGTCTGACTACCTCCATCTTTATCCACTTTTAGGCGATCCCTGAAAATTTTTCTCTTCAGATAGCCTATCCTGCCTCCACCTAACAACTGTACTTTCATTTTCTTCATCAGCTCATCCCCCCACAGTTATGGCCTTTTGTATCACTTGGCCCTCTCTTCTAGATCGTAAGCTCTAACGAGCAGAGCGCTCGGATTCCTCCTGTTTTGAATTATATTGAACCTGTACTGTCTACCCTAACAATGTAAAGTGCTGTGCAAACTGTTGGCACTATATTATTATTATTATTCAGGATTTATATAGCGCCAACAGTTTACGCAGTGCTTTACAATATAAAAGGGAGACAATATAGTTATAATACAATAAAATACAAGAGGATTAAGAGGGCCCTGCTCAGAAGAGCTTACAATCTAATAGGGTGGGGCAGGTGGTACAAAAGGTTGTAACTGTGGGGAATGAGCTTGTGGAAGTGGTAGGAGATTAGTTGGAGACGTGATAGGCTTTCCTGAAGAGATGAGTTTTCAGGGATCGCCTGAAGGTAGCAAGAGTAGGTGATAGCCGGATAGATGGAGGTAGCGAGTTCCAGAGGATGGGAGAGGCTCTGGAGAAATCTTGGAGACGAGCATGGGAGGAGGAGATGAGAGAGCTTGAAAGCACTATATAAATCCTGTATAAGAATAATAAAATGCCACTTACATAGTTTGGGACAAACAACATAACACCTTCGGGAGTGGTTACAACAGTCAACTTTTATCCATTGAGACAGCTCTTTCTTTATTTTTCAACAGAAATGATCCCCGGGAGATTTTAGATATAGTTCAATGTTTTGTCCAAGGCCTGATGAAGGAGTATTTTTGCCCCCCAAAATGTGTTTAATACTGTTTATCTTCTTGTCACGTTGTTATTAGCAATAAAGGATCTATGTTTCTATGGACTCTTAATATGAACATTTGGCACCCATGAGAATTTTTTTTTTTTATTTGAGTGGCCCCTATATCGTGGTGGACTCTTCACCCTTGTTGAAGAGCTGCCAAGGTCATCAAGTTAAACCACCACCTTTTCTCTGACGGGTGAAAAATCCAAGTTCGGCACCTTTTATCTACTTGTTCATGTAAAACGACATGTCCTGCAGAACAGACAAGGTTATCACCCTGTTAAAGGAAGTGGAAAAACAATGGATCCACCAGCAGGATCAACCCATCAAAAATGATGTTTCTGAGGAATTATGAAAAACAGAAACTGTTGTGTTATGCGGTTGACAGACTGCATCATATACTGTACATCTACAATCTACATTTTTTTTGTTTGCCCATAGTTACATAGTAAATGGAACTTCACCACCCTTTTATGATTCTAAAAAATGATATTATCAGTGCCTTAGGATCCTTTCACATCTGCAGCGGTGTCTACTGTCTCCATGAAAAGTGATCTGCGATGGTTTGAATTGCTTTTTTAGAGGAAGGTTATAGGAGGTTTGCAGATGTTCAGAAGGTGATGCTGCCACCCCGATACCTGTTTTTTTTTTTGCACTTTTTTTATTACCGAACAGCAGCTTTGAAATGTGTGAGCACACTGCAACTGTGGGCCTAGCGTTTGCAGTATAGTCAGTGTTTATCTGGCGCTCCAGATGGAGTAATCCTTAGGGGTATAGTCTGTGGCTGTAATAGCTGGATGGTGATGTATTCATAGAAAGGGGTATTGAGGGTTAAAAAGGAAGGCAGCCATCCTTCAGAGTGTGTCCAGAACTCTGCAAGACATGTAGGGAAAAAACAGGAAGGGGGAGGCGCCGACCTGAGTTTAGTATTAAAATGATGACTTTAATAGGATAAGATTAAAAACACTTACAAGATGATAGAAGATGCATGCTCCTCAAAGTAAAGTGCAGTCCTGGCATTCCACATGGCTCTGTAGGTCCCACCGCTGTTCCGGATAGCTGGAAAGGATTGAGCAGCTGGCTGGAATGGATCACTGTGTTTCTCCAGGAGCAAAGGAACCAAGCAGCTCCACACAGACCAGCATGGACCGTGGAACAGGAAGTGATGTCACCGGTGTCTGACTGGACCTAGGCAGAGCTGGAATCTTGTAATTCGGGGCTGCAGTGAATAAGGCTGACTGCTCCTTCTATTGGCCTGCTGCCCTCTAGAGAAGGACAGCTATATATACATAATGGAGAGCATGTGGGTGTGGCCGTGGAGATGGAACTTCAAGCAGACCAATCAGTAAACAATCAATTATAGCAAGGGGCAAGGTGAAGCAGGGGTTAACAGTCTCGGATTGACAAAAAATAAATATATATATATATATATATATATATATATATATATATATATATATATATATATATATATATATATATAATTAAAATAATAATAATATATGTATATATATCTAAAAAAATATATAAAATAAAATAAAATTGAAAATAAATAAATAAATAAATAAATATTTAAAAAAAAGGAATTAAAAAAAAAAATGATACACATTGAAATATTTGAAGCATCGTTCTCTTCTATATGTATAGAAGCCTATTGAAGAGGTTGATGATGTATGAAGGGCCAAGCAAGTAAAATAGAAAAAAAAAAAAAAGAAGAAAAAGGGGAAAAAAATAGAAATAGTGGACCTAGCGTTTGGCTCACAGTTTCATTCACTAACATAAGAGAGTTTGGCAGACACCGCCACCCCTTAAGGCGACAAACGATCTGCCGATTTTCGGACCGCTAGTATGGTGCTTTCGACAGTCAATTCTGATTTTTCATCCGACAAAAGCTGGTTGTGCAGACTATAACATTTTCGTCTCACGTGAACACAACGTCCGATTTTCGTTTTAATTAGTACGGTTTTCGTCCACAGAAAATCGTAAGAGCAAGACTACACATGCCCAGAAACGAAAGAATACACACAAAACAATTCGACACATTACATCACTTCTGAAGTTGTATTCTGTCGTACGAAAATGTTCGTACAGTGAGTGACCTCTTCACTTTAGATATGAGAGTAGAATGCAACAAAAAAAATGGACGAACTGTTGTCCGAAAATCTGATCGTGTGTACGAGGCTTTAAACTCAGCACGTAGCGAATGTGATGTGTACCCATCCAAGCGGCACCATGTCTGTTTGTAAGTGCAAGGTTAACCACCTATTTTTACGGCTCGCTAGCCGCAATAGTGAAAGGAGCCTTATAGTTGAGGAGAGTGGGAAGATAGCATTGGACCCGTAGGGTTATCCTACTGGTATTGTTATCTTAAGGTATGATGTTGGTGTAAATGATCTGGTTCCTGGGCAGGCAGCTTATACACCCCAGAGGATCTCCACAGTCTCCTTGGCTTTTAGTGTAATGTAAGAGTATTTAAACCGAAGCCCCACATCACTGCTAAGTGGTCCAGATACAACTTTATCCATATATTAGTCAGGGGTACAATCCAAAAAAGTAGCCAACTGATAAACAAGCTTCTGATAAGGCCTGTGCTTGTTATTAAAGTGTTGTTCCACCCAGAAAAAAAAAATACATGAATGTGCCTAAAAAAATAAATAAAAAAAAACATTTGGAAATTTTTTTTTTACTCACCTCTATATGCCTGTTGCTAGGTGGTCCCTCGTAGTCTGCCTCTTTTATTGTCTGGGCTGATGACATCACTTCCCCTTGGCACAGGAAGGGCTCAGCTCTGCTCCCTCCCTCTTACAGGTCCCAGATGACTGAGCGGCCAATAACGGCACGCGGAGCCGCTCGCACATGCGCAGTGGGTGCCCGGCTGTGAAGCCACAGCCCGGCGCCCACATTTGCAATGCCGGCGCCGCCGAATGGAGGGGGAGACGAGTGGGGCTTCGAGCCCCCGCATCGCTGGACCCAGGGACAGGTAAGTGTCCAATTAAAAGTCAGCAGCTGCAGTATTTGTAGCTGCTGACTTTTAATTTTTTTTTTTTAAATGGGAACTTCTCTTTAACTTTGGAAAAAATACAATTGTAGGTTCATTTCACTTCTGGTTTGTTCACATTGTTGCCAGTCAAGGCCTGATCAAAGGGGTGCTTGGGCCCCTGAAACACGTTGGCTACTTTTTTGGATTTTACCCCTGACTTTTAATGGAGTAAAGTTGTATCAGGAGCCTTATAGTGCCAGTGCCTTAAGTCAGTCAGCAGCTGTTATGTAATGAGACTCACAACAGAGTTAGGTACAGAAACCAGTCAGCCCAGTTTGCTTTTCCTAACAGCACCATCATTGTATAAATTGGCAAGGCTTCTACAGTACAGAAGGCTAGTAAACTTTTCACTTTGTACTATATATTTTCTAAAGTGGTCTTGCTTGAAATTTGCAGTTAGGCTGCATTCACACCTGAGCGTTTCGTTTTCAGGCAGAAAGCACGTTTTTACCGCGTTTTGGTGCAATTTTGCACAGGTCAAAAGGTCACCAATGTAAAAAGCAGAAAAACGCCTGCAATCTGCCCAAAAAGATGCTCATGTACTTTTTTTTTTTTTATATATATATATTTTATTGGGTTTTTCCAAAAGTACAAGGTAGACTGTTTCACAATACAAAGCTTGGTGTTTCACATTACATGTTAAGTACATGTTACATGGACCGTGTATAGCTACATATGGTCTTAGATTTAAGCAAAAAACCATTGGCCTTTAGTCGCTGCCAAACATGGCAGCTGTGATCATTGGATCACTGTACCTGTATTTTCCAAAAACGAATAACACAATTCAACTCTGAGCGGGGGGGAGTACCCGCTGAAAGGAAAGAAAAGAAAAGAAAATGAAAGAGAGCAATGAGGGGTTAAGAAGAAAAGGAGAAGGGACATCTTGGGATTATCCCTACCCGTCTTCCTCTGTTGGGCAGGGGCCCTAGGTATGGTCAGTAATAGAGATTTCAACAACAATAATCAAGGTTTTGCAACATTTCTAAGATATAGAATACATACTTGTTTGTTATGTAAAATCTACTGTATGGGTCATAACATCCCTAGAATTGAATATAAAAGGAGCCTGTAAAGAGGATTTCTCAGACGGCGTTAGGCATTTGTCTATGAAAGAGCACCACCCGGATTCAAAGCGTTTATTTTGGCAGTCATTTTGTAGTATGGTGTCATGCTTTTCTCTGAAAAGCAGGGTCTTGAGATCTCTTTTAGTTTCGAGAAAGGTGGGTGGTAGTGGAGAAATCCAGTGTTTAAATATATTCCTACGAGCAAAAAGTAAGGTTATGAGTGTCCATTGGTGTTTTTTTTGTAGCATCGATGTAAGTGGGACCCCTAAGGGGTTCCCCATTTTAGGGTATCCAAACAAGAGGAGCATGGGATCCTTTGGAATCTGGCAGTCGGTTATTCCCTGTATAAATGAAAGGATTCTATCCCAGTATTCTGAGATGGTCGAACATGACCAAATACGGTGAAATCAAGTCAGTCTCGAGAATAAACACGAAGAACATGTGGCCTCCTTTGGTGTTGGTTGGTTGGTAGAGTTTGAACTAGAGAGTTGGTAGCAGTTTGAACTGTGTTTCCCTCCAGGATTCATTTGTTACCAAATTTAAGGTATTTGCATATCCTTCTAGTATTTTTTAAAAGATATCTTCTCCCATTATATCCTTGCTCCGGGATTTCGATGAGGTGTGGTGTAGCGATTTTGTAAAGATTGAGTTCAGTGGTTTGAATCTGTCTGAGATTGAGTATTGTCGATCCTCAAGTAGCTTGTCTAGTAGGGATGACCGAAACCTGATTTGTTTTTTTTGGACAAGTCTTATGTGTAAAGTTTGAAATTTGTTAAACCTGTAGGAAGTGATGGAAGGTGGAATTCCTCACCAGAGAGATAAATGGTTTGAGAGATCCTGTGTCTTCATCGTACATAGAGAATACATTTGTTAAGCCTTTATCTCTCCATTTTGAGAAAGATTCATATTGTAGGCCTGGTGAAAACATTGGGTTCCCTTGGATAGGTAAGTAGATATTTGGAGAGAGACCCAGCTTTTTCCACAACTCCTTCCATGCTGTTATAGTGTTGTGGATTAGTAGATTTTGTTTAATATGTTTGGGAATCGATCTTAGTGAGCTATGTAATAGTGCGGATAGGTTATAGGGTTGGACCATAGCTGATTCTACAACATAGTTTGTATATTTTGAGGCTTGGAGAATCCAATCTATCCCCACTCTCAGCAAGCAAGATAATTTATAAACTCTGATATTAGAAACGTTTGCCCCCCCTCGCTCCTTGGGAGATGTAATTTGCTCAAAGCTATTCTAGGTTTTTTGTTGCGCCATATGAAGGCTGAAATTGCCTTATTAATTCTTTGAATATCTTTGTGTTTCATCAGCAGAGGTATGGTTTAGATGGGGTATAAAAGGCGTGTAAAACAAACCATCTTGAACAGGGAGCATCTCCCAAAGAGCGATAGAGGAAGCTCCATCCAGGTTTCTAATTCATCCACAATTTTAGAGATTGGGGGGGATAGTTGTAAGAGTAAAGGGAGGAAGGTTCCCTTCCTACTTTTTTGCCTAGGTAGGTACAGTAACATGTTTGTTATTGGTGGGGAAGGGGGATAATAGTGCCCATACTGTATGTGTGATTTCTGTGCATTGAGAGGGAGAAATTCTCTTTTGCTAAAGTTTATTTTAAGGCCTGAACATAGATGAAATGAGTTAAAAATCTGTTGTATATTGGATGTATCTGTAGATGGTGCTGCTGAAAAAATTTGAATGTCATCTGAGAATAGGGCTACTCAGAGTTCTTCGCATCCTATAGGGATTCCATGTAATGGGGCCTTGTCGTTGAGGTAGCGGGAGAGGGGTTCTATTGCTAGATTGAATAGTAGTGGGGAGAGGGGGCAGCCCTGTTTTGTGCCTTTGTGTAGTTTAATTGGGTCAGATATTTGTCCTGCTGCTACTACCCTGGCTGTAGGTGCTGAATATAGACTGTGGATAAAATGACAAAAGGGGCCTGAGAGGCCAAATTTTTGCATGGCCAAAGAAAGCCACTGAAAGCTTTTTCTGCCTCTAAAGTGACAATTGCTATATCTTCTAGGGGGTGTGCTTTTGCATATTCCAGAACTGCTAGGACCTTACGTATATTGGAAGAGGCTGACCTTCCTTTGGTGAAGTCAGCTTGTTCCGGGTGTATCAGGGAATAGCAAAATGTTTGCTAATTTTAAGAGGATTTTAGAGTCCACATTTAAAAGGGAGATTGGGCTATAAGAGCCAGGCTCCGTAGGATCTTTGTCATTTTTTGCTATCAATTTTATGTTTGCCTGATGTCCCGAAGGTAGATATGGGCCTCCTTCCCAAATGCCATTGTAGACTTTCAGTAGTGTATTGTCCAGCATATCTTTGGTCAGCTTAAAAAATTCAGGAGTGTACCCATCTGGGCCTGGGGTTTTTCCATTTGCTATTTTTTTGATAGTCTCAGATATTTCCTCGTGGGTTATTGGGGAGTTTAGTAATGTTAATTGTTCTGAGTCTATTTTTGGGAGGACTACTGAATCTAACCATTTGTCCACTTCATCCGTGTTTATAGGTTCCTCTGTGTAAAGTTTAGTATAATATGATTCTAAGATTTTATTGATGTCTTTCGGTGATGAGGAGAGGGTGCCTTTTGTGTCTTTTAGGGACGTGATGTGGGTTGGGTTATATGGTCCCCTACATAGTCTAGCTAGTAGATTCCCAGCTTTGTTCCCATGTTTATGAAATTGCAGCTGAGTGTATGTTGACTTGATGTTTTCTATGTTATCAGCCCAGACATCAAAAAGTCGCTAGGCTTCGTGCCAAAGTTTCAAGTTGTCTGAAGTATTTTTTATTTAACCGGGTTTGTGCTGAACACAATCTATGACTCGTTTCTAGATCATTTTTTGGGGTGTTTTTCTTGTGAGTAGATACGTATGAAATTATCCTGCCTCGCAGGAATGCTTTGCCCGCTTCTCAATAAAGATTGGGGTTTACTCTGTGAGGGGCGTTTGTTTCCGCATACTCCGACCATCTACGACGGTCTCTAACATACGTTTGAATGATTTGTTTTGTTGGCGATAGGATGGAAAGCGCCATTGTCTGGTATTATCACTAGGTAAAGATTGTGTGAGCGTTATTGATATAGGGCTATGATCTGAAATGACCAGATCATGTATTGTGGATTTTCTAATGCTGGGTAGAAGGGAGTGCAGAAGAGATAGTCTAGCCTCGCAAACGATTTGTGAACAGGAGAGTAATATGTATACTCTCTATCAGATTGCTGTGATATACGCCATGGATCGACTAACTGCAGAGCAGTGGTCATCTGAAATAATTTATTGTCTTGACTTTGAATTGTGTAGGATGCTCTGGTGTGTTTTGGAGACCTATCCCCACTATTAGACATGGTCATATTGAAATTCCCTCCTATTAAGTGTGGAATCTGGGGAGTATTTAGAAGCTGTTCTGAAAGTTTACTAAAGTATCTTTTATCCGGTGAGTTTGGGGCATGGATATTAGTAATCAACAGTTCTTTGGATGGGAGTTTAAGGTGAGCTGAAATCAATCGGCCCTCTTCATCTTTATGTATTGATAGCAAGTCATAGGACAGAGATTTGTGGAAAAGGATCAGCACTCCTGCTTTCCCTTCTTGGGCTGCTGAACCAATGACTTTACCTACCCAAAGTTTTTGCATACAGGAGAAGTCATCTTCAGATAGATGGGTCTTCTGTAGCATAGCTACATCTGTTTTGAGCCTTTCTAAGTGCCTGAGGATTTTCATTCTCTTGGCCAGGGAACATAATCCCTTAACATTCCATGAAACTACTCTCATGTCTTGTATAGTGGGACAAGGAAAGAAGACATCACTTGGTGTCTATACTCGCTACTTGGAAAGGGAAATCGGATATTCTGCTCATAGGTTACAGAAGTACAGATTTGGTAAATGATTTGAGGGTTATTTCCCATACAGAAAGAGATAGAGAGAGAAAGGAGTGAAAGTAGAGTGAGAGTAAAACTAAAATACTAAACCATGAAAATTAATGACTTTGCTTTTTTCCGCATGTGTATTCCACTTCCAGTAATACCGCTAACCCGCAGGCACAAAGAAAAAGAAACAAGGAACCCCAGTTATAGCTCCTCTTATGTGCGTGCATATTTGGGGTATGGATTATAGGATACCACAATAGATAGCTTCCCCTAGTGGAATATGCAGGTAATGGAGTTTGAGCCAGGATTTGCAGTTTAATCACTTTATAATATTGTAAGATTTACATTTATATAAAGATCTTTTAGACTTTTAGCAAGATAAGTCAGTTTTGTAGCTGTATAAGGGCATCCTCTTTGTTTTAGTCCCCTGGGGTAGGGGGATGTACATAATACCACAAACACAAAGGCAGATCTGGGTCAGAAAACTGCTCAGTGGTGTTGATAAGTTGGTTCCGGTGTTGAGGTTGGTTTCAGGCGTTTAGGAGGATCCTTTCAGGGGCTTCTCTATTCCCTGGGTGCGTGTTTGACGATATCGGCGAATGTATCAGCTGCCACTGGTCTGGGTGTAAGGGAGCGAAGGAAGGAGACTGCTTTTTCAGGAGTGTGGAAGGTGAGTTGTTACCCATCAAGAGCTTGCAGGTGGAGGACTGTTGGATATGCCAATGTGAAGCAGATGCCTTTCTTAAAGAGCTCTGAGCAGACTGTTTGGAATTCCTTTAGTTTGTGTGACACCTCTGCCGAGTAATCAGCGAATATTAGAAGCTTGTGTCCTTCGAACTCCACAGAACAGGCTTTTCGAAAACTTTGCAGGATAGCAAGACGATCTGCGTAGTTTAGATATTTGACAATCACTGGTCTGGGGTTCCTTCAGTTGTTCTCTGGAGCGCCTATGTGGTGTGCTCTTTCCGCCACACATTTAGGGCGTAGGCCCAGTGCCTCTGGTATGCCTGTGACACAGATTTCTAGCAAAGATCCTGGCTTGTATGTCTCTGGGAGACCAGTTATTCTTAAATTGTTCCTCCTTGAACGATTTTCCAAATCTTCTAATCTTTTGTGAAGGAGTTGTTGCGCTTGAGTGTATTTCTCCATAGCTGCATTCGTTTGATATTGGTCATCCTCTAGAGATGATATGCATTGTTCAGCCTCTGATAGTCTATGAGACTGTTATCCCAGCTCCTTCCTGAGTTGTAATATGCCTGTCACCACAGCTCTTTCCACAGCCGCTGTTATGGTGGGGGATAGGAGTGCTGCTACCGCTTGGCCTATTTTTCCACATAAATCCTGGGGATCTGGAGTCCCCAATACATTTTCTTCCATGTGATCAATTTCCTCCTCTTTGTCCGCAGTGTCTCCTGTCACAGCGTCCAGTATGTCCTGTGAGGGAGATGAAGGGCGTGCTGCCGCGGCCATTTTAGGATCTGTGCTTGTGTGTGAGGGAAAGTGTGCCTCGATCGTGATCCCGAACGGGACCGTATTTGAGACAGGTACTTGTCCATGACACAGGGAGATGTGAGAAGAGATCCGGGAGTAGATGAGTTGCCCCGGGAAATTGTATGACGGATTTTCCTGCGGGCTGGAGCGGAGCCACTGGTTCACCCGTCCATTAAATGCGGCGCCGGAACCAGAATCTGTACTTTTTGAGCTTCAGGCATTTTATTTCAGGTGACAAAACAGATGTGAACAGGAGCCATTTAAATTAATGGGATTTTGCTTGTTGGGTGTTTTTCAGGCGTTCTTGATGGCATTTTACGAGCTGAAAATGTTCAGGTGTGAATGCAGCCTTAGAAAGCAAAACCATAAAAAAAAAAAAAAATGTTCTCCCATGCTTACAATTGATAGTATAAAAAAATGAAGACCATTTGTAGACCGTGTACCATTTGTAGACCATGTAGACCATTTGTAGACCATTTGTAGGCCGTGTAGACCATTTGTAGACCATGTAGACCATTTGCATTTTCTCCTATTGGAACAGTATCATCTTAAAGGAAAAGAACTGGGTATCTACCTATGTTTTTATGATACACAGTGCTTTGGCAAACTAAACTTCATCCAGTTTGGGTTTCCATTTATTTTATTGCAGAATTGGGTTCATATGGAAAGAAGTGCACATCTATATTAAGCCATCTCTATCCCTACAGAGTCTTCCATCGAAGAGGATTCTGTGCTGAGCCAACACTCGTTCCGGTTCCTTCTTGGCAAGAGACAACACTGCCAGCTTCCTATCCTGTGAAGAGGTTTAGGTATTAGTGGCGCCTGCTTGTCTTAGTCTGAAGGACTCAGTAAGTCTCCTTCTACATTAAAAAATTTTTCACAGGCGTTTTTATCTTAGTAATTATTTTAAGTCATTTTTCAACTCGCACAATAAAATAAACATTCCCCAGTAAACTATTTGTTAAAATTCTTATCCAAACACTTGCAGTTTACTACTTTTTATGCTGCTGGATCCTGGTCTCTTAGTGCTGCTTCCCTGAACGTCCAGTCTTCACAGGAATACGTTTAGCTGTGGACAGTGCAGTCTGAAGTCAGTCTGTTATCTTGGAGTAGGTACGGTGAAGGGGGAGGGAGAATCAGGGGAGTGTCCCATCATCCTAGTCTATGGGGCTGTGTGTTTCTATTGATTTGTGCACTGAAGAGAATTAGTAAGGGAGAAAATTGACTTCAATGTACTTAGATTATCAGTAGCTTTGCTAACAAATAGTTTACATGTGCTATTTTTTTTTTCTTTTGAAATCTCAATATTTACAGATTTTTTAGGTACTATAAATATTAATGAAACCTTGAATATTTTCAAGCTCCTGTATGTATTGTCTTGTACAGCATATATGACTACTATAAAGAAACATCAATCAATTAGCAAGCTCACCGAAAGCAACAACAAACTGACCTAATTTTTGCCCCTCTGTTTAAACACCAAAAAAAAAGGTTGTTATTGATGCTTATAAACAAATGCACATTGCCTTTATTGTTCCCCATTAACACAATGATCATTAATAAAAATTAAGGAATATATATATCTCACCTGTCCACTTCCCACCCTTCCTGGAATGCTCTTTAATTGGTATGAATGGATGCACAGGGGAGAGGCAGAGCTCGACAGGGAGGATGTAGAATTGACTCTGTGGTGCCAAGCTGGCCCCACCAAAAAGATCCCCATGGACTGGGCACAGGTATATATCAGACTTGGAAAGGTGTTTGGACCTAATAAGAATAACTATACTGTAGCTTGATCCCAGTTTATTATAGCTCGGACCTTCATGCTTTCTGACACCTGCATGGAAGCAAAGCTACAAGAGTTATACTAACTCACTCTCATCAGGAAAATACCATATGGTGGACACTAGATGGAGCTGATAATCATAGGAAATAAATACTCATTTACTCTATTTACTATATTGCGGTATTTTCCTGATTCACACTATTTTTATGAAGGAAAACCATCTGACCTAGAGAGAAAATAGCCTAATAATATTCGATTTTACAGACATTTGCACAGAACAAATGTACATGCTGTTTCACAGGATGAAAAGTTTTGGGAATTTTTTTTTTTTTTTTTTATAAACATACCCTTAATCCATTCCGGCATCCCTTTAAATGGGTCTTGACACCCGATCATGTAACCACTGTCATTTACTGTTACAGTGGTCGCATGCTCAGGAACCTCTTCCATAGGCTCCCTATCATTACTAGAGAATGAGACCTGTCAATGAAAGCATCAATGTCAGGACCTGGAACACCCGCTGGTGGCATTGTGCTTCCTAGAGCAGAAGGATGTTATTCCAGTTTCCACCAGCGAGTGTCTTCCAGCAGTCAGCAGGTCCTAGTAATCACTCAGTTTCCACCTGATGCTGGCTGGTGGGAGGGTATTTAGGCCCCCCTCTATTAGTACCTCTCACTCCAGTGTTTTCCTTTCTGTGAGATACTCCCTGGTCATTATCCTGTTCTTGCTCCTGTCCTGTACGCTGTACCCTGCTGTCCAGTTTTCCCTTGCTTTTCTGTTATACACCTTTTGTATATAGTGAGTTGTTATGCCCCGTACACACGGTCGGATTTTCCGATGGAAAATGTCCGATCGGAGCGTGTTGTCGGAAATTCCGACCGTGTGTGGGCTCCATCGGACATTTTCCATCGGATTTTCCGACACACAAAGTTGGACAGCAGGAGATAAAATTTTCCGACAACAAAATCCGTTGTCGGAAATTCCGATCGTGTGTACACAAATCCGACGGACAAAGTGCCACGCATGCTCAGAATAAATAAAGAGATGAAAGCTATTGGCCACTGCCCCGTTTATAGTCCCGACGTACATGTTTTACGTCACCGCGTTTAGAACGATCGGATTTTCCGACAACTTTGTGTGACCGTGTGTATGCAAGATAAGTTTGAGCCAACATCCAACGGAAAAAATCCTAGGATTTTGTTGTCGGAATGTCCGAACAAAGTCCGAACGTGTGTACGGGGCATTAGACTTTCTGTTTGTAGGTTGATTATTCGGTATTCCATCACTGGGTTTTGGGGTCACTTATATTTTTATGTTTGCTGTGTGCTGGTGTTTGGATGGATTTTGTTTCATTGGGAATAAATCTCACTTAAAGCATACACAGTCTGGTCCCAGTTTCCTGAGTGTAGCCATGCAGATCTGGCCATCTCTGCTGCTGATTCCTAAAACTCAGTCACTGTGCTGGGAGTTTGTAGTGAATGTACTGTCAGCATAGAAAATGCATGGACGCATGTGCACAGCATGTGGGTATTAAAGGCCACCCTCTTTGTCTTTGCACATATGCATTACATGGAGGGTAAGAGGTTATTGGCTTGTCAGTGAGGGGGCTTCACAAATGTTGGACTGTGCTTTGGACATCACTCACCCTTAAAGCGGTAGTAAACTGCACCAAGGAAAAAATTTGGGCCCGGGTCTGCACACAGTCCCGACCTCAACCAGATAGAACTCCTTTTGGATGAATTAGAGCAGAGACTGCGAGCCAAGCCTTCTCGTCCAACATCAATCCCTGACCTCACAAATGCGCTTCTGGAAGAATGGTCTAACATTCCCATAGACACACTCCTAAACCTTGTGGACAGCATTCCCAGAAGAGTTGAAGCTGTTATAGCTGCAAAGGGTGGGCCAACTCAATATTGAACCCTACGGACTAACGCCCTGTACACACGGTCGGATTTTCTGACGGAAAATGTGTGATAGGACCTTGTTGTCGGAAATTCCGACCGTGTGTGGGCTCCATCACACATTTTCCATCGGAATTTCCAAAACACAAAGTTTGAGAGCTTGCTATAAAATTTTCCGACAACAAAATCCGTTGTCGTAAATTCTGATCGTGTGTACACAAATCCGACGCACAAAGTGCCACGCCTGCTCAGAATGAATTAAGAGACGAAAGCTATTGGCTACTGCCCCGTTTATAGTCCCGATGTACGTGTTTTACGTCACCACGCTCAGAACGATCGGATTTTCCGACAACTTTGTGTGATCGTGTGTAGGCAAGACAAGTTTGAGCCAACATCCGTCGGAAAAAATCCATGGATTTTGTTGTCGGAATGTCCGATCAATGTCCGACCGTGTGTACGGGGCATAAGACTGGGATGCCATTAAAGTTTATGTGTGTGTAAAGGTAGGTGTCCCGATACTTTTGACAATATAGTGTATTTACTGTACCTATAGGTAAGCCTTTTTATAGGCTTACCTATAGATAGAAATCAATTACATGAGTTTCCTACCACAACTATCCAGCCCTAGGTGGTGGGGTGGTATTTCTAGAAGACGTCTCTTTATTTTAACTGGACAAAGTGAAAAATGTTCTTTAATTTGCATATAATAAAATTAAATAATTGTTGCAATATTTTATTTAGGAGATTTGCTGATTTTATTATGAATAGCCCTCCTGCCTCAGAAACTGGCACAAAAAAAAAATCCAGGGGTTCTTCAAAGCCTATGAAGCCTTGAACTGTTACTTAGGTAGGTTACCAAGGCTTCAGAATATCTCAGTTCGGTCCTCATAACCATTGATTAAAGGTAGCCGAATTCATAGGTATTAAAAAGATCCACAATGCTGGCACTGTAAAGCCCTCGACTATGAAGACCTGATTCTTTTATGTGGCAGGATTAATATATACAACACAGAAAATCCAATCTTCTATAGAGGGAATGAAAAGAAAACAAAAATCTTCCCAGCGTGAGCTGGATAGAGCACGCCGGATTCCTGTATAGGAAACCTTCCATCCTCTCCACTCCTTTCATGGCGCTATTGGGAAGAATAATAACTTTCATCTCCTCATTAATAGTCTTCATTTGAATGTAGCTGTTCTGCACTGGAGCAGCGTGAGGCCGCCTCGCCTACTATCACATAGCAGCAAACATCTGAAAAGAAGAGCACTTCAATTATTTTTCTAAAATAGAGTAAAGGCAATCACATGGGTCAAAGAAGATGCCACGTGGCCTGTTGAACATCTAGGAGATGTCCTACAAAAAGCCCCATTTACACTATGAGGTTGTGCATTCAGGTATGTTACGGCATGCACCACAAGTGCGGGTCCTGTTAAACTGAGAGAGAGCTGTGGAGTGCTGTCCTGAGGATCTGGAGGCAGGCTGCAGGAGTTACCACACTTACCTGGTTCTCTGAAGTACCATTTGACTGCAAGTGGCTCTTTAAGATACCAAAACCAACATACGGCCACTCTGTATTGGAGGTAGTATAATTCTAGGAAAGCCTTGCTTGCACAACTTTGTCAGTGTGAAACACATAAAGCCTTGGAGTTGGACCTTTTTCTCTCACTGGGTTTCATTGATTTAAAATTGACTATATCTCCCTTTGTTCACCTTATTGGGACTGTTATACAAAAATCTTAATTGGGGTGACATAACTGTCCTAAATACTGTCACGTACCTTGGTTGAAGTTGACGAGAAGGCTTCCCTTGTTGCTCTGGTCCGAGCACTCCTGAATGTGGTGACAGAAGGCTCAAAGAAGCACTGGTGACGGTAGCTAGGTAGCAGGTGATAGCCATGGACAGAGATGTGGTCAAGGCGAGGCAAGATCATACACAGTGAGGCAGCAGCATGGACAGGGAGCAAGCAGAACGAGGTCCAGTAGCAGGCCAAGGTCTTTACCAGGGAAGCGGCAGAGCAAGGTGCAGTAGCAGGCAGAGTTCAGTAATAGGGAAGCAGGTATAGAATAGTCAGAGGCAAGCCAAGGTCGGTATCCAGAATCCACAGAGCATGGTCAGGAACAAACCAGGTCAGCAACTGAAGAACAGTCAGCAAAAGCAGGAACACAGAAACATGGGACATGGGAAAGCTGAAGAACATCCAGCAATTAGCACACACCAGGATCTCCTTTAAATAGGCAGCTTGGCGCCAATGCGTGTGGACGTGCACACAATGCATTCTGGCACACACAGAAGCGCCTACCTGTCAGTGAATGCTGGATACTAGCCCAAACTAATCTGTGTGCTGGTACATGTGCACGAGCATTAGCTGCACGGGAATGAGCATTAGCTGTATTATTTTCCTGACTCTATTATAGTGGAACCTCGGATTGCGAGTAATGCGGTTAACAAGCGTTTTGCAATACGAGCAATTCATTTTTTTAACTCTTGACTCGGTTCGCGAGTGTTGTCTCGCAAAACGAGCATGATTCAAGCCTCTGCGGTGTGCAGTACTGCATTTGACCAGAGGTGCGGAACGGTTCGGAGCCGCTTGGAAATACTCGGAAACTCTCAGAAATACTCGGAAACACTCGGAAGTACTCAGTTCCCGAGTGTTTCTGAGCCTTTGCGAGGGTTTCCGAATGCAGCCAAGCGGTCTCCAAGTATTTCCAAGTCTCTCCGGCGCCCCCCCCCCACCTCTGGCCACATGCGGTATTGCATGCAATAGAAGGCAATGCGGAACAAATTATCTTTGTTTCCATTGACTTCTACGGGGAAATTCACTTTGATATGCGAGTGCTTTGGATTACAAGCATTCTCCTGGAATGGATTATGCTCGTAATCCAAGGTTCCACTGTACATCTATATTTACGATCTGCGTGTTTGCATGCTTTTTCATATTGCCATTGTTTGCACATTGGCCATTTTTTGCACTTTTGGCGTATTTTCACATTGTCTTAAATTTTTGTATGAAATTAGGGTATTTATATAATAATGTATGTTTTGCGTAATTTTTTGCATATTTGCACACTTGGCAAAGTATTTAGGGTCACTGTTATATATGCAAACTCTATGATTTGGATGCATTGTTGCAAACAGTATATGTATTAGTTTAATCTTCAGGATTTTATGTTGAGAGAGACTTTGTCCAGTTTTGATACAGAGCTTTCATGAGATTCTAGTGCCATTTTGAACACAGTCTGCACCACAAAGGGCCACTGGATTGAGGAGTGTACCTAGGGATAGATAGATAGGGATAGATTTGGGCTTTACTGTTTCACGAAGGTAGGAGTTTGGTATTCCGAGGGCTCTGTAGAATCAGCTGCACCACCAGAAGAGCCAGAACTAGGAGACTTACTTCCACAAAGGGAACCATATGCTCAAGAGCATATGGAATGGCATGGCATGCTCCATATGGTCTCCTGTATGTAAGCACTGTTCTTTTGTTCTAAACTTGTGTTTGCTGATATTTATTTTCTTAGGGTTCAGAAATGGTTTGAAGACATTGGAATGTTGCTGTAATTGCCCTTATATATATATATATATAAATGCCCTTTAAACAGTTGTGTTACCGTCCTCTCCTGTTACTTGTGCCCTGGAAGATTTACCTTTTGTTTTGAGTTTCTCTGTGTCTAGGCACAACTTTGTTCTGAGCCTCATACCTGCAGGGTCAGATCAACAAGGCACTGCTTCCTTGTTCTGCTAATCTCACTAGATTTAGAGTGTGATTCAGTGACATCACAACTGGGCTGCTCATCGTTCTCCTTGCTGGAGAGGAAGATGCATCTGCAATGTAAGGCTCTCCCTGCTTCTGCTTCATTCATTTTCTGGATCTGTGCTTCTTCCACCTCTTCTGCTGCTTCATGAATATTCCCCTACCAGTCATGGGGGAAGATGGGGGTGAGAGGGTGGAAGGAGCTTTGGCATGTGGAAGAAAAGCCTTGCCTCTCTACCAAGATGGCAGCTTCCACAAAGAGACACAGGAGACATATGGCATGGCAAATCAGTAATGGGGAAAATGTCAGATGCAGGGAGCTTACACTGGTGCCAAAATTAAGGTCAGCTGGTTATCAAAATGAAGCCTGGAGCTGTATATTTGGGGAATGGCCTGGAGGAGAGGGATAGCGAATTATGACTTTAGCACCGGGGCCTTTGAGACCTGCAATACTTACATCTGAGTGGGCCCGAAGGTCATTGGGAGTTTAAAAATAGAGAGTCGGCAATTAAATGCTCATTAGTAATGAGTGACACTGGTCCCACACTGAGCACACAGCACACTATGGACGTAATTTTCTAATTGGAGCAAATTGTTAAAACCCCTTACCACAGTGGGAAGGTTGTAGTCCAATTTTGGGGTTGCCTGCACATGTTATCTACAACTTGGGCAGTTTGATACCTTTGGATGATATCTTAAAGAGTTAAAGAGAACCCCATTTTTGAACCTAGTCTGGATTTCCACATGTTCCCCCTTCCTGTGTGTTCCCCCACGGGCCAAGCGGGGGGACCTGGTGGGAGCCCAATCTGTATCCTGGCTGGGTTGTGCCAGTATATTGTTTTGGTTTTATTATGGGGCGGCACAGTGGTGTAGTGGGTAGCACTCTCGCCTAGCAGTAAGAAGGGTCACTGGTTCGAATCCCAACCACGACACTACCTGCCTGGAGTTTGCATGTTCTCCCTGTGCCTGCGTGGGTTTCCTCCGGGTACTCCGGTTTCCTCCCACACTCCAAAGACATGCTGGTAGGTTAATTGGATCCTGTCTAAATTGTCCCTAGTATGTATGAATGTGAGTTAGGGACCTTAGATTGTAAGCTCCTTGAGGGTAGGGACTGATGTGAATGTACAATGTATATGTAAAGCGCTGCATAAATTGACGGCGCTATATAAGTACCTAAAATAAAATAAATAAAAATAAATTATCATTGCCAGATCAATTTGCGTCTTCCCATGTATTGGACATGGAAGCAGCTCTAGCAAATGTCCTAAGGAAGCAAAGAAATTCACAAAGTGTGAAGACAAAAGCTGGCATGTCCAGTTTACATTTACTAGCTAAGTGTTTCTAAAGATGATTATTTTAATGGTGGATTTTTTACTATTGAAATATGAATAAAATTGTATATTTTCTATAATCGGGTGTTTTTACACTGTTAATACGACACTAGCAAGGTATATTTAAAGTTCCATCTCTTTTTTTGGGGGGGGGGGGGATTTTGGCTTACCATACATTGGGAGTTTTCCACCCCCAGTAAGTAAATGAGCAGATTTGTCTAGAGGAAAAGAAAGCCTGCATGATGAGGAGGTGCATTTGAAGCAACAAAATGCATAACTACTTGAACCCTATGTTTATTGTGCCCGTTGTTGGACTTTAAAGGCTAACTCCACTTTTTACAAAAAAATAACAAATAAGGATGAGAGTAGGGGGTCACATCTGCACTATGTTACATGTAGACCATAAATATAGGTGTAACATGGTATAAAAGGTGGAGTTTTCCTTTAAGTAAATCCAATAGAGTTCTTATTGGCCAAACCAGCCATTAACTCTCCCCTTTAACTTATTAGGCAGAATCAATATTTTTATTTGTATCTTTTTATTAATGTTTTGCATAGACATAAAACATACATAACATTCAACAACATATATATAAACCATCCAAGGACATAAGAATGGATCATTCCTGGAATATACCTTCCACAAAACCTTCAAAGTTCTTCATAAAAAACAAGCCTATATTTCCTTAACCTACTCCATCAATCTCACTCCCTCAAACAAATCCCCTCCTCCTCTCACCCCACCCCCCCCAATTCCCAACCATCAAACTCCCCATACAAATTAAGTACTCCTCATTACAGAATCAATATGTTTAAAGTGATCTTTTTGCCACACTTCCTCTACGTTATCGGCAACTCACAGTTTTGGGACTGTCCTGTCTGCTTACTGATCTGAAATCACTATCACTAATTTTGCTAGCACAACCCTCCAAATCCCGAATATTTGTAATCCTTTACAATGTTTATTGGGATATAATGAAGAGGATACTCTTCCTGCAGGGAGAAAAATACTTTTACATATATTTTTTTTTTATGCTAATAAAGCCATACTTCTAACCTGGAAGTCCGCAACTCCTCCCTCTCTCTCACTTTGGCTTACTTTGATTAATAAGGCTCTTCCCATGTATAAATTAACTTATAAAGCAAGAGGCTGCCCTAAGAAATTTACTAAAATTTGGTCCCCCTGGTTAGATTCACAGGCTCCACAATAGCCCTTGGTTTTCTCATATTCCTGTATATGTAGTTTTGTTGACCATAAGATATAGTGTGCATGGCTTGTTTTTGCCTTCTATCTTTTGCATTGTTTTGATAAAGTATGAGAAGGTTTTGGTATTTTCTTCTGCAATAAAATTACTTGGATTAGACCAGAGGTCTCTAAACTGTGGCCCGGGGGCCGAATACGGCCCTTTGTCCACCTTTATCCAGCCCTTCGGGCACCACTCTTAATAATGCACTATGATTGGTTATAGTGGGAAGATTAGTGGAGTTCCACCCACTTTTACAACTCTTCAGCATCCCTCACTAAACTGTGCACTGTAAACAAATTGGATATATATATTTTTTTTTATTCTCAGCACTTACTGTATATCTGCTGTATTCATTTTTTGCTTCCTCCTCCCTGGCCGCGGCCCATCGCATCATTTCCTGTTTGCAATGTTTTGTGGGAAGGGGCGGCAACTTCCTCTGACACTTCCGTTGCTATGGAAACCTGACCTGAAACCTATTACACTGCTTGTGCTGCACTGAGCATGTGCGAGATCTGCAAGGATGAGATCCAGGAAGAAATACAGTCTGGCTTCAGATGCCCAGACTTAAGATGGCCACGGCCTGCTGTAAGTTTATAAAATAACAAACTACTGCTATAAACTAACAAAACAGACCTTAGTTTACAGACTAACTTTACTAGAATACATTAAGCTTGTGTATTATAGGGGTATTTTTATTTAAAAAGTATCATTTCGGCCGGAACACCACTTTAAAGTCTGAAGGATATTTAACTGGCCCTTTGTTTAGAAAGTTTGGAGACCTTTTGTTTTTGTTTTTTTGGGAGGGGGGGGTTGTTTACTATGTTTTTTGTTTAGTATGTTTTGTTTAGAATGTTTTTTTTTTACTATTGCTGAACTTTGGCAATGGATGTATTGTTCATAAAAACTTTATTAAACGTAATCCTTTAACTAAAAAAAAATATACAAAATAAACATTTACTCTCCAACTTTTTCCCAGTGTAATATAAATAATAAAAATAAAGAATATGATTGCTATAATCAACAAGCACAGTCCCGTTTGCACCTTGGTACAGTAAATACCACCCACTCTGTATTAGTACCTGATACACCATTTACAGACATGTCAGTAAATTAGTCATTTGTCTATACACTGCCTGACATTGCTTGGAATCTCACCAGTCGTCTTTCGTTTCCCTCTTATAACGGCGTGAACTTCAATCGCCCTCAGGGTGATTTCCAACAAAACAGACTTCAGCATGGTTTAATTATATTACAGTGACATTTGGCTCCTTCAGACATCTTTGGATTTGCAAGGCTTATGGATTCCATCAATGCTGTGCCCAGGTTTTATGGAACTTGATGAAAAGACTGGCGTTCTGTTTTTTTTTTTTTTTTTTTGCCTCTCTCCATTGCCTGTGATTTTTGTGTTTGTGAGATTAGAGAGCAACCCCAGGCACAGCTGATATTTTTCATCCAAAATAAAATGTTGCAGCTGGCCTACAATTATCAAGTTCATTGAGATCACCTTAAAAACAGAACGCCAGTGAAAATAAATAAATCATTAACCATTCTGCTGCCACCAATGTATGCCAGGAGTTTGTTTACAACTCATTTGGCGTTGGACCACTGAGTTTAAGATGCTGAACTCCTAAAGTGGAGCTCCAGCCCCCCCCCCCCCCTCCAAAAATGAAACGTCAACAGCTGCAAATACTGGAGCTGCTGACTTTTAATATTAGGACACTTACCTGTCCAGGGACCCCGCGATGTCGGCACCCCAGGCGTTTTTCCGATTGGCTCTCGGGTGTTGCCGCCGCCATTTGTGGTAAGGTAAGCCTACTGCGCATGCGCGAAGTATGCTGTGCTTTTCTACTGGCCCGACGGCAAAGGAAGGAGGAGGGGGGCCGAACTTCAGGGGGACCTCGCCGCATCTCGCCGCAGCCAGGTCTTCCGGAAATGGGGTCAGATACCTGTCAAAAACAGGTACCCGTTCCCCCCTCCCCTCGGAAAGATGCCAAATGTGGCACCGGAGGGGGTGAGGAAGCAAACAAGCATAGCTTTAAGGGTTAGGGTTAGCCGTCACAACGGGTGGGGCAACCAGGTGACCATGAGCGTGGGATCGGCAAGGTGTGTGGCAGCCGCGTTGCTATGGGGGTGCGGGGGGGCGTATCGCCCCCCGGTTGACGCCAGTCAGATGTAGCGGGTGCTGTTGAGCCTCCCCCCCATATGTGAAGATATGTCAGCAGCTGAGCTGTGATAGGGGAAAACTACGGGCCGATGTCAGGATGTTTCCCCCGCTCGACCACCCTCCTTCTCATGTCATGGAGAAGAGAAAGCTTCATGCCCTCCCCATTGGCCACAGCAGAGGGCCAATCAGAAGAAACTAGAGGGGCATCATGGGAAATGTAGTCCCGGATATTGGTGGCATAATTGTTCTCTGCAGGGAGCTGGCTACAGTAAACCTCAGACATAAAACATGAACAAAGCATATCCCTCTATAGTGTGTACTTGTCAGGGCTGAACTCAGCCCTTCCTTCTCTAAACTGGCCGCTCAGCTGTCTGCTAATTGCCAGATCCTATCGCTCCACAGTGACTCACCTGTTGATGATCCTGCTCGTCAGTCCTGCCTACTTAAGCCGTCCAGTCCAGATGATCTCTGCCTTCACTTTGGTCACATCTCTTGAGACGATCTCCTGTGTTCCTGTTAAAGGCTTGCTTGGCTGACATTCCTTCTGGCTCCAGATCCTGCTTGCTGTTCCACTACGCTCATCTCTGTCTCCCTGGTGTTTTTGCTTGTCTGACTATCCTTTCCGGTTCCTGAACTCTGGCTATATTTTGACTATGTTTACTCTGTTTACCTTTTTTTATTATTATTAAACAAGTGTAATTTAACTGTACTTCTGTCTCAGTCTGATTCATGGTTTCTGACAGTACATGCCTCAATCCAGAGCAATAAGTGTGATTTCTGGCTGCTGCACCATTCCTCTGCTATCTCAATGAGTCACTTCTGACAAGTTTTCCTGACACCAAGATAAAACTGGTGACAGGGGAGGGAGGGAGCCTTAGCACACAGCCTGTGATTGACGGCTTCTGCTCCATTCATGTGTGCTGTGTGAAGGAGTGTGTGTCCCGTCCCTCCAATCAGCCCTCACAGCTATCCTCACAGAGCTCTGCAGAATATAATTTCAGCTCCATACCCCCTGTTTTCTGACAGCTCAGACAAGCTTCATAAATTCTGGATTTTAAACGAATGTAGAGAAGAAAAGACAACAGATACACAGGTACAACTTATGTAGGAGGATTTGTTTCATCTCTGTATATCACCCGAGGGCAGTAACTTCTCTGTGTATATACAGGCATTGGTGCTCAACCTCTGGAAACCCAGATGTTGTAAAAGTACAAGTCCCATCATCCTCTGCCTTTGGGAGTCATGCTTGTACCTGTTAGCCTTGCAATGCCTCATGGGACTTGTACCTGTCAGGACTGTAATGCCTCATGGGACTTGTAGTTCTGCAACAGCTGGAAGGCCACAGGTTGAGCACCCATGGTGTTAGGGTTTACAACCACCTTAACCCATTGGCGCCAGCCACATGCAAATATGTGGCCTCTCGGGAGGTGGGCCTTGGTGGTATACAGCTTAGCTGAGAGCGCGTGCCCTGTGCACTCCCAGGACACTTAATGGTGGCTAATGGAAAGCTCACGATCGCTGCTTGCAATCGGGAGCTTTTCGATCACGTGACCGTCACGAAAGCCAATCACGGTGTTCACATGACCATAAAACCCGTCTCCTGCCATCTTAAACCCCTTGAAGGGTCGGAAGGCTCCGGCTCAAAGGGGTTAAGGTGGGGTAGTCCATAGGGAAAAAAAAAACAATAAGTTAGAGTTCTACTTTAACCCTCCAGCATCTACCATTTCAACATCAATGCTAGGTAGACCGACCCTTTAAATGAGAAATATTCAACTACGACTGGCACATACCTTTAGGAATCCGGCCCAGGCCATTTAGTCTCGTTTAATTGAATTCTATAGCATTCACAATAAATCAATATTCTTACCCTGGCCCCGCACACACCAATCGTGTCAGCCAATTACAGCAGCCAAGTAATCATTCCAAACAGCCTGCGTGCCGTTCGGTGTGATTGGATTTCAGCAGGTGGAGAGGGAGATCTGATTGGTTGGTGATGATCCTAGTTGGCTGCAGTGTTTTTATCAGATGACTCGTGGAGGAGCCAAAAGAAGAGATGAAAAGGATTATACAGTCCGGTCAGTCTACCTTTTATTTACTGGAACAACGCTGCTGAGTCTTAGTTGTACTGAAAAAGGCTAAATACTGTCATTTTAGACAATCCGCAGTCCCCCTCCCCCCCCCCTTTTTTTTTAAACAATGTTCTTTTTTACTGGTTCATTCAACTCCCAGGACTCCGGTGGACACATTTCTTGTTTCAGTACGTGACCTTTCCTCCCTGTCAATCTACAAAATTAATGCCCAAATTTGCTTCACCAAAGGTGATGTCGTCTTTTAATTCTTTCCATGGTGGATCCAGTGTTTCATTTTCCACACACATGCCTAAAGGGTAACTCCACTCTCCTGGGAAAAAATAAATGAATATATAAATATATATATATATATATATATATATATATATATATATATATATATATATATACATCCCAGTCCGCAGGGTTCAATAATGGGTTGGCCCACCCCTTGCAGCTATAACAGCTCCAATTCTTCTGGAAAGGCCGTCCAGGAGGTTTAGGAGTGTGTCTATGGGAATGTTTGACCATTCTTCCAGAAGCGTATTTATAAGATCAGGCACCGATGTTGGATGAGAAGGCCTGGCTCGCAGTCTCCGCTCTAATTCATCCCAAAGGCGTTCTATTGGGTTAAGGTCAGAACTCTGTGCAGACCAGTCAAGTTCCTCCACCCCAAACTCGCTCATCCATATCTTTATGGATCTTGCTTTGTGCACTGGTCCAAATCATTTGGTGGAGGGGGATTATGGTGTTATTTTTCAGGGGTTGGGTTTGGCCCCTTAGTTCTAGTGAAGGGAACTCTTAAGGCGTCAGCATACCAAGACATTTTTGACAATTTCATGCTCTCAGCTTTGTGGGAACAGTTTGGGGATGGCCCCTTCCTGTTCCAACATGACTGCGCACCAGTGCACAAAGCAAGGTCCATAAAGACATGGATGAGCGAGTATGCATCCTGGCCTGTCCGGTGACATTCAACCCCGCATGTCACCAGACAGGCCTGGGATGCATACAGTACACAAGACTTGTTCCAGTATAACATCTGAACCAACCTATCTTGTGGTTCCTGCACCCACTGCCATTTGTTTATACAGATTATTTCTATCTAGTCCATGTCTGCCTCCTGTGGTCACCTGCATGCATTGCAGTGGATTTAGCGTTTCGGCTTCTATTGAATAAAACTGTTATTGCTGTTTTAAGTGTGATTTCAGAAACACAATAAGGCTGAGACTCTAGCGGATAGCATCACCTGAAGAAGCCCAATATATAGGACGAAACATGTTGGGACCCTTACTATAACGCTCCAAATGGCTCATCGGACCATAATTATGGGTTTAAGCTTTTGTTTAAAAAATGATTTTTTAAACAATCCTTGTTAATACATTTTGAAGATTTTATCTAAAATGTATTTCTTTGTTTGAATTCTGCACAGTTATAGTCCCATCCCATTTGCGCTAATTTCTCTAACTTTGCAAATAGTGCAAGCACACTATAGGGTTGATTTACTAAAACTGGAGAGTGCAAAATCTGGCGCATGATAGCCAATCAGCTTCTAACTTCATCTTGATCAGTTAAGCTTTGACAAAAAAACCTGGAAGCTGATTGGTTTCCATGCAGAGCAGCGCCAGATTTTACACTCTCCAGTTTTAGTAAATCAACTCCAATGAATTAAGTATAATTAGGTGCAGGTCACCTCTGGAACTTATCACTCTTACTTAAATGAGACAGGTTTTTTGCACTCTTAAAGGAAATACTCAGTATGTGAGAGGAAAGAAGCACACAGAGCAGCTATGCACCCCCCTTCTGCTACCCATTCACAGAAGCCTTTGTATTTCTGAATGCGTTCATATAATACAAAGGCTTCTGTGAATGGCCAGAAGGAGGGGAGGGTGGGAATAACATTTCCAGCAACTCTGCTTTTAAGGCTAGGTTCACACTGCTGCGAATTCTATTGCGAATTTGAGCCGCTGCGATTGCTCAAATTCGCAAGTCATTTAAATTATATAGATTAACATTAGTGGCGTTCACATCAATGCGTTGCGAATATAACCTGCGGGAAAAAAAGGTCCTGTGCGAGTTTGATCCGTGTGCGATGCGAAATCAGCTACATAGACTGCAAAATTTGCAGTAGAATCGCAAGAACACATATAGAATTCGCAATGCAAATTCGCAACGCAATCAGAACAAAATCGTGCTAAATTCGCACTGCAGCAGTGTGAACCTAGCCTGAAAGAACTGAGACCACAACAAGATGTGTCAGAGCTCCAGAAGTTACCTTCCTGGAGCATAATAAACCTGTGAGATGTAAGTAATAGAGATATACGTCTACGAGGAGGCAGGCACCCCATTAGATTTAAAGTGTAACTTGTTTGATTACAGAATTGAATTTTGTGCAGCAACTACTGTACATCAGTATTTAGTAGCACTATATTCTTCAGCCAGTAGATGGCAATGTTTATAAGTTTGTAGCTGCATCTATGGTATGCTCTATGTCTTTTTCCTGAATAAAGTTCCTGTTTCCTGTCTGCTGTTCAGCAGCAAACTCATGTGGAGTGTGCACTGTCTGTTATGTAGGGCTATATACAGAATTTCTAACATAACTATAGGCAAAACTATTTTTAGTGTTGGCTAGAGCAGAGAGGGATTAGAACTAGAGGTTTTTATTGCAGTCTGTGCCCCTATTAGGGAGAATCACCCTTCTTTTTGCCCTGTTAACCATTATCATCAAAAGTAAAAGTAAACTCCAAATTTTAGGCTGTCCCCAGAAAAGTAATAGGGGGGAAATTTTCTGGTGGCCAGTGAGTCACTAAGAAATCCCCTTAATTTGCAGGGGTTTTCTCCTCACTTCCTGTTTTGCTTGTGGGACAGGAGGTGAAGGTAAATCTCCTTAATGGGACATAGCAAAAAATGATCTGACAGGGGTTATAATTTCCTGGAATTCAACTTTTTAAAAATGTTTTCATTATTTTATTATACTTAATAAGGGACTATATTTTTGCTGAGACATAATGCTCACACATGGGGGGAGGGGGGGGGGCACTTTGTCATCTTCACCCTGGGTACAAGATAACCTTGTTCCGGCACTGTTTTCGAATGCAAAGTTTTTTTTATGTAGGTCAGCTTTTGGCAGCTGGGGTGGAGAGTGGCCATGTTGGAGCAGAAGCTGTCAAACGTTGGTCACCAGCCACTGATCTGAAGTGTGCGGTGAGGGGGGGCGGCTGACCTTACTGCCCACCCCTTTTCCCCGGCCTGGCCTGGAAGCACAGTTTCCCAATAGATCGAATCTGCTCCGGCCCAATAAACTCAATTGTGATCCACCATCAATCACGCAACCCTCCTTTGCTTGTCTACAAAGGCCGCTCCCTGATCAGACCATGAATGGTTGTGCAAACCTCTGAGATCAGTAGATGCAATTAGGTTTCTTTTGCTTCCAAAAGCTTTTCAGATGGCTTGATGGATGAAACCATTTCAGCATTCCAATCAGCAAGCCTAAAAAAAAAAAACTGGACAAGATGGAAATTAACCTCCTGCTTTTGGTTTTATAACACAAAGAAAGCTGTTTTTGGATTTTTATGAGAAAAAGTGACACTTGACATTTCTTTCCGGATGAGAAGAACGGCGGTTGCTCCGAGGAGCGTCCGCGGCATTTAGATTGTGTCAAATTATGCAATTAATTATTCCATTGAATTTGCAATTCACAAGCATACTGCCACCGTCTCCTCTGGTACATGCAGTCACATGCAGACAAAGGATTTGCCTAAAAAAAATAAGTCAGAACTCATCTGAGAAGTACAGTTAATACTCAGAGACCCGACCTCTCTGGATGTGTTTTGTTCTGTTAGAACCCACGGAGACTAGGCAGCAGGCTTGGCATTAATAAGGATGCCTGGCATGTGGAGATGAAAACTCTGAGTATGGACAGATAATAATAAAAAATAAATTTAAAAAAAGACGATAGTTAAAGTGACCTTTTCATCAGACCAACAAAAATCTTCCTATATCATTATATGTACATTTAATGTATTTTATTCTTGTAGTTTATCACTAAAAGTCACCTATGAGTAGACATCCAAAAGCTCCAAGATTGCTGCTGGGTGCCGCCATCTTGGATGTGACGGTCAATAGCAGCTATTCTCAACCAGGGTTCCTCCAAATGCTATGGGGGGTTCCTTGAGCTGTGGCTGATTAACCTCCCATCTGATGGTGAATGCATAGAGCCAGGGTCAACGCCACTTGGCAGAGCTAGCGACATGATGCCATTGATCTTTTCAGCTGTTTATAAGCAGGGCCATCTTGAAGGCGGGGCAAAAGGGGCAGCTGCCCTGGGCCCTGTCATTGTTGTGGGGCCCAAAGCAGCTGCCTCATACTTGCCAACTATCCCAGTTTCAATTCCCTCGTCCCTTGAGGTTTTAGTCCCGTGCTGTGTCCCAATATCTCAGTGTGAAGTTCTGTTACTAATGTTGCCCAGCTCTGCCCTATTACATAGTTACATAGTTAGTAAGGTTGAATAAAGACACCAGTTCATCCAGTTCAACCTGAGTGAGTGTGGGTCTACAACCCTGACCCTTGTCCCTAACCCTGAACATCGCACACTCACATCAATCCCTACCCTCAATCCAAGGTCCCCATTCATATACTAGGGCCAATTTTGGACAGAAGCCAATTAACCTACCAGCATGTCTTTGGAGTGTGGGAGGAAACCGGAGTACCCGGAGGAAACCCACGCAGGCACAGGGAGAACATGCAAACTCCAGGCAGGTAGTGTCGTGGTTGGGATTCGAACCAGCGACCCTTGTTTACTGCTAGGCGAGAGTGCTAACCACTGCACCGCTGCACCAACATTGTTGTGTACAGATGACTCACCTGCAGACCCTGTGTTTACATGCGAATACCGGCATTGATATGTAAATAGCAAAGACATTCATATGTAAATAGTGGAAGACCGACAGCATTTATGTAAACAGAGGTGGTATTCATATGTATATCATGCCCCCCTGAGGTCATATCCAGCATCACCTATACTGAATGCTACCCACTGGGGAGATAAATGGGCATGTTTGAAAGTGATACAACTGTGGGCATTAAGCCTACCATCAGCCTGTTCTACAAAGGTAAGCAAATTAGTGTGGGTGGCGGGGGGTAGTGTGGGGTGTGCAGAGGTAGGCAGAGAAGAAATTACAGTTTGGGGTGCACAGGTGAGCCAGGTCCAGTCCATGGTGTTCAGGCAGTGAGGAGATGATGTGCTGTAACCTCTAGCAACCAATCAGTAAGCAGTAATGATGTGCAGTAACCAATCAGTGTGCAGTAGTGATGGACAGTAATCTCTAGCAACCAATCAACAAGCAGAAATCATGTGCTGTAACCTCTAGCAACTAATCAGTGAGCCGAAATGTTTTCTGTAACCTCTAGCAACCAGTCCGTGAGCGGTAATTATACCCTGTAACCTCTGGCCACCAATCGCAATCGCTGTCTGATCTGATTCAGTAAACTGATTTTGAGTCTAGCTGCTATTTATTGTATGTCCCAGAGCAGGTGGAGAGCGAAACTGCATGGGGGAAAAGAAAATTTTTGCCCAGGGTCCAATCAATAATAAAGACGGCCCTGTTTGTAAGGGTAGGATTAGGACCCCCACTTTAGGTTCACATGTGCTTTGCTTTTCAGGCCCTGTTCACTTTACGCGTAGCGGCAACGAGCGTTCCTGGTTGCCATTTTGTGCGCGTGATTTTCACGCAATTCCACGTGTCACGCATAGGGCAGCCCATGAATGGGTTGCCTCATACGCGTTTGTCGTGTAAAATAAGCTCATACACCTTTTTGGGCGATGAGCTTCGCACAATTTTCAAATGCACGTTTGCGCGTTTCGGGTGTCATAAAGAGTAATGGCACCCAAAGATGTTTTGCCGAGCTTTGGAATCGCAGGTGGAATCAAATGCAGTTGCAGGGCGCTTGCAGAGCGCCCTCTGTGAAATACCTGGTGATCCTGCCAGTTCCCCTGCTTTCCTGTTGCCAACTGACCATGCTAGGCATCAGAGCACATCCATTCCAGTGTGATTAGTTTTCTGGCTGTGCTGGGAGCTCAGCCTGCCTCTCCTCTAATAGCCAAGACTTGTGCTGACACATCCCCCTGCACAGCCATTCATTGGGAAGACCCAGAGACTGAAACTATCTGATTACTTAAAAAACAAGAAAGAAAAAAAGTGTTTAAAATGATATATATATATTTATAAATATATATGTATGTATATACATTATATTGTTAAAAGTATTGGGACGCCTGCCTTTACACGCACATGAACTTTAATGGCATCCCAGTCTTAGTCCGTAGGGTTCAATATTGAGTTGGCCCACCCTTTGCAGCTATAACAGCTTCAACTCTTCTGGGAAGGCCGTCCACAAGGTTTAGGAGTGTGTCTATGGGAATGTTTGACCATTCTTCCCAGAAGTGCATTTGTGAGGTCAGGCTCTGATGTGGACGAGAAGGCCTGGCTCCTTGGCTTCTGCCTTCCACTCTAATTCATCCCAAAGGTGTTCTGTTGGGTTGAGGTCAGGACTCTGTGCAGGCCAGTCAAGTTCTTCCACCCCAAACTCGCTCATCCATGTCTTTATGGACCTTGTTTTGTGCACTGGTCCAAATCATTTGGTGGAGGGGGGATTATGGTGTGGGGGTTGTTTTTCAGGGGTTGGGCTTGGCTCCTTAGTTCCAGTGAAGGGAACTCTTAACGCGTCAGCAAACCAAGACATTTTGAACTATTTCACGCTCCCAACTTTGTGGAAACACTTTGGGGATGGCTCCAAATCACCCAATCTGAAAACGCGATTTACACGCGTTTCCATGTGTCGCGGCATAGGGCAGCCCATTCACTTCAGTGGGTTACCCTATGCCTTTTTGTCGCCCCAAAACAAGCTCCTGCTCCTTTTTGGGCAACAAGCTTAGCGTGATTTTTTAAAGCCTGTTTTGCCATGATCACCGCACAATTCCATTGCGCGACAATCACAGCAGAAGCACACCGCATTTGGGGTGCCATTAAAGCGGGGGTCCACCTAAACCTGCCAAAAAAAAAAAAATATTAAAAGCCAGCAGCTACAAATACTGCAGCTGCTGACTTTTAATACATGGCCACTTACCTGTCCCAGGGTCCAGCGATGTCGGCAGGCGACGCCGAGAACCCGATGAGGTGAGAGAGGTTTAGCCAATGTCCACAGCGAACACTGAGACAAAATCAATTTATTCGTTTTAAAATGTTATGTAACGGAGCGACAACAACAATGATTGTGAGTTACCCGGCATTATAGCCAATGTACACAACACAGATGAAAGTAAATATATAAAGATTTATTACAAATGTTATACATCAATGAGCAACAATAAAACTTGAAAGTTGCTGGGTCAGTAAATACACATACACAATAAGAAAATAAAATGTACATACATGTGGACAGGGAAGTATGTAAACATAATGCAGACATCAATAATACCCAGCATGCACCGGCATAAAACAAGCATCAATAAAGCCCTATGCATTGACCTCGGGGGCTGCGATGTGCATAGGGGAGTTCTGTTCCTGATCTCTTGCTGTCCTCCCCTGTCTGTTGATGGGGATGGCCACCTGCACATCGGCGCCATGTTTGCCACGTCCATACACTGACGTCTCCCTGACGTAACTGGGGTGTGGGCTGTGTGAGTCATCCTGGACGGTTGGGGGGGTTGTTGCATCTGTGCACCCCCTTTGATGGTGGATGGCTTAGACCCCTTTCACACCGAGGGCGTTTTGCAATCCGCCCTCAAACAGCTGCTCTATTGTCTCCAGTGTGAAAGCCCGAGGGTTTTCACACTGGAGCGCTGCGCCGGCAGGACGTCAGGAAAAGTCCTGCCAGCAGCTTCTGTGTTTACCGCACCTCCACCGCTGCTCCCCATTGAAATCAATGGGGCAGTGCTGCGATACCGCCGACAAAACGCCGCCATTGCAGCGGCTTTAACCCTTTCTCAGCCGCTAGCGGGGGGAGGGTAAAAGCGCCCCGATAGCGGCCGAAATGCGCTGCAAATCCGACAGTAA
Organism: Lithobates clamitans; assembly: GCA_037952925.1. Classification (NCBI taxonomy): domain Eukaryota; kingdom Metazoa; phylum Chordata; class Amphibia; order Anura; family Ranidae; genus Lithobates; species Lithobates clamitans. Next base: position 611,105 of record JBBGZY010001119.1, read on the forward strand.
AACGCCGAAAAATAGCGGCGTTTTACCGCCGACGCTATGGGCGGCTCGGTGTGAAAGGGGTCTTACGGACACCCATGCATCACCGCCCTGTACATGACGCTGGGGGGCGTTGCCTTCGGGCCCCTGTGGTTATATCTGGACGTTCAACACAGCTGGGATTCTGATTCACAACTTTGACGATTGGATAGAGCGGTCACATCTCTAAGAACAAACTGACAACCGTTGGATATTTTTCACTTTATTGAGGTACAACTTTTTTACTTTCTTGACACCTATTGGGTTTGTTACATTGTCTTTATACACATGTAATACTTATATCATTTCTATATTGCCCCGTAGTCTCTCTGCTCGTACAGTAGGTGCCGCCGATATCGTGTTTCCAGCGCGATGGGATCGCGCTGAAAATCACCGCTACCAGGCTGTGCTTCTCGCGCTCGCCGCCCCCACGAGATGCATCGTATCCATAGGAAGGTAGTTGGGGCGGCGTGCGGGAGGAGCGACATGGCTCGGCGCTGGCTCCTGCGACGGGGCTCGTGGGTGTCAATCTCGCCGCTAACAGCGGCGAGATTGACACGATATCGGCGGCACCTATTGTACCGGCGATATATAAATATGTTGGTCTGCATTCATGCATTTACCATATTCCATATCTCAGATAGTCCTTCATATCAACATACTTTAATAAGTTAATTCTTTTATTTACATATTTATGTATTATATAAATTACATTTTAGAACCTTATACATTAAGCTCATTTTGCAATTATTATGCCCTCTGATATATGTGCATCCTTGCAGACATTTTCTAGACATGATTTTCAAGGGGCCAGGTGGAGACCGCAGTGAGAAATACACCTATCCAGACCGTGCTGATCCTCCGGATGTTCCCCTGTTGTGGTTTTTGTTTGTTCCGCCTCCTCAGCTCCCGAGCTGGATGCACTACACGACCGCCATCTTGATATTCAGTGTTTGGCGATTTATCTCAACCATTCGGTAAGTATGAGGTCTGTCTCAGACCTCTCTTGCCAATCATTCCACCTGCCCCCATGTATCAACAATATACATCTATTGATATTATCACATACATTGCAGATACAACATGCATCCGCCCCTGAAGAAGCGAGCAGGGCCTCGCGAAACGCATAGGGCTTTATTGATGCTTGTTTTATGCCGGTGCATGCTGGGTATTATTGATGTCTGCATTAGGTTTACATACTTCCCTGTCCACATGTATGTTCATTTTATTTTATTATTGTATATGTGTATTTACTGACCCAGCAACTTTCAAGTTTTATTGTTGCTCATTGATGTATAACATTTGTAATAAATCTTTGTATATTTACTTTCATCTGTGTTGTGTACATTGGCTATAATGCCGGGTAACTCACAATCATTGTTGTTGCCGCTCCGTTTCATAACATTTTGAAACAAATAAATTGACTTTGTCTCAGTGTTCGCTGTGGACATTGGCTAAACCTCTCTCACCTCATCTAAAGTCCCAGGACTGTTTCTCTTTTTTTTTTTTTTGTGCACTATTAGGGATGGAGGTGTCAGAGGGGTCACACCAGACCTTAAAGTGGGGTTCCACCCAAAAAAAAAAAAAAAAAAGAAAAATCCTAAAAAAAAAATACAAAAAAACATTTGGATATTTTTTTTTTTTTTTACTCACCTCACTCACCTTACTCACGAGGGACCCCCTAGCAACCTTTACTGTTGCTAGGGGGTCCCTCGTAGTCTGCCCCTTCCAGTGCCTGGGCTGGTGACATCACTTCCGTCTCGGCACAGGAAGGGCTCCGCTCTGCTCCCTCCCTCCTGTCAATCATCTGGGACCCATTACAGGTCCCAGGTGACTGAGCGGCCAATCACGGCGCGCAGTGGGTGCCAGGCTATAAAACCACAGCCCAGGGCCCACAGTTGCAATGCCGGCGCCGCTGAATGGAGGGGGAGACGAGCGGGGCTTCGATCTCCCGCATCGCTGCACCCTGGGACAGGTAAGTGTCCAATTAAAAGTCATCAGCTGCAGTATTTGTAGCTGCTGACTTTTCTTTTTTTTTTTTTTTTTTTTGACTGGACCTCCTCTTTAATCTCCTTTTTTTTTTTCACAGCAGAATCGCACTGCATTTGGGGTGCCATTAAAAATAATGGCACCCAAACGCTTGCCGTGCATTTTGCCGCGATTTGGAATCATGGCGATGCTGTTTGTGATTCCAAATTTTGCCTAAGGTGAATGGGGCCTAAAAGGGTGCAGAAGCTTCTTTGGCGAATTTGTCGCATGTAGGGCAACCCTAGACGTCCAGCATGAAAAATGTGCAAAAAAAAAAAGCGCAAAAAAAATGTGCAAAAAATTTGGAAGAAAAGTGCAAAAAAAAAAGCGCATGTTTTTCATGCTTTTTTTGTGCTACAGGTCTAGGGCAGCCCTAACACTTTCCTAGACGTGTAGCGCACAAACATGTAAAAAAAACACACGTTCATGCAACGCTAAAATGTGAATGCAGTCTAAAGGAGATTGTACAATCAGACTGTATAGTGTATGGCCACCATAGGGTTAGGCTCCTTTGAGTTTGGTGCATGTCTGGCAAGCCGCGGGCTGATCGCCGTGTGATAAGAACAATACGTATGAGAGAAACGTATTTCCTCGCTTTTTTTTGTTTGTCGAGAGATGCAAAGGCAGAGGCAGCCAATGAAATGTAAATACCAAGCCATATTTTTCTCCCCTCTCCTTGGTATTTACATGGCAGGCAATAGAAGAATCCGGCCTTTGTTCTTCCAGAAGATTTTGTTTCCCGTTGGCTGTGGAGGATTTAGCGCTCTCCGGTGTTGATAAGGAGCTAAGTCAGAAGCGCGCGGCTAATCTCCATTCTGTGTAAAGATTTTTTTTTTCCCGCTTTCCCGTGTTCAGACCTTCTAGAGCAGAACCTCAATGGCCCTTTAAATTAGGTTTTTATCTTTACCTGGAGATTAGTCAATGAAAGAAAAGTGTGCCGCTCAAGTTTTCATGCCATCACCCACCTTAGTGTTACTGAGTGTTACTAAACCCCCAACAGTAAAATCAGTCTGTTAATACAGTAAAGAATGCTTGTTATACTCACTGTGGAACCTAAGGGGTTAATCCTCCACATTGTGTAAAAAGGCTGTTTGATCCTGTCTTCTCTGATCCTCCCCTTCTTCTGCTGTCCCCAATCCATCTCCTGATCAGTGGCGGCTGGTGCTTTTTTTTTGGGGGGGGGGGGAGGCAGCAAGCAACCACCCATCCTCCCCCCCACCTTGAGGTACACCCCCCCTCCCGCTGTTTGCTGGTCGGTCTGGCACTTACCCCATCGTGGTGGGTGGCATGCAGCGTGGTGCAGCGGCTCCGTGTCCTCTCCTCTGTGGCGGCTTCCAGCTCCTCCCCTCCTCCTCCTAGGCATCCAATAGGATCGCCTGTCCTTTCAGCCAATCGGGTGACCGGTGTCAAAACCCGCTTCCTAACTGGCAGGGAGGAGGATCAGTGTTACAACAGCAAATATTTATTCGCTGTTGTAACACACCTGGGTGGGCTTGGGGCGCACTCTCTGTGACCCGAACCCACCCTATATTGAAGCGTATTTTTACTTCCTCTGGCTCTAATTGGTGCATCAAAAAAACAGCCTCTCCCTATTGGAATCCATGCGCCGGTGTACTGAAAGGGGCCAGACGCATGGATAGGGGGGACGGTGACGGACAGGGGGGGCGGCGCCTGTGCGCCCTTAATGGACGGGCCGCCCCTGCTCCTGATAGTACAGAGTCTTGGGGACAAGCTGTACATGCTCAGTTTGGTGTGCATTGCTAGAGAGTTTTTTTTTTTCTTGGGAGAGTGCATGTGATCAGCACAGGGCCAGTCAGCACTGTCCAGACAGAGGGTCAGGGGTCTTGCAGCCTCATAGGACAGTCAGAGGAGAATGAAAACTCCTCTGACAAGCTTTAACCAGAAACTGATAGATGTCACAAGACTGCTATATACTGCTGATGAGAAAAGGTATTTAGCAGTTTATGTTTACTAAAATAATTGCATTTCCATGTTCTGTGTACTGTGGGAGACCAGATATAGTGAATGCAGGGTCCTGGGTTTAGTAAGGCTTCATGCACACGAGACACCGGTGCAAACTCTGCTGAACACATGTTTTTAAAAGCTGAAACCAGCGCTTAGAAACGCTCGTTTTGCTGCGTTTGCCCGTTTTTGCCACGTTTGCATGCCGCGTTTAGTCGCGTTTAACTGCGTTTGCGTCTAGAAGCATTTAGTTAAGATAACAAAGACCCTCCCCAAGCTCAGAAAGCATGATAAATTTTAACTATTTCTGCCATTTTGATCAGAGTGAGCAGCAGCAGCAGCAGAGAGAGCAGTTGTATACTTGCATTTGCCTCTCTTTCTGTGTTTTTGTTTGGAAATGTATCCCATATTGAACATATTGCAGAGCAGAGAATGACATTTTGCGACCCGACTTTGGGGCCCCGTATCTTGGGGCCACTTGGTGCTAGGAACCCCAACTTTGGATATGTTGCGGATAGTTGCGTTTAACCTAATTTTTCCAGAGGCAAAAAAATGGCTTCAGACGCAATAGTTTTCCACGTTTCAGACGCCAAACGCGGCTAAACGCGGTACCGGCGTTTAGCCGCGTTTGGCGTCTGAAACGTGGAAAACTTTTGCGTCTGAACCCATTTTTTTGCTTCTGGAAAAACGAGGTTAAACGCAACTGCCTAAAAATGCCAAAAAACGAGACTGTGGACATGGACACATAGGATAACATTGAATGAGTTCAGGGGCAGTTGAAAAAAGTGTCCAGCTGCCTCTGAACGCTGAACGTTTAACAGCGTCTCGTGGGCATGAGGCCTAACACTTTAAGTACTAAATTTCTTTAGAAGAGAATTGGAGAGAGCACCGCTCCCTCATAGGGTGATAGGATTTTAATGGGTGAATTTTACTGTCGCTGAGATAAGCACAACCACAAAGAGATTTATAAAGGCTAACATGCCGATGCCATAGTGTGCATGTCTGACATGTTTGGCCTCAGCCCCACAACCCTTGCCCGTTGGTTGTGGGGGTCTGCGGGCTGGGGGGCTTATCGGAATTTGAAACCCCCCTTTAACAAGGGGACCCCCAGATCCCGCCCCCCCCCTATGTGAATGGGTATCAGGTACATTGTACCCCTACACATTCACCAAAGTGTCAAAATAGAAAAAATTACAGGAGACAGTTTGGGACAAGTCCTTTATGAAAAAAAAAAAAAACTGTCCCGCGATTTAACAAGGGGACCCCCAGATCCCAGTCCCGCCCTACGTGAATGGTTATCAGGTACATTGTACCCCTACACATTCACCAAAAAAAGTGTCAAAATGGAAAAAATGACAGGAGACAGTTTGGGACAAGTCCTTTATTAAAAAAAAAAAAAAAGTGTCCCGCGATGTAACACCATCTTTGATCACAGCGTCCAACGACCCCAGAAAAAAAAAGAGAAACTGGAAAAAACTCCGCCTCCGTGGGAGGCGTCCCGCTGACTGCAGGCTTTTTCCAATGACAGCTGTTATATAGCGGAGGGCGGGGCCACCTGGTGATGCAAATGGGTGACCCCGCCTCCTCTGACATTGCGTGATGTCACATGATGACAGAAGGGGCGGGGTCACCTGTTTACATCAGCAGGTGGCCCCGCCCTCAGCTATATAACAGCTGTCATTGGAAAAAGCCTGCAGTCAGCAGGACGCCTCCCATCGAGGCAGAGTTTTTTCGGGTTTCTTTTTTTTTTTCTCGGGTCGTCGGTGTGATTGAAGATGGAGTTAAATCGCAGGACACTTTTTTTTTTATTTTAATAAAGGACTTGTTCCAAACTGTCTCCTGTCATTTGTATCATTTAGACACTTTTTTTGTTGCATGTGTAGGGGTACAATGTACCTGATACCCATTCACATAGGATGCGCGGGATCTGGGGGTCCCCTTGTTAAAGGGGGCTTCCAGATTCCAATAAGCCCCACGCCTGCAGACCCCCACAACCACCGAGCAAGGGTTGTGGGGATGAGGCCCTTGTCCCCATCAACATGTTGACAAGGTGCTTTGGTGGGGACCCCAAAGCATCCTCCCCATGTTGAGGGCTTGTGGCCTGGTATGATTCAGGAGGTGGGGCTCTCTCGTCCCCCCTTTTCCTGCAGCCTGCCAAGTTGCGTGCTCAAATAAGGGTCTGGAATTGGATTGGGGGGGACCCCTACACCATTTTAAAAAAAAATTTGGCTCTGGGTTCCCCTAAAATCCATACCAGACCTGAAGGACCTGGTATGGATTTTGGGGGGACGCCTACGCCATTTTTGGGGGGGCAGGGTTCCCCTTAATATCAATACCAGACCCAAAGGGCCTGGTAATGGACTGGGGGGGGGGACCCATGCAGTTTTTCAATAATTTTTATCTATATTGCCAGGATCCAACAATACATTACAGCCGCAATCAGTTTTAAATGACTTTTTTTCCTTTAGAAATGTCATTTTGCTGTGGTACTGTTCTAAACATGGGAAAGATGCGCTACTTTATAGGCATACTAAGGACACACCCAGGCACGATATTTTAATAAATATTTAATTTTTATTGTTTCACTTTAAGCATTCTTAAAATCACTGCTCCTGAAAAAATGGCCGTTTTTAAAACTTTTTTTTTTGCATTGATACATGTCTCCTGGGGCAGGACCCGGGTCCTCAAACACTCTTTTCGACAATAACTTGCATATAAGCCTTTAAAATGAGCACTTTTGATTTTTCATGTTCGTGATTTTTCATGTTCGTGTCGCACAAAAGTTCTGGTGCAAATCGAACCGGGGGGTGTTCAGCTCATCCCTATTCGGGAGCATAGAAAATACATATGCCTTTGTAACAAGAGAAACAAAGAGAATTAGCAAATAAGTGTAACTAATGGTTACACTTATTTGCTATTTCCCTCTAGTGTTCTCTAGAATTGTTACATTGTATCTTTTGTTCAAAGATGTATGCATTACCTATGTTCCTCATCTCCATCTAGTGGCCATAGTGTGGTATTTTACTACTGCAGATAATAAAATCAATGGTTATGGTTACACTTATTTGCTCATTCCCTCTAGTGTTCTCTAGAATAGCTACATTGTAGTTCTTGTTATGAAGACGTATGTATTAGCTATGCTCCTCAGCTCCATCTAGTGGCCATAGTGTGGTATTTTATTACTGCAGATAATAAAACCAATGTTTACACCTATTTGCTCATTCCCTCTAGTGTTCTCTAGAATTGCTACATTGTAATTCTTATTACGAAGATGTATGTATTACCTATGCTCCTCAACTCCATCTAGTGGCCATAGTATGGAATTTTGCTACTGTCACGTACCTAGTAGATTAGCCTGAACTGCTGAGGAAGGCCTCTCTTACGCCTCCGACTCGAAGCCCCTGGTAGAGTGAACAGGAGGCACAGGAATGTGGAGTAGCACGAGTGCCTGGCAGGATCAACAGCAAGAGGATAGTCCGGAAGTCCAGGTGGCACTGTGCAGGGAGGTCAGCAGGCTGAAACTGCAACAGACTGGAGCAGCAGACTGGAACTTGAACAGCAGATTGGAACTGAAAGAGCAGACTGGAACTGGAACAGCAGGCTTGAACTAGAACAGCAGACTGGAACTGGAACAGCAGACTGGAACTGGAACAGGAACAGCAGACTGGAACAGGAACAGCAGACTGGAACAGGAACAGCAGGCTGGAACAGGAACAGCAGGCTGGAACTAGAACAGCAGGCTGGAACTGGAACAGGAACAGCAGACTGGAACAGGAACAGCAGACTGGAACAGGAACAGCAGACTGGAACTGGAACAGCAAACTGTGGGAAGCTTCCCACTGGACGGGAAATCAGGAGGGTCAGACAAGCCAGGTCATACACAGACAGGAGTATCAGAGCAAGGCAGAGGCAGGGTCACTGGAACAAGCTGGGTCGGTATCAGGCGGGCAGTAGAAGGACAAGAGGAGCAGGCAGAAGCAACGTGAAGGCAGGCCGGGGTCAGATGCAGGCAGATAGCTGGGATAGTCAGACAAGCCGGGTAATATTTAGGAACAGGTTCAGAGATCAAGGAATACACGGGAACGCTGTAGAGCAGACAGCAAAGTTCCTGTGTGTCAGTCTGGTTTAAAGCCCGCCTGGCGGTAGTGGGCGCACGCGTGCGTGTGCGTGCACGCTCGTGCATTCGCATTGGCGCCCGCGATCGCGCACCAACAAGTCTAGATCGCCTGTTACTGGCAGGATCTTCCTGACAGATACTGCAGATAATAAAAGAACATTTGTTCACAAGAGAAAAGAGCTTAAAGAACATTTGTTTTTGCCGGACCAAAGGCTATGCATTTAATTTAAATTTTTGTTTTTTATTTTCTATTAAACAGACCCTTTAATGATGTATTACTGATTACCGAGTTGCGTTAATTTGTGTCATTTATATTGCCACGGCATTGAGCTTTAGGAGGTCACTAATGTATTTATATACAATTTAGCACAGAGTTCTCCTTTAGCGATGAACACATCCGTCTGATGTTGATTATTACATACTAACTCATGTTCATTTATTCGCTGCCCACACAAGCCGCCGAGCAAAATAAATAAATAAATATCTATCAGTAGGCCGGTGTTATTATTGGATTTGCTTGGTAAGATGTGTTCAGATTTATAATCATGTGTTACATTTACATTTTTTTCTATAATGCTCTCCACGGGAGCGTCTCCTAATGGGGGTATATTTACGGATCCGCGGCCACCTCAGACCGCCACTTCTGTGCCGGTTTTCTAATCAACAGCTTCATTGTTCAGATGCTAAAAACACATTTTTATTTTTAGAAGTGATTTTTTTTTTTTTTTTTTTTTCCAAATGGGCCTTTTTTTTTTTTTTTTTATAATCCTCCTCTCTGGAGAGCCTCAAATGGAGATATTGTGAGCAAGGAGAGGGGAGAATTTGAGGACGTGAGACAAAAGGCGTTAAAGATACATTTGTTTGTCTGAACTTTGGTGCGGAAGCAGCTCGGCTGTCAGGAAATGATAAATGCAGCTGAAATATGTGTGATGTTGACACATTTTTCATTGATTCACACAAAATCGCAGGTTGGCTGTTGATTTATGAACATTGCTGTTATTGCCGTTGTTCCTATTTCAGCCTTCCGAAAACAGCTTTGGTTGAGAACGGTAATTTGAAAATATTAGGTAGATGGCTCGTTACCTGCCAACAGTCAAGGCGGCGGTTTTGTGGGCTCAGGTGATGTTTATGGCAAGGCAACTTACCTATACAGAGATGACAACCTAATGGTGGCCATACACATGACTATCTTATCCAGTGGTCTCCAAACTGTAGTCTGAGGGCCGGATGCAGCCCTTTGCTAGCCTTTATCTGGCCCTTGGGGCACTATTTCCCCCCATTGATCCATTGATTTGAGGCACTATTCCTAAAACTGACACCAAGAGTAGAGGCATAATTCCCCCATCTGACACCAATAGTGGGGCACTATTCCTCCCACTAAAAGCAACAATGGGGCACTATACCTCCTACTCACACCAATGATGGGATATTATTCCTCCCACTGACACCAATGATGGGGCACTATCCCTCCCACTAATATCAACGATTGGGCACTATTCCTTCCACTAGTATCAATGATGGGGAACTCTTCCTTCCACTAATATCAATGATGGGGCCCTGTTCCCCCCACTGACACCAATGATGAAGCACTATTCCTCCCACTGACACCAATGATTGGGCACTATCCCTCTCACTAATATCAACGATCGGGCACTATTCCATCCACTAATATCAATGATGGGGAACTATTCCTCCCACTGACTCCAATGGTGGAGCACTATTCCATCCACTAATACCAGTGATGGGACAGTGTTCTTCCCACTAATATCAATGATGGGGCACTATTCCATCAACTAATACCAATGATGGGACAATATTCTTCTTACTAATAGCAATGATGGAGCACTATTCCTCCCCCTGACACCAACGATGGGGCATTATTCCTTCCACTAGTATCAATGATGGGGCACTATTCCTTCCACTGACACCAACGATAGGGCACTATTTCTCCCAGTAATAACAAATATAGTATTCCTCATCCTACTGACAGCAGGCACTAAGCGCCAGTCCATAGCTGTATACTACTAAACATATACCATGCCATGTTAGCGCCAGAAAAAAATATTTACTGATGCTTTGATGCTTACTGTCATTTCCCTTTCCTAGCGCCAATCCATGGAAGTATACATGTGGTAGTAATGCTGCCATGTTGTCGCAAGGAAAACAGAAAATTGTATCAAATACTTACTATAATTTTCCTTTTCTGGCGCCAGTTTATACTACCACATGTATGTATAATGTGAAAGATGATGTTACGCCGAGTAAATAGATACCAAACATGTCACACTTTAAAATTGCGCACACTCGTGGAATGGCGCCAAACGACAGTACCTAAAATTCTCTATAGGTGACACCTTAATTTTTTTTTTTACAGATTACTAGTTTAAAATTACAGGGGAGGTCTGGTGCTATAAATATTGTTCTTGCTCTAACCATCACAGCAATACCTCACATGTGTGGTTTGAATGCTATTCACATATGTGGGCGCGACCTTTTGCGTGCGAGTGCGAGGGGAGGGGGGTGCTTTAATTTTCTTTTTTTATTGTTTATTTTTATTTTTTACACTTTCCCTTTCATTTTTTTTTTTTATCACTTTTATTATTTTTATAGCAATAGGGCATGGCAGGTCCTCTTTATCGAGAGATCTGGGGTCTATAAGTCCCCACATCTCTCCTTTATGCTGGAAAGCTTGAGATCCAAAATAAAAATGAAAATCGATCTTAGGCTATCCAGCTTTAAAAAAAAAAATGGCGGTGTTTGACGCCACTGCCAGAGCGGACAGTGGCGACATGACGTCACTTTCAGCCTCCGAGGGTCATAGAGATGGCCAGGGACCATCTGGTCCAAAACCAGCTCTGTGGTAAACTGTTGACGCTGGCGAAAGCACCGGAGGGCGGCGGAAGGGGACGTCCTGCCTCCTGTAATAGTGGCTAAACAACCGCTAAGATGGCTTTTACATATGAGGGGATTGACAGCTGAAAAAAAAGATATCTGGATAATGCCGGTTGCTGCAAATTAACTGACATCATATGACGTCTACCCGGGGGAAGTGGTTAATAGTCTCATTAAAAAAAAAGCGAGGGCACAAAATGATTTGCAGTTTTTCAAAATATTTTTAATATTTTTGTTCAATATGGTTTACCTTACGCGCTCCGCATGTTTTGGAGAAAAATTACATTTATTAAATTTGATGATTTTATTTATTTTTTTTAAGTGTCATAATATTTAAACACCAGCGCCTTGCAAAGCTGTCTGTCTTTTTTCGTCCTAAAGCACTTTGCTAATTAAAAGAATAGTGAAATTGTTTATCAATGTTTCACTTTAGAAGAGATGTTTGCTCCAATTTTGTTTGACCAACTGTTGTTTTAATCTCCATTTGATCCAAGAGAGGGAAGAGAAAAAAAAATCCATTAAGATTAATTTTGCTGTGAAATCTTGGATTCTGTACAAAAACCTTAATGGGATACTTCTTGTGTATTCCTAATTAACAGATTGCGTACACTAATGTAAACTCCCAGCAGGGTTTAAATGTTGTTGCCGGGGTGAATAAATGAAAATCCAGTTCAATTATTTGATGTGTACCTTTAGGAGATAAATAGTCTAAACATTCAAGACTTCAGTGTTTTTATTTTTTTTTTCATCCTTAAGCCTGTCTGATGCTGACAAGTTGTTAATAACAAAAACAAATGTAGCCGAAAAAAATTAAAAGAACAACAGGAAATATATATTGGAAAAAAAAAAACAAATAAAATAATTTTATGAAGCACTATCTAAAATAAACACAACCAAGAGAGGATAGAGGTTGAATTGAGTCATATAGAATCTTCTTAAAATTCCCTTTTAAATGCGGGTTGAACAATTAATTAAAGGGTATATTATTAAAAATCCATAGAAGTACTAACCCATTTCCATTCTGATCATTTTGTTGTAATTTTATCTCCTTTGGAGAGATCCCTTCAAGTCCGCTCAAAGTTAAATTTGTACAGCAAATAAGGGACTTTCACCCCAAAAGGGGGAGCACATGGTCTAAATCCTGACAATTCCCAATTATTCAAAATTGTATCCAAAGCAAAAAAAAAAAAGAACAGGGGTGGATGGGGGCTAAATTGAGTCATATAGAATCTTCTTAAAATTGCCTTTTAAATGCGGGATAAACAATAAATTATAAGGTATACTATTAAAAACATTTATGTGAAAAAAAACAATACGCAAATAAGAGTCTCAATAAATTCCCAAGGAATACAGGCATACCCCACTTTTAAGTACACAATGGGCTTTATTTACTAAAGCTGGAAAGTGCAAAATCAGGCTCGCTTCTGCATAGAAACCAATGCGCTTCCAGGTTTTATTACCAAAGCTTAATTGAACAAGCCGAGGTTAGAAGCTCATTGGTTTCTATGCAGAAGTGAGCCTGATTTTGCACTTTCCAACTTTATTAAATAAACCCCATTGTGTACTTAAAAGTGGGGTATAGCTGTATTTCTTGCAAGGTGTGTTATGCTTAAAGTGCTCCAAAATACAACATCATAAGGTGCATTTTGGATGTAGTAGGGGGGATTGTTGTATAAATAGTGGCTGGAGACCTGGAAATACCCACCCCTGGAGACGCCTGAGGGGCTGGCGAAGCACGTTGGGTGGGGCTACCCAGTGACGTAATTTCCGGTCAGTGGTTTCCTGATTTTACTGCATGTTTTCATCTTTTTACAAGTGAGTGTAACGTTTTCGTTTAATGCTTTATTTTAAATTTAAAAAAAAACATTATTACACTGAGCAAGGCTCCCTTCTGGTGCTTTACATGGTGGATGTGGCATGATGAGTGGAGGCCAAGGGACTGGAGGAGATAAATGATGGAGTGGTGAAGGAGAGGTGCTGTGTATTATCCTGTAAAGACCCGGGATGGGAATATTCACAAGCCTTGGAGACTTTGATGCTGAGAGGCACAAGGTCATAAGCATCTGGTGAGTGGCACTGTGAAGCGGGATTAGCAGCACTGAAGCACTTTTTTATGATTGGAGCACCTTATGATGTCATATTTTGGAGCACTTTAAACACAAGACACCTTGCAACAAATATTCTTTGGAATTTATTGGGACTCTTTATTTGTGTATTATTATTTTTTTTTCACATAAATGCACTGTATATGTAATAAGGATGTACGTATGGTAGAAATACTGTGCTATTGGTAGTATGATAAGGGCAGCGTGGTGAATAGTGATTTACAGTTTAAACAACTGCCTATAGTTTTTTGCTTGGGTATTTGATGAACAGTTAGCAGACCAAGGCTAACTTTCGTGCTCTTAAAGTGATAGTGCTGCGGTAAAGTTATTATATACCATTAAAAACTCCATAGAAGTACTAACTCATCTCCATTGTACTCATTTTTTTCTGTTTTTGTCTCAATTGGAGAGATCTTTTCAAGCCTTTTGTCAGGAGCGTGTTAATGCTCCTGTTCTTTGGCAGCTGCTAGTCTCATTCCAGCAGTGGCCACCCGCCCGTTAGGGGCGCACGGGCGCTGCCCCCCTGTCCATGTGTCCAGCCCCCTGATCTACATACAGGGCACTGGATGCATGGAAGCCAATGAGGGGTTTTTTTGGGGGGTTTTTTTTTAAACACGTGATTAGAGCCAGAGGCTTTAATAGGCTTCAAAAAAGGGTGGGCTTAGGGTGCAGAACATCATCTTAAAATTCCCTTTTAATGAAGGATGTAAAATAAATGATAGGGTATACTATTAAAAAACACATAAAAGGTCTAACCCATCTTCATTCTGCTTTTTTTTTCGCTTTTTTGTCTCCATTAGACAGATACCCTCAAGTGGACAGGAAATTTGGGAACTTCACCCAAAAGGGAACACATCCTGACAATTCCCATTTATCCAATGTTATCCAACTCAAAAAAAAAAAAAAAGATTTTTTTTTTAAGTGGAAGGCATATTTTTTTTTTTAAATTTCATCTGCAGTGACCCTCATTCCTATTTAATATTCCTTACAATTAATCTTATTGCTCTAAAGTCAACATTTTTTTATATACATCAGACATTAAATCCTGTCCCAATTTAGGTAACAATTCATTGGTGGCATCACAATTAAACAGTGGCATTTTTTTTTTCATTTTTACTGGCAGTTTATTGCGATGGAGGCGAAACCTTCCAGTGTTGTTTTTAGCTCTCCCTCCACAAAAGAAGATTAGTTGAAAGTGTAGTACCCACTTGTGCCATTACTAGTTCATCTTATTGTAATTCATTCATTTGAATTCATTTGTATTTCTTTAGCACTTTTCTTTGTTAGGACTCAAATCACTTATCGAATTGACCTTGGGCAGATTGGAGGTGAAGCAGCCATCTTGGGCACACTCAGTAGATCACCATACTTGGGCCAGATTTTAGACAGGAGACAATTAACCGGTGCTTGGAGTGTGGCAGGAAACCAGAGTACCTGGAGGAAACCCATGCAAGTGTGGCAAATCTCATTACCAAATAGAACCTCTAAATCTATCCCTCGTTCTGGGCTGTATCTTTTGAAATAAGAAGATCGGCACTATCAAATGACCCATTTTAGAAAGTGATTTTCTGAGTTTTACATCTTATTTTTTATAAATATAGATTTTTAATGCATGCACTGAAGGTTTTCCTACTTGTCTTCATCCTGGTACCTTCACTTCTGCTTTTACATTAATCTCAGAGGAAAGCTTAAAAAAAAACAAAAAGCCCACCCAATCTGTTGGTTTCAATATTCAGTTTAAAAATATCCTGATCCTGATTTTACTCTCCTTAATCTGCTTTCCTGTGAAAATCCCTAAAGCAAGTAGCGATTGGAAGCTAAAATCCATAACTTCCAATTGATCCTATTGCTACCTCTTGTCATAATGTCATGACGACTCCACTTAAAATTTTAAGGACCTCATAAGGACCCCTGCAATGGACTGTTTTGAAAGACAATGAAGGGAACCACAACACCACGTGGGCACTGGAGGATGGATCCTCCCACATCACCGTCCCAAAAAAAGAAGACTCAGGTGTTGTGATCTCAGCTAAGAAATCTGACTATTTATTTATTTATTTTTGTAGAAGTGATTACCTAAAATGGAGTGGTGGGGAAAGGGTAGTGTTCTTTTTTCCTCTAATAGAATGGTAGCGTGTTGGGGTTGGAGACTAATCATTCACTGGTCATGAGTGGGTGATGGAGTGGATGAGGGAGAAGGTTTTGCTTCCAATGATTTGTGCCCAACTTAAAAGAAGGTGACCGTCAGCTTTTTTTTGGGGAGGGGGAGCATGGGCTGCTACCTCTGGGTAAGTCCTTAAGGTCGTTTCCACATGTGAACTAGAAGAGTAGATAGAAAGGAGCACCTGGTGTCCAGTAAATACAGATTGTAAGGTGAGATTGAAGGAATTTATTGGAGATTGTAACACGTGTGATAAGCCAATGTGTTTTGGGGGAACAAAGACGCCCCCTTTTTCAGGGCTGTTCCTTTATGCTAATGAATGGGAAATATTTCCAAACAGATGTGTCTGTAGCACAAGGATTAGATGGATGTATGTTTGAGTGTTGGCTGTGCTCGTTGCGGCAAGGTTGAGACATACTTGTTAACATCGCCAAACTCACCTTCCAACTTGAATGTACTGGACATTGAGCATTCCTTTCCACCATTTTACCAAGAGAATGGTGGATTTAACCAAAGACATAGGTAAGGTTTATGAAAGTATCCTGAACTAGAGTCCATACAAGTTTTTTTTTTCTTTTTTTTCTAGAAATAAAATAATTACAAAAATGTGTTTACTGGCAAGTCTGTTTCTAAAGTTCAGATATTTTTGCATCCTCCAATTTGTAAAATGCCCCCCCCCCCCCACAACATTCACCATCGAGTAGTAAACCAGTATAGGGGTCCTTTGGAGAATTATGGGTGTGATTCATGACATAATTTCATAATAAGAAGGTATATTGCTTTTTTTTTTCAAGTAAATTACATTATGATCTTATGACCCTCACTCTGTAATTCTTTGCTGTCAGTCATTTTTATTGGTTTCCTCGAGTCAGAGTTGGAGCTGGTGCCTCTTAATGAGGTAGTATGTTCTTCAGGAACTATTTAATGCAGGGTTCTTCACCTTTTATCAATTACAGACCCTTAAAGGTATTTCCACTATGCCCCCATACCCTCTTCACCAAATTATCATCACAAAGGGTTTATTAAGGGACCCATATGACTTCAAAAGATGTCTATAGCTTGGTTTTGCTTTACATATGGATAGCCAGGAATAGAACTGATGAAGGAAACCCCTACGGAGTTCTATCTATTTATAAAAGAAATGGCACATCATAAACACACAAGCTAGCTATACTAGTGAGATTTGTGTATAATCAAAACCTGGAATGAAGGTCTAGTTACTGACAATGTTGCTTGCATGTCATTTGACATATCAAGTCTATCTCTGCAGTTTGATTTTAGGTTCAATAATGCAGATAATCATGTCCTAATTGTGTTTTTAATTATTCGGCGCTCTATCCCCATTCCCCTGTCATTTGTTCCGAAACCACCAATGCATATGGCTATCCTCCCTTAAGGGGCTTTGCCCTGATTTAAAGAGGCTTGGCCATCTTGACAATACAGGGCAAAATGTCTTTGCAAAAGGCATCCCTCTACACCCTTTATACTCACCTTACCAGCAATCCCTTGCCATTTCTTTATCCTATACAGCTGGCACTGAAATGACTGGTGTTGGCCTGGGGATATGTTGAGATCCCTTCTCTAGTCATGCGACATTACTTCTGCCTATCAAAACACACATGCAGTATCTCACAAAAGTGAGTACACCCCTCACATTTTTGTAAATATTTTGTGTAAATTTGCTGTCCCCTCAAAATAACTTAACACACAGCCATTCATGTCTAAACCGCTGGCAACAAAAGTGAGTACACCCCTAAGTAAAAATGTCCAAATTGGGCCCAAAGTGTCAATAGTTTGTGTGGCCACCATTATTTTCCAGTGCTGCCTTCTCTTTGGCATGGAGTTCACCAGAGCTTCACAGGTTGCCACTGGAGTCCTCTTCCACTCCTCCATGACGACATCACGGAGCTGGTGGATGTTAGAGACCTTGCGCTCCTCCACCTTCCATTTTGAGGATGCCCCACCGATGCTTAAAAGGGTTTAGGTCTGGAGACATGTTTGGCCAGTCCATCACCTTTACCCTCAGCTTCTTTAGTAAGGCAGTGGTCATGTTGGGGGTGTGTTTGGGGTCATTATTGTGTTGGAATACTGCCCTGCCAAAGGGAGGGAATCATGCTCTGCTTCATATGTCACAGTACGTGTTGGCATTCATGGTTCCCTCAACGAACTGTAGCTCCCCAGTGCCGGCAGCACTCATGCAGCTCCAGACCATGACTCTCCCACCACCATGCTTGACCGTAGGCAAGACACACTTGTCTTTGTATTCCTCACCTGGTTGCCGCCACACACGCTTGACACCATCTGAACCAAATAAAGTTCATCTTGGTCTCATCAGACCACAGGGCATGGTTCCAGTAATCCATGTCCTTAGTCTGCTCGTCTTCAGCAAACTGTTTGCGGGCTTTCTTGTGCATCATCTTTAGAGGACAGCCATGCAGACCAATTTGATGAAGTGTGCGGCGTATGGTCTGGGCACTGACAGGCTGACCCCCCACCGTTTCAACTTCTGCAGCAATGCTGGCAGCACTCTTACGTCTATTTCCCAAAGACAACCTCCGGATATGACACTGAGCACGTGCACTCAACTGCTTTGGTCGACCATGGCGAGGCCTGTTCTAAGTGGAACCTGTCCTGTTAAACCAGTGTATGGTCTTGGCCACCATGCTGAAGCTCAGTTTCAGGGTCTTGGCAATCTTCTTATAGCCTAGACCATCTTTATGTAGAGCAACAATTATTTTTTTCAACCTTTGGGATGAATTAAAGCGGAGACTGTGAGCCAGGCCTTCTTGTTAACATCAGTGTCTGACCTCACAAATGTTCTTCTGGAAGAATGGTCAAACATTCCCGTAGACACACTCCTAAACCTTGTGGACAGCCTTTCCAGAAGAGTTGAAGCTGTTATAGCTGCAAAGGGTGGGCCAACTCAATATTGAACCCTACGGAATAAGACTGGGATGCCATTAAAGTTCATGTGCGTGTAAAGGCAGGCGGTCCAATACTTTTGGTAATATAGTGTATGGGATCTGGGCAGAAAAGTTGGAGCACAAACACTCCTGTTATATGCAATGTAGCAATGCACAGCCCTTCAATCAGCCATCGAGGGCCATAAACTTTCCATCAGCCACCAGATTTGATTTTTCTTAACCAATAATCAATGATCTGGACTTTGCCATCCAAATTGGGTGGCAAAGTCCATTACACTTCTCTCACAAACTGTCTCAGACCATGTCCTACTTATTCTTTTTTCTGCAAAATTGAGGGTGGCCATAGATGACTATTTTTTTTTTTTTTTGATCAGCCAGTGGACTGATTGAAAAAAAAATGAACAGATTCCTCCATCCACACAAACGAGGTGGATAGAGGAATCCATCCAGCTGAGGCATGGGGGTAGATTTACTAAGACTGGAGCACTCAAAATCTGGTGCAGCTGTGTATGGTAACTAATCAGCTTCTAACTTCAGCTTGTTCGATTAAGCTTTAACAATAAAATCTGGAAGCTGATTGGTTTCAATGCAGAGCTGTACCAGATCTTGCATGCTCTAGGTTTAGTAAATCCCCCCCATTTGTATTCTGACATCGGGACACCTCCTCTGTCAAAAATTCACTGATCAGTGGTACCAGCCGGATGATCTGGAGACATTTTCCAACATTCCCGTTCAACAGAAATGATTGACTTCTGTTGAACAGGGGCAAAAACTCGACCGGTCCCTGTTGACCCAACCAAATTTCAATCCATCTATGGCCAGATTTAGTTTCTTCATCTTCTGCTGAATGACCTTGATCTTGCAGGCCTGACCCCCCCTTTTATCATTTTGGGACAAAATATACTAAGCAAGCTTATGCAGCGTACACACGGTCGGACTTTTCGACTGGACTGGTCCGACGGACCGAGTCCGGCGGACAATCCGATCGTGTGTGGGCTTCATCGGACCTTCAGCGGACTTTTCCAGTCGAAAATCTGACGGACTTTAGATTTGGAACATGCTTCAAACCTTTATGTCGTAACTCCGCCGGACCCAGAAATCCGCTCGTCTGTATGCTAGTCCGACGGACAAACATGATGTCAGCTTCAATAATTCTTGCAGTGGCTGCAGGGAAGTGGCAAGGTGGATTTTAGGTAAAAAAAGTAAAATGTTGATCAAGAGTTTCCATTTCCTAGAAATGAAGGTGAAAATCATGGCGTTGACTCACCATGCACTAGAGTCAACAGGGAAGACAAAATAATGGTGTTTGTAATGCCGCATACACACGACCGGACTTTACGGCATACTTGGTTCAGCGGAAGAGTCCGTCGGACAGTTCGATCGTGTGTGGGCTCCAGCGGACTTTTTTTACCCAAAAGTTCAACGGACCTAGAAATGAAACATGTTTCAAATCTTTTCGACGGACTTGAGTCCGGTCGAAAAGTCCGCTCGTCTGTATGCTAGTCCGACGGACAAAAACCGACGCTAGGGCAGCTATTGGCTACTGGATATGAACTTCCTTATTTTAGTCTGGTGTACGTCATCACGTACAAATCCGTCTGACTTTGGTGTGATCGTGTGTAGGCAAGTCCGTTCGTTAAAAAGTCTGTCGGAAGTCAGTCAAAAGTCCGTTGAAAGTCCGTTGGAAAGTCCATCGGACCAGTCCGGTCGAAAAGTCCGCCCGTGTGTACGCGGCTTCAGGACCAGTAAAATAAGGAATATTTCTTTGTGTAAGAGGTGACCCATTGATGTAAATCTGACCCTCACTCTATTCAAAACTGGAAAAAAAAAACCTTTAACTAGAGTCACACCAAGAAATATTCCAACATGGAAACAGATGTCAGTAAAAACTTTTTTTCTCTATCAACATGGGGATAGGGTAGCAGCTCACTCAGGTCTACACTACCATCTGTTTGCCTGTCAGGGAAATTTCCCACTTCTTATGTGGTCAGCGGGACAGGCAGTGGTGTAAAATCTCTCCCACAGAGACAGCAAACTAACAAAGGTTTTAGGTCCTTCCTATGCTGTCTATATAGTATTTGACAAAAAAAAAAAAAAAAGTTCGATTTTTCTACTCTAAAAATCTTCCAAACACATCTACTGTTAAAAGTGAATGTACAGAAAGAACTCCTAGCAATTTAAGTAATTAATGACTCACAAACACAATAATGAGCCGCGCTACTTAGCACCTCCAAAATTAACAAGCTGACAACTTATCACTTGTTTGTCACATTTGGCTCTTCCTGCCAATTCCTTCCTTACTCTTTTTTTTTCTTTTATCAAGATTTCATGCCTTCCTTGGGAGGATAATTATATGTTTTCTTACCAAGATTTGTTCACACTTCGGCAGGAAACATTAAATAGAACGAGAGTTATTTACCCAGAATTAAAAAACAAAACTCGTTTTTTTTTTACAGAAGCCTGATGATTTAGCGTGGTCCCATGATGGAATGTGGCAGCCCTGTAAAAATTTATTATCTTCCTTCCCAATTTGATAAGTTCTGTTGTTGCTTAACCCTCAGTTTGCTAATCATAGACTTTTTATAGCTTTTTTGCATGAATGACTGCTGCTTGGCTGCTACTGTACATTGACAAACATCCCTCAGAATCAGGGCCGCTGCTACCACTAGGCAAACTAGGCGGCCGCCTAGGGTGCACTGCTGCCTTGGGCGCTGGTTTCCCTACTCTCCGTCTCCACAGTATGTACGTTTTTGTTGCTGCATTATAAACACCTCTGTAATAAATGTTATAACCTCTAGTGGGAGCTGCTGGGAAAAAGCGTGCACATCTAGGGGGATGCAGGGGATGCCTCTGCTGCATGTTACTCAGGCAGCCGCTCTGTTGTGTCATTATAGAGGCGCAGCACTGGAGGACATGTCCTGATGGAACGGAAGCAAAAATCCCCTGTGCGCCTCTATGATGTGCTTTCTACTGCAGCCGCATGCTTCCTCTAGCGCTGTCTCCTGTCACACTGATGCAAAGGGGGTGGATTCAGGGGCGGAGCCAAGGGGGGCAGAGCCAATGGGGAGCGGCATAATGAGTTTTCGCCAGGGGTGTCAAAAATCCTTGCACCAGCCCTGCTCACAATTGATCACCAATGGTCAGTATTGGAGGTAGTGCAATTGGATGGAGCATAGGCATGTGCTCAGGGTGTCGGATGTGCCTGGGATCACCCTAATTACCCCATGTGGGGCAAATTCCCCCTGATGGGCCCCACTATTTCAGGATGGAGAGCCGAGGAAAGGGCCGGTCAATATGCCATTTTCCAGCGCCTTCATTTTTTGAATAAACGCAGTGAGCGATCGGTACTCATCACTTACTGTTAATTCCTAACTAAAACACAGTTACTAGGCTTCAGTTAGGAAATGAACAGGAAGCCGCTCAGCACAGAGCACTTCCCATTCATTCAATGTCCAGTGTAGCTGGGGCTGCAGAGAAAGGGACTGGGGAATCTCTGTCCTCAGTCCCCCTTTCTCTTTCTTAAAAGTGGGACGGCAGGGGTCTGTTTAGACCCCTGATATTTCACCAAAGCCCTAAATGGGGCTCCTAAAAAATTGTAAAAAAAAAAAACTAAAAAAAAAATAAAATTGTAAAAAATAAAAAAGTAAAAGCTATCTATCTATCTATCTATCTATCTATCTATCTATCTATCTATCTATCTATCTATCTATCTATCTATCTATCTATCTATCTATCTATCTATCTATCTATCTATCTATCTATCTATCTATCTATCTATCTATCTATCTATCCGCATGTGTGTTTGAGATTTGGGGTCTATTGCTTAGTAATCCAAGATAGACCTTTTGTTTTGTTTTTCAGTGTATTGCAAAAAGATGTTGGTAAGGAGTTAATCTCCCTTTCTTGTTATAGCTCCTGTCCAGGCATTTACCCCTCGCACAGCCCTTCGCCCACCACCCCTTCCCTAACCTAGTCAATATATCAGGTGAAAAGAAAGCTTAGGAACTGCACTTCTAACTGTGCTCTTCTGAGTTATTTTATTGGATCATCTATAATGGATGTACAGCCATAGTGTCTCCACAGAAAGCAACTCTTTATTAAGGAAGGGAGGCTTCTTTGGTTAGAGACACTATGGCTGCACATCTATTACGGGTGATCCAATAATCACAGTTTGGAGTGCAGTTCATATCCTTGATTTTCTTCTGATGATAAGCGATGACGGCTTCTTGAAATTGCACCCAAAGTCCAGACATCAAATGAAGTCTAAAGTGGTGCTGTAGGATGGGATGTTGCTAACTAGTCTATATATCAAAATAAGCAAAAGACAATCGGCAGAACCTAAAACAATGTGAATAATTAATAATAAAGTAGCTGCTGTCACTTAAAGTGATTTCACTCCACCTGCAAAAAAAGATAAACCAAAAAACAGTGCTGCGCTACTAAGTGACTCAAACCATATATAACATGAATGCAGTCATATCAATATAATAACTGTCTCGAAATGGCGTGGTACGATGTCAGTACGCAAACTCCACCCCCCTAGACGCGTGTCATCGGGGAGTTGACCTCTTCAGTTAGATTCTTACTGAAGAAGTCAACACCCTGACGACAGGTGTCTAGGGGGTGGATTATGCGTACTGACATCATACCGCAGGCCATTTCGAGATTTGGATGTTTCAATGCCTTGCAGTTTGCACAAGCTGATTGTGCTTTATTTGTGAGTGTATTTACTACCTTTTATATTATTAAATTATTTAAAACGGAGAGCACTAGATGTTGCTTTTCTCTTGCATATAAAATCTAACGAGCAAGGCGATTGGGGTTCCTGGAACCAAAATAAGGAGCTTTTCACCAGAGGAGGTCTTTTGCATCCAGAGTATGCCAGGTGTCTTCGTTATCCCCAAAGGGGACAACTGCTGGTTTTAATCTTTTATTCAGTGAGCAGCTTGTGAAACCGCTGGTAGAGAGCACTTATTATTGCCTGCACTTGGGGTGAATTGATTTACCTCTGGATTCCCTTCAATCAGTCACCATTTATTTGCACAAACTTTTGATATATACATTTTTGTATTTCTTCACAGTTATTATGTTAATATTATTGCATTCATGTTATATATGTTTTGAGTCACTTAGTAGCGCAGCACAGTTTTTTGGTATATATTTAGTCCATATATCTGTATAAAAAAATGTACTCCTCCTTTTGCTTACCTGAATCTGTTGTCATGTGAGGCACTGGATCTTATACGTTCTTTATGGCAGATGGCGGGTCCTTATCTGGGTATCTACATTGCTGCCTGGGTGAAATGAACACTTAATTTTGATTGTCCAATGGCAGAGTCCTCCCAAGCTCCTGAAGACTGCACAATGTGATTACTTTATGGAGAAGGGACAAGTCAGTTGGGGTATAGACTGTAGCACTGGATCCTCAGTCTCCACACTTGGAAAAGGTACCAGCAAGGGACATGGACAGCTTCACGTGGAATTGGGTGGGAAGGGGTTTCGATGGAGGGACACACAGAGATGGGCTGTAAGGCTTGAGCACGTTTGATGCATAGTATAGTTGTATCTAGTTGACACACATATGGACATCATGTAGACCTCTTGACTTTCATTGGTCAGTCTACAGTTGAGGACATCTTGATGTTCACTCCACAACTGGGGGCACTGTGTCCCCACTGGCAAGATTCATTATCTTTATTTGTCATAGTTCTCATTGCCACCAGGAATGAAAATGAGGGTAAATCCACAATTGTGAGCTTTTACCATTTCAGGTCTGAAGGGTGCCCACTGAGTGTCATGAAAGCTGCTTAGTGCTTTTTTTAAATTATGTTTATATTTGCTGAACATATGCAATCCAATGACTGGCTTCAAAGATGTTCTGTTCATTGAAAAAGCTTGCCGGAAAATTGGTATTAGTGATGCTGGGAGAAGATGGTCTTCACAAATGGTGAGTAAATGCTGTACATGTCAGCTATGCTTACAAGTATTTGGTTCCCATTGTTAGAAATACCAATAATATAATTAAAAAATAATCTGACTTTGGGTGGTAAATGATGCCATGCTTTTATAAACTGTTCAAAATGCAGACTGTTGACTAGAATTTTAGGTGGGGTATTTTAAGGAGAAGAGTGGAATAGCAGAACAAACTATGGGTTTTGCCAGCTGGTGACTGTGATTTTTGTCAAACTTATAAAATTAGCAGGCTCAGGCAGATGGGTCATCTCATTCAAGTGGATGTAAATGACCCTTTTCAAAAAGTTATACTAAGATTGTAGAGAAATGTGTAAAAAGAAAAAAAACCCCAAAAAACTCAGTAGCAATGGAAAAAGGCACAGCAAAAATGTAGAAATTGCAAGGTTGTCACTTGCAACCAAGGAATGGCAGCAGAGCTCGAAGAAGGTCTAGGCCAGTGATGGTGAACCTTGGCACTCCAGATGTTTTGCAACTACATTTCCCATAATTCTCTGGCACTCAGCAGTGTAGTTGAGCATCATGGGAAATGTAGTTCCAAAACATCTGGGGTGCCAAGGTTTGCCATCACTGGTTTAGGCCCTTCCCGCGCAGTAGACCCAATGGTGGATGGCAGTAATGAATCATCAAACTAATGTTGAAAAATTAAAGATTAAAATATGACTGTTTGTATGTTGCCATATTGTGGAGGCGTTTTGAGAAATATTTTGCAAAAGCCAACTGATAAAACAAATAAAAATTAAGCTGGTTTAGAAGATGAATATAAATTATTGCTTGCTTGATTTTTTTTTTTTCTAACATAAGCAAATATACTGTGAGTAGGATCTGGTGGATCTTGGATAATTTTGAGTAAAATTCCTTAGGATGCTGATTTATTCACATAGTAATTTTGATTTCTTTTAAATGAAATTGCTTGTTTGGAAGTCTATTTCTTTTTAATGGCTTTGAGTTTCATCCAACTCATTTAGTTGTGTTTATTTTTTCATCTCTGCACGGTGTTCCTTATTTCTCTTCCTATTACTGTTTTGTTCTCAGGTAGCACTCACATTTCAAACAACATATTAGATTACAACAGGAGAAGTGATTTATAAAGTGGCCTCACTAAGCTTTGTAATATATGCTTATTGGAAATAATATTTCTGTTGGAGAGTTGCCTGATAAGTGAGGTCTCTGGCAGCGATCCCATTATTCTGCAGACTTAAAAAAAAAACATATTTTAATTTAGAAATTAATTTTTGCCTGCAGGAAAAAAAAAAAAAAAGTTTAACAAAGCTCCAATGTTCAAAGATCCCAAGGTCAATTCACATAATGGAATATATTCTCAAGTGTTTTTTTTACTATTTTTTTATATGGTAAAGTAAATTGATTTTTTTATGTTAGTTATTTAAACTAACATAACAAATGGTCTTCTACAAAAATCAGATACCAGAAATATATACATAAAAGTCACTTATATATATATATATATATATATATATATATATATATATATATATATATATATTTTTTTTTTTTTTTTTCTTCAATGTGGATGTTTAAAAAAATAAATCAATATATATATGTATATATATATATATATATATATATATATATATATATATATATATATATATATATATATATATATATATATATATATATATATCTTTTGTTAATGTTTACTTAACAAAGGTTCTGTTTTTTAGTGTTAGCAAAAACGGAGACCTTTATTTGTTTTAACTTGAAACAGCACCGAACACCTCTTATCGACTCCAGCCTGCCCATGTGAATTATCGATTCAGCTAAACATAGCAGACAAAGTCATTTCATCCCACAGAGGAGCTTTCTACTTGTTCTGCTTGCTGCTGAATTCATATACAGAGTGCCAAGAAGTGATTTTGAACCGCTAGCTCTGGTATTTTTAGAGTGAAAAAATGCCTTTCCATTCTCCATACAAAACTTTTTCTTTTCTTTGGCAGTACGGGGCAGGCAAGTTTTTATTACTACCTGCTACCGTTCCGACTTCCTTTGTACCTTTGTCCCTTTTTTACTAGCTATCTATCTATATCTATATATCTATCTATATCTATCTACAGTCATGGCCAAAAATGTCAGCACCCCTGCATTAATACACTACTTTGCCCAGAAAATTGTGGCAATTACAAATGTTTTCAGCATTCTCATAAATTATTCCTTTTGTTTGTATTGGTATGACACAAAAGAAAAGTGGAGAAACAAAAAGCCAAAAATCTGACACATTCCACGCATAACTCCACAAATGTGCTGGACAAAATTATTGGCACCTTCTCAAAATTGTAAGAAATAATTGCACTCCAAGTTTGTGATGCTCCTGTAATTTGTAATTAAACTCACCTGTATCATTTAACAGGTGCAGACAATATAGAAACAACGCCGGCAACCAGTTTAAATGGCGAAAAATTGACTCAACCTTTCTGCTGTGTGTCTCTGTGTGCCACACTGAGCATGGAGAAGAGCAGCAAAGAATCATCTGAGGATTTGAGAACAAAAATTGTGGAGAAGCATGGACAATCTCAAGGTTACAAGTCCATAGTTACATAGTAGGTGAGGTTAAAAAAAGACACAAGTACATCAAGTCCAACCTATGTGTGTGTTTATTTGTCAGTATTACATTGTATATCCCTGTATGTTGTGGTCATTCAGGTGCTTATCTAATAGTTTTTTGAAACTATCGATGCCCCCCGCTGAGACCACCGCCTGTGGAAGGGAATTCCACATTCTTGCCGCTCTTATGCCCCGTACACACGGTCGGAAAATGTGTGATAGGACCTTGTTGTCGGAAATTCCGACCGTGTGTATGCTCCATCACACATTTTCCATCGGATTTTCCGACGCACAAAGTTTGAGAGCAGGCTATAAAATTTTCCGACAACAAAATCCGCTGTCTGAAATTCCGATCGTGTGTACACAAATCCGACGAACTGCATGCTCAGAATAAATAAAGAGATGAAAGCTATTGGCCACTGCCCCGTTTATAGTCCAGACGTACGTGTTTTACGTCACCGCGTTCAGAATGATCGGATTTTCCGACAACTTTGTGTGACCGTGTGTATGCAAGACAAGTTTGAGCCAACATCCGTCGGAAAAAATCCTAGGATTTTGTTGTCGAAATGTCCGAACAAAGTCCGACCGTGTGTACGGGGCATTACAGTGAAGAACCCTCTACACAGTTTAAGGTTAAACTTCTTTTCTTCTAATTTTAATGAGTGGCCACTTGTCTTATTATACTCCCTTCCGCGAAAAAGTTTTATCCCTATTGTGGGATCACCAGTACAGTATTTGTAAATTTAAATCATATCCCCTCTCAAGCGTCTCTTCTCCAGAGAAAATAAGTTCAGTGCTCGCAACCTTTCCTTATAACTAATATCCTCCAGACCCTTTATTAGCTTTGTTACCCTTCTTTGTACTCGCTCCATTTCCAGTACATCCTTCCTGAGGACTGGCGCCCAGAACTGGACAGCATACTCCAGGTGCGGCCGGACCAGAGTCTTGTAGAGCGGGAGAATTATTGTTTTATCTCTGGAGTTGATCCCCTTTTTAATGCATGCCAATATTCTGTTTGCTTTGTTAGCAGCAGCTTGGCATTGCATGCCATTGCTGAGCCTATCATCTACTAGGACCCCCAGGTCCTTTTCCATCCTAGATTCCCCCAGAGGTTCTCCCCCCAGTGTATAGATTGCATTCATATTTTTGCCACCCAAATGCATTATTTTACATTTTTCTACAATAAATCTCATTTGCCATGTAGTTGCCCACCCCATTAATTTATTCAGATCTTCTTGCAAGGTTTCCACATCCTGCTGAGAAGTTATTGCCCTGCTTAGCTTAGTATTGTCAGCAAATATAGAGATTGAACTGTTTACTCCATCCTCCAGGTTGTTTATGAACACATTAAACAGGATTGGTCCCAGCACAGAACCACTGGGAACCCCACTACCCTCCCCTGACCATTACAAGTACTCCCCACTTATCACCACCCTCTGAACTCGCCCTTGTAGCCAGTTTTCAATCTATGTACTCACCCTATGGTCCATGCCAATGGACCTTAGTTTGTACAGTAAACAATTATGGGGAACTGTGTCAAATGCTTTTGCAAAATCCAGATACACCATGTCTGCGGGCCTTCCTTTATCTAGATGGCAACTCACCTCCTCATAGAACGTTAATAAATTGGTTTGGCAAGAGCGATTCTTCATGAATCCATGCTGATTACTACTAATGATACCATTTTCATTACTCCATTAGTCCATCTCCAGAGATATCCCTGTGTCCACTGTGCACAACATTGTTAAGAAGTTTACAGCCCATGACACTGTAGCTAATCTCCCCAGATGTGGATGAAAGAGAAAAAACGATCAAAGATTGCAAACGAAGGATTGTTCGAATGGTGGATAAAGAACCTCAATCAACTTCCAAACAAACTAAAGCTGACTATCAGGCACAGGGTACAACTGTGTCAGCTCACATACAGCTCATACTATACGTCACCATCTGAATGAAAAAGGATGCTATGGTAGGAGACCCTAGGAAGACCCCACTGCTGACACAGAAACATAAAAAAGCCAGATTGGAGTTTTCCAAAACTTACCTGAGGAAGCCAAAATCCTTTGGGTGAATGTGCTGTAGACAGACTAAACAAATGCAGCTTTTTGATAAAGCCCATCATTCTACTGTTTTTAGAAAGAGAAATTAGGTCGTTAAAGAAAATAATACAGTCCCTACAGTCAAACATGGTGGGAGTTTACTAATGTTTTGGGGTTGCTTTGCTGCTTCAGGCACTGGATGTCTTGATTGTGTTCATGGCATTATGAAATCTGAAGACTACCAAAGAATTCTGGGGTGCAATTCTTTGGCCCAGTTTCAGAAAGATGGGTCTACGTCAGAGGTCATGGGTCTTATAGCAGGACAATGACCCAAAGCACACATCAAAAAGTGCCCAGAAATGGTTTAGGACAAAGCGCTGGAGAGTACTGAACAGGCCAGCAATGAGTCTATATCTAAATCCCATAGAGCACCTGTGGAGAGATCTCAAAACAGCAGCTGGGAAAAGGAACCCTTCCAATCTGAGAGACCTGGAGCAGTTGGCGAAAGAAGAATGGTCCAGAATTCCAGTAGAGAGGTGTGGAAAACTCATTGATGGTTACAGGACGCCATTGATTTTTAGTTATTTTTTTCAAGGGGTGTGCTACCAAATATTAAATTGAGGGTGCCAATCATTTTGTCCAGTCCATCTATCTATCAGATATACCTACTTCTTGGGGTGCTTGCACTTGGTCTCCTATTTTCTCTCTAGCCCCCTCTGTGAACTCACTAGTTACCTCAGCTTTTTCAAGCTGTCTTGACTCTCCCAGTCCTGTGAGCAAGATGTCCAACCCAACATAGGGTCTTGTCTCCCATACATTTGCTTAATCAGCATTGATTTATGCATTAGGTTATGGGATAGGCCTAGTTTCACTTGACATAGGGACAGGCTTCACTGAGTCCTCGCTTTGTTTTGGCCTGTCTTAGAAGGTAATATCTCTTATTTAACCTCTACTGGACCACCCACTGCATATATTCGTCATTAGTTTGATGTTATATACCGTTGTTATGGCAGCAGCTAGCTGCCATAACTTCAGTATTTTTTTTTCACGGTGGGCGATTTGGCGGCCGATAAAAGTGGATTCGCCACTTTTGTAGGCAGCGGGAGAGGTGCCCACCACTTCCCAGTCATTATCCCCACTTACTGGAGCCATTGGTAAAGGCGGAAACTATCCGATCCTGTGGAGCGATGGGCAAGAAGTCGAGTGAGGGCAAGATGGCCCCCACTCGACTCTAACCTGAGCCCCTACTCGACCTGAGTGACGTCTGACGTCACTTTCGCCTGACGGCCTTAAAGGGACAATTTTTTTTTTTTGCTTTTAAGTGTAAATGTGAGTTATTTTTAACCCCAGATCTCGCATTACAGAAGACCTGTCATACAAAGTAAAATAAATAAGAAAAAAAATTATAAAATAAAGCACCCTGTTCCTCCGAGCTCGTGCACAGAAGTGAACGCATACATAAGTCGCGCCCACATATGTAAACGTTGTTCAAACCACACATGTGAGGTATCGGTATGATCATTAGAGCGAGAGCAATAATTCTAGCCTTAGACCTCCTCTGTAACTCTGAATGGGTAACCTGTAAAAAAATTTAAAGCATCGTTTATGGAGATTTTTGAGTAACCTATATTGTTGCCATTTCACGAGCGTGCGCAATTTTGAAGCATGACATGTTAGGTATCTATTTACTCAGTGTAACATCATCTTTCACATTGTACAAAATAATTAGGCTAACTTTACTGTTTTTTTTTAAAAAGTGTATTTTTTTCCCAAAAATACAGTGTGACGTAAAATATTGTAATGGTTTCCACTTTATTCTTTAGGGTCATTGCTAAATAAGTGTGTATTTTCGAGTTAGGGTTGTCATATGAATACATTTGATTTTTGGATATATTTGTTCTAGTGTGCAGCCTTTTTGTTTTTTGTTTATTGTTTTCTGTCTGTAACATTTGCCATGTAATAAATACAGTGAACTTTACTGCCATCTGGATTTCCCCCTTCAAGAATTAAAATGTCCAGATGCTGGCAAACATCTGCGAACATTGCAGTCAGGAAAATGTGTCGGCAAAGCAGAGCCAGAAATGTGTTTGATAAATGTGATGAATGATACAATGGCCTGAACTTGGATGAAAAACAGAAAGTATTTTCTGTCAATCACTAAGTTGCTGCAATGTCACTTTTCCCCACTACGTTTTGTCCAGCTGTTTTCTCTGCGGCATCACTAGAACTATTAGTAATACCTCCTTGAGATATTTGGATGTATTTGTAGCCCTGCAACTTTGCTTTTAACTCCTTTTAGGTCTACAATCGCTTGGGAAATACCCAAACAGGTTAGTGTACACCTTTGATATGCAAGACATTTTTTATGTATTTATTTATACATTTATTGATTCAGTTTAGCCAAATGGGAAATTTGAATGGCTCTGATATTTACCATACAAAACAATATACAGTCAGGTCCATAAATATTGGGACATCCACACAACTCTAATCTTTTTGGCTCTATACACCACCACAATGGATTTGAAATGAAACGAACAAGATGTGCTTTAACTGCAGACTTTCAGCTTTAATTTGAGGGTATTTACATCCAAATCAGGTGAACGGTGTAGGAATTACAACAGTTTGTATATGTGCCTCCCACTTTTTAAGGGACAAAAAGTAATGGGACAATTGGCTGCTTAGCTGTTCCATGGCCAGGTGTGTGTTATTCCCTCATTATCCCATTTACAAGGAGCAGATAAAAGGTCCAGAGTTCATTTCAAGTGTGCTATTTGCATTTGGAATCTGTTGCTGTCAACTCTCAATATGAGATCCAAAGAGCCGTCACTATCAGTGAAGCAAGCCATCATTAGGCTGTAAAAACAAAACAAACCCATTAGAGAGATAGCAAAAACATTAGGTGTCACCAAATCAACTGTTTGGAACATCCTTAAAAAGGATGAGCTCAGCAACACCAAAAGACCCGGAAGACCAAGGAAAACAACTGTGGTGGATGACCGAAGAATTAGTTCCCTGGTGAAGAAAACACCCTTCACAACAGTTGGCCAGATCAAGAAAACTCTCCAGGAGGTAGGTGTATGTGTGTCAAAGTCAACAATCAAGAGAAGACTTCACCAGAGTGAATACAGAGGGTTCACCACAAGATGTAAACCATTGGTGAGCCTCAAGAACAGGAAGGCCAGATTAGAGTTGGCCAAACAACATCTAAAAAAGCCTTCACAGTTCTGGAACAACATCCTATGGACAGATGAGACCAAGATCAGCTTGTACCAGAGTGATGAGAAGAGAAGAGTATGGAGAAGGAAAGGAACTGCTCATGATCCAAAGCATACCACCTCATCAGTGAAGCATGGTGGTGGTAGTGTCATGGCGTGGGTATGTATGGCTGCCAATGGAACTGGTTCTCTTGTATTTATTGATGATGTGACTGCTGACAAAAGCAGCAGGATGAATTCTGAAGTGTTTCTGGCAATATTATCTGCTCATATTAGGCAAAATGCTTCAGAACTCATTGGACGGCGCTTTACAGTGCAGATGGACAATGACTCGAAGCATACTGCGAAAGCAACCAAAGAGTTTTTTAAGGGAAAGAAGTGGAATGTTCTGCAATGGCCAAGTCAATCACCTGACCTGAATCTGATTGAGCATGCATTTCACTTGCTGAAGACAAAACTGAAGGGAAAATGCCTCAAGAACAAGCAGGAACTGAAGACAGTTGCAGTAGAGGCCTGGCAGAGCATCACCAGGGATGAAACCCAGCATCTGGTGATGTCTATGCGTTCCAGACTTCAGGCTGTAATTGACTGCAAAGGATTTGCAACCAAGTATTAAAAAGGGAAAAGTTGATGGATGATTGTTAACCTGTCCCATTACTTTTGGTCCCTTAAAAAGTGGGAGGCACATATATAAACTGTTGTAATTCCTACACCGTTCACCTGGCTTGGATGTAAATAACCTCAAATTAAAGCTGAAAGTCTGCAGTTAAAGCACATCTTGATCGTTTAATTTCAAATCCATTGTGGTGGTGTATAGAGCCAAAAAGGTTAGAATTGTGTCGATGTCCAAAAATTTATGGACCTGACTGTATAACAAGCAAAGGATTAATCTTCACTGGTGGGACAATTCTAAGCAAAGGGAAAGGTGAATTGGCACATGTGGGTTTACATTTATATATGTGAAAAAAACGTTTACAATGTCTCTCCTAAGGGGGAGTCTGTGGGAGATGGGGATTTTAAAGTTCCCAGAAATAGGAGACCACTATGGTAAGATACATAAAATCACAAAATATTTTATTTATACAAAATTATGTTAGAAACAAAAGGAGTATAGACTCTGTGCAGATTGATATGTTCTAAACATAGACATATAATGCAACCATCTGTGCTTGGATAGAGAGCGGAAGGTATATGGATCAACACGTTTCACCAAAAAAGGAGGGCTTCTTCAGGATCGAGCCGCCCTGCAGTATTAATATAAATTACAACTAGTACCACGTTTCCTCGAAAATAAGGCCGGGTCTTACATTAATTTTGGCAAGAAGAGACACAGTAGGGCTTATTTTCAGGGTAGGTCTTACCATGTAATGTGCTGTCTTCCCCCACCCCCCCCCCTGCCAGTCAGGAATCCCCAGTGTGAACCGAGCTAAAATACTTGTAAAATTTTATAATCCACTCTATTACAGTAGTATATAATGTACAGTATGTGTTTCTGTAATATAATTGTGCCAAATACCTTTGGTACAGCGCTGCTCCACGCTTCCGTGACCCACCGAAGCTCTCTTCCCCGCTCCGAGCAGTGCGGAGGGGGGGGCACAAAATCCCCTGCTGACAGCTGGGAGAAGAGGAGGAGAGCAGCAGGAGGTCAGCTGAGCACCGAGTGGCGCTGTACTGAAGGTATTTGGCACAATTATATTACAGAAACACACACATTGTACATGATATACTACTGTAATAGAGTAGATTATAGGATTTAACAAGCACTTTAAACTAGGGCTTATTTTCGGGGTAGGGCTTATATAGCAGCCATCCTGGAAAATGATAGTAGGTCTTTTTTTCAGGGAAACGAGGTAATACAAACAGCATATTAAATCAGAGTTCCGCCTTGGGGAAAAAAAAAATTAAAAGTCACCAGCTACAAATAATGTAGCTGCTGATTTTTACTATATGGACATTTACCTTTCCAGGGAGCCCGCGATGTCTGCACCCCAGCCAATCTTCGGATCGACTGTCGGGTGCAGTGGCCGCCATTCCAGGTAAGGGAACCTGGCAGTGAAGCCTTTCAGCTTCACGCCCGGCTCCCTACTGCGCATGCGTGAAGCGCGCTGTGCTTTCTGATGGGCCTGGCGGCGGAGGAAGGAGGAGGGGGCTGAACTTCCAGGAGATCGGGCTGCGGCCCCGTCTCCTGGAGGTGGGGAAGGGGACCTGTCAAAAACAGATCCCCCGTTCCCCCCCTCCCCCCTGAAAGGTGCCAAATGTGTGTGTCTATGGGAATGTTTGACCATTCTTCCAGAAGCACATTTGTGAGGTCAGGCACTGATGTTAGACGAGAAGGCCTGGCTCACAGTGTCCACCCTAATTCATCCCAAAGGTGTTCTATTGGGTTGAGGCCAGTCTAGTCATTCTATGCATTAAGATAAAAAAGCCTTCTGTGTGCAGCAGCCTCCCTAATACTTACCTGTGCCCCATCATTATCCAGCGATGTCCACGAGTGCCTGAGCCTTCCGGGACTCTCATTCCTGATTGACTGAAACACAGCAGCGGCGCCATTGGCTCCCACTGCTGTCAATCCAAATCAGTTAGCCAATCAGGAGAGAGAGGGGGCATGGCCGAACTGGGGCTCTGTGTTTGAAATGGACACACGAAACTGCAGCTCGGCTCGGGGGCCCCCCACAGCAAGCTGCTTGCTGTGGGGGCACTCAACAGGAGGGAGGGGCCAGGAAAGCTGAAGAGGGACCCGAGAAGAGGAGGATCCGGGCTGCTCTATGCAAAACCATTACACAGAGCAGGTAAGTATAAAATGTTTATTATATTTATATTAAAAAAAGGAGACTTTACAATCACTTTAAGACTTTACGACCACTTTAATGAAAATGCTTCTTCCTGCCCTCCCTCTTCAATGCTCTTTGCTGGCATAGCTGTGTAATAGCCACACCCCTTCAAATGACAGGAGGAAAAGAGGGCGTGTGCCAGTTCTGAGTGCTGATTGCTGAGTGCAGTAGAGTGCAGTCTAATGTCACGTACACACAATCTGAATTTCTGACATTTCCGTCCGTTTCCGACGGATGTTGGCTCAAACTTGTCTTGCATATACACGGTCACACAAATGTTGTCGGAAATTGCGAACGTAAGAACGTGGTGACGTACAAGATGTACGACGAGCTGAGAAAAAGTAAGTTCAATAGCCAGTGCGACTCTTCTGCTTGATTCCGAGCATGCGTGAGCTTTTGTGCGACGGACTTGTGTACACACAATCGGAATTTCTGACAAGTTTTGTTGTCGGAAAATTTGAGAACCCTCGCTCAAAATTTGTTGGCGGAGATTCCGACAGCAAATGTTCGATGGAGAATACACACAGTCGGACTTTCCGACAACAAGCTCACATCGAACATTTCCCGTCGGAAATTCCGATCGTGTGTACGCAGCATAACTGCTGTCTGTTGGACTGGGCAGCGCAGTCATATTAGGGCACTTATTACAATTGTCGTAAGAGCAAAGAGAAGAGAAGTCTATGGAAATGAATACTGGTGGTACAACGTCTATCTGACTTCATATCTATTTGCATGACTTCAATTTGGCTTTAGGAGTGCGCTGACTGACTTGTCGCCACGAGTTACTTTTTATATTTTCTTTCCTCTGAATAAATCAGCTCTGCTGGTTTTCAATTTTATGCTAAGCAGGATGATCAGGGTAATTAGTGTTACCGTGGTGACATGCTTGATATCTTCATTTTGGTTCATGTTGTACCAGCATGTTGGATTATGATGAGACTTCTGCCTGATTTCCTGAACCGAGATGCATTACCAGGAGGGCTCTACAATTTAAAAGGAAGCTGTAATGGGGGCAAATATGGTTGCTGCCATTGCTTGCTTTTTTTTTAAAGGGTGCCATCCTGATCCAGACATCAGTCACTGACCTGCCGGTGAAGCACGCAACGGGGACTTGACAAAAAGAATTAGTCAATTTCGGTCCTTCCACTAGCTCTTTAAAATAATAACACAGATTGGGCAACGCGGGTTTAAATGGCCGCAGCAGCCATTTTATTTACAAAATGAAATAAATAACTTAAAGTGATTGTAAAGGCACTTTTAAAAAAAAAATAACAAACATATCATACTTACCTCCACTGTGCAGCTCGTTTTGCACAGAGTGGCCCGAACCTGCTCTTCTGGGGTCCCTCGGCGGCTCCTCCCCACATCTGATAACCCCCTCGGAGAAGCGCTAGTACATTGTGGGCAGGTGGTCCTTAAGTGGTTAAATAACTTAATATTAACAATAAACAATTTTGACAATGCAACCAGGAGGGGATGTTTGAGTATCCTTTAAGGCACAGTTTATAACTAGAATCATCCATGTCCTCAGCTGCAAAGAGACATTACAATCTCACACACTTAAGCTTTACCCCCCCACCCCATGTTGATGGGGACAAGGGTCTCTTCCTGACAACTGTGGGCGGTGGCTGTGGGGGTCTGAAGGCAGGGGGCTTATCAGAACCTGGAAGCCCACTTTAACAAGGGGGCCCCCAGATCCCGGCCACCCCCCTTTGTGAATGAGTTTGGGGTAATGTCTTCTCCCTCCGGTTCTTCTCCCTCCGCTGTCTTCTTCCTCTGCCGGTTCTTCTCCCTCCGGTGATGTCTTCTCCCAGTGCTAGCTTCTGCCGTTTTTTATATATATCTTATATAGTGCCATACTCCGGAGACCCCGCCCCTTGTGAGGTCACCACTAGGGGGCCTGATGTGGCGGTGACGTAACAAGGGGGCGGGATCTTCAGGTGATGTCCCTGGATGGCCACGCCTCATGGCTATTTAAGAAAAGGCAGACAGCAAAATCCGACACAACAGCGGGAGCTAGCATCGGTAAAAGACAACACCAGAGGGAAAGAACTGGCAGAGGAAGAAGACAGCAGAGAGAGAAGAACTGGAGGAAGAACCAGAGAAAGAAGACAGCAAAGGGAGAAGAACCAGAGGAAGAACCAGAGGAAGAAGACAGTAGAGGTAGAAGAACTGGAGGAAGAACCAGAAGTAGAAGACAGCAAAGGGAGAAGAACCAGAGGAAGAATCAGAGGAGAAGAACCGGAGGGAGAAGACATCATCGGAGAAAGAAGACACATTGGAGCTACTTTAATAAAGGACTTTGTCAAAAACCTGTGTACTGTTTTGATTTATTTTTGACACTTTTTTGGGTGAATGAGTAGGGGTATAATGTACCTCATACTTATTCACATGGTGGGAAGGGCGGGATCTGGGGGCCCCCTTGTTAAAGGGGGCTTTCATATTCAGATAAGCCCCCTGCCCGCCGACCCCCACAATCACAGCCTATGGTTGTTGGGGAGAGGCCCTTGACCTCATCAACATGGGCGCAGAGCCCCCTCTGCCCCGAAGCACCCACCACCCTATGTTGAGGGCATGTTGCCTGGTATGATCCAGGAAGGGGGGCACTCGCTCACCCCCCTTTTCCTGATCTGCCAGGCTGCATACTTATATAAGGATCTGGTATGGATTTTGCCACGCTTTTTTTTTAATTTTTTATTCTGGTGTGGGGTTTTTCCCTCAAGATCCATACCAGACCCAAAGGGCCTGCTATGGAATTGGAGGGAAACCCCACACCATGTTTTTTTTAATTTTTTTTATTTCGGTGTGGGGTTTACCTTTTAAGATCCTCAGACCACAAGTTGCATGCCAAAGTCAGATCAGTTAAGATAATGAACTGACTTTGATCTGACTTCAATAATATTGAATGGACTGAAGTCGGATCAAAGTTGGACCAAAGTAGTGCAGGAACCTTTTTCAAAGTCGGACTTGTTAAGATGGCTCTCATAGGAAACCATTGATTTATACACATCATGCACTCCCAAAGTCGGAGCGTATGTTGCACCAGGTTGAACCGGGCCTTAGACCGGGAGAAGGAGGGGCAGCACTTGTATCCAATCAGGTGTTCTGCATGTACAGAAGAGGCTCGGAGGAGGAGAGAAAAGAGTTGAGCAATGCGGCTTCCAATCATACAGCTTCTTCTCATCGATTCCTGCAAGGCAATTTTACCAGGTCCTGGCGATCATTACTTCTTTGTACACTGCTCAGGGAGACGAGAATGATGGAAGAGAGCTATTTAATTTTTTTATGTATTCTAATTTCAGAGCTTATTGCCAAGAGGAGACGGCCCGGTACGCTTCAGAGATAATTCTATGGGCATGGGCAATCTGTCTCTGCCTGCGCTCCTTAGAATGAGTTGCTGCATTCCCGTGCAAAGGAAGAACTAGAACCGAGAAACTGAAAAGGTTCACTTTGCTTCTTTTATAGAATCTTGATTTGTGAGAAATACGTGGCCAACCGCTGCTGTTCTTCTTCTAAAGAATACCAATTGCATGGCTGTCTCTGATTTGAGTGCACTCAACAATGATGCATTTCAGAGATCTTAAAGTAAATCCAATTACTAAAGTCTCACATTTAACACATTAATGTAATTTCCAAAGTCATTTTCAGGAGATCCGAAGCATAAAAACTTAACAAAGAGTGTGAAAAGCTGAAAGTTTTTTTTTTTTTTTAAAGGCAATAGTTTATTTAGCGAATTAAATGTCATTCATTTGGGGTTTAAACCTTTTTTAATTTCAGTCTGTCATCCCCACATGGAAGAGAAATATATTTCCACTATATTTAGAAAAAAATTATATATGTAACATATACTGGTATTTACAATATATTGTAAATATATGTCAAACATAATAAAAAGAAAAAAAATTCTAAATATATTGGAAATTTATTTCTTTTCGATGTGGGTCAATGGCCACATGCCAGAGAAGGAAACCATTAATGGCCGACCCAGTGCTTTGCATCGTTTATACTGGCAGACTTGTAGTAAAATTTGCCTGGACTTATACTACTTGAGTTTTGCTGGATGGATACCGAAATGGTTACACGCCAGTTGAAAATTGATTTAATTATAATTTTTTATTATTATTCTGGCAGTGCTGTTCTTGCTAACACTATTAATAGTAGTAATTTAGAGGTGGTTATGGTAAAATTACGCATTTTAGATTTACTAAAATAAAAACAATAATAATGTGTTATTTATTATTACACTTATGCATATAATATGTTGTACAAAAATGTATTATAATAACAATAATAATAATTTTTATGTATATAGCACTCTACTTTTACAATTCATTATTTACAGTAATTGTACTCATCTCTGTAGACAAACTTATAATAATATTAATGATAATTATTATATTATTGTTGTTATTATTATTATTCATTATAGCTAGTTAGAATAACAGTACTGTTTGGAGATAGGAAAAGCTGTATTGGGCTGAATGAGCATCCCTCCCTAGAGCAGTCTGCACCGGGAAGAGCCTGGGGGCCATGGGCCAAGCTGCTGTAAACAGGGCCCTTTTATTAAAAAAAAAAATGCCATTACCAATATATTCTTGTTATTATAAATAATCAATGTGACAATTATTCTACTAATAGCAAAATAATATAAAAATAAATAAATAATAATAATAATAATAATAATAATAATAATAATAATAATAATAATAATAATAATAATAATAATAATAATAATACACTATTATTATTATTATTATTATTATTATTATTATTATTATTATTATTATTATTATTATTAGTGGTAGTAGTAGTAGTAGTAGTAGTAGTAGTAATAGTAGTATTATCTGCAACATCAAAAATATTGTTACTATTGGTACTAATAGTAAAAATATTACTACAGCTACTGTCGTATTATTACACCTGCTTTCATTGCTATTAACACTAATATACTGTACATAGTTTTTTTTGTTATAGAAATGGAAATGAAAAAAATATCATTACTTCAGCAGCTGTACTAATATTAATACAAGTAGCACCCATAGTGATAATAATAATACAAATTACAATCAGCTGCAGCAAGATTATTATTATTATATAATTATTGGTGGTGTCACTACAGCTACGTCCATTACAAAACATTATTATTATTATTATTATTATTACTTTGTTTAACATTATACAGTAGCTGTAGTAACATTTGTACTACCAGTACCAATAATAATAGTAATCATAATAATAATAATGATAACAATGATATATTATTATTATCATCATCACCTATATTGTTTTGTTGGTACTAATAGTAATAATATTACTACAGCTACTGTATTATTATTACAGCTTCTTTAATTAATATTACTGCTAATATACCTTATTGGTACTGCTTGTGGTGTTACTACAGCTACTTTCATAACTACAACCAGTGCAATATATAATAATAATGTTAATTATGATTACTACTACTTCTACTAAAATGATAATAATAACAACAACAAAAACATTTTTGTTACTACTAGTATTGATGTTACTACAGCTGGTTCCATTACTACAATCATTGCGATATATAATAATCATGTTATTTATGATTACTACTACTACCCTGTTTCCCCGAAAATAAGACCTAGCGTAACTGTCGGTGAAGGCTGCAATATAAGCCCTACCTCCCAAATAAGCCCTACCCTGTTTCCCCGAAAATAATCCCTACCCTGAAAATAAGACCTACAAGGACTTTAACTAGGGCTTATTTGGGGGGTAGGGCTTATATTGCAGCCTTCACCGACAGTCACGCTAGGTCTTATTTTCGGAGAAACAGGGTATCATAATAATAATAATAATAATAATAATAATAACAACAACATTGTTGGTACTACTAGTATTGATGGTGCTACAGCTACTTCCATTACTACAACCACTGTAATATAAAATAATGATTCTTAATTATGATTACTACTACTTCTACTAAAACAACAACAACAACATTGTTGGTACTACTAGTATTGATGGTGCTACAGCTACTTCCATTACTACAACCACTGTAATATAAAATAATGATTCTTAATTATGATTACTACTACTTCTACTAAAACAACAACAACAACATTGTTGGTACTACTAGTATTGATGTTACTACACACTGTATACAGTATAATAATAATGTTAATTATGATTACTACTACTTCTACTAAAACAACAACAACAACAACATCATTGGTACTACTAAGTATTGATGGTGTTACAGCTGCTTCCATTACTACAACCGCTGCAATATATAATAGTAATAATGTTAGTTATGATTACTAATACTGCTACTAAAATAATAATAATGATAATAACAACATTGTTAGTACTACTAGTATTCATGGTGTTAGATCTGCTTCCATTACTACAACCGCTGCAATATATAATAATAACGGTAATTATGCTTACTACTACTAAAATAGTAATAATCATAATAATAATGACAGCAACAACAACAACACATTTTTTGGTACTACTAGTATTAATGTTACTACGGCTACTTTTATTACTACAATACTGACATACTATATATAATAATAATGTTATTATGATTACTACTACTTCTACTAAAACAACAACAACAACATAATTGATACTACTAGTAATGATGATGTTACAGCTGCCTCCACTACTACAACTGCTGAAATAATAATAATAATAATGTTAATTATGATTACTACTACTTCTACTAAAATAATAATAATAATAATAATAATAATAATAATAATAAAGACAACATTTTTGGTACTACTAGTATTGATGTTACTACAGCTGCTTCCATTACTACAACAGCCGCAATATATACGGTAATAATAATGGTAATTATGATTACTACTACTAAAATAATAATAATCATAATTATAATGTTAATGACAACAATATTTTTAGTACTAGTATTGATGTTATTACAGCTACTTCTATTGCTACAACTACTACAATATAATAATAATAATAATAATAATAATAATAATAATAATAATAATAATAATAATAATATAAGATAAAAATAATAATATTAGTAGTAGTAGTTGTAGAAGTAGTAATAATAGACACATATTAGAGAACATTTTTTAGCTGCTATAGAAATAAATACTGACAACAAACACCTATCAAATTAATGAAGTGACACCAACAGACTGCAGATAAATTGTTGTCAGTGTGTCTTAAAACTTAAAACATATGTTATATGCTTCTAGAAATGTAATTGAATTCACACCTTTTTTCCCCTTCCATTAGAACTTCTATGAAGAATACTTGTCATTTCTGCTAATGTCTTTGCTAATAGATATGTTAAACATCGAACAGCGACTCACACTGCTGAAGAGGTTTGCATCCTGTTTAACCTCGTTAAAAAAAATAAAACTTGTTTCCTCAATCAGTCTAATTTCATCTGCTCCGCTAGTAGAATAATGTGATTCATCCTCGGCAGCTTGAGCGCTTTCA
The DNA here is from genome assembly GCA_037952925.1 of Lithobates clamitans. Taxonomy (NCBI): domain Eukaryota; kingdom Metazoa; phylum Chordata; class Amphibia; order Anura; family Ranidae; genus Lithobates; species Lithobates clamitans. The sequence goes on from JBBGZY010001119.1 coordinate 653,390, forward strand.
TTAATTCCAGGGCATAATTAGATAAAGGGTACCTTCATGTAACGTTATGACTAATGTTAAATACTTCATTTGAAGATAATGCTTCTCCCCATAAAATAGGATTTTTTAATCTAATATATTTTAATCTTTTTTTTTTTTTTTCACTTTTTTTTTTTTTATGCTATGGAAGTGTTAAATCAATTAGGTACACTGGGGCAATTGCAGCAGATTAAATGTCTTGTGCATATTAAACAATTAATTAATTATGGGTTAATAGGAAAAGATGAACCAATGTAATTTTCAGCTATCCCCAAGTTCAATTAATATCTATTTATTTGAAGTGCGGTGACTTTCTCCTTCACTGTTTTGTACAGAAGTCAAGATGTGAACATTTGCAAGAAGTGCACCTTTCATGAGATTTTTTTTTTTACTTTATATAATAATAATAATAACAAAAACATTTTTGGTACTACTAGTATTGATGTTACTACAGCTGCTTCCCTTACTACAACAGCTGCAATATATAATAATAATAATAATAATAATGGTAATTATGATTACTACTACTAAAAAAATAATAATAATAATAATAATAATAATATAAGACACAAATAATAATATTAGTAGTAGTAGTTGTAGATGTATTAATAATAGACACATATTAGAGAACATTTTTAGCTGCTATAGAAGTACAACAAACACCTTGCTTACCGGGCGCTTACACCCCTTTCCTGCCCAGGCCAATTTTCAGCTCTCAGCGCTATCGCACTTTGAGTGACAATTGTGCGGTCATACAACACTGTACCCATATGACATTTTTTACTTTTTTTTTCACACAAATGGAGCTTTCTGTTGGTGGTATTCAATCACTACCGGGTTTTTTATTTTTTTGCTAAACAAACAAAAAAAGACCAACATTTTTTTGGAAAAAAAAATATGTTTTCATAGTTTGTTATAAAATTTTGTAAACAGGTAATTTTTCTGCTTCGCTGATGGGCACTGATGAGGCTGCACTGATAAGGCGGCACTGATCTGCACTGATAGGTGGCACTGATGGGCACTGATGAGGAGGCAATGATAGGTGGCACTGATAGGCGGCACTGATGGTCACTGATAGCTGGCACTGATCAGGAGGCACTGATTGGCGGCACTGATAGGCGGCACTGATGGGCGATGATAACTGGCACTGATCAGGAGGCACTGATTGGCGGCACTGATAGGTGGCAGTGATGGGCAGCACTGATGGGCGCTTATAGGCACTGGTAAGTGATACTGATAGGCAGCACTGATAGGTGCCACTGATGATGAGGCACTAATTGGCAGAACTGATGGGCACTGATAGGTGGCACTGGTGGGCACTGCGTAGCAGTACTGATGGGCACTGGTAGGGCACTGGTAAGTGATACTGATAGGCAGCACTGATAGGTGGCACTGATGATGAGGCACTAATTGGCAGCACTGATGGGCACTGATAGGTGGCACTAGTGGGCACTGCATAGCAGCAGTGGCTTCCGGTGTGTGGGACTGATCTCCCATTTACACAAGCCAGTAATCGGCTTAATTATTTCTCCTGACGCTGTCAGCATGAGGAAAAAAAGTAGATAACCGGCTTCTCTTTACATCATGTGATCAGCTGTCATTGGATGACAGCTGATCACGTGGTAAAGGGCTGGGATTGACCCTTTAGTCTGAGTCCCAAAGGACTCAGTGATCACAGAGCGGACCGCAGGGGGCGCATGGGCAGCGCGAGCACAGGAGGATTTCCATGAAGCCATCTTTCGCGGGCATCAAGTCGTTAATTGTTTTTGTGGTTGGCTCCCAAGCTTGTGTCTCCTGGCTCTTAGCTAAGGTTGAAAACTGTTCTAGAAAAAAATTCCACACTTATAATTTTTCCTATTATTAATATTAGAAATAAGGCCTATTTTTACCAGCTGGTTGGAAACTCTACTTGTAAGCGGTATTAAACCCAAAAGCAAAGATTTATTATATTGAAACTTACCATTTCCTGAATGGAATGGTTGCTATAGTTTTCTTTTTAGGCTTTCTATCTTTTATTTTTACTTGGTGATTGAGCCAGTAAGTCTAATGTTTTTTTTCTATAGAACAAGCTCTCTTACAGATGTACCAGTTAACCACTTAGGCCGGCCATGCATGGTTTGAATCTCGGCTGGTTCAGCAGGAACCAGCCAAGATTCGAATCGTTAATGGGCGGGCTTAATGTACCAAGTTGATTGATCTATCAACTTTGGTACAACCAGCCATCTGGATTCTCTTGCGATTATCATCACTGTCTTCTTCAGGCGGGGAAGGCTTCCCCCATCCGCCCTTTCTGTAGCACAACCCCCTAAGGAGCTGCTTGGAATTACCTACTCATATGCACTGCCATGACCTGATGAACATTCCAACCCACCTGACACTCTGGGTTCAGACATCTTTGCACCACCTTAATGCAATGAATCAGACAACTCTGTGTGTTTATGTTCTGATAATGTTTAGTTAGTTAGAACAGTTCAAAGAAGATATTGTCACAAAGAAGAGGTAATAGATCTGCTGAGTTTTGGGCAACAGAGCCAACACAGCAAAGGAATTCCTCCAAATAACACAAACCAATATTTGCAGGTAAAACAGTCTAATATATACACATGTACAGTGGAATTCTGCTTGCACCTGAAAGTATAAACAAGTTAGATGGTTATACTGACAAACTTCTAAAGGGGACCCCTAGGCCAGCCTATAAACCTTTAACCCTAATGAGAGGTCAGACTTGTTGACAATGGTATAAGGACCCTTATAACAATAATGACAGCAATGTCCCCATTGCAGATCTGATAGTCTTCACCGGCATGTAGGAGCTCTTTAATTGTATCCAATAAAGTGTAATAGTAAGCAATACGATTTCTTGAAATGGTAGAGGCTAAAAGGTGTCTATGCACAGTGTTCAAGATTAGTTCAGTAAAGTATTCCCAAGGTAAAGATGTCTGTGCAAAGTGTCCCAGTGAAACCGTCCCAGTGAAACCAGGCCGATTTAGGACCCTCCGGACAGTAGCTCCAGTAGCAACACTCGTGCAGCGGATCCGCTGTATCGATCTCCCGATGGGAAGCTCAGAACATAGGTTGGCAGGTGGCCGAGGTGGTGCTGATTGGATGTCCGACGAACAGCAAGCAGCGCTAGGCCCTTCTCGCCCAGGTTGGAATGTGATAGGCTGCGATCTCTCTCTCCTTACACTGGGAGGTCCGTCTTGCGTCAGGCCCAGGAGGAAGAGAGCGCAGGGCAGGGCTTTGAGTTCTTATATAGTTCCTCCCAGCAATCTCTCCGATGGCAGCAATGATCCCTGGGACATGTAGTCCAGATACGGAGTAATGTGAAGCAATTAACAGTCTGAGGAACTACTCATCCCACAATTCCTTTAGCTTGGCTCACAAACATGATGTCAGTTGATAACACTGGGCACTAGAGGGACTTGCGATGCATTGAAATGCCAGAGGAACACTGTACTGTATAATTGTAGTCCACATTGCTACACTTCTGTTAGCCCTGTCTGTGTTGATGGAATCGTGCCAATTTCATTCTTGCAACCCTTGGTAATTGCCCCCCTGCTGTGCTGTTCACCCTCCTTGCCCACATCTGATTCACCCAGCTGCCTGCCCCCCCCCCCCTGCTGGCATGGGGCCCCATACAGGAAGGCCAGGTGTACCCCCTTATCAACAGCATAGCTCCCAACTGTCCCTGATTTGGAGGGACTGTCCCTGATTTGGAGCAATGTCCCTCTGTCCCTCATTCCTCCTCATTTGTCCCTCATTTTGGTCTGATCCATATAGATGTACATACAATGCACTTTGTATCTATCAAAAAGTGTTTTCCATCACTAAACCTTTCATCTGATTTCTAAATGGCTGCATTTGTAAATTCCAAAAGCCAATATAAAGGAATAGTAGTTGTAAAAAAAGCACTTGTGGGTTTAACCAATCTTGTTTTTTTTGTACAATTCTCCTTTAAGGGGGAGTGGCAAGGGGTGTGTCCTATGCCTGCATACTTTTGCTGATAGGTGTCCCTCATTCCCATCTCAAAAAGTTGGGACGTATGTCAACAGCACTGTTCACAAAATCTATGGTCAGAGGTACTTTATTGTCAGCTCCCTACATCAAGTCACATGCTCACTACTGGATTTATGGCAGGACCCACAGGTTTTCTTTTTTATACAATGAATCAATTATATTCGTATACTTAACAGACCACAGGGGAGAAAATAAAAGAAGTCCTGCCCACCACACCCATGATGTTTTGTGTGGACAAACCATTTCCTTTTTTGTACTGCAAAAACAAGTCAGTCCTAGTTCGGTTTGGCTAGTAGAAGTGCCTATGACGGGGAATATTACTGTCTTTGTTTGGGTTCTGGTCTTGCCATGTTTTACTGCTCTTAGCAATGAGCTGGAAATTGCTGTTAATTAATAATGCCTTTTTAACGGGCAACAAGGGGGCACTTGGCACACGTGGGGAGTGACTAAACTCATTAATCAAGAGCCAGCCGTATTCATCTGTAAATAAACAACATTAAACTGAACAGCGAGAGAGACCGGGACAAAGCGTAATAGTAGCTTTCTGTAAATGAGGTGAATAGTCTCTGGGCGCCTACCCTGCCTGCCTCGGCAATCTTTTTTTAAAGAAGCCCTGTTACCAGACCATTCTTTTTAAACCACTTTGACCCTTGGGAGATTTACCCCCCTTCATGACCGGGCCATTTTTTTTTTTGCGATACGGCACTGCGTTACTTTAACTGACAATTGCGCCGGCGTGAGGCGCTGTACGCTAATAAAATTGATGTCCTTTTTTCCCCACGTATGGAGCTTTCTTCTGCTGGTATTTGATCACCTCTGCGTTTTTTGTTTTTTTTTTGCGCTATACAAAAAATAGAAAAAAAAAAAACATTTTTTACTTTCTGCCATAAAGCATATCCAGTAAAAACATTGAAAAAAAAAAAATTAATAAAGAATAATAAATTAGTAAAAAAATAAATTAAATACATTTCTTCATTAATTTAGGCCAAAATCTATTCTGCTACATGTTTTTGGTAAAAAAAAAAAAAAAAATCCCAATAAACGTATATTGATTGGTTTGTGCAAAAGTTATAGCGTCTACAAATTATGGGATATTTTTATTTATTATTTTTTTATTAGTAATGGCAGCAATCAGTGACCTATAGCAGGCCTGCAATATCGTGGCGCATATTCTGACACTTTTGACACTGAGCCAGTGACGCTAATACAGTGATCAGTGATAAAAAGAAATTAAAAGCACGGTCATTGTACTAATAACACTGGCTGGGAAGGGGTTAAACATCAGGGACAATCAAAGGGTTAACTGTGAGCCTAACCAGTGTTTTACTATACTGTGTGAGGAGCTTTTACTAGCAGAAGAGATGAAATGTATGCAGGGACACAAATTCCATTCCTTTCCTATTGTCAGAACAGCAATCTGCCTTGTCTACATAGGCAGATTGCAGTTCTGTGTTTGTTCCTCGCGATCGGCAGGTGCTGGCGGACATCGCATGCGCGCCCCCTACCCAGAAGTGACGGATCATGTATATACTGTATATATATATATATAAAGGTGACCTGGCACACAGGTGCCGCCCTGTAGCAGTAAAAGTGCTAAAGGGTGGACATGAACTGGTTAACAAAAATCTTCCCATAAGACGATATGTGCATTTAAAATATTTCATTTATGTTATTTACCTATAAAAGCCTTCCTAGTGTATACATACCTCCCAACTTTTTGAGAAGGCAACAAGGGAAACCTATCAGCAAAAGTATGTAGGAATAGGACACACCCCCTTGCCACACCCCCTTAAAGAAGAATTATATAAAAAAATATTAGTTAAACCCACGCGTGCTTTCTTTTTTTTAGCACTATTATTCCTTTATATTGGCTTTTGACATTTACAAATGAAGCAATTTAGAAATTGGCTGAAAGGTTTATATATATCTGAGATATGGTTTTAACGCCCCCAGCCACCCACCCATACAAACTGTAAAATAACAGCCACAAGAACTGTTCACTTGCGACCACTACAGCATTTTTTTACTCAGAGTGCAGAGTTTGACAAGTGGCAATGCAAGCCATGGCATTATAGCCTTGAGGCATTATAGGGTTAAATCAGGCGGTGATGGGATGATGTTTTTCCTTCTCACCACTTGTCAAATTCCCGCTTAAAAGTGATCTGAACATGGGTACTGTAACTCTTCATACGGCACTGCATTCCACCGAGGGTGTGAAAGAGTCATAACTCTATTGTTAAGCCCCCTTTGTGATAGCATAATGCAGAGATCAGGTTAGTTTTAAGGGAACATAGAACATTTAAGGGAACATAGAAGGTCTATTAAACCACAGCTACCAAATGTCCCTGGTTTTTGAGGGACTGTCCCTCATTTTGAACAAAGTTTCTCTGTCCCTCTTTCCTCCCCATTGTCCCTCATTTTTGGTCTGATCTATCTAGCTGTATATAAAATGCACTATTTATCTATCCAAAAGTGTTTTACAGTGCTAAACCTTTCATTCAACTTCTGAATTTCTGCATCTGTAAATTCCAAAAGCCAATATAAAGGAATAGTGGTGGTAAAAAAAAAAAACACATGTGGGTTTAATCAATAATTTTTTGTATAATTTTCCTTTAAGGGGGCGTGGCAGGGGGTGTGCCCTATGCCTACATACTTTTGCTAATAGGTGTACCTCATTCCCATCTCAGAAAGTTGGAAGGTGTGATTAAACCCCTAATCTCCCCTCTGGATTCAGTTGAAGCTGATCTACCCTGAACTTCTGCCCTGACCAGAAAACCCAGAAGTGCTCAGAGTTGGGTGCTTCCAGGTTCCTACTTCCCTAGAGGAGATCAGCAAAGGGATAGTCGGTGATCTCCCACCACTCTCCATCCTGACATCTGCCATGGAGGTCCTGGGCACCCAGGAGGGACAGGTAAGCCTTGGACACAAGACAGCCCCCACCAAGTGATTGGACAGCTTTACTACATAACCAACAGCCAGGAGTGAAAATGTAAACAGACTTCTGGCTGCTATATATCGGCCAGGAGTCTGTTTACATGCGGGCACTGTGACTGAATAGTTATTGGGGCAACAGCAAAAGGCCTAAAGCCACATTACACTTAAATTAAAATAATTTATTTAAAGAAATAAAAACTACAAGTAAGCATAAAATAATTGTATGCTCTTCATAGCTATATTTTTTTTTTAAGTTGGTGACAGGGAATCTTTAAGTTTGCTTTGTCACATGTATTTGTCATTAGATATTGTTGTCTACATTGAAAATAAGGTTTCTACAGCAACTGTTCTTACAAGCCAATTGTATATTCTTGCAAGGCATTCTGGTGCCTGAACATCCCTGACTACACCATCCCACATGGTCACAACTTTTGCAATCATCTCCGCCTTTATTAAGTCATTAATGTCGAAAGCTGAAAACAAAATAGGACTTTTTTCGTCTCCTGTCTCTATCAGACCCGTTCCCTTTATGTCCCTTTGCTTGTCCTTCCATTACTTTCAGCACTGAATACAGGTATATGAATTGAAACAGCTCAGGGTTATCTGGAAATAATTACTTTGAGTAGAAGGGATTTTAACCATAAAATGAGATTTGCATTTTACTAAGGAAAAGGTGTTTAAACATACATTTGATTCTGAATAAAGCATGTCATTCTTTTCAGGTGAAAGAGAATTGTGGTATAATATGTTTTAACTGGTTAGACACTGGATTTGGTGATGAACCTGTCCTTAGTTACCACTAAGACATACAGTGGGGACAGAAAGTATTCAGACTCCCTTACATTTTTCACTCTTTGTTATATTGCAGCCATTTGCTTAAATCATTTAAGTTCATTTTTTTCCTCATTAATGTACACACAGCACCCCATATTGACAGAAAAACACAGAATTGTTGACATTTTTGCAGATTTATTAAAAAAGAAAAACTGAAATATCACATGGTCCTAAGTATTCAGACCCTTTGCTGTGACACTCATATATATTTAACTCAGGTGCTGTCCATTTCTTCTGATCATCCTTGAGATGGTTAAACACCTTCATTTGAGTCCAGCTGTGTTTGATTATACTGATTGGACTTGATTAGGAAAGCCACACACCTGTCTCTATAAGACTTTACAGCTCACAGTGCATGTCAGAGCAAATGAGAATCATGAGCTCAAAGGAACTGCCTAAAGAGCTCAGAGACAGAATTGTGGCAAGGCACAGATCTGGCCAAGGTTACAAAAAAATTCTGCTGCACTTAAGGTTCCTAAGAGCACAGTGGCCTCCATAATCCTTAAATGGAAGACATTTGGAACGACCAGAACCCTTCCTAGAGCTGGCCATCCGGCCAAACTGAGCTATCGGGGGGAGAAGAGCCTTGGTTAGAGAGGTAAAGAAGAACCCAAAGATCGCTGTAGCTGAGCTCCAGAGATGCAGCGGGAGATGGGAGAAAGTTGTAGAAAGTCAACCATCACTGCAGCCCTCCACCAGTCTGGGCTTTATGGCAGAGTGGCCCGACAGAAGCCTCTCCTCAGTGCAAGACACGTGAAAGCCCGCATGGAGTTTGCTAAAAAACACCTGAAGGACTCCAAGATGATGTTTAATAAGATTCTTTGGTCTGATGAGAGCAGGATAGAACTTTTTGGCCTTTATTCTAAGCGGTATGTGTGGCACTGCTCATCACCTGTCCAATACAGTCCCAACAGTGAAGCATGGATGGTGGCAGCATCATGCTGTGGGGGTGTTTTTCAACTGCAGGGACAGGACGACTGGTTGCAATCGAGGGGAAGATGAATACGGTCAAGTACAGGGATATCCTGGACAAAAACCTTCTTCAGAGTGCTCAGGACCTCAGACTGGGCCGAAGGTTTACCATCCAACAAGACAATGACCCTAAGCACACAGCTAAAATAACGAAGTAGTGGCTTCACAACAACTTCCTGACTGTTCTTGAATGGCCCAGCCAGAGCCCTGACTTAAACCCAATTGAGCATCTCTGGAGAGACCTAAAAATGGCTGTCCACCAACGTTTACCATCAAACCTGACAGAACTGGAGAGGATCTGCAAGAAGGAATGGCAGAGGATCCCCAAAACCAGCTGTGAAAAACTTGTTGCATCTTTCCCAAAAAGACTCATGGCTGTATTAGATGAAAAGGGTGCTTCTACTAAATACTGAGCAAAGGGTCTGAATACTTAGGACCATGTGATATTTCAGTTTTTCTTTTTTAATAAATCTGCAATAATGTCAAAAATTCTGTGTTTTTCTGTCAATATGGGGTGCTGTGTGTACATTCATGAGGAAAAAAAATGAACTTAAATGATTTTAGCAAATGGCTGCAATATAACAAAGAGTGAAATATTTAAGGGGGTCTGAATACTTTCCGTCACCACTCAATGTAAACATGAACCAAAAGGCTTAATTTGGCTGCAAGCTTCGCACCAGAGACCTAGAGGATCCAGTGACAGAAATCTAGCCCCTGGAGAGCAATTGGAAAATTAATTTCAGAAGATTGCTTGCTCCCCTGTTCAAGATCTGTTGGCCGGAGTCCATCTGCCGACGCAAGGGCCACAAAACATGAATCCAAATGTCTAATGTGGCACTCGGGTTGAAGGTTAGGCATCAGAGCCCTATAGGATCCAGAGATGAAAATCTGGTCCTGGAGATTAATCAGAAAATTAATTTTAGAGGATTGGTTGTCAGTCACCTCAAGATCTGTCGGCCACAGTCCATCTGCCGACACATGAATAAAAAGGGCTGCACAACATGTATCAAAAGGTCTAAGGTGGCATTCACATTGCAGGTTAGGCACTAGAGGCCTCCAATTTATGAAAAGCTGGCCCTGGATATTATTCAGAAAATTTATTTCAGAGGATTACTTGTCTCTTCCCTAGACATCTGTTTGCCAAAATCCATCTACCAACACATGTATCAAAAGGGCCACACAACATGTATCAATAGGCCTAAGGTGCATTCAGGCTGTAGGTTAGGCACCAGAGACCTAGAGGATGGAAATCTGGTCCTGGAGACTAATCAGAAAATTCATTTAAGAGGATTGCCTGCCCCTTCCCTTAAGATCTGTTGGGCAGAGTCCATCTGGTGACACAATTCAAAAGGGCCACACAGCGTGTCTCAAAAGGTCTAATGTGGCCCTCAGACTGCAGGTTAGGCACCAGAGACCTAGAGGATCCAGTGATTGAAATCTAGCCCTAAAGATTAATCAGACAATTATTATCAGATGATTGATTGCCTGTTCCCTCTGTTCCCTCTGTTGTCCAGAGTCCATCTGCTGACATTTATTAAAGGCCTAAGGTGGCACATAGGGCGCAGCAAAGAACCAGAAGCTTAGAGGCAACTTATGAAAATCTGGCCCTGAAGCTTAAGCAAAAAACTAATTTCAGAGGATTGCTTGCACCTTCCCTCAAGATCTATTGGCCAGAGTTCATTCACATACACAACTGTGTTTTTTGCTTGGAATGGTTATTTAGTTATGCGTTCATTTCTAAACCAACTTCCTTTTCCACTTGCTTTGTCTGCTTTGCCTAGAAGGAGCTAGCTTTACTTCTACAAATAGATGAATTGTGATTTGCACAATGGAAATCAGAGACTAAATGTTTTCCTTGCAGTTGCAAGTTTCTAAACACCTGTTTTTGTTAATTTGGCAATCTATGATATGCTATCAATTATCATATTCATGACTTTAGCAGGTTCCACATTTCTTTATTGTTTTGTCATTGTGTGTCTGGTGACCTACTCGACCTTAATCTTGCAGTCAGGTTGGTATGACCTTGGACCTTTCTATCCATGTCTATTTTCATCCCCAGCAGCCTCCCTGCAAAAGCTGATTGTCTTTCTGAGCTGGAGATAATTAAGTGTTCCCAGTTTATAACCTATTGTACGTATTTCTCTGATGAAAATGTAAGTCTTTATCTTATGACAGCAAGAGTAGATTAGCTCGCATTTAAATGCCATAGGTAGCTTTTGATGGAGACAAGTGACTCATGACAGATCCATTTGGAAACCTTTTGTTGGGTTTTGTTAAAAGCAACAATAGCAGGCAAGAAAAAAAGTGGATATTGCTGATGATTAAATGAAATTATAGATGCTTACTTGATGTTTCTGGTTATTTATTAGCACGTAGACGTGTTTATATCACGTCTATGGCTTTAGAGATAATTCAAGGTATCCATGGGCAGAGGTTTGTTTGCTGTAGGAGACAACATCTTTTAATTTACTATTGACTGTCTACTTTTGGATTTCATAGACCACATATATCCTGTTAAAGCCCTGATGAAGGAGACAACAATCAGCTCTGAAACATGTTTGGTACAGGATGGGATACTCTATCTCCATTGTTGTATACCTTGATTCTCCAGTATTCATGACCATGTTCAATACTTTGTTTATACTGTTTTAGTAATAAATATATTTTCATATAATTAATTGTTTTTGGTAGTGCCTTCAAAGTCCCACCCTCAGGGGTTTCTCTCTTTTTCCTTTTTATTTAGTGATTATGGTTTCACCGAGACAGTCATGTCTGTTTTTCTCTTCTGTTAAATTATTGTAATAATACACCCTCAATGTTTAAGCACTTTCAGCAGTTGATGTAAACACCTACTGAGTATGCAGCCTCATCATATTTTAATCCTTGCCTATGTTCTTGTTTAAACCACCATAACTGCTGCCTCTGGATTCCTGTTTCAAGGTGGCTCCTCTTTCCTGCAGCATCTTATGGAGCCAAACTCGCATGGAGGAACTTGAGTTGTGTTTTCCTACACTGTGTTCATCAAGAGACATACAGTCCCATGCTCAGAATCCAGATGTAGTAACATAACTGTATTGTAGTTCCAAACAAACACAGCTACCCGATGGGAAGACAACCTGACTAGGTGCACTTACAGGATGTTGCAATATAATAGTGTAACAGGCTCGTAATAGGCTCGTAATAGCTTGTAATAGTCTCGGATACTCCAACGGTGTCTGTCTCGAGGGATAGAATGTGGCTTCCAGAAAGGATAGCATATCCCTGCTCTTTCTCTACTCATCTGGAATCTCTCCCTACCACTAATACTGTCCCTGTCAGACAGGTGACTTGTCCCTACACTACCCAGACGTGAAATGCGCACCAAGCCTAGGAGCCAGTATCTTAAATAGACACTGCTTGACCAAAGATGGCCATCAGAGTCACATGGGGTGGCAGCACCCAACCAGATAGCTTCCCCAGTGACCCAGGAAACAATGTTCCCCTTGACTTAATCTCCCTCTATAATGCCATTGCGGTTGAGCACCACTTGCAGTGGAGAAAGTATACTGCACCTGCCTAATCATCGCCTAGGAGGAGAATGAAATCCTCTGCTCTCCCCCCCCGTTCTCCAAGCTAACAGACTTATTGGAGACTGTGCTGTCCACTGTTAAGTCTTTCTTGTGAAGACCGCGACTAAAAATTAAAAAGAAGTACATATTGTATATAATGCTGTCTGTCCCTAGCATTGGCATGGCCAATTTCTTTTTCTGAGTCCCGCCTGTAAAATAGTTGAATTACCTCTTAGTCCTGTCAGTAGATTCATTTATTGTTCTGCTTACTGTAAGAGGGTGACAACACAGTGAAGTCATGAAGCAGCATTGTCACCATGTGGATAGGGTAGTCTTAGAGCCAATTCACACCATATTCATTGGGCTGCACTGGGCAGTCCTGCCCAAAGTAATCCCGAAGTATAGAGAAGACCATTTGCATTAAGTCCTCTACCTTCGATTCACAATACTGCACTGCAAGGTGCTGTGGAGCATAATGATAAATGAAATGTCATTTTGTGACATAACATTAGGCTGGAAAAAAAAATTGCTTGTCTTTTCTGCAATAAAGCGCCTGGTCATAAGGTTTCTATGTTATTATTATTATTATTATTATTATTATTATTATACAGGATTTATATAGCGCCAACAGTTTATGTAGCGCTTTACAACTTGAGGGTATACAGTACAAATACAATACACTTTAATACATTAGGAATCAGAGGGCCCTGCTCCTTAGAGCTTACAATCTAAGAGGGAAGGTCAAGAGATACAAGCGGTAATACCTGTGGGTGATGTGCTGATTGAGAAGATAAATGTACAGTTGTTAGGTGGGGGCCAGATAGGCTTCTCTGAAGAGATGAGTTTTCAGGGATCGTCTGAAAGTGGATAAAGTAGGAGAAAATCGGACGGATTGGAGTAGAGCATTCCAGAGGATGGGAGAGGCTGTGGAGAAGTCCTGAAGGCGAGCATGGGATAAGGTGACAAGGGAGTTTGAGAGCAGGAGGTCTTGGGAGGAGCGAAGAGAACGATTAGGTTGGTATTTTGAGACTAGGTTAGAGATGTAGCTGGGGGCAGAGTTGTGGATGGCTTTGTAAGTTATAGTTAGTATCTTGAATTTAATTTGGTGACTGAGTGGCAGCCAATGGAGGGATTGGCAGGGGGGTATAGCAGACACTGACCGGTTTGTGAGGTGGATGAGCCTGGCAGCAGCGTTCATGATGGACCAGGGAATGGATTGGAAGCTGTGTGGTGACATTGGTTAGGAAGGGGCGTATCTTGGAGAGGTTGCAGAGGTTGAGGTGGCAAATTTTGGATAGTGATAGAATGTGGGGCCGAAAGGTTAGTTCAGAGTTCAGGATTACACCTAGGACCTTGGCGTGGGGGGATGAGTTGATAGTTGATATTGACAGAGAAATCAGGGGAAGTGGCACCTGAGGGAGAAAATATCATGAGCTCGGTTTTGGATAGGTTGAGTTTGAGGTAGTGATGTGACATCCAGGCTAATATGTCTGCTAGTAAGTTGGTAATGCGTGAGGATACAGATGGAGAGAGGTGGGGGGTGAAGAGATAGATTTTCATCAGTTTAGAGATAATATTTAAAGCCGTGGGAGCAATCAACTGACCCAGGGAGGTGGTGTAGATTGAGAAAAGGAGAGGTCCAAGAACAGAACCTTGGGGGACACCAACGGAGAAAGGAAGAGGAAAGGAGGAAGTAGAGTTGTAAGTGACACTGAAGGAGTGGTGGGATAGGTAGGATGAGAACCAGCGAAGAGTACAGTCACAGAAACTAAAGCAGTAGAGTTTATGGAGGAGGGGGGTGGTGCACTGTGTCAAAGGCAGCAGAGAGATCCAGGAGAAGTAGTACAGAATAGTGTCCACTGGTTTTAGCCATTAGTAGTCATTTGAGAGTTTAAGGACAGCAGTTTCCGTGGAGTGTTGGGGGCGAAATCCGGACTGAAGGGGATCGAGAAGTTTATTCATGGTCAGATGGTCGCTTAGTCGGTTGTAGACCAGTCTTTCAAGAAGTTTGGAGGAGAAGGCGAGTAAGGAGATGGGACGTAGGTTGTTAAGATTGGTGGTGTCCAATGAGGGCTTTTTAAGTATGGGGGTGACTAGCGCATGTTTTAGAGAGTTTGGGAAGATGCCACTAGAGAGGGAGAGGTAGAAAATGTGAGTTAGAGAGTGTATAATTGAGTCAGAGGGTGAGCGTAGCATTTGCTAGGGAGCAGGATCCAGGGGGCAGGTGGTTAGATGACTGTTAGATAAAAGTTTAGCAACCTCATTAATAGTAGCAGGGTTGAATGAGGGAAGTAATGATTGTATCTGTGGACATGGGGTGTTGCATGGGGGAGGTTTTTGCGCATTGGAGATCTCCTCATGAATGTTGTTACAATACAATGTTAAACTTTAGCCCTGCTTGAAGCATTTAGGGAAACTTTTTTATATATATAGTAGGCGTGGATTGGCCTTCACATTGAATACCTGAAATCTGTGTTGTTGATTCACATAAACTTCTATTGAGCCTCCTCCTAGCAGGCCAGGGCAATGGGATGCAGTAAAGTATACAATGGGATTGGTTTTTTTTGATTGGATAGTTGTGGGGAAGTGGGATGGGAAGTAATGATAAGTGCTTTTTTTTTCCGATTGTAAATGATTTGGCTTATTTAATATACTGTACTTTGGTTTACAGAAAAGGATAGCAAATATGCTGTAGACCTGTTTTTGTCCCTGAGAGCTCTGTAAGAAAGACTGGTCCTGCCAGTTCAGATCCTCTGTACAATAACTAAAAGAAGCCGGCAGAGGTTCCAGCACAGGGATAATCATATGAAGAAAACATTCTGATATGCCAGCTCTTAGTCCTCAGTCTCTTACTAAGCTGATCAATAAGTAAGCATACAGTGCATCCTGAAAGTATTGGCAGCGCTCCACTTTTTCCACATTTTGTTATGTTACAGCCTTATTCCAAAATTGATTAAATTCATATTTTCCTAAAATTTTCTACAAACAACACCCCATAGTGAAAATGTGAAAGAAGTTTGT
This sequence comes from Lithobates clamitans, assembly GCA_037952925.1. Lineage (NCBI taxonomy): Eukaryota > Metazoa > Chordata > Amphibia > Anura > Ranidae > Lithobates > Lithobates clamitans. Next base: position 668,734 of record JBBGZY010001119.1, read on the forward strand.
TTGAAATCTTTGCAAATTTATTAAAAATAAAAAAAACCGAAAAAAATCCCATGTACAATACTTTGTTAAAGCACCTTTGGCACCAATTACAGCCTCAAGTCTTTTTGAGTATGATGCTACAAGCTTGGCACACCTATATTTGGGCAGTTTCTCCCATTCTTCTTTGCAGGACCTCTCAAGCTCCATCAGGTTGGATGGGGAGCATCGGTGCAAAGCCATTTTGAGATCTCTCCAGAGATTTTCAATTGGATTCAAGTCTGGGCTCTGGCTGGGCCATTCAAGGACATTCACAGAGTTGTCCCATAGCCACTCCTTTGTTATCTTGGCTGTGTGCTTAGGGATGTTGTCCTGTTGGAAGATGAACCTTCACCCTAGTCTGAGGTCCACTCTGGAGCAGGTTTTCATCAAGGATGTCTCTGCACATTGCTGCATTTATCTTTCTCTCGATCATGACTTTTAACTTGGGAGGACCGCGCTGGTGGGTGCCGACGCTTGCTGAAGTCCCGGAATACACAGGCATGCGCTCCTTCTTCGTCGCCTGTTTCCGAATCGCGTCCCCGAAATGAAGTCATCATTGGCTCCCTGTGTGTTCCAGGACTCCAGCAAGCATCGGCACCCACCAGGGCGGTCCTTCCAAGTGCTACACTGCTACAGCCTTCCTGATGACCAGTCCCATGGACACTCTTGCACTTACTGTGCACAATGCTTCTTGATGTTTACCTTAGCGTGTACCAGATATCATACATGTATTACATTTCCTGACATACTGCACTTAGAATGGCACTTGTGCTTCTTCTCTAGTTCCTCCAGACATGAAGCTTGCCATTCAAGCCAAAGAGTTCAATCTTTGTTTCATCAGACCAGAGAATTTTGTTTCTCGTGGTCTGAGAGTCCTTCAGGTGCCTTTTGGCAAATTCCAGGTGGGCTATCATGTACCTTTTACTTCCATCTGGCCACTCTACCATAAAGGCTTGATTGGTGGAGTGCTGCAGAGACGGTTGATCTTCTGGAAGGTTCTCCTCTGTCCACAGAGAAATGCTGGAGCTCGGTCAGAGTGAACATTGGGTTTTTGGTCACCTTCCTGACTAAGGCCCTTCTCCCCCGATTGCTGAGCTTGGGCGTGCGGCCCACTCTAGAAAGAGTCCTGGTGGTTCCGAACTTCTTCCATTTATGGTTGGTGGAGGCCACTGTGCTCATTGGGACCTTCAATGCTGCAGAAATGTTTCTGTGCCCTTCCCCAGATCTGTTCCTCGATATAATCCTGTCTCGGAGGTGTACAGACAATTCCTTGGACTTCATGGCTTGGTTTGTGCTCTGACATGCACAGTTCACTGTGAGACCTTATATAGACAGGTGTTTGTAGAATTTTGAAGACAGTAATAAATTTAGTCAATTTTGGAATAAGGCTGTAACATAATAAAATGTGGAAAAAGTGAAGCGCTGTGAATACTTTCCAAATGCACTGTATCTAAGGGGTCAAAGGCCATCTATTTCAGGCAATGTCCTATGTCCTTCAGCCATTTCTGAATTCTAGGAAAGTAAAAAAATAATGTTAGGACTTCAAGTTTATAGAATGGTTTACTTAAATATTAGAAGCAGAGAGGTCTTTATTTCATAAATCAACCTGTGACTTTGCCACATGACATAATGCTATCTTATAATGCTCAAGCACCTCTCAAGGTTATGATGACCGGTCAATGGCTACTTTATGCACAATAGTACAAAGTATGCACTTTGATGACATGGCCCTTGTAGCTTATTTTGGAACACGTGTCACCCACTAAGACCTTTGAATAATAAAACTAACTGTGTCATTTTGGATAATTGTAGAATGAATGACGTCATCTCCCTCATTTTTTCATCTTTGAGAAGATGCTGGTATTATGGCCACATATGAAAGGAAACTAAGTTTAGTATGTGACTAATTATTTACTGCCGTCAGGGGCCTGTATGTGAGAAAACAAATGTTACAGAAGGAAATGGAAAAGCATGAGTGAAGTAATTTCATGAATGAGCTGAGTCTTTCTAACAGATGGGCAAGCGGTTCCCGGGTTGACGCAGGCTGTGTCAGAGAATTAGGTGTCTGTGGTCTCCAATAGGGATGAGCCGAACACCCCCCGGTTCGGTTCGCACCAGAACCCGCGAACGGACCGCAAGTTCGCACGAACGTTAGAACCCCATTGACGTCTATGGGACTCGAACGTTCGAAATCAAAAGTGCTCATTTTAAAGGCTAATTTGCATGGTATTGTCCTAAAAAGGGTTTGGGGACCCGGGTCCTACCCCAGGGGACATGTATCAATGCAAAAAAAACTTTTAAAAACGGCCGTTTTTTCGGGAGCAGTGATTTTAATGATGCTTAAAGTAAAAAAAAAAAAGTGAAATATTCCTTTAAATATCGTACCTGGGGGGTGTCTATAGTATGCCTGTAAAGTGACGCGTGTTTCCCATGTTTAGAACAGTCCCTGCACCAAATGTCATTTTTAAAGGAAAAAATCTCATTTAAAACTGCTTGCGGGTTTAATGTCATGTCGGGTCATGGCAATATGGATGAAAATCAGTGAGACAAACGGCATGGGTACCCCCCAGTCCATTACCAGGCCCTTTGGGTCTTGTATGGATATTAAGGGGAACCCCGCACCCAAATTAAAATAAGGAAAGGTCCCTATATACTCTGAACAGCAGTATTCAGGCGGTGCAAACAAGACAGGGACTGTAGGTTTGTTGTTAAGTAGAATCTGTTTGTAATTTTGAACATTTTTAATGTGTTTAGCTCCAGCCAAAAAATCTTTTCTAAGCTTTTTGGAAAACATAGGGAAGGGTTATCACCCCTGTGACATTTGTTTTGCGTCTTTCCTCCTCTTCAGAAGATTTCACCTCACTTTTTTGTCCCAATGAAAAATGTTTTTTGAAAATTTGGGTTTTTTTGTGGAACAAGGATTGGAAAGCATCAGTGGAAAGGAGAAATTGTTTTCCCATATTAACTCTTACAGGAGAGAATTTCTCTTCCTTAGGGGTAGATTTCATCTCACTTCCTGTTGTCTCCTTCCGTTTGCAAGTAGGAGTCGTTTGTAAGTTAGATGTTTGAAAGTAGGGTCCTGCCCTATATACTCAGCAGAAATTTGGGCCTTAGGTGTTGCTGTGGCCAAAACACTGTAAGCCCTCACAGGGCCCTGCTGTGAAATATTAGATCAAGAATTGTAATTACATGCCCCTGTTGAACAGGAGCTGAAAAATTAGGCCTTAGGCACTGGTGCTGGTGCCACAACACTGCAACCCCTCACAGACACTCTAGTTGGAACGCAGGAACGAGCCCTGCTGCAAAGTATTGCATCAAAAATTGTAATTACACGCCCCTGTTAGACAGGGGCAGAAAAATTGGGCCTTAGGCACTGGTGCTGGTGCCACAACACTGCAACCCCTCACAGACACTCTAGTTGGAACGCAGGAACGAGCCCTGCTGCAAAGTATTGCATCAAAAATTGTAATTACACGCCCCTGTTAGACAGGGGCAGAAAAATTGGGTCTTAGGCACTGGTGCTGGTGCCACAACACTGCAACCCCTCACAGACACTCTAGTTGAAACGCAGGAACAAGCCCTGCTGCAAAGTATTGCATCAAAAATTGTAATTACACGCCCCTGTTAGACAGGGGCTGAAAAATTGGGTCTTAGGCACTGGTGCTGGTGCCACAACACTGCAACCCCTCACAGACACTCTAGTTGGAATGCAGGAACGAGCCCTGCTGCAAAGTATTACATCAAAAATTGTAATTACACGCCCCTGTTAAACAGGGGCTGAAAAATTGTGCCTTAGGCACTGGTGGTGGCGCCCAGAACCAAAAATGTTCTTACAAGCTATCAGCGTGATGATTGAGGAGGAAGAGGATAATTACTCAGGGATAGTCACTCAGCATCAGCATAGGCAGTCTTTGAAGGGATCTGAGATTTCAAAAAAAATTATTCGGTTACATCTGCATCAGGTGCTTGGTAGCTGGTGGTGATCCAAGACTGATTCATTTTTATGAAGGTCAGCCGATCGACCGAGTCGGTGGACAGACGCACCCTGTGATCGGTTACCACGCCTCCAGCAGCACTGAATGTGCGTTCCGAAAGAACGCTGGATGCAGGACAGGCCAGTAGCTCAATTGCATACTGTGCAAGCTCTGGCCAGTGATCCATCCTCAAGACCCAGTAACCCAGAGGATTTTCGGTGGGAAAGGTGTCCAAGTCTGATCTTGCCCCTAGGTATTCCTGCACCATGTAAAACAGACGCTGGCGATGGTTGCTGGAACCGATCATACCTTGGGGCTGCGGACCAAAAAATTGTCTGAACACATCGGTCAGACGGCCACCTTCTCCACCGCTCCTTCTTTGACTGACCGAAGCCTCAGCAACACGTTGTCCAGAAACAGGAGTTTGTAACCTCCCAGTCTCTGGGAACGCGTTGCACAGACCTTTCTGCAAGGCCTCCCGAAGATGTTTCATCCTCTGCTCCCTCTGCGATGGCAAGATAAGGTCCGCAACCTTACCCTTGTAACGTGGATCAAGGAGGGTTGCCAGCCAGTATTGGTCCTTCTCCTTGATACCACGAATACGAGGATCCTTACGCAGGCTTTGCAGGATCAGGGAGGCCATGCAGCGTAGGTTTGCTGAGGCATTCGGTCCGGAGTCCTCTGGGTCACTAAGGACAACAACGTCCGCAGCCACCTCCTCCCAGCCACGTACAAGTCCATGTGTTCCTTGGGACTGATCCCTTAAAGACTGCTGATGCTGAGTGCCAGGCTCCACCTCCATACTGACACAATCTTCCTCCTCCTCCTCCTCCTCCTCCTCGTCCTCTTCCTGTGTGATCGGCGGGCACGCAGGAACACTGTCTGGATAAAGGGGGCCTTGAGAGCTAAGGAAGTCCTCCTCTTCCTGCCTCTGTTCTGCCTCAAGTGCCCTGTCCATTATTCCACGCAGCGTGTGCTCCAACAGGTGGACAAGGGGGACAGTGTCACTGATGCATGCACTGTCAGTGCTCACCATCCTCGTGGCCTCCTCGAATGGTGACAGGACAGTGCATGCATCCCTGATCATGGCCCACTGGCGTGGGGAAAAAAAACCAAGGTCCCCTGACCCTGTCCTGGTGCCATAGTCGCACAGGTACTCATTGATGGCCCTCTGCTGCGTGTGCAGCCGCTGCAGCATGGCCAACGTCGAGTTCCACCTGGTGGGCATGTCACAGATTAGGCGGTTCTTGGGCAGGTTAAACTCCTTTTGGAGGTCCGTCAGCCGAGCACTGGCATTATATGACCGGCGGAAATGCACAGAGACTTTCCTGGCCTGCCTCAGGACATCCTGTAAGCCCGGGTACCTGCCCAAGAACCGCTGCACCACCAAGTTAAGGACGTGAGCCAAACAGGGCACATGGGTCAGTTGTCCCTGTCGGAGGGCAGAGAGGAGGTTGGTGCCATTGTCGCAAACCACCATTCCTGCCTTAAGTTGGCGTGGCGTCAACCACCTCTGAACCTGCCCCTGCAGAGCTGACAGAACCTCTGCCCCAGTGTGGCTCCTGTCCCCCAAGCACACCAGCTCAAGCACCGCATGGCATCTTTTGGCCTGCGTACTTGCGTAGCCCCTTGAACGCCTACGGAGCACCGCTGGTTCCGAGGAAGAGGCCATGGAGGAAGAAGAAGAGGAGGGGGTGGAGGAGAGAGGTGTGTCACAATCAGCATTTTGGAGGCGTGGTGGCGGAACAACCTCCAACACTACTGCACCTTGTCCTGCATCCTTCCCAGCTGCCAGCAGAGTCACCCAATGCGCCGTGAAACTTAAGTAACGTCCCTGTCCATGCCTGCTGGACCATGAGTCAGCGGTAATATGCACCTTACCGCTGACCGCCCTGTCCAGCGAGGCATGGACATTGCCTTCCACATGCCGGTAGAGAGCCGGAATCGCCTTCCGTGAGAAAAAGTACCTGCCACTGAGGAACCGCACATTCCACAAACTCACGGAAGGGGGCAGAGTCTACCAACTGAAAAGGCAGCAGTTGAAGTGCTAGCAATTTTGCCAAGCTAGCATTCAACCGCTGGGCATGTGGATGGCTGGGAGCAAACTTCTTTCGGCGGTGCAGCAGCTGGGGCAGGGAAATTTGCCTGGTACAATCTGACGTCGGTGTACCAAAAGCAGATTGCCCACAAGTACTTGGCTGTGACACACCTAATTCTACACCTTCATTCCTCTCACTGCAGGTCTCAGAGAGGACTGAAGGTCTAGTGGGGTTGGAAATCTCAGCTGATGAGGAGCAAGGAGAGATCGTCTTTGTTCTTTGGTGTGGGTCTTTTAGATACGCTTGCCAACGAACTGCATGGCAGGTCAACATATGTCTGGTCAAGCATGTGGTACCCAAGCGGGAGATGTTTTGGCCACGCGAGATACGCTTGAGACATATGTTGCAAATAGCAGCGGTGCGATCTGATGCACTCGTCTCAAAAAAGGCCCACACCAAAGAACTTTTTGAATAACGCGCAGAGACTGCAGCGCCCTGCACATGTGGAGCTTTGGGGTGTGATGCAGTCAATGTGCTGCCCTTAGGCTGGCCCCTGGAGGGCATCCTGCCTAGTTGGTGATGTGCCACCTCCTCCTCCTCCTCCTCCTCCTCCTCTCTCCTATCAGGCACCCACGTTGAGTCAGTGACCTCATCATCCCCTCCCTCCTCATCACTGGAGCAAACCTGGCAGTATGCTGCAGCAGGGGGAGCATGACTGCCAGATTGCTGTCCTTCTTGGGCACCCCCTCTGTCCGTGCTCATGTTACTGCTTTCATTGAGCTCAGTATCATCATCAGAGCCTTCCAAACGCTGGGCATCCTCCTGGAGCATGTACCCAACACTGTGGTCAAACAGTTCGAGGGAATCCTCATGAGGACATGGTGGAGCTAGGGAAGGAGTCACTGATGACATTGAGCTGAGGGAAGAGGCCGCTGCTTTGCCAGACAAAGCACCCTGGGCATGGGTGAGAGAGGATGAGGAGGATGAGGACGGCTTGGTCATCCACTCGACCAAGTCTTCCGCATGTTGCGGCTCAACACGGCCAGCTGCCGAAAAAAAGGCCAAGCGTGTCCCATGGCCACGTGCTGATGAGGATGCACCGTCTCCACGACCAGCACTAGACACAGAGCCTGCTTGCCCTCTCTTATTGGCTTGTGACTGTCTGCCTCTCCTTCTTGGCCTTCCAGACATACTAATGGCCTGTAGCTGCACTAAGCTGGGATAGAACACCTGTAATTTTCTTAAGGTAGCTTTATATACTGTAACCAGACAAGCCTGCCTGTCAGTAGGAAGATAACAGGAACGGATCTAGCTGAACACTGTGAGCAGGACGTACTGCACTAAATGTATATAGCAGGAACGGATCTAGCTGAACACTGTGAGCAGGACGCACTGCACTGAATGTAAATAGCAGGAACGGATCTAGCTGAACACTGTGAGCAGGACGCACTGCACTGAATGTAAATAGCAAGAACGGATCTAGCTGAACACTGTGAGCAGGACGCACTGTACTAAATGTAAATAGTCTAGCTGCCTGACCGTGGTACTAATAGGATCAAAAAGAACACCTGTAATTTTCTTAAGGTAGCTTTATATACTGTAACCAGACAAGCCTGCCTGTCAGTAGGAAGATAACAGGAACGGATCTAGCTGAACACTGTGAGCAGGACGCACTGTACTAAATGTAAATAGTCTAGCTGCCTGACCGTGGTACTAATAGGATCAAAAAGAACACCTGTAATTTTCTTAAGGTAGCTTTATATACTGTAACCAGACAAGCCTGCCTGTCAGTAGGAAGATAACAGGAACGGATCTAGCTGAACACTGTGAGCAGGACACACTGTACTAAATGTAAATAGTCTAGCTGCCTGACCGTGGTACTAATAGGATCAAAAAGAACACCTGTAATTTTCTTCAGGTAGCTTTATATACTGTAACCAGACAAGCCTGCCTGTCAGTAGGAAGATAACAGGAACGGATCTAGCTGAACACTGTGAGCAGGACACACTGTACTAAATGTAAATAGTCTAGCTGCCTGACCGTGGTACTAATAGGATCAAAAAGAACACCTGTAATTTTCTTCAGGTAGCTTTATATACTGTAACCAGACAAGCCTGCCTGTCAGTAGGAAGATAACAGGAACGGATCTAGCTGAACACTGTGAGCAGGACGTACTGCACTAAATGTATATAGCAGGAACGGATCTAGCTGAACACTGTGAGCAGGACGCACTGCACTGAATGTAAATAGCAGGAACGGATGTAGCTGAACACTGTGAGCAGGACGCACTGCACTAAATGTAAATACCAGGAACGGATCTAGCTGAACACTGTGAGCAGGACGCACTGCACTGAATGTAAATAGCAGGAACGGATGTAGCTGAACACTGTGAGCACAACACACTGCACTAAATGTAAATACCAGGAACGGATCTAGCTGAACACTGTGAGCAGGACGCACTGCACTGAATGTAAATAGCAGGAACGGATCTAGCTGAACACTGTGAGCAGGACGCACTGCACTAAATGTAAATACCAGGAACGGATCTAGCTGAACACTGTGAGCAGGACGCACTGCACTGAATGTAAATAGCAGGAACGGATCTAGCTGAACACTGTGAGCAGGACGCACTGCACTAAATGTAAATACCAGGAACGGATCTAGCTGAACACTGTGAGCAGGACGCACTGCACTGAATGTAAATAGCAGGAACGGATCTAGCTGAACACTGTGAGCAGGACGCACTGCACTAAATGTAAATACCAGGAACGGATCTAGCTGAACACTGTGAGCAGGACGCACTGCACTGAATGTAAATAGCAGGAACGGATCTAGCTGAACACTGTGAGCAGGACGCACTGCACTGAATGTAAATAGCAGGAACGGATCTAGCTGAACACTGTGAGCAGGACGCACTGCACTAAATGTAAATACCAGGAACGGATGTAGCTGAACACTGTGAGCAGGACGCACTGCACTGAATGTAAATAGCAGGAACGGATCTAGCTGAACACTGTGAGCAGGACGCACTGCACTGAATGTAAATAGCAGGAACGGATCTAGCTGAACACTGTGAGCAGGACGCACTGCACTGAATGTAAATACCAGGAACGGATCTAGCTGAACACTGTGAGCAGGACGCACTGCACTGAATGTAAATAGCAGGAACGGATCTAGCTGAACACTGTGAGCAGGACGCACTGCACTAAATGTAAATACCAGGAACGGATCTAGCTGAACACTGTGAGCAGGACGCACTGCACTGAATGTAAATAGCAGGAACGGATCTAGCTGAACACTGTGAGCAGGACGCACTGCACTGAATGTAAATAGCAGGAACGGATCTAGCTGAACACTGTGAGCAGGACGCACTGTACTGAATGTAAATAGCAGGAACGGATCTAGCTGAACACTGTGAGCAGGACACACTGCACTGAATGTAAATAGCAGGAACGGATCTAGCTGAACACTGTGAGCAGGACGCACTGTACTGAATGTAAATAGCAGGAACGGATCTAGCTGAACACTGTGAGCAGGACACACTGCACTAAATGTAAATAGTCTAGATAGAAGATAACAGGAACGGATCTAGCTAAACTGAATACAGTGTATATATATATATGCAACACCTGGGATGCATATATATACACAATACACTGTAAGTGCAGCTAACTGACTGACTGTTCTGCCTAATCTATCTAACTCAAATCAAATGACACTGTCTCTCTCTCTCTCTATCTCTCAGCACACCGGAACACACACTACACAGGGCCGCCGTGCAGGCGGCCTTATATAGTGTGGGGTGTGTACTAAATCCCCTGAGCCATAATTGGCCAAAGCCACCCTGGCTTTGGCCAATTACAGCTCTCTCTACTGACGGCGCTGTGATTGGCCAAGCATGCGGGTCATAGTGCATGCTTGGCCAATCATCAGCCAGCAATGCACTGCGATGCCGCAGTGAATTATGGGCCGTGACGCGCCACACGAATTTGGCGCGAACGGCCCATATCGTTCGCAATTCGGCGAACGACCGAACAGCCGATGTTCGAGTCGAACATGGGTTCGACTCGAACACGAAGCTCATCCCTAGTCTCCAACTTAAAGGAGCACTAAAGCAAAAAATATTGTATTCTACTAACTGTATGTGGTTAATATGCAGTATGTAATGATAGTATTCAGTATATGGCTTGCCTTTTTATTCCACATGCCTTTGTTTAAAATTTTCTGTACTTTTTGCAGGCCAAGCTGTCCAGCACATATACAGGGGTTGGGGCAAACCATATAACACTGATGGGGGTGATTTTATTCACCGCATTTATTCACACGGTTGAGATAAAAATTAAAAAAAACAGTTAGCTGGACTTGTGTTTCATGTTATGTGTTGTGTACTTAAAGCTGAATTTTTACGCTTGTTAATTGTTAATTTTTACAACATCGTTCACATTTAGAAATTTCTAAATGTGAAATGTCGTGGATCCACAGACTCAGAACATATGCCCCGTTTGGGTTAAATGTTGACACAGACGTCAACGCGTTCATTAACAATTCTTGATGCGCCTTGACGTCTGTGTCCATAGGTTTACACTGTATGTCATATACATACCATCACCTACAATTCCTTGTATGTCACTGGTAATTTTGATCAGCTATGTGTACAGTATACGTACTTACTTTATTTTAGTTCCATGACTAAAGAGGCCCCGCTCCCTGTTGCTTTCTGGGCTTTTGGGTTTATACAACCTTTCTGGGTTTTCCATAATATCCGCTTGGTAGTATTTACGCCCAAGTGGAGATATATTGGGATTTAATCCAGTACTTGGTTGCTGGTAGCACTTTCTATCATATCCACTAGATGGTGCTAGTGGTGAACGATGTTGGTTGGGGACCACAATCAACACTTTATCCCACTTCCGGTTTTGTGACCCCGAGACTTTAGAGATGAGGAATATATAATAAATTTACTCTTTGAGCAACTAGATAGAGGTCGATTTGTGGAACATGAAAAGCCTCTTTTAGATCTGATCGGTCCTTAGGTCTGATCGGCTCTAATCATTCAACATAGATTTTTTTTGTTTTCAACAAGAGATACAACATTGTTAAGCTATGCGGGATTTATTTAATTTATTTATTCTATTTTGTATACTGTACTTAGCTAGATATATATTGGGCAGTGAGGGCATTCACACAATGTTCTATCTGGTTTTGTTTTATGCATAGGATTTTATACATTTTCTGTTGGTCCGAGGGTTTTGCTGGAACTGTTTGGCCTCTGTTGATTGCCCGCTCCGTGGAGCGCATCCGAATGCCGGAAGTGTGTGCGGTGGTTTGGATGACCCATGGTGTAGGGTGATCCACAGCGAGGCTTGGTTCTATCATGTTAATATTTAAGGGAGGTGACGCGGCGCGCCGCCTGTGCCCCTTGAAGACGTGATGTCACGAAACGCGTAGGGCGGAGCCAGACGACGCGCTGACGTCACCCCCGAGCGATTTGTATTCCAGCAGGACGGGTTTGTCCGAGCTCCGGTGGCCACGGAGCCGGACTTAAGGCTGTTTTATCAATTACGTTTGTAAGTGTGCATTCATTTTATTTTATTCCAATAAATTTTATCAGTTTTACACTATGTGAGCCCCTTCTATATTTCATGGTACCTTTGCTATGGGTTCGTTGGTGTGGCTGATGTTGAGATGACCTCTGGTGGAGACCGCTGGCAGTTCTCATCCTTTGGCTTTTAAAGTTTTCTGCTTGCTGTGACCCTCTGTGGTGGGGGGTCATGGCCTTCTGGTAAGAAGCAATCCCTTCTATTCTCTGGTGGCAGATCCCTCTTCGCTATTATAGCATTACACCCATTGTCACTTGGACTTTTGAGTCTTGATTTTTGTGTTCCAAACTCACCATGACATTTCACTAATGCCTCATTGTATGGGACTGTTTTTTTCACTACTATCATATGTTTTGCACATGGGTTTATTTTTATATTTATATTCAATGTTATGTATGATCACTGCATAATTCTTCTTGCACTGTAGATTTTTTATTATGCACTACTAGTATTAGCGCAACCCCTTGTTCTTTTCATACCTATTTACAATGTATGTGCCATACCTGTGGGCTCTCCCTGGAATCTAGAAATCACTGTAGCGGGCACCGCACGACATGGGTGCCATTCAGAGAACATTTTGAATTTTGCTCACTGAAATCAAAGCGTTCACTGATCGGGTGAGGTGGAAAGGTGGGGCAAGGATGTCACAATCTCCACCTCATCCAATCGGAGGTAGTTGAGCATTCATGGAAAAATGAAAAGTGTTCTCTAAATAGTGCCCTTGCCAAACGAGCAACCTCCTGTATTCAGGAAGAAGCAGGGCAGCTGCTCAGCATGCGTCTCGGAAGCTAGTGGAGATCACTGAAGTCGTGGTGCCCACAGGGATCCCACAGGTAAGGGGTATGGGACATACAAACCTGCAATGGTCCAAGCTTGACCAAAGTAACTATGTAAAAATAGCCGTACCTGAACTTCAGCTTTAAAATGTATATTTAGGTTTTTTCCTTTTGATTTTGAATACAGTAAGGAAGAGTTACCAACTATGTCAGCTTTTTACTAATGTCTCTCCGCTGGGGAGATTCACTTTCAATGTGACTATAACCCAAATACTTACCAAAATTCATGGTCATTTGAAGTTCTTGGTCCTGAGTCTGCTATCTTCCTGACTACAGAATGTGTGTGTACTTCTTTGTATGTCCACTTTGCTGCACGCAACAAACACTTTGACACCATAGCACTCATGGATGCTTGAGAAACCAAACACATGATGCAAGATAATATCCATTAGACGTCTGCCAAAACAGGAATGTTCCACCAATACTGCCCTCATGAGATCAGGGAATCTTGAAAAACATAAACCAGAACCTTGCTCTGAGGAAGTGGGCATGCCCCTCTTAACACATCAGCAGTAGCTTGAATTATGTGAGGACCCTGAGAGTTCCATCTTTTTGGGTCACTGTTCTGTTTCCTGGATTTTTATTATGCTTTTATACCTTGGCTTTTGTGAGTATGCACTCATGTGTTTTTACATTTAAAGTGGTGGTAAAAACCCAAGGTTACCTTTATGCATTTTATGTGTGAAAGTAAAAAACCTTCTGTGTGCAGCAGATCCCCTAGGCTTAGGGCTGCCATGTGTCCGGGTTTCAGGAGGACTAAAAATCCAGACACATTTTTCAGACGGGGCTGTGGCTCCCCAAATAGCCAAGATAGCCAGTCACAAAGCTGTTGTCATCCAGGAGCTGTGGGTAGCTGTCTGGGGGCAGGTTCGGCACAGGGATGTGTGGTGAGTGGCTTGTGAGGCACTGGCTAGTAACAGAGCCAGATACACACAAGTTACAAATGCGGCAAAGGTTAGAGCAAGAGCAATAATTCTAGCAAACTAAAGCCTGGCACACACGATCAGATTGTTGGCCAACAATGCGGCAGATGTTTGTCCAAAGGGCGTGTGCCATGAACTTGTCTTGCATACAAACGGTACACAATTGTTAGCCAACAAACACTAACATAATGACGTACTATGAGGAATTTCAGCTCTTGAGTGCCATCCTTTGGGCACCTTCTACTAATGTCGTGTTTGCTAAGCATTGATTCTGAGCATGCGTGTTTGTACTTTCAACTTTTCTGTGACGGAGTTGTGTACAGACGATAGGAAAATCTGACAACAGACCGTTGTCCCCCTGAAAATTTACTAGCCTGCACTCCAACATTTGTTGGCGGAAAGTTGGACAACAATTGTCTGTTGGAGCGTACTAACGGTCGGATTTTAGGCCAACAGTCTGTCATCATACAATTCCCTGCCGAAAATCCGTGTGTACGAGGCTTTACTCTAAACATGTAACCTGTAAAAAATTTTAAAGCATCGCCTACGGAGATTTTTAAGTACTGAAGGTTAGCGCTATTCCACAAGTGTGCGCAATTTTAAAGCATGACATGTTAGGTATCTATTTACTTGGCATAACATCATCTTTCATAGTATACAAAAAAATCGAGCTAACTTTAGTGTTTTTTTTTTTTTAGAGAAAAAATGAAGTTCAATAGCCAGTGCGGCTCTTCTGCTTGATTCCGAGCATGCGCGGAACTTTGTGCGTCAGAATTGTGTACACACGATCGGAATTTACGACAACGGATTTTGTTGTCGGAAAATTTGAGATCCAGATCTCAAATTTTGTGTGACGGAAATTCCGATGGAAAATGTTCGATGGAGCCTACACACGGTCGGAATTTCCGACAACAAGCTCCCATCAAACATTTTCCGTCGGAAAATCCGACCATGTGTACAGGGCATATGAATTGGCCTGGGTGGCAAGGGGTTCATTACCATAAGTAAGTAATATACAAATAATTATTATATATTGTTTTTAAGGTAATTTACTATATTTTCTAAATCTGTACTCAAGCAGATGGCTTAACAGGCAAATTACTGAAGTTTGACGTTATAACTTCCAACCAATAATTTCACAGTAAATACAGTAGATAAATAATAAATTATTACGTTATAACATGCAGCAGGCATCACTAAATGGCGGACCGTGGGCCGAATCCGGACACAGTAGCAGCCCTATGCGGCCCGCAGCCTTGCCAAATAGTTGCCTGAGTGTTCTCTCCCCTCTGCTGGCTCGCCTGCCCGCCGCTGCTGCTAACATCCTTAATTATATGGCCCTACCTTATCCACACAGGCCTGGAAGCGCTGCAGGTCTGGACAAAGGGCGGGACAGTTCAAGTTACAAAGCAGGTGATTGGTTGCTAGACAGTGGGGCAGTCCCAGCAACCAATCACCGGCCTTTAACTTGAAAAGTCCTATCTGAGCCCCATCTTGATCCAGCAATGTTCACAAGAGCAGCAGCTCTCCAGGGTCTCGGCCTCCTCGTTGGCCAAATCAGCAATGGGAGCAATTGGCTCCTGCTACTATCAATCACAGCCAGTGAATTAATACGGAGAGAGTGGGGCAGGTCTGAGCCACGCTCTGTGTCTGAATGGACAGACAATGCAGCAGCATAGTAGCTGCTTGCTATGGGGGCACTCCCAGGAGGGAGGGGCCATGAGCACAGACGGTGGGCTCAGGAAGAGGAGGATTGGGGCTGCTCTGTGTGTGTATGAAATGTTTGTTATTTTGACCACTTGCTGCACGCCCACCATCAAATGACAGAGGGGCGGTGCGGCTCTTGTTCTGGGATGTGTTCTGGGACGTCATATGACGTCGTCCCAGAACGATCGCTCTTGCGGACCCGCGGGGGCGCTCAGTGCGGCGAACATGGCCGCGCCATGTTGCTAGATCATGGCCTGACACGGATCTCTGTAAAGAGCCATGTCCAATCATAGCCAGTCACATGTAAACACAGAGGTGCCGGTAATTGGCGGTCCTCGCCTCACACTGACAGAGTGTGTGGCGAGGAGAGCCGATCAGCGGCATCTCCTCGGAGGGCACACCTACACATGTAATCAGGGCACTGATCATCAGTGCCCTGATTACAATATAGCGCCAGCAATCAGTTCCAGCAATCAGTGCCCACAAGTGCCACCAATCAGTGCCCATCAGTCAGTGCTGGCTATCAGTGCCGCCTATCAGTGCTGCCCATCAATGCCCATCACCACTGCCTATCAATGCCCATCAGTGCCACCCATCAGTGCCACACATCAATGCCCATCAGTGCTGCCTGTCCGTGCCCACGAGTGTCACCCATCAGTGCCACCTATCAGTGCTCATCAGTGCCACATATCAGTGCCACCTATCAGTGCCCATAAGTGTGGCATATTAGTGCCTCCTCATCAGTGCCACCTAATCAGTGTCCATAAGTGCCACCTCATCAGTGTTTATCAGTGCAGCCTATCAGTGCCATCAGTGCCGCCTCATCAGCGCACATCAGTAAAGGAGAAAAATTATGTATTTACAAGATTTACTGACAAAAACTAATAAAAAATAAAAAAAAATTAAAAACCCAGCAGTGTTTAATTATACCACCAAAAGAAAGCCCTATTTATGTGAAAAAAATGAATTGCCATTCAAAGTGTGACAGCGCTGAAAGCTGAAAAATAGCCTGGGCATGAGGGGGGTGAAAGTGCCCGGTATTGAGGTGGTTAAAAAATCCTTTAATACCACTTTAATAAAAGATGACGGTAACGCGCTAGGCCTTTGTGCCCTTCTCTTTTGTTTGTCCGTTTTGCTGCATGGAACTGCACAGTGTGGCCAGTTTACGTCTAAATGTTGCTTTGCCCTATAGAGTGGAAGCTTTGGCACTTTTGTTCTGCAAAATAAACTGGAATTTGCCTCTAAAGTCTCAGTTTTCTGCAGAGACTAAAGAAATATGGCTGTCTTCTAAATCAATCCCCCCTCTTCCCCCGAATTGTGTATGCATCAGAGAAAAGCAATATACCACACTGTATCATCCACCTGAGGGTCCTTTTTCAACCTGAGGCTGTATAATTGCTCCGTCGTGGAATATCATTTTTCTCTTTTTATTTTTATATGACTACATGAATATACATTCCTTTCAACGATGAATAATGTATCTGATGCCTCTGCCTCCGTTCCCACTACACCTCCGTCATGTGGGTGAGGCCTTCTACAATATCCACAAGCTGTGTTCACACTGCCCTCCACACGTTGCATAAATGTGTCAGCCTTTCCCCCCGAATATGGAGGAGAAGTGTAATCTTTCTCTTTGCATGCTGACTCTGAAGTCTCCGCCTGGGGACTGAACATAGCTGCGAGCAGTATAGCGTTTTTTGGCAACACGCCCAGTTCTCCGCTTTTCTTGCACTTTATCACTCTCAACTTAGTTTTTGAGGTTTAGTGTCAGAAAGATCTTTTGGTCTGCAAAAAAAAATAATAATGTTCTATTTTATGTTTCTTTATATTTTGTATATTTGGTGGCTTGCCTGTAGGAGTTTTACACAAACCACTCTAAATACGAACTCATCCCCTCCCTGTCCTGATACACTCAGCAAACTTGCCAAGGATCTTTCCTTCAGAAACTTCAGTTTGCAGCACACAATAAAGTGTATCTATAGCCAAAACCTTTGTTTTGTTTCAGCTTTGAATACGATAAGAAATACTAAATCATTAAACCCTCTGTTTTGTTTAGCTTAACATGTTTTGACCCGTCAGGGTTTCTAAGCTCAATGGTAGTGCCCAAACAGTCAGTTTATTCCATGCCCAGGGGCGGACTGACCATTGAGCCACTCGGGCACTGCCCGAGGGCCCTGGGCCACTAGGGGGCCCCATCAGGGTTGCCAGCCTCAGTAAAACCAGGGACAGTAAGGACCAGAGACAGCCAATAGACAGTATGGACCAGGGACAGCCAATAGAAGCATGTTTGTGTATACTGTGTGTGTATACTATGTGGCCCCATAATCTTTGATTGCCTGGAGGCCCCATAATCTCCTATTGCCCCGGGGGCCCCATAATCTCCTATTGCCCGGGGGCCCCATGAGTTGTCAGTCCGCCCCTGTCCATGCCAGATATAGTTTTCAGGGCTTTCCTTCCCACTTTTATTTAAAAGAAAGTCAAAGTTCATACAGTTATGTCTTCCCATGCAGGGGGTTCTCATTGATATGAATCAAAGAAAACATTTAGCCTCCTGGCCTTGTGTCTTGTGGCAGCTTTATTGCTCTGAGTACCTGGAAATCGTTTAAAGTGGTTGGAATGATGGACTTTTTAGGCCTGACACAAAAATTTAAAAAGATTAAAAATTGTTTATTACAAAGGTTGTTGAGAAATATACATTGACTTACATAAATTCACAAAGTTTTTATACCTGAGAGCAGTTTACATACACTATCTACATAGTACATATATTTGTAAACAGAATGTTCGACCATTTTACTTGGTTCAGTCGTAACAATTTTCACAGAAGACAGTGTAAAAAACGCTCAAGTTGCTCTACATGTTACGCGTTCAATAACGCTTCCTCAGGAGCTTTGGCATATTCTATAAATAAAAGAATAGGCATAAATACATTGTATTTGTAGCACTAACTCTTGATGGAGCTGCTGGTTTAAGTGGGTCTGTTACCTTCACTTTGCTTCCCTCTGTTTCACCGGCACCGGGTCTAGGGGTTCCGTTGAGTTTACTGCTGGATAACACACGCACCAACACTGGAGTACATTTTCAATGCTTTATTAAACAGTCAAAATTTAGGAAGTAGCAGGAAAGAGACGGAAAAGGAAACCTTCAGGAGAAACTCAAATATCTTCTTACAAGATCTTAGCAACAAATGTGGCCAATGTAGAATTCAGATAATTATATGGAATGCGTTCCCCTCATGGGATACACTCTTTGCTCGTCTCTCACCGGTCTAGCAGCCAGTACGCAGCACGAATCTAAAGTCTCTGCCACAGACTTGTTTGGGGGGGGGGGGGTAAATCTGCACGATCCTCTGCCACAGGATGTATCAGATCTTCTGCAGTGAACAGTCAGTCACAGTGCCTGAACCTTTAAGCCGAACCGGCAACACTATGCTGTATAATTATTTCTTTTGGATACGTCCTGCAACCGAGTCACCAGGCCCCTCTATAGACCAGCTCACCGCGTGATCTCTCCAAGACGGGTCCTCCCCTGGGATCTCCTCGGCTGTCCAGCTTCGTCACACAGGACCGACAGCTCAGGACCATTCCTCGGCCGTGGTGGTAGGCCCCAGACAAGCCTCTGGACCCACCCCTGCGCCGCAGCATCGTGGGCCTTCCGATCGGAGGACCATGAGGTAGCTCCTCAACGCATACCTGTCGGCCAGGAGGGCCAGCAGGTGGCTGAAAAAACGACCTTAGAAATGTGTACTGAGAGTACTCTGTTTTTTGTACGCCTGCACATTACTGTTGCAGGCTTACTTTTCATTGCATTTGCATCACCTCTGTATGCTCACACACTATTATTGCATGCATACTAATCAGAGCTAATATCTGTACAAGAGCACATTCATTATTACCTCTCCAACAGGCAACAGCCAGGGACCATATTAGCAGGAATTTTACTGTAACTGGGACGCCCTAGACTGATCTAGTCTACATCCAGATATATCTGATGATACCTATATTTTTGGCAACAATTTATCACTAACCTCTGCTGGTTCTGGCTGCTTTTGGTTCCTCTGGGTGAGAATAATACTAATTATTACTAATTATTTTTCTCTCCCCTTGTCTCTATATAACCCCCCCCCTTTTTTTTCTTTCCTCTCTCTTCTACTACTTTCCTCTTTCTCCCCCCTTTTTTCTTTTGTTCCCTTTTTTTTCTTCTCTAATCTTCCCCTTCGCCTCCCTTTTTCTTTTTTTCTTTTCTTCGTTCTTTTATCTATATGCATCTGCTTTTCTTGCCCATTCTTTTCCCCTTCCCCTACCCTCTTCCCCTATTCTCTTCAATCATTTTGCTTATCGTCGGGGGTTTGGAGCCATAGCATGGAGACATTTCTCGATTCTAGTAATCCGCAGGGGTGAAAACACTATATGTTATTTATATATAAAAATGTGCTACAATAATCTTTTCCTTCTGTTTTAAGGTAGAATACAATGTATTTATGCCTATTCTTTTATTTATAAAATATGCCAAAGCTCCTGAGGAAGCGTTATTGAATGCGTAACATGTAGAGCAACTTGAGCATTTTTTACACTGTCTTCTGTGAAAATTGTTACGAACCAAGTAAAATGGTCGAACATTCTGTTTACAAATATATGTACTATGTAGATAGTGTATGTAAACTGCCCTCAGGTATAAAAACTTTGTGAATTTATGTAAGTCAATGTATATTTCTCAACAACCTTTGTAATAAACAATTTTTAATCTTTTTTAATTTTTGTGTTATGCCTAAAAAGTCCATCATTCCAACCACTTTAAACGATTTCCAATTTATCGGGACGTGGCATTTACTATTTATATACCGTATCCACAGCGCCACTCTGTGGTAATACGAACTTCTTTAGAATTTGCTCTGAGTACCTCTTCCGGATCCTCCTGACCATCAGTACCTTTTTTGGTCCTTCTGACCATGAAACATGTCCCAGTGTTTATGCACAGATGCTGCACCCCAGCTCTGCATCTTTCTTACAGCTTCCTAGCCATTCTGTCCCTAATGGACTCTCTCTACGGCTTCATAGTTCTTATGTCTCTTATGGACTCACTCTACAGCTTCCTAGCTGTTTTGTCCCTCATGGACTCTCTCTACAGCTTCCTAGCTGTTCTGTCCCTCATCGACTCTCTCTATGGCTATCTAGTTGTTCCATCTCTCATAGACTCTCTCTACAGCTTCCTAGGTGTTTTGTCCCTCATGGGCTCTCTCTACAGCTTCCTAGCTGCTCTGTCTCTTATGGACTCTCTCTACAGCTTCCTAGCTGTTTTGTCCCTCATGGACTCTCTCTACAGCTTCCTAGCTGTTCTGTCCCTCATCGACTCTCTCTATGGCTTCCTAGTTGTTCCATCTCTCATAGACTCTCTCTACAGCTTCCTAGGTGTTTTGTCCCTCATGAGCTCTTTCTACAGCTTCCTAGCTGCTCTTTCCCTCCTGGACTCTCTCTCGGGCTTGGGCCTTGGCCTGTCCCGACCTGGACACCATGGTGCACATCAGCACCTCTCCCGGCTCTCTTCACACTCACTCCTTCGGGAGGGTGGGGCTCTGAGCTCTATTTCTGGCTATCATATATATCAGCATACACCTGTGTCATTAGTGTGCTTGCTTTTTAGAAGCTCTGGTGTAAACCACCACATTAAACAGTTGCATGGTCACCTCTAAAGCCTTGGAGGTGGTGGACGGGGATTCGGGGACAGAAGCTGACAGTTTCGATCCTGCAGGAGGAACTGAAGCGGCCACTGCGCCCCCCTCAACATTGCGCCCGGGGCAGGCAGGTGACCCTTAAGCTTCCCCCCTTGTGTACTGGCCCTGCCTGACAGGTTGGGACTAACTGTGTCTGGGTATCAGGAGGACATGAACCTGGGCACAAATGTCAAAACCCGGACTGTCCGGGTCATTCCCGTACAGGTGGCAACCCTTGTAACAGGGGAACAGATTCTTGATCTTTAGCAGCAGATCTTATTTTATGTGACTCATCTTGCACTGGGGACATGATCTCTGACCAAGCTTGTAGCAGAGGGTGAAAGTTAGTTTGTCTCTCCCTTGCTCACATTGCTCAATTAAACAGTACACAGCAGCAAAACAATCCAACAGCACCTGTTGTGAATAGGCTAAATACTGCTGGAAAAATGAACCTGCACAATGTTTCAGCGACCATCCCAAAAATAGAGCCTGGTACATAGTAAATGGAGGAGTGAAGACATCATGGCCCTGAGAGGTAAACTGAAATAGCAGCTCAGAACAGACCTGAATCAAGGGTTGCATGTTACTAAGAGTGAATCTGCCCTCAACAGCTAAGGCGTGTGCTATCAGAATGCTTCCCAACAGCTCCTCCTCAGTGAGATCCTGCCAAAGTGAACAACACAAATCTTTATCCCCTACCGCAAGCTGCACATGGCAATTAACCTTCACTCTAAGCATTCTGGCAAAGGCAAAAAACTCCAGTAACTGTCTCTCAGTTCCTAGGTGTGGCAGATCTGGTCGTTAGTGGGCATCACTATTATGTCAGGAATCAGCGGCTAAAGAGACCGAACACGTAGCTACATGAGGAAACTGAGACCAAACAATGTATTTATCATTAAAGTTATATTTATTTACAGTGAAAACACACCAAAAGGCATACAAAGCAACCAGTGAAAACATAAACCACTCCAGCAAACAAGAACAATAATAACTAATGAACCTAACTACTATCTATATACAATATCTACAACATAAGGGACAAAGGTAACAGGGATGCAAGGAAGGGAAACATGACTGGGTACAAAAGCAGTGAGCAAGGCAGAGGGGTGCAGGACGGATCAGGATACAGGAAGGTTCAGGATAGGTATCAGGCACAATCTGGTAGCAAGGAGGCGATCAGACAGGATAGTGACGCCCTGGGGGAAGGGAGGAGCAGCCTTAAATATCTGTCAGGTCACCTCTATCCAGGCGACAGATACACCCCGTTGGGGTCAGGAGTGCACCGCTATGATAGTGGACCCTAAGGCTAACTGCTGCGGATGGAACTCGGGTGGTTCAGGAAAGCAGGTCCCCTGGAGCCCAACACGGATCCCACAGTGAGTTAGAGCATAGATTCCCCAGGGCGCGGAGTCTAAGAGCCAGCAGGTGTTCACCAGAGCCTCTAGTGGTGAGGATGGACTGGGCTGCAACTGGCTCCAGGTCGCGGCCCCCAGGGTCTCCCAGCTCACGCTCACGGTAGGCTACAGGAGGATGGAGAGGAAACAGTAGCCCAGGACAGCAAGGGATAGTAAGGAGGTAGCCAAATGTCGGGGAGACTAGCAGACAAGGATAACAGAGAACACGCCAAAAGTCAGGGTCACAGGCAAACAGGGATAGTCGAGAACGCGCCAAAGGTCAGGGTCACAAGCAGACAGGGATAGTCGGGAACACACCAAGATCGGTAACAGAGACAAACTTAGAGCACACGGCAAACAGGAAGCCAAACACACAATATTGCGCGGCAAGGCAGGCTTGGAGAATACGGTGTTAAATAGTGGTTCCTGTTGAGGCTAGGGTGGAGCCACACAGAGGGAAGTTTACTTAAGCATGCAGGTGTGAGAGTACAAACCTCAAGGCTGATACACAGACCAGGTAAGAGACAGACAGGTCATGAATGTATTACTGCAAGGTCATGACAATAACCACCTGGCAGCTGGAGCCAGGTCTGGCTGATCAGAACCTGCTGGCTTCTGGGAGACACCTGCTGGTGGACACTGGAACTGCAGACATCGGCCCAGTGAACCCCAGTGCCACTAGCAGGTGAACTCAACCCTGACAGGAGGTAAATATAGACATGTTTGGTATTTTCCTTACTCCGGGCCTTACTGTCTCATTGTGAATTGACACTCATTGTAAATGGACTGCCTTACTTCAATGCATGCAATGCAGAAGATCAGTCTTAATGGGACATTAAAGTCTCTCTGAAAACTCTGCACATGATTGAGTAAGGAGAGGGAATAATACTGATTGCAAAGTTGTAGTGTAGTGTAGTGACTAAGGAAGAGAATCTATCCAACTGCATGCGGATAGGCCACTTGTTTCCTAGACAATGGAGTGGTCTTCATCTGCTGGCTACTGTGAAAACTTGACCAGACAGGTTGCTGTAAAAATCAAAGTTTTCCATGTAGTACTGTATGTCCAGTGCTACACCACATGTCATCATTTTCACTCAGTATCATTCAACCCACTTCCAATGAGCCAAGGCCATCAAGAACCCTGATGGCCCCATTTTCTACACAATTCACAAGTCAGCTTCAGCCACAAAGCAGGACATCATACGTTTCACAAAACTTTGTTACCATAAGGTTGCAAAATTTCTAACATTATCATAAATCCTACTTAACCAGAATCTACACAGCCTGTAAGTAGGGAAGACCCTCACCATGCCAACATCCCAAATATATATTCAAGGATTGACCAAGTCAAAAAATTAATGGACTTTGTGGGCACATAATGAGAGAGAGAATCAGTAAAAAAGTATAAATTTGGGGGGAGATGGGCGGAGCCTAGCGGAGCAGACATGCATTGTTAGAGCTCCACACCGCTGAGGAGAGAAGAGAAGGACAAAGCGGAGCCTGCAGGCTCAAAAGGTATCCATTTGAACCTTTTTGCCCCAGGGAACAAACTGTGAAAGTTTGGGCAGGAAATATGGTACTGGGAGGAAACCGTGGCAGAAATAAAAATCACCTCACAAAGAGCTCACAGGCACTCACTGCATCTGAAGCAGCTCCAGTCACCTCACAAGATACAGCATCAGGGCGCTCTCACAGACAGAAAATGTCACAGCAAGACTCTCCATTTGAGTCAGATACAGAACAAATCCTCTCACAAACTTCTCCACAAGCCTCCTCAGCATCCCCAGTAATATTATTACAATTTGAAAAGATGCTTCATAAGGCTTTAAAACAAACCTCAGACCAAATAACAAAAAGCCTAACCAAAGAAATAAGAGAGCTGGGAAACCGCACCGCAGCCTTAGAAATAAAAATAGATGAAATTGAAATTACAACCCAAGTAAATAAAACAGAATTGGAACAATTAAAAGAAGAGAATTTAATACTTCAAACTAAGCTCGAAGATTATGAAAATAGAGCCAGACGTTCAAACTTGCGCATAAGGGGAATACCTGAAACTATGACAGACCTGCAATCTACTATTACTGCTCTATTACAAGAACTAAAGCCAGATATCCCTATTGAACGTTTAGAACTGGACAGAGTACACAGAGCCCTCACAGCCAAAAAGAAAGGTGGACCCCCACGTGATATAATCACAAAATGTCATTATTACAGAACGAAAGAACAAATACTATTTTCTGCAAGAGAAAAAAAGGAACTTAATTTTCAAGGACACAATTATCAAATTTTTGCTGACCTATCCCAACTTACTATTACTAAAAGACGATCCATGAAACCCCAACTAATTGAACTGCAACGCCACAACATTATGTATCAATGGGGCTTCCCCTTTTCAGTCAGATTTAACTACCAAGGTACAATTTACAGAAGCAGATGAACTACAACAAACCCTTTTAAAATTAAATCTGACAGAACCCACAAGCAGCAACTCTCCCACACGCAGAAGAATGGCATCATCTTCACCTTCAGGCAGCACCCAGAAAATTTCAGAACAAAATGGGAATCATCATTCTCACAAAAGAGGCCGTCATGCCACATCATCCATGGACCAAGAAGATTCAATGGACTGACATCCTAATTCCTGATATCTCTTCATTTATTATACTAAGAGATGGTTCTCTATAAAAAACCTATATTTATAACTGAATGTAACTGCATTCTG
Source organism: Lithobates clamitans (assembly GCA_037952925.1). Lineage (NCBI taxonomy): Eukaryota > Metazoa > Chordata > Amphibia > Anura > Ranidae > Lithobates > Lithobates clamitans. The sequence continues at coordinate 693,660 of JBBGZY010001119.1, forward strand.
ATAGTCACACACTGTGTGGGATCGTTACATTCCAGTTATATTTCTTATTACTTCTGATTCATATAGCCTTAGAATATATAAGTGAAATAAGGAAATTCTTGTTCAGTTATATATTTTCAGGTAATAACAATAGATGTATTACTTTTTAGGACAAATATGTTCAATAATCCAGAAGTAATGGAAGCTTTTTCTTTCTTTTCTTAAAACAAATATATTGTTACCTAACTAGTTCCTAGAATTATGTTTTTGTTTATTCTAATCTGAAGCAATACAACCTCAATTTTATGAGTTAACATATCTAAACAGTTACATATGAAAAAAATATGTAATTGTTTACTCTAAAAGGGTTAAAATCCCAAAATAATTCAAACTATCTTCATCAATACCAAAGTTATTAACAGTACCTTTCTAACTGAATTATTTAGCCTAGGGCAAGACTAACCATATACAACCACCCTGGAATAAATAATTTCAACAAAAACTATATTCTGCACTCCAATTAATGAAACATCATTTTGATGTCTTTTGACATAGCACTTCTCTCCTGTAAGCGGAAGATCCGTGTACCCCTATTAGCCCTCCTCATTCTCCCAACCATATTATGTGGGAGTGTGACAAAGGCACTTATTCCCCTGAGAGAGATATTTATTCTCTTTCACGGGTAAATTGTGATTACTTGCAAAAAATAATTTATACAATGTATCATCTAATCTCATATGTTTTTTGTTTACTCTTTACTCCAGAATTCACTGGTTTCTTTTCTATCTTTTCATCTCTTCAGTCCACACAGGTTGATCTGCGCAGTCAGCTCTGCATAACAAAAAGTAAGTCAAAACTATTTGATCTGTTGCCATGGCACCACTGAATATACTTTCCCTGAATGTTCAGGGAATAAATGTCCCTCAAAAAAGGACCAAAGCCTTCCGTACTTTCCATAACAAGAAGGCTCACATAGTATGCCTCCAAGAAACACACTTCACCAAAGATTCTACTCCAAAATATATTTCTCCTTTTTATCAACAAATTTACACGGCTTCTGCCTGTACCAAGCAAAGGGGAACTCTAATTGCATTTCACCGATCCACACCATTCACCTTATCATCAGAAATTAAAGACCCAGAAGGTAGATACCTGATACTCATGGGTTATATAATGGATACAGCAATCACGGTGATTTCCTACTACGCTCCTAACAAACAACCTACACCATTCCTCTCACATATATTACAAGTGATTAATACACACAAAATAGGAACAGTGATAATGTGTGGGGATTCGAACCAGGTCCTCCTCCCATTTCTAGATAAATCACCTTTTACACCATCTAAAATAACCTCTAGATTACCTTTTTCTCAACTTCTTTCCAAATACAATCTGGTAGATTCGTGGAGAGAAAGTAACCCAATGAAAAAGAAATTCACTTATTTCTCGCACCCTCATCAAACCTTCACCAGAATAGATCATATTTTTCTAACAATAGGAATGATACCAGAAATTATTGCATCAGATATAATTCCGATTCCGTGGTCTGACCATAATGCAGTATACACTACTATAGCCTCAGCCATACCAAAAGCGCATGACCCAATGTGGTACTTACCGGACATAATGCTCAAACACCCACTACATCAGATGGCCATTGAACAAGCTTTAAAGGAATACATATCAATTAATAATACAACAGACATCTCCCCAATAACACTGTGGGAAGCTCATAAGCCTGTCTTGCGTGGTACAATACAAAGACAAATGGCACTATTTAAACGGGAACGCAAAAATCTAGCAAAAAAACTAGAACTCAATTTTAATGCAGCCTACATATCATTTCAAGATAATCCATCTCAGAGTACAAAATCTCATCTGGAAAAATCTAGATTGGAATACGATCTATTTCTCACTGAGTCAGTTGATAAATCCCTCAAACGCTCCAAACACAATTTCTACATGAATACAAACAAACCAGGTACATATTTGGCTCGGGCATTAAATTCAACTAACAAATCTTTCAAACCAATACGTTTGAAATTATCAAAAAATGTTTACACTTGTAATCCAGTTAAAATAGTCCATAAATTTCACTCACATCTCGCAACTTTATACAAGACAAACAATGAATTTAATCCTACAGAGGCTGAATACTTCTTCTCAAAAATAACCTTACCTGAGTTGTCTCAGAATCAAAAAAGCAGTTTGGATGAGCCTATAACTATAGATGAAGTTGCTAACGCCATAAAAGACCAAAAACTTAACAAAAGACCAGGCCCAGACGGCTACTCGGCTTTATAATATAAAACATTCTCAGAAATACTCTCTCCCATTCTCACTGAAACTTTTAACAAACTTCTAGATGGACATTCTTTTCGGCAAGAAACACTAATGGCAATTGTTTGTATGATCCCAAAACCCCTTTCTGATGATACTTCCTGCGTGAATTATTGGCCTATCTCTCTGTTAAACCTCAATATTAAATTATTAGCAAAAATAATAGCAAAACGCCTCAATAGCATTATAGGAAAATTAATACATAGAGATCAAGTAGGCTTCATGCCAAATAGACAGGCAGGCGATAATATACGCAGGGCAGTGTTATTGGCACATATTGCTAAAAAACGGAAAATCCCTTTATGTTTTCTATCTCTCGATATTAAGAGGGCATTTGACACAGTATCCTGGCAATATATGCAATATTCATTACAAAAATGGGGTTTTGGACCCCACTTTTTAACATGGATCAAAGCATTATATAATAAACCCAAAGCCTATATAAAATATGCTGGATACAAATCTGAAGCCTTTAATATCGAAAGAGGTACCCGACAGGGTTGCCCATTATCTCCCTTATTATTTGCCCTTATACTCGAACCCATGGCCCAATACATCAGAACAAACCAAACTATAACTGGCATTGAAGTAGGAGGTATTACACACAAATTATGTATATTTGCAGACGATATATTACTTTTTCTATCATCACCACAGGTCTCTGGTCCTAACTTAATACCAGCTCTTGATGGATTTGCAGCCCTATCCGGCCTTATGATTAATCCTAAGAAATGCCTAGTGCTTAATATTTCACTCACAAACATGGAATTGATCCCGGCTAGGGCTGCACTCCCATTCACATGGGCAGAAAAATCAATCCCATATCTTGGAATTCATTTAACAGCATCTCATTCTGACTTATTCTCAACCAATTATCCTCCTGTATTAAGACAGATCACAAATCTAATAAAACAATGGTCGCAACTTCCTTTATCCTGGATAGGGAAGATGAATGCAATCAAAATGACTATTCTACCCAAATTGCTTTATCTATTCAGGGTCCTCCCTATTCCAATTCCTTCCTATTTTTTGAGAATAGTACAAAAAAGAGCAACTTCATTTATATGGGGCTCTTCTAAACCACGTATACCTATACACACACTACATCTTCCCAAAAATAAAGGAGGCCTGGGATACCCTAATTTTACTAACTACTACAGAGCAGCACATTTGGCCAGTCTGTCCAAATACCTTGCAAAACAGGAAATCCCATTATGGGTATTTATAGAGGCTTCAGAAAATGACCCTCTATTAATATCAAACTTGTTATGGCTTGATCCTAAAGACCGCTTTAAAATTCATAATCCCATAACTAAACACTTCTTATCTCTCTGGGATAAACTAAAAACCAAATATCAGTTACAATCTCCACACAATCCTCTCCTTTCTTTTATCAGAAATCCGGCCTTTTATCCGACATGGATCTACCCAAATTCTTTTAAAGCTTGGACAACATCAGGCATTCAGACACTAAATGACTTCATAGCATCTAAATCATTCCTTTCATTCCCATCGCTTAGAGAAAAATATGATCTACCAAACTCTGAGATATTTAGATATCTCCAAATCAAAAATTTCTATACACCATTCCTAAAGGGGGATACACCATTATCCCTCATTTTTGAATCAATCTGTACAAAATATCCATTTGCTAAAGGTACAATTTCATCACTTTATAATCAATTATATGGAGTAGCAAATCTTAATAGACCCTCTTACGTTCAGAGGTGGGAGGAGGACCTGGGACGAACTTTAGAAGACACGGACTGGTCTAACATATGGCTCACATCTAAGTCATCTTCACCCAACATCTTAGCACTGGAGACAAATTATAAAGTCCTAACTCGCTGGTACCTTGTACCCGCTAGAGTGGCAAAATATTCACCTAATACCTCAGCTCTTTGTTTTCGAGGATGCCCAGAAATAGGCACATATTTACACATATGGTGGACGTGCCCAGTAATCCAAACCTTCTGGAAGGAAGTCTTCGTGATTGCATCTAAAATATTTAAAAAAATAATACAACCAGATCCATATTTACCTTTACTTAATCTAAAACCGGAATGGTTAACACTCTCTCAATTCAAACTTATGATCCAACTAATAACGGCTGCAAAACAAACAGTCGCCAAGGCATGGAAATCTCCTACATTGGTACTAGCAGAAACAATTCACAGAATGAATAATACAATGTCCCATGCTAAGATGGTAGCCATCGATCAAAATCAAATTCCAAAATTTGAAAAACTTTGGCACCCTTGGATAAAACAACAGTTCCTGTCAAACTTCAATGACTCTGTCCTGTTGCCATGGTAACAGATTAAATGACTTACAGAGACACCCATTCTAAGGCTTCAAAGAGAACTAAAAAGAATAATAAACTGACGAGCGGGACAACCTTGTGGACCATACCTCTGCCTTTCTACCCTTTTTCTTCTTTCTCTTTCCTTTTCTCCACCTTACGATTAAAGCTCATTATCAGAATTTATTTGACCTGTATACACTCTACTTGTAAACAATATGTATAGTAGGTATAAATCATTTAAATACCTACAAAAGTAACTAAGGAAATGATATATATCTTTAATTTAGGTTTACGTGAACCCAATGTTTAATATTTGAAATTTCATGATATTTACCTATATAAACCCTACTGTAAAACAATGAGCTTACTTTATAGATCCTTGTAAACTTACTTTATGTATCTTTATAATATTGTATACTCAATAAACTTCTTTTGACAAGGAAAAAGTATAAATTTTATTACAACATAGTTAAAAAACATATAAACATATACCCTGTATGGACACAGTTACCAGTTACTCAATAATGCAGTTATAGAGGACTGGCCCTACGGTACAAAGATTAATTTAGTACTGTATCAAGGTAAAATAAAAAATTCTGATCCAGTAATGCCTCCAAAAACTTGCTCGTCAACACGTTTCACTAAAATATTAGCTTCCTCAGGACAGATACTGGGTAGGTGCTGGTAAATTTAAAAACAAGAAAGTATATGTGCAAGTATTCAATGTAGTATATATCTATAAAAGTATGATAAGATGTGATAAGCACAGCTTTTACACATTCAGGTGGGTCCGTGCGTTTTTTTTTCTCATATTCTAAATACTTAATAGTTTGCTATGCCCCCTCTCTTAGATATTCCATTTGCCTCTATACATAAGGGGACTGTATTCTTACCCATTTAATAACTTGGTCCGGTATCCATGGGCCATCTCTTGGTACTATTGGTAAGTACCATTCGTATATACTCTCTGGATATCTTCGTTTGTAATTTTTCTTTAATATATATATACCCTAAATACCCTAAATACCCTTTATTATATATACCTCTAAGGCCCCTTTCACACGAGGCGGACTCCGCTTCCACGGAGTCCGCCTCGGTCCGCCAGCTCAGCAGGAGATCAGTCAGTTGATCTCCGCTGAGCCGGCGGATGACAGGTCCCTCTCTGCTCACTGAGCGGGAAGGGGCTTGTCAGGCGCCGCTGCCGCCTATGGAGGGATCAGATGAAAACGGACAGCATGTCTGTTTTCATCGGATCTCACCCGATCCAATCTGCCAGCGACAGACCTGGACGTAGGGCCATCCTTCTGCTTTAAGCGGATTGGACCGGGTCGGATGTCAGCGGACATGTCTCTGCTGACATCCGTCGCTCCATAGGCTAACATGGAGCGCCCGTTCAGGTCCGCCGTCAAAACTGACAGGTGGACCTGAACAGTCCGATCGTGTGAAAGGGGCCTTAAGGGTCAATATCTGATTATTGACTTGGTTTTCTTTTTAGATAATGTATTGAAGACGCTTATAGTAGGAATTTTTGACCACTTACTGCTGTGTGCGATTTATACTTAAATACCTATACATGACTACTATATACCAGGTGAGAGCTAAGTTTAGTATAAATCGGTCTTTGAATTGGGAGACTTTGGTTTATATGTAATTAGTCTCTGTGTATATGTACTCCTCATAGAGAAATGTTGTAAAAATCATAATTCATACTTATATAGATATATACTACATTGAATACTTACACATGTACTTTCTTGTTTTTAAATATACCAGCACCTACTCAGTATCTATCCTGAGGAAGCTAATATTTTAGTGAAACGTGTCCTCTATAACTGCATTATTGGGTGACTGGTAACTGTGTCCATATGAGGTGTTGTTTTTATGTTGTTTATATGTTTTTTAACAATGTTGTAATAAAATTTATACTTTTTTACTGATTCTCTCTCATTATGTGCCCACAAAGTCCATTCATTGTTTGATGTGGTCAATCTGTGAACAAATCTACACAGCCTGTTAATGAGCCCGGTTGTAAATGGCTAATTTGTAGTCGTAAACAGCATTAAGCCAAAGCCAATGCTAGAATGTCCAGAAGGTGGGTCAGTCACATTACATCTCCTAGGCGATAATAATAATACAATTATCTAATGTTTGGTCTCTATCAAATCATGATTTCATCCTGTGCAATAATATGTTGGTTGTTGGACTGTAAAACATGGACATATGGAAATATTGATGCCTCATTGAAGAAAGCTACCATATTTTAAACTCTTTCAACTTCCTGTCTGGCGTAGCAGTGAGAGTCACAGACATTTTCTAAAGGTTAGATGCTGTGAAGGGTGTTTGTTGCCATTAATACATGTGGTGGGGCGGGGGTGGTGGCTACTATTTGTGTAAGGGGTAACTGTCGACTTAACCGACCCCAGTGACAGTCACTCTCAGTCTACTGCCACTTAAACGGTTGTCCTGTAAGCTGGGAAATAAGGGTGAAGGTGCGAGCTGCCTTTGCCCCAGTACCTCCGGGGCTGCTGAGCTGTCAGTGAATTTGAAAATCCTGATTTTCTTCCTCTTCTCCGGGAGAGATCAGAGCAATTCACTGTGATGGCACTGACCAATCAGAATTGATCTGGTCGGTCCTGGAAGTGCTGCACAGAAAAGAGGGAGCAGAGCAGAACAGAACAGGGATTTCAAATTCCCAAACTGCTGGGCTGGCTGTGGAAGGCACAAACAGCTCAGCAGCCCAGGGGTTAGTACAGTGGGGACCGGGGACTGGGGAGGGTCTACGATGTTAGTTCACACAATTTTACTGTAAAAGTAACCTAACTATAACCCTTTAAAACCCAACTTTGCAGAGGAAAGAGGGCTACATATTCTGCATTAGGATCTGTCTGCACTGATTTGTCCCTTATGCCGCGTACACACGAGCGGACTATCTGGCAGAAAAGGTCTGACGAAACTATTCCGGCGGACATTCCAATCGTGTGTGGGCTTCATCGGACCTTTTCTGTCGAAAATTCAGACGGACCTAGAAATAGAACATGTTTCAAATCTTTCCGACAGACTCGATTCCTATCGAAAAAAACGTTCGTCTGTATGTTAGTCCGACGGACCGAAAACGAAGGGCAGCTATTGGCTACTGGCTATTGAACTTCCTTTTCTAGTCTGGTTGTACGTCATCATGTTCAAAAGGATCTGACTTTGGTATGATCGTGTGTAGGCAAGTCCGTTTCATCGGAACTCCTTCGAAAAGTCCTTCGGAGTTCAGTCCGACGAGAAGTCCGCTCGTATGTACGCGGCATTAGTCCTTCTTTATCCATCCCAGTGAGAATGTTAGCACAGTTTTAAATATGCATCAGTTTATAGGTCCTCTTTAACTTAGCTTACCACAGTATTCCAGTTGCAGGAACCCGGTCCCTAGCAGTTAATGCGTTTTGCCCATCCTCATGGCACTCATTTATTGATTACGTCCAATAAGCCAAATTCGTTGCTATGGGTCCTAGCCCATCTATAGTTTTCACCGGCTTTTTAAACAGGCCTCTGAATCAATAATCATTACTCCTGCCACAATCAGGCATAAATCTGCGTGACTAAGATAAAACATTCAGAATTTGTTGAGATTGGTCACTTATTGGACTGTGAGATGTGTACAGTATTTTCCATTATCTCCAGCCAGCGTACATTATAACATATCAAGGCTTACAGGGTGACACTTGCACAACTTTTGTTTAACGGAGATGTCCACTCGCATTTTTATTAATTCGCATGCCTCCAATGACAGTTAGATTATTCTCAGATGTTATTTTCTTTTTTTTTCCACAGCTTAAGGTAGGCTTGGTGATAAGAATGAAAAACAGCAGTTATATTTTATGGCCTTTTTGTGGGAATAAGGCTACCCACAAATGTCAATGCTTGAAGCATGTATTCCTTCTCAACATAAAATCCTGTACATTTATTCTATTCATGAGATGGTAGAAGGAGGGGCAGGAGTGGCAGGACCCACAGAGTCCAGACCCCGAGGAGTCCCAAGGTGTGCACTTGCTGCAGGAATGGGGGGGGGCTACTTGTGTAGGCTGACCAGGAATGCATGTGACACGTTTATGACCCAGAGAAAAACTGGCATCTAATAACAAGAAGTGCTTAAACAAGGATCTTAAAGAGGAAAACCTTCAGAAAGAGGAGCTCCTTCGGAAAAAATTAAAAGTCAGCAGCTACATATACTGTAGCTGCTGACTTTTAATATTAGGGCACTTACCTGTCCAGGAATCCAGCGGTGTCCTCACCTGAGCCAATTTTTCTATCGGGTGCTGCCGCTGCCATCTTGACTAAGGGAAACCTGTCCTGGAGTCCAGCGATGCAGTGAAGCCGGGAACGCGTGAGGCTCCGCTCCTCTCTCCTACTGGCCTGGCGACCGGGGAAGGAGGAGGGAGCACGGGCGGTGACATCAATACCTGCGGCTGAGGCTCCCGGAAGTGGGAATAGGGTACCTGTGAAAGACAGTTATCCTGCCCCCCTCTCCCCCGAAAGGTGCCAAATGTGGCACCGGATTGGGGAGAGTAGTAAAACCAGCATAAGTTCCACTTTTGTGTGGAACTCCTCTTTAAGTATTGTGGGATCCTTATTACCTCTGAGCTGTGCAGCCAGCAGAGATCAAGCCAAGAGGTCAAATAGGTCACAGGTTCCCACAGCAGCAGCTGGGAAACCCATTGAGAAAGCCACAAGATACATGGTTTTGCAGGTACGTGAACACTTTTTTAACTTGCAGTTCAAGAGAGTTTGCATTTAGAAACTTAATTCTGCTTTAAGTTGTGGGTGGAATGCCTAGGACCTCAGCCAGCAGAGATCAAGACAACAGGTTGCCAGCAGGGCCATGATTCATTGCCAGCTTCCACCAAGCTGGCCAGGAACACCTCCCACCTTCTTCATGCTTAGAAACGAGATAGGGTACGGACACACCAGTAATAGTGAGAAACTCCTCCACCCTAGATTACGCACATTCTCCTGGCCTGAGGCCAACTTCCGGAAATGAATTAATGTCCACACATACTGCCTTTTTATGATTTTTTACCGTGACAGAATCATTATAACAGTCCTGCACATCACAACCTTCATTACAACAACTTTAGGTCCAACAAAAATAAGTCACGGCAGTGTAACTCCAACATTAACAAAAGATGTCTGCCCAACTCTTCAATATCCCACAATACATGTCCCCCATAGGTGGGTTCTCTTACAGAGCACGTCACTAGGCCTATCTTAAATGGTCCACCTCCCCAGGGTACAGGGCTACATATTGATATACAACGGGTAGCCCTTTTTCATCACCCTCTGCCCCGGACTCTTCCTGCTCTAACATATATAGGTCTGCATATATTGCCCACCATTTCCAGCTAGGGGATGGACCTTGCTGAAAGGGGTATTAACTCCTATGCAGGGAGGGCCAGATTTTCATAGCTACACTTAGGGAACTGAGACCAGACTACATATGATTTAAGCATATTTATTAATAGTGAATCTAAATCCATACAAATACCAGCAAACTGAAACACAGCAAATGAAGATATAAGTGGACCATAAACCGAGTGGCAAAATATATAACTATAATACAGGGAGATTAATTTTCTAAAGGCAAATATACTGTGCACTGCAAGTGCAGTTGTTCTAGATCTGAAGGGAAGCTCTGCTGATTTCCATCATCCAATCATGTGCAAGCAAAAATGCAGTTTTTTATTTTCCTTGCATTTGAATGGGTATTCTTTGCAAAGTGAAGCTTTTACCTCAGTTACTAAGCTCTGGAACAACTGTCCTTGCAGTGCACAATATATTTGTCTTTAGTAAATCAGCCCCACATAAACTGTACAAAATGAGGAACACAGATAAACAGGGATTCAAGGAAGGGGGGGACCAGGACTGGGATCAGGAACAAGTCGTGCAGAAAGTGGCAGCGGGATGCAAGGTACAGGTACAAGACAGGAGCAGAATCAGGAAGGAATCAGGTTCCGATTCAAAAGCAAACAGTATCTGGTTAACAGGGCAAAACACTGAAGCACAAGCGAAATGTAGAGGAGGAACTAAATACCCTCCCAGCAGCCAAAATTTAGGTGGTGACCGATTACTGGGATCTGCGGGCTGCTGTGGAGACACCTGCTGGTGGACCCTGGAACTACATTCTTCCGCTCTGGAAACCACAGTGCCACCAGCAGGCGGTCCAGGTCCTGACACCTTGCTTACTTGGCCAGGTCCTGACACCTTGCTTACTTGACCAGGTCCTGACACCTTGCTTACTTGGCCATAAAGGTCCACCTTCTTAGTATGCATAGCAGCTGGAAAACCTATTGAGAAAGCCAAAAGACACATCATTTTGCAAAGTATACAAACACCATTTTAACTTACATCTCCAGAGTGTTTGCATATAAAAGCTTAGTCTTTCTTTAAATGCTATGGGTGCATTGAGGCCTGAAAAGAGAGAAGCCAGGCTTTTTTTTTTTACGCTCCGAGAGACTCAGACCAACTGCTTATTTGGCCCTCTTGCATCCTGACTGAATGTTTTTTCAAGCAAAGCAGGAGCCTTGGATAGCTTGTCTCTGTCTTGAGCCTTGCTATGTCTTGGCGCCCCTGTGTGGGGTTAAAAGTGTCTGATATTATAGAGGGTGAGGGCTGGGGCCATGTGGAATGATGCTGGGGTGGATGAGTGCAGGATTCGGCCGTGATCTACAATTTTTTTGAAGCGACTCCACCTGGTATCAAGCAGGGGTCCGGCTTTACATAACAGTAGAAAAGCCTTTTTATCTTCAAGGCAGCATTATTATTCTGGAGGTGCTGATACATTCACTGCAGGCTGATGAGAATCCAAAATGGAGCCTGTTTACTGCAGTGTAACTGATTATACACCCGAGGACACATTGTACCGCTAGGGTGATATGTGGCCTATCATTTTGCATGCATTATTAGGCAACTATTTGCATTTGCCTGCTTCTGTAATTACTCGAGTTGCACTTTGGTAATTATGACATATTTTCATAAAAATCTTCTCGTAAGCAGAATCTTTTTTCCTAAGTAAGAACTGTTCTAGGGATTTCAGAGTATTTTAATGATGCACCATCGATGATTAGAGGCAGGTTATTTAAAGGCATACTTTCCAATATTAACTTTGTGCTACCACTCTTGTTAAATACGTTGTTTTTATTCATGTTAAAAAATGTTCTTTTTTTTTTTTTGGTTCTGAATGGCCCTGGGAGGCTGGGCACGCTCCATCTTTGCACACAGTCTGGTGCAGCCACTCATAAAGGAACAGCGATAAGACAGAAGCCTACACTCACTGGTCACTTTATTAAGGTACACCTTGCTAGTACCAGGTTGGACCCCCATTTGCCTTCATTCTTTGTGCCATAGGTTCCACAAGGTGTTGGAAACATTCCTCAGAGATTTTGGTCCATAGTGACATGATAGCATCACACAGTTGCTGCAGATTTGTTGGCTGCACATCCATGATGGGAATCTCAGTTCCACCACATCCCAAAGGTGCTCTACTGAATTGAGATCTGGATGAGATCTGGTGACTGGAGGCCATTGGAGTACAGGGACCTCATTGTCCAGTGGTGAGATGATTGGAGCTTTGTGACATGGTGCATTATCCTGCTGGAAGGAGCCATCAGAAGATGGGGACACTGTAGTCATAAAGGGATGGACATGGTCAGCAACAATACTCAGGTAGGTCATGGTGCTTAAACGATGCACAATTGGTACTAAGGGGCCCAAAGTGTGCCAAGAAAATATCCCCCACACCATTACACCCCCACCACCAGCCTGAACCGTTGGATACAAGGCAGGATGGATCCATGCTTTCATGTTGTTTACACCAAATTCTGACCCCACCATCTGAATGTCGCAGCTCACATCGAGACTCATCAGACCAGGCAACGTTTTTCCAATCTTCTATTGTCCAATTTTGGTGATCCTGTGCAAATTGTAGCTTCAGTTTCCTGTTCTTAGCTGACAGGAGTGGCATCCGCTGTGGTCTTCTGCTGCTCTAGCCCATTTGCTACTGGCTTTCGATGTGTTGTGCGTTCAGAGATGGTATTCTACATACCTTGGATGTAACGATCGGTTATTTGAATTACTGTTGCCTTTCTATCATCTGGAACCAGTCTGCTTATTATCCTCTGACCTCTGACATCATCAAGGCATTTTCCTCCACACAACTGCCGCTCACTGGATATTTTCTCTTTTTCGGACCATTCTCTGTAAACCCGAGAGATGGTTGTGCATGAAAATCCCAGTAGATCAGAAGTTTTTGAAATACTCAGACCAGCCCGTCTGCCACCAACAACCATGTCATGTTCAAAGTCACTTAAATCCCCTTTCTTCCCCATTCTGATGCACGGTTTGAACTTCAGCAAGTCATCTTCACCACGTCTAGATGCCTAAATGCATTGAGTTGCTGCCATGTGATTGGCTGATCAGCAATTTGTGTTACCAAGCAATTGAACAGGTGTACCTAATAAAGTGGCCGGTGGGGGTAAAACTAGAAGCTTCAGTCCTACAATACCCAGAAGTCCTTTGAATATCTTGTTAGGTGTAATAAAAGTGCAAACAGCAAAGTAATTGAATTTGAATTGTTCTCCCTGTACAGCAGAACTAAGACTGAGAGAAGGCTTAGCAGCGCAATAATCTTTTCTGCAGGGCCAACAAGGAACATACTGATAGGCAGAGAGAGTAGAGTGATAGCGAGCTCATCAGCCTTCTTTCGTTTACTGTCCAATCACAGAGAACAATCCCTGTAGGTATTACTTTAATGAGAAATGTGAGGTCTGCTAGATAGGATCATGCTGTGTGACATATCGGTGTTATTATCAGAACTGGATGAAATGCAGATTCTCTTTTAGATCAAGCAGCTCTATAAATTATATATTTCTTCTGTGTGTTTGCCTGGAGTCCAGCAATAAATGTAGTCAACGTTTAAAGTGATTGTAAACGATCACCTTGTAAAACAAATCATTCATATCCCCACTGTTCTCAGTTGCAAAAGAGCTAAGGGAGGAGAAACAGCTGCACATTGAACTTCCCAGTGAATGGCTGTGCAGGAGGGATGTGGCAGGACAAGTCTGGTCATTGGAGGAGAGCAGGCTGAGTTCCCAGCACAGCTAGAGAACTGACCACAGTGTGTTTTCCTGCTTAGTGTGGTCAGTTTTTAATAGAAACGCAGAGGGATTGGCAGGAACACCAGAGATATCACACTAAGGAAGCAATACAAAGAGAACAGGATACTTTTTTATATACAAGTACATGGTACAGAAGCCACATATCAGGAATATGAAATGTTTGGGTAGCAAACACTTTAATTATGTACTGGATGCTGGCATATTTGGCTATTGTCTTGGCACATGCTAAATGCTGGAATTTCCCCCTCGTTCCTTCATTTCATTGGTGACAGCTGATGGTGCCCCATGAGTAGCGGCCCGTCCATTAGGGGCACACGGGCGCTGCCCCCCCTAATCCATGTGCAGCCCCTAAGCCGCATGCGGGGTGCCGGATGCATGGATTTATGTTGTTTTGGGTTTTTTTATATATCAATACTTTTAATTAGCAATACTCTAGCCAACAGTGTCAACCAAAGGTGAGTTTTATCAGCTGCTTAAACAAGCAGTTAAAGGTCAACAAAGTAGAACTAACTTTGGATCCAAATAATCAGTCTCTTGAGTCATTAGGAAGACCAGTTTTATCAAGTTAAAGGTACTGTGGAGATGAGGGATTGAATAAGGTCTAGAAAATGTCATATTCATACAAGACTTTGTCATGTCTATTTTTTTTTAAATTTCAAGTTTTATTGAATTTTTCATGAGAATCCATACAAAGCGTGTAATAAAAAAAAAGAGCATTACATCAACATACCATAGTGGGTAATACAATATACATCTATCATGAGTAAGATATTAGTCGCGTAATAGGATGTGGATTATGCAGATTCAACTCTATACTTTTAACTTACACATCAATTAGGTGGTGTCAGCACTGTCTCTCCACCCTGGCACCCCAAATTGGGTGCTCACTATGCCACGGGGGGTGAGCCAGCCCTTCAACCGCTAGTCGTGAAATATACTGCAAACAACAGAAACAAATATAGTAGGCCTAAGAGTGTGGAACTTTAAACTAGTCATGACAAAGAATTGTAAGTCCTGCTTAGTGAAAATAGGTTACTGTGAATAGGGGTTTAAGCGAGAGAGTTCAGGTAGGATCTATGAGAGAGCTGTGCTTCTCGAATCGGATATCCAAGGTTCCCATTTTTGGAGGAACAAGGCGGTATTTAGGTTAGCTTTAGCGAAGGCGAATTCCATGCGGAAGTGGTGATTTAAAAGAACAATGAGATCTGATAGAAGGGGAGGTTGTGGTGATTTCCATTTTTTCGCCAGAGCTAAGCGGGCTGCAATAAGGATATGAGTCGCCACTACTCTGATATGTTTCGGCCATGTCGGGACATCAAGACCCAAGAGAAGATCTAGGGGGGATGATGGAGGGGGGACTTTGCACAACGTTGATAGGAGATTTGCAACATCTTGCCAGAATTTGTGAATTACAGGGCATTCCCACCAGATGTGCCTCAGAGTGCCTGTCTCGGTGCAATTCCGCCAGCATTGAGATGAGGTGGTTGGGTATATTTTTGCGAGTCTAGCTGGGGTATAGTACCATTTGTGGAACAGTTTTTGAGTTGATTCCCAATGGGAGGTGCAACGTGACGCTCGAAGTGGGAGAGTTAAGGCTTTGTACCAATTTGCTGGTGGTGGTGGAGTGGTGGTGAGGGATGACCAGAAGTCAATGGAGGGAGAAGATTGATTTGCAGACGATGTCGTTAGTATTTTGTACATTACTGAGATTCCTTTCTGTGCTGGTGCTGGGATGTCATAGAATTTTAGTATATCAGCCATTGGAGCAGTATCTGTGAGTATAGTGATTGAGGATATGATAGAGCGGATCCGTAGGTATAGGAAAAAGGTTGATGTGGGAATATCGAATAATTGTTGAAGTTGTACAAATGAGTGGATCCCGGATGTGGTCATCAGTTGTCCAATGTTGACGAGACCTTTCTGTGTCCATAGGTGGACGGACAGGTCAGGCGATATCATTTCTATTGCTTGAATGGGGAGTTTGGAAAGGATTGAATTGGGTATTCCCTTTGCTTGTTGTGTAAGGGCTGTCCAGACCCGTAGAGCCGATGTTGTAGATTGTAGAAAATGGCGTTGCGGTTTTAGGTTTAGTAGGGTAGCTGACAAAACGTGTTTCAAGTTTGGCGTGATAGCTGCAGACTCAATTTGGTGCCACGTTTTCCTGGATGTGGGAGACCACCATTCTCTCAATTGGTCCAATATTACTGCTTTGTAGTAGGCGTGAATGTCGGGGGCTCCCATTCCACCGTGTTGGACTGGTGACAGAAGAATATTTTGTTTAAGTCTGGGTTTTTTTTGTTGCCAGATAAACTTATTGATCAGTCCTTGTAGTTGATTCAGTTGTGTGGAGAGCATTGGTATAGGGATTGTGCGAAACATATACAGAATGTGTGGGAGCAGGTACATTTTGACCAGGGCTATCCTACCAGCCCATGATACATATGCGTTACTCATGTCTTTGGCATTGCGCAGAAGCTTTTCCTGTAGTATGGCATAGTTTACTTTTAGTAATGTCTTGCTCGGGGAGGTAAGGTGAATCCCCAAGTATTGAAGTGAGGAGTTTTTGGACCAAGTGAAAGGTGTGGTTTTCGTTATGGTCTGTTTGGTCTGTTGGTTTATCCCTACGTTCAACATAGTGGATTTACTATTATTGATTTTGTAAAGAGATATTAGGCTGAACATTTCTAGAATTTCTAAAACATTTGAGAGGGAGATTTCGGGATTTGTTAGGGTGATAATGACATCGTCTGCATACAGTCCAATTTTGTGTTCAACGTCCCCTATTTTAATACCTGAAATTGCTGTTGCGGATCTAATGGCTTGTGCCAGGGGCTCCATCACCATGGCAAAAATCAGGGGTGAAAGTGGGCACCCCTGCCTGGTGCCATTAGTGATGTTGAATGGAGTGGACGTTATCCCTGATGTCCAGACTCGGGCGCTGGGGGAGGAATATAAATTCAATATCGCTGTCAGAATAGGTCCTGATAGGCCAAATTTGTATAGTACTTTTTCCATGTATGTCCAGTGGACTCTATCAAACGCCTTCTCTGCGTCCAGTGAGAGGAAGAGAGAAGGCGTTTGGCTGTGCTCTACCCACTGGATTAGGTCGATGAGGCGTCTAGTGCCGTCCGAGGCTTGTCTGCCAGGTACAAATCCGACCTGGTCAGGGTGTATTATTTGTGGAATAATTGTAGAGAGCCGCTGAGCTAGTAATTTTGCGTAAATTTTGGTGTCTGTGTTTAACAGTGAGATTGGGCGGTAGTGTGCTGGTGTGTCAGGGGATTTGCCCGGTTTGGGTATGGTAACAATTAGGGCCTCTAAAGATTCTTTGGGAATTTTACCTGTAGTAGTGTAGTAATTAAAGGTGTTACATAGTTGTGGGGCGAGTAAGTCAGAGAAGTATTTGTAATATTCGTTTGGGAATCCATCGGGGCCGGGGGCTTTATGTAGTGGCAGTGTTTTTATTGTCTTGAGGATTTCGGTGGGAGAGAAGGCTGTAGAAATGTTCTCTAGCTGTGCAGCGGAAATAGAGGGAAGATGAATGGAGGAGAGGAATTTGTCAATGTCCTCTAGTGTAGGATGGGGTTCTTGATCAGAGTCTTTAAGATTATATAATTTAGAGTAAAATGCGCTAAATTCGTTTGCAATATCTAAGGGGTTGTGTACTCGTTTACCTTGGGAGTTAATTAGGGTCTGTATTTTCGTTTTAGCATTGTGTTTTTTCACTTGTCTGGCCATGAATTTTCCTGATTTGTTGGCTGAGGAGTAGTGTTGGAGTTTAAGGCGTTTAATATAATATTCAAATTTTTTATGCAGGTGCTCACTAAGTTGGTGTCTTAGATTTTTTAGATCATTGGAGATGGTATTGGATATTTTGTTTTTGTTGACAATTTCTAACGCACGGATTTGTGTTAGTAATTTTTCAGTGGTGGCTATGTGTTGCTTTTTTGCCTGTGCTCCGAATTTTATGAAAGTGCCACGTAAGTAAGCTTTGTGCGCATGCCAAATCATAGATTGATCGGTAATAGAGGATTGGTTATTGTCAAAGTAGCTCTCAATCTCGGATCTAAGTTCCCTTTCCAGTGTTGGGTTGGTGAGCAGGGACGTGTTCATTCTCCAAATAGTATGTCGTGTATTTTTGTTGCTATTAAATAGTGTGATCGAAATCGGTGCGTGGTCCGACCAGGTAATTGTACCAATTCGCGCGTCTGTGATTGTTTGTAGTAGGAATTTATCTGTAAGGAACATATCGATCCGAGAGTAAGAGTGCTGAGAGTTGGAGTAGAAAGTGTAGTCTCGCTCCGTATCGTGTGCGCATCTCCAGGGGTCATAAAGATCTTCATTTTGTATGAGAGAGGAAAGTGTGGAAGGCCTACGTTTGCTTGGGTTAGATGTGTCTAGAGAATTATCAATGATTTCATTAAAGTCCCCACACAGTACTACTGGGTCGGATCTGTAAGGTGCCAATTTGGAGAGTAGTTTGTTGTAAAAAAATTTTTGGCCTGTGTTGGGTGCGTAGAGATTTACTAACGTTAAGCGTTGGTTTTCAAATGTTGCGGAGAGGATCAAATATCTACCATCTTCATCAGTTTCACAGTGGTGTAACTGGAACGAAATGGATGAACTAATTGCAATCATCACTCCTCTCTTTTTGGCGGTGGCATTGGCAAAGAAGCAGTGTGGGTAACGTTTGTGTGTGCAATTTGGTGCTTTGTCTTTGAGGAAATGTGTTTCTTGTACGCAGAATATGTCTGCTTTCTGAGTCAGTGCTTCTTTCCAGAGGAGATTACGCTTAAAGGGGGAATTCAAACCTTTGGCATTCAGTGAGGTGATTTTAATGGCCATTTTAGTAGGAGGTGACCTGGGACGCGGACACGGGGAGCGAGACCACACTGAAAAGATTAAGCAACTTCAGGTCCTGTCAGACAATCCAAAAAAAAAAAAAAAAAAAAAAAAAAAAAAGTAAGCAACTTTGTTATGATACTATATATAGGGTATGGTACCTTTCTGAATATATCACCGGTGATTCACCACTATGTGTTACTAGTTAAGCAATACGTAAAGTACTCAAAAAGAGAGCAATCAAACAAGCACCAAAAAGAGATAACAAGAGAAAAAAAAAAAAAAAAAAAAAAACAATTTCAAAAAAGAAGGCAAAATGAACACTAATAACAAGAGTATCAGTGTGCGTGGCACACTATAACCTGAGGGGGTGAGGTAATCCTAAAGCAGTGTCCACAGAGGATCCTAGGAGTGGTCGCGACCTAAGGCCTTCGGATTGTGAGGGTTTTCGCCTCTACCAGGGATCTGATTCCGGAATGGAGCGGAATGTGGATGGGAGCCGATGCGGTCACTCGTGGCAGGAGGTAATGGGAGAAGACCCCAGTTGGTCAATTTTTTGTACCCTTCTTTGGGGGTGTGAATAGGGATTATTTGCTGTTGATAAGTTACCAGAAGCTTGGTAGGGAAGCCCCATTTGTAAGTGATTTTTTTTTCTTGCAGGATGGAGGTGACAGGGGTGAATGCCCTACGCATCTCCATGGTGGCTTTGGAGAGATCATTGAATAGGAGAACATTTGCATACGGTGCTGGAAGCGGTTTGGCGTTTTTAGCTGCTTGTAAAATCTGCTCCTTAACGTGAAAGTAGTGCACTCTTGCTAGAACATCCCGTGGGATGTCCGGGGACAGGTGTGTAGGTTTGGCGATCCTATGCGCCCGGTCAATGGTAATATCCCGTGCATTTAAACGAGGCAATAGACGTGAGAATAGCTGCTGCAGATAAGGAGTAATTTCATTTGATTTGACAGATTCGGGAATGCCTCTAAATTTTATGTTGTTCCTTCTGGAACGGTCTTCCAAATCTGCCAATTTTAATTTCATGTGGTGTATTTCTGAGGCATGATGTTCATGCGCATCCAGTAATTCATTATGAGCTCTGACATGGTCATGCATGCTGTCTTCAAGCAGATGAGCTCTTTCTTCCAAGCAGTCTACCCTGTCATGTATTTGGGAGACAGATAGCTGCAGTTCTCTGTGTAGATCTTTCTGCAGTGTGAGGAGCATTGATTTTAACATGGATTCAGTGACAGGATTATCTGATGCAGGGACTGCTGCTAGGGCAGGGATGTGTGTGGTATCAGTGTCCCTGTCTGCCCACTGATGCTTCTTGGGCTGGGGCTCTTTGCTGGGGGAGAGGGCCGGAGAAGAAGCCAGCCTCTTACCTCTGTCCATGCTGGTGTGGGATACCGCAGCATCTGGTGAGGGTATGGTGTCCATCTCTTCCCTAATCATGTTGTCTCCACATGATAGCGCTGGGAAGTCTTCCTGTGAGAGGGCCGGACGGCGCTCCTCATCAGTTGCTGAGCGAGCTGTGCCTGAGGCGGTGTTCCCGGAGCCGGCGCCATCTTGGGTCTTGTTCATGGCTGCGCTGCTGTAGTAGTCTGTGAGGCGGCGTGGAGCTGGCGGTTTGTTCCGCCGTCTTGACATGCCCGGGGTGGTCACGGATCCTTGCCCCTTCCGTGTGACCGGAGCGGGGTCGGAATGTCGCTGTGTGTTGCTGCGGATCAGTGCCTGTGGAACGGAGCTCTGTATTCAAGCGTCCATTCCTCTCCGCGGCTGGCCACGCCCCTCTGTTTTGGGTTTTTTTAAGCACGTGATTAGAGCCACAGGCTCTTATAGTCTTCAAAAAAGGGTGGGCAAAAGCCCCTTAACCACATGCCGCCCGCCATATAGCAAAATGACGGCGGCAAAGTGGCTTTAATATCCTGACTGGGCGTCATATGACATCTTCAGGATATTAAGCCGCTGCTTTGCGGCGATCATTGCTGCGGACTGTCAGTCTGACACACCGCAACTACGATCTCGGTAAAGAGTCTCTAACGGAGACTCTTTACCACGTGATCAGCCGTGTCCAATCACGGCTGATCACAATGTAAACAGGAAGAGCCGGTGATCGGCTTTTCCTCACTCGCGTCTAGAGGTGAGCCGAACGGTCGCTCCTCTGACAGGGGTCTGTGCTAATCAATTATCAGCGCAGCCCCCCCCAGGATGCCCACACTGAACCCCAGGGATGCCACTAGGACCACCAGGGATGTCACCACACGGTATGCCATCCTAGACCACCAGGGATGCCGATCAGTGCCCACAATGGGCATCACTGATTGGCAGGAATTATTGTTTGGCACTGATTGGCATCCATCAGTACCATACATAACAGTACATCAGTGCCACCTATCAGTGCCCATCCATGCTAATTCGTGCTGCCTATCAGTGCCCATCCGTTCCGCCTATCAGTGCCCATCCTGCCGCCTATCTGTGCCTATCCGTGCTCATCCGTGCCACTTATCTGTGCCCGTCCATGCCAATATGTGCCGCCCATCATCAGTGCCCATCAATGCCACCTCATCAGTGCCACCTCATTGGTGCCACCTCATCGGTGCCCATCAGTGCCGCCTTATCAGTGCCTGTCAATGAAGGAGAAAACTTACTTATTTACAAAGTTTTGTAACTGAAACACATTTTTTTTTTTCAAAATTTTCGGTCTTTTTTTATTTGTTTAGCAGAAAATAAAAATCCCAGAGGTGATCAAATACCACCAAAAGAAAGCTCTATTTGTGGGAACAAAATGATACAAATTTAGTTTGGGTACAGTGTAGCATGACCGCGTAATTGTCATTTACTCAGTCCAGTGGCAGCCCGTCCATAGACGTCCCCTATCAATGCATCCGGCCCCCTGATCTTCATATCAGGCCACAGGACTATGGATTCCAATGCGAGGGGTGTGTTTTTTTAAGCACCTGATTAGAGCCAGAGGCTCTGGTAGTCTTCAAAAAAGGGTGGGCTCAGGGCACAGAGCACTGCACCCCAATCCCACCCAGTTGTGCGTCAATAGCGAATGAATATTCGCTATTGTCACACTGATTTTCCAATCAGGAAGCGGGTCCCAATTGGCCAAAAGGAGAAGCGATCCTATTGGCCTAGGAAGAGGAGGGAGGAGACGTCATAATGCCAAGGACCCACTGACCCACCAGCCGCCAAGTCCGATCCTCCAGCCCCCCCCCATGCTGAGTGCTGTCCGCTCCTCCTGTGGCTGTCAGAGATGGGTCACTGGCTGCAGAAGAGGGGAGCACACACCTATAGAGGGAAGGAGTAGGTAGAGAGCAGCAGTGACACAGCCGTGCCTAATGCACACCATTCTCCATGGATCGCCCCTGTGTCAGCGCACACCATGCTCAACTCTTTGACATCGACCACCCCCCCCCACCACCGCCGCCGACCTCATCAAGCTGGTAACCCTGTGCATGGTCCACCTGGAGATAGCAGCACACTGTAAGAGAGCTGGCGACCGGGGTGGTGCTGGGGTGGTGGCGGGCTGGAGCAACTGAGGGGAGGACCGTTGTCAGGTCTGTCTGCCCTCCCCCTCCTCCTAGACTGATGGAGCACCAGCCGCTACTGTGCCCCATTGTTCTAGTGTGATGGAGTAAAATGGAACAGCTAGAGGACTGGTACTACCACACTGGAAGGGCTCTTTTGCAGTCTCAGCTGTTTTCCCTTCCCCAACTCCCCCCCCCCACAGCATCCTGTTCTTCTCCCTCCTTTCCTTTTCACCAACCCCTCTTCTTATGTTTCCTCTCTTTTTCTCTCTTTTCCTTATCCTACCCTTGATATACACATTTTACCGCTAATCAGACAGGTTCCTAATGGGTAGCAAGCATTTTCTTATCTGTGGTGCAACACCCCCTACTCTCTTTCTGCAGAACTTTGAAGACACTATACGACCTGTGTTTAGTACTTGTCTGTTATTTGAGTACCAAGTCTATCCTAATTGGGGTTGAGTGTTTAACCGCTTGCCTTTTTGCCAGTTTTGCTGCTACAGGGTGGCAGCTCTGCGCAAGATTACATATATATACATGATTCTGCACTTCCGCCTGCACGGGGGCGCACGCTAGACATGTGCAATTAGTTTCGTTCTGAATTTGTTTTTTAACTCATTTCGACAAATTCGTTAATTCGGAAACATCCGAATTTATGAAAACCCGTTTAATGAATTTTTCGTAAATTTGAAAATTCGTAAATTTGAAAACTCGTAAATTCGTAAATTCGAAAATTCATAAATTCAAAAATAAAAAAAAACAGAAAATTTGAAAATCTGAAAAAATTACTAATTAATAATAACTTTACTATGACTAACTATTAAATGATAGGTATTTCTTTTGAAATGTGGCTGTTAGTGAATGTAACGAATACGAATTTATCCGAAATTACGAATTATCCGAAATAACGAAGGCCGCATCTAAACGAATGGAACGTAACAAATTAATAATAATGAATAACAATAATAATAATTAAAACTTTTTATTGTTATTATCATTTATTATTGTTCCATTCTATTTGTTTAGATGTGGCATTCAATATTTCAGATAATTTATAACTTTGGATAAATTTGTATTTGTTACGTTCACTAACAGCCAAATTTGAAAGGAAATTCCAATACCTCTAATTTAATAGTTAGTTATTATTAGTTAGTTAGTTATTCTTTCGAATTTTAGAATTTTCTTTCTTATTTTTGGATTTTCCAATTTTCGGATTTACGAATTTACGATTTTTCGAATTTACAAATTTACAAATTGCGATCATAACGAATGACCCGAAAAATAAAAAAAACAAAACAAAAAAAAACAAATGAAACAAAAACGAACACATTTTTCAGCAGTGCACATGTCTAGGGCATGCACGCCGTTGGCAGGCCACTTCTGCTGTGTTTATTCAGAACAGAAGCTGATCTGCGGGTGCCGGGCACTGAATGTCTACTGGCACCCGCCAATCGGCGGTAATTTAAACAGAGCTGAGATCTGCCTATGTACACAAGGGCAGATCTCAGTTCTTACGAGGGGGGGGGGATGGATTTTGTATTTCTGCAAAGCAGGGAACAAAATCGATCTGTTCCCTTAGTAAAAGCACCTAACACATTGCACAAAAACACTGGATAGGCATATAGTTAACCATTTGATCACCCTAGATGTTTAACCCCTTCCCAGCCAGTGTCATTAGTACAGTGACAGTGCATGTTGTTAGCACTGATCACTGTATTAGTGTCACTGGTTCCCGCAAAGTGTCAAAAGTGTCAGTTAGTGTCCAATTATACGCTGCAATATCGAAGTCCTGCTATAGGTCGCTGATTGCCACCATTACTAGTATTAAATAAAGAAATATGAATTCCATAACTATATCCCATAATTTGTACGCGCTATAATGTTTGTGTAAACCAATGAATATACGCTTGTCGGGATTTTTTTTTTACCAAAGCATTTTGTATTCGATTTTTATTAGAATTTATAGCAGAAAGTAAAACATATTGTTTTTTTTTTTTTTTTTCAAACGTGTCAGTATATTTTTCATTTATAGCGCAAAAAATAAAAAAAGGCAGTGGTGATCAAATACCGCCCAAAGAAAGCTCTATTTATAAGAAGAGAATGAAATAAATTGTATTTGTGTACAGCGTCGCATGACCGCACAATTGTCACTTAAAGTAAGGCAGTGCCGTATCTCAAAAAATGGCCTGGTCATGGAGGGGAGCAAATCTTGGGGAGGTCAAGTGGTTGCTTTTGTGCTGATTGAGTGTTTCTTCATCCTCATCCTCTTATGTGCTACCTCCTTTTGGTATTGTGGATAAGACTTGTCTTTTTTTTATATGCTGTCCTCAATAAAATGTTTCTGAAAAAAAGGTGCAGTTTACATTCCCCACTATAGGGGGTGCTCTTCCACAGCAGCACTGCAGTTGGAGAGGAAGCCAAGGGGATCATGTGACTCCAGCAGCCATCTTGGGCCAGGCAGTTCCTTTTTAAGGCCATGGCTACCAGGTTTGGTGCACATTTTGCCAGTGGGTAGAGTAAGGACAGGTACCCAGCCTGGCAGGAACAGAACTAACAACAGGGAAAAGTTCCTGATGAGGAGGATAAGTGTTATGCCGCGTACACACGAGCGGACTTTACGGCAGACTTTGCCCGGCGGACAGGATTTTGTCAGACAATTCGATCGTGTGTGGGCTCCAGCGGACTTTGTTTGCTCAAAAGTTGGACGGACTTATGCCGTGTACACACGAGCGGACTTTACGGCAGACTTTGCCCGGCGGATGGGATTTCGTCAGACAATTCGATCGTGTGTGGGCTCCAGCGGACTTTGTTTTCTCAAAAGTTGGACGGCCTTAGATTTGAAACATGTTTTAAATCAATCCGTCGAAATCGAGTCCGGTCAAAAAGTCAGCTCGTCTGCATGCTAGTTCGACGGACAAAAAGCCACACTAGGGCAACTATTGGCTACTTGCTATATGCACTTCCTTGTTTTAGTCCGATAGTACGTCATCACGTACGAATTCGACGGACTTTGGTGGATTGTGTGTAGGCAAGTCCGTTCATTCAGAAAGTCCGTCGTAAAGTACGTCGAAAAGTCCGCCGGGCAAAGTCTGCCGTAAAGTCCGACCGTGTGTACGCGGCATAAGGCTCACAACTTCTCTGGGCATTTCCCTGCTTGGACACAAGACAGTTCTACTGAATCCTGCTATCTACAAGCTTTTTGAACTGTGAGCGATCCCAGCTGGGCCGCCTTCCCACCGGGTTATTTGTGAACTATCTCTGCATTATTTCATTACAAGTTCTTTCATCACACTTGGATGGTGTGTGTTATTGCCACCACACCACACTGCACCCCACCTACAGACTTTGTACCCCTTTAAAAGGGGCAACCCCAATCTTCTAGGATAGTTTTGAAGCATGTGCCAAAGTCAGAACAAGTGGCTAATTAAGCTGCATTGGCAGGTAGCACATGCATTGGACTTTGGTCCTACAGAAACCTCTTGTTGCAGATAGAGTAGGCTGGTAGCCATAATAATTGGGTCTGGTCCACTGCCAAAGATTAGGTGTCTATAGGATGATAGAAATTCGGATCTGATAAACATGAATTAGTAGTTTGTTCATTTTAGGACAGCATCTTCCTTTTCTGAGAGCAGCTTACCTCCGTAACCAGCTTACGTTTGTCTCCTCTGCCGAAGAGTTAAACCAGAATTTGTATGCCAGCTGTAATGAGTCAACACCGCACAGCAAGTTCGCTTAAAACATTCTAGAATGAACATGTCAGTTCGCAGAGATTTGGCATCCAGATCACTGGAAGAACTCCAACAAACCGTTTGGATTTTGGTATTTTTCTCTGTGTTTACTCCACCCATTTCATCCCAAGTGCTCAGGGCAGCACAGAGATTGTCAACAAAGTTATTATTCCGCTCGCTGGTCAATGTTTGTTCATTTTCTGCTGACTGCATGGTGAGAGCATATGTTTTCCACCTCCCGTCTCTTTCCTTGGGTTGGAATGGGTTAGCTTTGAATTTTTGCAGCAAAGATCTATTACAGCTGATTGGTGGATTAGGTTGAACTGAAATAGGCAACCTATGGGCCTGTATCTGATCAGGATCCAAGCATTTTAGCTACTCTTTTGGCTGACTTTTCTCACTGTAGGGCTCAGGGGGTGCAAAGCAAGTACTAAAGATGTAGGATAATGCACATAAGGTAGGTCAAAACTCTAATGCCGCGTATGCACGAGTGGACTTTTCGACCGGACTGGTCCGACTGACTCTTTGATGGACTTTCCCAACGAACAGACTTGCCTACACACGATCACACCAAAGTGCAACGGATTCGTACGTGATGACGTACGACCGGACTAAAATGAGGAAGTTCAGAGCCAGTAGGCAATAGTTTCCCTAGCATCGGTTTTCGTCCATCAAACTAGCATACAGACGAGCGGATTTTTTGATAGGAACTGGGTCCGGCGATTTGAAACATGTTCCAAATCTATAGTCCGTCAGATTTTCAACTGAAAAAGTGCGCTGCAGGTCCGATGAAGCCCACACACGGTTGAATTGTCCGTCGGACTCGGTCCATCGGACCAGTCCGGTCGAATAGTCCGCTCGTGTGTATGTGGCATAACAGGACATTTCGTTTGCAGAAACACTGTGGGATTGATTTACTAAAGGGAAATAGGTTGTTCACCTTGCAAGGGAGGTTGCACTTAGCAGGATAATTTTCCCTAAAACCTTAGAGAATGTGGTGAGATTTTCACCTCGCTCACTTAGCTCTAAGGAAAATTCCCTTGCAAAGTGAACAGCTTATTTGCCTTTAGTAACCAACACGCATTGGGCCAGAACGGTTCACAATCGTCACTTTTGGAAAGTTAGTCCAGAGTATTAATGTGCAGCTGGTGTTGGATCAAGTGCATGTGCACAGAAAGTGGCTGAAGAACATCAGCAGCAGTACTCCAGCATATGATGGTGCTATCGTAAACTTGAGCATAGCATATGAGTGTATGCAAAAAATAGTACATGTTCTATAAAATAAAGGTTTACAATAATACCAGCATGTGGGTGGGGCTTAAGGCGCCCTAGCTGGGTCCTTAAGTACTCTGTGCCGTGGTGTTGATCCCAGTAAGTGGGAAACTGGCCGTTAATGAAGAGGCCAAGCCTAACACCCCTTTACTACCAGAGTCACCTTTGCCACGTCATCCGTTTTCTAGCTGGTCGGTTGCTTTTGTAAGTGACACAAACACTGTAGTCATTAGCAATGGCACTCTAGCTTCCTCTGGACAGTATTCTGCTTGTTTGTCAGGTCCCACACTTACCAGACAGGTGAGTCCACTTGGGCAGAGGGTAGGCTCCCTTACGTATCCGATTCGGGGGCCCCTGGTAGAGTAGACAGGAGGCCACGAATGCGGAATGGTATGAGGGCCTGAAGTAGCGTCCTGGAGCACAATGGTCTGGCAAGCAACCGGTAGATCTTCAGACTGGATAGAGCAGATGCTGGGCAGGAACTAGTCAGGCTGGTCACACACAGGCAGAGGTTGGCAACGGGCTGGCAGCAGCGGTACAAGAGGGTAAGGCAGAAACAAGGTCAGACAAGCCGGGGTCGGGTTCAGGCAGCAATCAAGGAAGGTCCAAAGGGTAAGCCGGGTCACAACGGGTAAACACTACGAGGATACAGGAACACAGGATGATCACGGAACAAGGTACAGAGCTGTTTGATCAGGCAGCACTGGGTCAGCATGGAGGCAAGCTTCAAATAGGCCGATTGGCGCCAAAACGCTGCGCACGTGCACGCGCCGATTCGCCAAAGCGCGCCGCGCCCCCGCACGCGCCCGAGCGCGCCCCTGACACCGGCGTGCACGCCCACCGAACCGGGTCACGTCAAAAGCAACGCCCACAGGCGGACGCGCGCTAATGCGAATGCGCGCTAGCGCGAACGCGCGTACGCACAAACGCCCGGACGCCACCCTGCACGCCACGGTTGGCCAGCCCAGACACACCGGCGCCCCCAGGGGCACGCGCCCCAGCACGGACAGGAACGCGAGCGCCAACACGCCCCGGCGCGCCCCGGCGCCCAACCAGGTAACCTCTCTGACAGTGCCCCCTCCTCAAGGGCAGACTCCGGATGCCCAGCTGGGCCATCTTTGCGGGATGAGAGGTTTTGAAGGATTGTAGAAGTTCGTTAGCATGTAAATTGCTTTCTGGCTCCCACGAATTATCTTCGGGACCATAGCCCCTCCATTTTACCAGATATTGTACCTGATTGCGCCTTCTTCTGCAATCAAGGATTGCTTCCACTTCAAACTCCTCTTCGCCATCAACCTCAATAGGTTTGGGTGGACCAATGCAACGACCAGGAAAGAAATTAGGAGTGACCGGTTTTAGGAGAGATACGTGGAATACTGGATGTATCCTCAGGGAATTAGGGAGGTCCAATTCAAATGCCACATTGTTGATCTTCCTTTTGATCAAGAAAGGACCCAGGTATTTGGGACCCAGTTTCCTGGATGGACAAGCTAACTTGAGATTCGTGGTTGACAGCCAGACAGAATTGCCAGGTTCTAGCACAAGTTCTCCCCGTCTCTTTCTATCAAAGATCTTCTTGTAGTCTTCCTGAGCCTTGGTCATGGTTTCCTGTAGCAATTTATTGTTGTTGGAGAAAAAATCCAAGGTCTCAGATACTGCAGGAACAGGGCATTCAGGAAATGCTCCAGGCAAGAAGGATGGGTGGAAACCGTAATTGGCAAAGAACGGAGACTGATTAGTCGCTGAGTGTAATGAGTTATTATATGAAAACTCTGCGATGGGAAGCAGGGAGGCCCAGTCATCTTGGGAAAAAGCTGAAAAACAGCGGATGTATTGCTCCAAGGTTTGGTTCGTCCTCTCGGTTTGTCCATTGGACTGAGGGTGGTAGGCTGAGGAAA
Organism: Lithobates clamitans; assembly: GCA_037952925.1. Lineage (NCBI taxonomy): Eukaryota > Metazoa > Chordata > Amphibia > Anura > Ranidae > Lithobates > Lithobates clamitans. The sequence continues at coordinate 722,712 of JBBGZY010001119.1, forward strand.
AGGACAACTCGATCTCAAGGGCACCACAAAGGGATCTCCAGAATCTGGAGGTGAACTGGGCGCCTCTGTCTGAGACTATATTGGTCGGGACTCCATGTAGTCTGATGATTTCTTTGATGAAGATAGAGGCGGTCTCCATGGCTGAGGGGGTGCCCTTCATGGGGAGAAAATGGGCCATTTTAGACAACCTGTCTACTACGACAAAAATGGACGAAAAACCCTCTGATGGTGGGAGCTCAACGATGAAGTCCACAGAAATCATGGCCCAAGGTCTCTCTGGGACTGGTAATGGCTTCAGTAGGCCCCATGCTCTTGACCGGCTAGTCTTATTTCTGGCACACGTATCACAAGACTCCACATATGCCTTACAATCCTTGGTAAGATGAGGCCACCAGAAGGAGCGTTGGACAAGGTCAATTGTTTTCCGTGTGCCGAAGTGACCAGCAAGTTTGTGGTCATGGCACAAGCTTAGTACTCGTGCTTTCAGCTCCTCAGGGACCACAATCCTATTCTTGAACCAGAGCAGTCCATCCTTGGCACAGGCTTCAGCAGGTGGGGGCATTCTCAAGGAGGCTCGCCTGATTTGAGATATATTTTTGTCTTCCTGTAGAACTAGGAAATTTCCAGAAGGGAGAATGGTGTCTGGGGACAGGGTTCTTTCAGAGTCGAGAAACATTCGGGAAAGGGCGTCGGATTTGACATTCTTGGATCCAGGTCTGTACGTAATATGAAAAATAAATCGGGAAAAAAAAAATGCCCATCTGGCCTGCCGGGGTTTTAATCTCTTGGCCGTTCTTAGATATTCTAAGTTTTTATGGTCTGTGTAGACCAAGATGGGATGTGCTGCACCTTCCAGGAGATAACGCCATTCCTCCAGAGCTGCCTTGATGGCCAGAAGTTCCCGATCCCCCACGTCATAATTTTTCTCGGAAGGAGAGAGCTTACGTGAGAAGAATCCCACTGGGTACAGGAGTGCTTTGGCACCCTGTCTCTGAGACAGTACAGCTCCGACTGCAACTTCGGAAGCATCCACTTCCAGGACGAAAGGCAAGGCAGGATTGGGATGCTTAAGAATAGTGGCTGAGGTGAACAACGCTTTGAGTCTTTCAAAGGCCTCTTGTGCTTTAGGGGTCCAGTGGAACCGGCATCCTTGTTTAATAAGTTCCGTAATGGGAGCTATGATTGAAGAAAATCCCTTGATAAACTTCCTGTAGAAGTTGGCGAAGCCAATAAAACGTTGTACTCCTTTTTTGTCAGTCGGTGCAGGCCACTCCAGAATAGCGGATACTTTCTGAGGATCCATTTTAATGCCATCAGGAGAGATGATCAAACCCAAGAACTGGATAGATTGGAGCTCAAATTCGCACTTCTCAAGTTTGGCGTAAAGCCCATGCTGTCTTAGCCGGGAGAGTACGGTTCGTACGTGTTTGCGGTGCTCCATCAGGGAGGCGGAGAAGACCAAGATATCATCCAGGTAAACGATGACATATAAATCCAGTAAATCATGAAAGACGTCGTTGACAAAATGCTGGAATGTTGCCGGTGCGTTGCACAGACCAAAAGGCATGACAAGGTACTCATAATGACCAAATCGAGTACGAAAAGCTGTCTTCCACTCGTCTCCTTCTCTTATGCGGATCAAGTTATAGGCTCCACGGAGGTCTAGTTTAGTAAACACGGTAGCAGATCCTAACCTCTGAAATAGCTCAGGAACCAAGGGTAGTGGGTATCTGTTTTTTATGGTAATTTTGTTAAGCTCCCGGTAATCAATGCAGGGACATAGGGAGTGATCTTTTTTTTCCACGAAGAAGATGCCTGCCCCAGCTGGAGACGTGGAAGGACGAATGAACCCTTTCTTCAGGTTTTCGTCTATGTAAGTTTTCAAGGTGCCCAGCTCCTGCTCAGTTAGAGGAAAGATCCTACCAAAAGGAACTTCGGTACCAGGTAGAAGTTCTATTGGGCAGTCATAGGATCTATGTGCTGGAAGGGTTTCTGCCCCTTCTTACTGAACACGTCTAGGAAATCCCGGTAAGGTTCAGGAAGGTCTTGGTAGAGCTTAGTTTCAGAGTCCATGCACAGGCATTGGGAGGAGGTTGATGGGATTCCCCGTAAGCAGTTTTGTCTGCAATATTCAGAGGAAAACTGAACTTTGCCCGTAGCCCAGTTGATGCTAGGATTGTGGGCCTGTAGCCAAGGTATTCCTAGGATAATTGGGAAGAGAGGAGAGGAGATGACATCTAGGCGTAATAGTTCCTGATGTTCCGGGCCAATGGTGGCCAAAAGAGGAACCGTTTCTTGGGTGACGGGTCCGGAACGGAGGGTGGAACCGTCTGCTAGAAAAACTGCCAGTCCTTGGGCTTTAGTTTGAGTGGGGATGTGATGAGTTTCAACGAAGGTCCGGTTAATGAATCCACTGCATGCCCCCGAATCAATGATGACCGGTACTGGGATGTTCCTTCCAGGTAACTGTAAGACAATGGAGAGTGTTAAATGGCTACCGGCACTAGGTAGGACAGGTGCACACAATGAGGAGGACGGTAGACACTTACGTCTTTTATTGGGGCATGCTCTTGCAAAATGACCGGGCTCTCCACAGTACAAGCATAGGTTGAGTGTGCGTCTTCGTGTCTTTTCCTCCGGAGTCAGAGAGGGACGGAGCAGTCCCAACTGCATAGGTTCCGAGCCTTCCTGGGCGGAAGCAGACGAGACCAATGGAGCTTGGTGCGGGGCACTAGGGACCCTGGGCAACATCCAGGTGAGACGTGGATGACCAACGGATCTTTCAGAGCGTCTTTCCCTGAGGCGACGGTCAATTTGGATCGACAAATTGATGAGCTCCTCTAATGTCTGGGGAACCCCCACTCGTGCCAGTTCATCTTTTAGGGGATCTGATAATCCCAGCCGATATTGGTGACGCAAAGCAGCGTCATTCCACTCCGTGTCCGAGCTCCAACGCCTAAACTCCACGGCGTAATCTTCAGCCGCTCTGCGACCTTGTTGGAGGGAATGCAAAGTGGCTTCAGCCGTTGCCGTTAGCTGAGGGTCCTCATACAGTTGAGACATGGCTAGGAAGAAGTCACTCACGGAGTCAAGAGATTGAGCCTTTTGCTTCAGTAGATGGTGGGCCCAGGTTTGAGGTTCACCAGTCAGCAAGGATATGACGAACCCCACTTTAGTAGCTTCCAGGGAGAACGTACGGGGTTGCAGGGCAAAATATAGTTCGCACGCGTTGCGGAACGCCTGGAACTTACTGCGATCTCCGGAAAACTTTTCGGGTGTAGGTACCCTGGGCTCTGGTGGAAGCATCACTACAGAGGGTGCCGAGGCCGGGTTGGACGCTGCTCCTGAAGGCGAGGCTGAGAGGGCCTGGACCTGCCCTTAGAATCTGGTGTAGCCTTCCTGAAGACTTTTACCAGCTTGAGTAAGGCCCGCTAGGTGCCTGCACAGTTCATCCATGGGGGAGGCCCCCTGCCCGGACTCAGTCATGGCTGCCTGATACTGTCAGGTCCCACACTTACCAGACAGGTGAGTCCACTTGGGCAGAGGGTAGGCTCCCTTACGTATCCGATTCGGGGCCCCTGGTAGAGTAGACAGGAGGCCACGAATGCGGAATGGTATGAGGGCCTGAAGTAGAGTCCTGGAGCACAATGGTCTGGCAAGCAACCGGTAGATCTTCAGACTGGATAGAGCAGATGCTGGGCAGGAACTAGTCAGGCTGGTCACACACAGGCAGAGGTTGGCAACGGGCTGGCAGCAGCGGTACAAGAGGGTAAGGCAGAAACAAGGTCAGACAAGCCGGGGTCGGGTTCAGGCAGCAATCAAGGAAGGTCCAAAGGGTAAGCCGGGTCACAACGGGTAAACACTACGAGGATACAGGAACACAGGATGATCACGGAACAAGGTACAGAGCTGTTTGATCAGGCAGCACTGGGTCAGCATGGAGGCAAGCTTCAAATAGGCCGATTGGCGCCAAAACGCCGCGCACGTGCACGCGCCGATTCGCCAAAGCGCGCCGCGCCCCCGCACGCGCCCGAGCGCGCCCCCGACACCGGCGTGCACGTCCACCGAACCGGGTCACGTCAAAAGCAACGCCCACAGGCAGACGCGCGCTAACGCGAACGCGCGCTAGCGCGAACGCACGAACGCCCGGACGCCACCCTGCACGCCACGGTCGGCCAGCCCAGACACAGCGGCGCCCCCAGGGGCACGCGCCCCAGCACGGACAGGAACGCGAGCGCCAACACGCCCCGGCGCGCCCCGGCGCCCAACCAGGTAGCCTCTCTGACATTGTTAGACCCATGTTCTGTATCTCCTCTAACTTCAGTCCCCTTGTTGTAAGCCCTGTTCTTTTGATATGCCATGCATGCACCCCTGTAGGTCTGTGCACAGGTTGTGCCAGGTGTGTCTGGGCACACCCTAATCACCCTGTGTGATGCAGATCCCCCTGTTTAGACCCCTGATATTTAATTAAGGACCATGAAAGGGGTTAACTTTTAAATAACAGTGAGTAAACTGGTCCTGATAACATTCACCATAATATTTCTAAAGGACTCCTCTGAACAGGGTAGCCGGGGTGTAGTGTGGCCTTGTTTCCAAGGTTATGTCCTCATTGGGATGTGGGATGGGAAGATCAGTGGGTGGACACATTGCGCTATCCATCCCACTAGCTTTGAAGAAGAAATAAAAGGGAAGGAGGAAAGCTTGTACCTCATATCACTTAGGTCTGTCTACAACACTCTCTAAGTGCCCCATGTGGTACTCATCCCTGAGTTATTCAGCCAAAGTAATCCAAAGAAAGGCAAAGGTCAACAGGAGCAGTAAATCCACAAAGACAATTATTCCACCAGAGTCCAGCATAAGTCCATGTTGATCCAGACCCCTTGGAACCAGTGTTAATTTTGGCATCTATTTAGTTTTAGTCTTAGAACTAAAATGGCATTTTAGTTTTAGTCCCATTTTGGTCTTCTGCAATTGTTTTCGTTTTAGTCGACTAAATCAGGATATTTTAGTCAACTAAAACTCATTTTAGTTATCTAAAATCTAATGGGTGTGGTTAAATTGTAATGCATTATTTAAGCATTTCTCTACAATTTCCAAACTCATTATATACGGCTGGAGTGAAAAATCTAATATGTCATTATTTATGGTATTGAGGTATGAACATGCACCACAGACCAGTGTTAATTTTGACATCAACTTTCAATTTAGTTTTAGTCTTGACTGAAATGGCATTTAATTTTAGTCCCATTTTAGTCTTTTGGTTTTAGTCGTATTTTGGTCATCTCAATTGTTTTAGTTTTAGTTGTATTTTAGTCGATTAAAATAGTATTAAGTTAGTTGACTAAAACGTTTTAGTCGGTTTTAGCCGACAAAATTAACACCGCTTGTAACCCCGACTGGGTTCCCTCAAAGGGGCAAACTGACAGCATAATGGTTACATCTTGACAGTGGATATAGAACTCCCCTCTCAGGGCATTAATCAGCCCCTATTTATACGGTATGGCCTGCAGAGAGCATTAACTTTCCTGAAAAGAGCAGGGAAACCTGGCCGGCAGTGTCTCAGGAACCACCAACTCAACAGGTCAACCTGAGGATACAGTAAAAAATTTATACATCTTGAGTTTGTAACACAGTTGACCTGGTATAACCCAGAGCATAAATACAACAACAACAAAAAAGGTTTAACTCTTTAGAACCTTCTTGGAAGCACCTACTTACAAGCATATACCCTGTTACTGCTGCACATAGCCTTTCATGTCCATGGGAGGCTGTACTGTCCACCTGGGCTTCTTAAAGCGGGGTTCCACCCAAATTTTGAACAATATCTGTATGTATTCTCTTCCTTGCCTAGATGCTAACATGCCATTTAAAAAAATTTAAATCGCCGTAATTACCTTTTATTTTTCTATTCTTCTTTGCACTTCCTGGTTCTCCTCCCGTGGGAGTAGGCGTCTATCTAGCCTCTCCCAGACTCCTGGGAGCTAGTCTCAGGCTTCCCAGGATGCCACTGAGCATGTGCGGGAAACGAGCGGTGAATGCTGGGAGCACAGCATTCACCACATCCAGGAAATAAATGCTTGTGGGCTTCAAATGCCCACAATGAAGATGGAAACCGACTGCAGTGAATAATATAAGTTATTCTTTCCGACGAAATCTGACACAGGCGGACATATTACACACAATATGTGAGTATGTAATGCTGAGAAGAAAAGTTTGTGAATGAACTAAAAAAAAAAAAAAAACGATAGATAGGTGTACCCCCGCTTTAAGAGGGGGAAAGACATCAGTATTGACATTGCCAGTGTGCAAGGCCATAGCAAATATTTAATTATTTTATGGAAGGTAACCTGCAACAATGCAAAAACTTAAAAAAAAAACTATGAAATTCAGGTTTTTCAAATGGCAAGTTGGAGCTGAACACACCTTTACTCTCTGTGCTTGGCACATAATTTACAGTATATCATCTATTAGCATAAATAGAAATTACTTAGCATATTACAGACATTTTGCTGCAGAGGCTCAAACATGATGTCAGCTTCAATAATTCTTGCAGTGGCTGCAGGGAAGTGCCAAGGTGGATTTTAGGTAAAACACTACTTAGTAAAATGTTGTTCTGTTTAGTTTGGCGCTGGGCAGCTTGATAGATGTGGACCTTTAGCCTACTGTAAGAAATATATTCGGTCCCCCCAAAAAAGATTCTTGTCATAAATGGGGGTAAATCTTCTGGAGGGCAAGTGGATAATATAATACCTTATTATCTATTTCCCCAACAGAAGGATTAAAAATAGTCAAATGTTGATTGAGAGAGTTTAGTTTCACTTTAATTCCAAAAAAAAAAAACATCTTTACAAAGTGCGCCATGCTATTGCTTTTGACTTTCCCATGCCTCAAAGTAAAAATGTAACTTGACGGTGATTCTGGAAAAATCACATCCAAAACTAGTTTTGCACTAAAATTTACCATAATAACCCAAAATGAGAGCATTGCGAACACTCACTTCCGTTTCCCTTTAACATCAAGTCTACTTTAGTAAGTACAACCATCCATTTAGGAAGCGGCTTGCAGATCTCCTCTTAACAACAGGAATTTTCCTCCACCCCAGTTAACATCCCCTCGCCTTTTTTTTTTTTCTAAAGGTGGTCTTATCACCGCTCTGTTAGTCCTTCTAGGAAGTTTTGTAGTTTGCTGCGAGCATTGGGGAAAAAAAAAATAGTAATAATAATAATGACGAAATGTCAACTTTAAAGTCAAATTCGCAAACAGGATGTGATTTTCAACTGACAATCATTTAATAGCGTAACATCATCCGGAAGCTGCTTCCAGCTGAGCATTATTCTGAAAAGACTCTGTGTGTCTGAAGGTCATTCTATCAGAAATTTCCAGTGGCTTTTTTTTAGAGGTTCGGGCTGTTGTGTGCCGTCTTTGAACATACACAGTATTTTTCCTGCAAATATCAAAGCTGAGCATTAAAATCAGATGCATTTTACAGCTCAGCCAGAAGTATGCTTGCAAAAAAAAAAAAAAAAACCTAACCATTGTATGCTTCTTTACCAAGATTTGTAAACCACTTTCACCATCTGCATTGGCCTGGGCATTTGCCACATTTTGCTGGCCACAATCAGAATTTCCCATGACTATGTAGTGCTACCCCCCCCCCCCCCCCCCCCATAGGAGCCGCTGTCTTGCCATGGGTTCCTTTCACCACTAGAGCAGCAGCAGCCAGGCTCACAGCAACATTCACTCCTCTGGCTCAATAAACAGTCTACGGGTTGCCTTTTTGATTTTCATTGCTGAAAAAACTTTGATAGGGCACTGGGAGCTGTGGGATACTCCAACGAACATTAAAGAGGAAGTAAACCCTGATGGGTTTATTTAAGTCAGTATTTAAGCAACAAACAAGTACAATATGCATTTAGCAATGTGATTGAAGGTAGATATTAAGGTAAAAAAACTTGTTTCTTATGTTATTTTCGTTATAGCGAGGCTGGGTAATTATAACCCATTAGTTTTTGTCACCTATGTCCAACTGGAAAGATTTCCCCTTAATTTCTGTCCTGTTCTGCCACCATAGAAAGTGAGGGGGAATGCCTTGTAGCCACCAGGATCCCCAGAATTTTTATCTCCAAATCTAAGGATGTCTACAAAAAAAAAATCATGTAACGTGTTGCACATTTGCCTTATGCAGTAGGCTCCACATATAAAATGTGTGTGGTGTGTTAGTATAATACATAAACACTTATGCCCAGGGGCGGACTAACCTGGGCCACTAGGGGGCCCCATCAGGGTTGCCAGCCTCAGTAAAACCAGGGACAGTATGTATAAATCCTGTGTTTTTTTTACATCTGTGTGTACTGTGTGTACATGTATGTGTATACTGTGTAATTGTATACTGTGTGTGTGTGTATACTGTGTGGCCCCATAAGCTCTGATTGCCTGGGGGCCCCATATTCTCCTATTGCCCGGGGGCCCCATGAGTTATCAGTCCTCCCCTGCTTATGCCTCGTACACACGGTCAGACTTTCCGACAACAAAACCGTGGAATTTTGTCCGAAGGGTGTCGGCTCAAAATTTGTCTTGCATACACACGGCACACAAATGTTGGCCAACAATTACGAACGTAGTGACGTGCAAGACGTGCTACGAGGTCTTTCAGCTCTTTAGCGCCACCCTTTGAGCTCCTTCTGCTAATTTTGGGTTAGTAGAAGTTTGGTGAGTGTTGATTCGCGCTTTTCATTTTGCGCTTTTTCAGTTTGTTTCTGAACGGCAGTTCGTCAGCCATGTTGCGGAATCGGAGGAGAGAACGTGTTATTTATTATTGGCCTTGGAGTTATTGCTTTGACTTTATTTTTTTGATTGAATAATAATGATTTGATTTGGTATATTTTCTAAATTTTTGATGCATAGAATGCACTTTTTGGTTAAGTTCTATTGGCAGATAGTATGTCTATTTTTTTTTTTTAATGCACAATAAATAAATTGTGTAGAATAATACTTGGCTATGTGTTTTACTTCAAATGACAGTTCGGGAGTAGGCAGTTACATTTTAAAAAATACAATGTAAAATTAACAAGGGACACCAACATAGTTGTATCTTTGGTCTTAAAAACTACGGGATAATGGTGTTGTGGTAACTTGCACAAATAAAAAAAAAAAAAAAAAAAACATAATAATATTATTCTTGATATCACTAGAAAAAAAAAAGCCTTTGAAAATTTGTTTGCAATAACTCCATCAGTATCACCAGCAAAGCAGCTTCATTATTATCCCATTAAAGAAGAAGAGAATTGTGCGCTGCATTTCGAGATTTCATAATTTGCCGCGTCACGAATGTTAATTCTCCATTACGAATGCTAGTTTACAAGACCAAACGCTTCTGCCTCCGAGCATGCATGTTTGTACTTTGGACTTTTGTCTGAGGGACTTGTGTACATGTGCTCGGAAAATCCAACAACACACATTTGTTGGCAGAAAATTTGAAAACATGCTAGCCAACATTTGTTGGCGGAAAGTCCAACAACAATTGTCCGATGGAGCGTACACACGGTCGGATTTTCCGCCAACAGCCTGACATCCAACATTTCCAGTCGGAAAATCCAATCGTGTGTACGGGGCTTTACAGTTTAGTAGATGTTGTCTAATCTAGTTGTGGTGGTGGTGGTGGCTTTGGCTGTAGAGCCATACAGCAGGCTGGCTTCTCAATGCGTTGATTGATTTCTAGGGCAAAAAAAATGAAAAAGGTCAAATTGATCTGAGTTTGCACACACACACATACACACAAAAGAAGCTTTCCAAATTGACATGTACTTACCAGAAGACGGCTTTGGATATCTAATCAGACTGCCACAGAAGGATTCCAGATTAAGCACAGTTAACTTGATCCAAGGCAGCAGTCAAACAGGCTGGTGGTCAATAGCAGCAGACACAGTGGTGAAAGAGAGAGGGGGAGAGAACAAGGAAGTGCCACCTAAGTGCAGTATTAAAGTAGATTTTTAATGACACAATGTACAAGTAACACTCACAAGAGGTAGATTAAATATAGGCCCATCTGTATAGGTTGTCCCGGAGTCTCCTCGGGGTCCGCAGATGTTTCCTGGTGCGTGGTGAGGGGCCAACAGAAGGAGCTGTAGCTCCGAGTGCGTAGCCTGTTAGTATCCACTGTTTCCTGTGAATAGCTCCTCTGGATGTGTCCCGCGTGACCTGTGACGTCACTTCTGTGCGCTACATGCTGGTCCCGACTCATCTCCTGTGGCCACAGGACGCGCTGAGGAACAACTAACACCACACCACGCACCAGGAAACATCTACGGACCCGAGGAGACTCCAGGACAACCTATACAGATGAGCCTATATTTAATCTACCTCTTGAGTGTTACTTGTACATTGTGTCAATAAAAATCGACTTTAATACTGCACTTAGGTGGCGCTTCCTTGTTCTCTGCCCCTCTATCTTCCTGCATACAGACCCAGCTTTCTGAGGACAGCAGCCGCCCTAAAACTCTGGACTACCAACTTTATTTATACTTACACGTGTGAACTTATGATCCCATATACTGAGTACTAGTGTCTTTACCACTACCACTCTAATATTATCGCATATTACACTGCATCCTGCGCTGACAGTTATTTTTACTACAGTGGTGATTGTCCAGGGAAATCTACCTATACAAAACGGAGAAGGAGAAATACCTTAAATGAGACAATAGCAGCTAAATGATTACAAAGAATAAAAAAAAAGAAACAAATTGTGCACTTACCATAAGATGTAGCTATATGCTCACGAGAGTTTGTAGCATTGATATTTGTATGCAGGTAGTTGACTTTTTGCCCAGGGCAGCGACTTGATTCAAGAAGGCTGGAACAAGTAGGCTGGTGCTCGATAATTTAAGGGGGGGGCGGCAAACCAACGCTACCCCCCCCCACAGTCAGGAGACAGACATTAATGCGGGGACCACTGGGAACACCCCCCCTCCGCTGCCGCTGGAGATGGACAACCTCCTTACCTCTGTCCTGCCCAGACTCCGATCTCTCCTCCTCGAGCCAGGGAGTGCTGGATGGCTGAGCCGGATGCTGAATGGTGACCCATCCCTGGAGTGGCAGCTGGTGGATCCATCGGTCTTCCCCTTGCTTGTCCCCTGGCCACGCGTCTCCTCCCTCCTCCTCCTCCCCCTTGGCCAATAACATTGCTTCTCCTTTTGGTCGATCAGTAAACGGGTCTCGCGACCCACTTCCTGATTGGCTGGGAGGAGAATCAGTGTGAGAATAGCGAATGTTCATTTCATATGTTCATATCACACAACTGGGTGGGCTCAGAGCTCAGTGCTCTGCTCCCAGAGCCCATCCTTTTTTGAAGCCTATTAGAGCCTTCGGCTCTAATCACACGCTTAAACCCCCCCCCCATTTGGTATCCATGGTCCAGCACCCTGTATGTAGATCAGGTAACTGGGCGCATGGATAGGGGGGGGCAACACCCATGCGCCCCTAATGGAGGGCCTCCACTGCTAGTCACACTGATGTATGAGAGTCCAGGAAAAAGAGAAAACCCTAAAATAACTATAGCAGCTAAATGCTGAAAAAAATTACTGCTTTTACCCCACAGAGAGCGAGAGACCACTTTCCCCCCACAGTAAGAGCCAAGAGAGACCCTCAACCAGCCTGTAGTGCCCAGCAAACAGACTGCTGCTCTCCCCTTTCCCAGCTCACGAAGGGCACAATATTAGTTTGTGTTTTTTTGCGTGCGGGAAAATGCCATGACATCATCACAAGTAGGCGTGCCACACAGCCTCTGCCAGGCCCACCCCTCAGCCCCGGGTCCCCGCTGGTGCCGGACAAATACAGCATCGGGTCGGCTCACCATTGTTCACTGCCACTTTTTTTCCTGCTATGTGCATTTATGGGCAGGAGAAAAGTGCCCTGTTTTTATGTGCTGTCTGTAAAAATATGGGCAGTGGGCAACACTACCGGGAGAGTTCCAGAGGTACAGGGGCTGGTGTTTTCAGGCAGCCCATGACTGCTCCAGAGGCCTGTAATGCAGAATAACATTTGACAAAAGGGCAGTGTTTGGCATCTCTGCTCATCATAATCCCAATACAGTAGTACAGACTGCTGGGATTTGTATGCTTTAAGCAGCATTTTTCCTCACAGAGAAGCTGAAAGTAAACTTCAAAGTCCGGAGACAATTACCAGGGGGTGGGAGCAGATAAAAGCAAAAGGCCAGGAGGGTAGTTGGAGAGAGACTTTGCTGGTGTAAGGAGGTGTGTGCGAGAGCCGTGTGGAGCCACATGGGCCTGTACTGTACGGTGTTGAGGCCGAGAATCTGCTACTGACACTGAGAAGCCGGGTATCCTGCGAGAGGCAGACTGGCGGAGACATGTTCACTGCAGGATTGTAGAAGTCATCATGATCATCACAGCCGCATCTGCAAAGAACAAGAGGGGCTCCCTAGCCGGTCGCTCATCGTTTTGCCCTTTTACAGGGGGGTCCCTGGGTTACAAACAAGTTAGGGACTGTAGGTTTGTTCTTAAGTTGAATCTGTTTGTAAGTCGGAACAGGTCAATTTTTTAAGTGTAGCTCCAGCCAAAAAAACGATTTTTAAGCTTTTTGGATAGCATAGGGAAGGGTTAATACCCCTGTAACATTTGTTTTGCTGTCTGTGCCCCTGTTCAGAAGATTTCACCTCACTTTCTGTCCCAATGACAATTGGATTTTGAACATTTTGGGTTGTTGTGGAAACAAGCCTTGGTGATAAAGCATCAGTGGAGGTACCTTTTCCCCATAATAGCTCTTACAGGAGTGAATTTCCCTTCCTAGGGGTAGATTTCCTCTCACTTCCTGTTGTCTCCCTCCGTTTGTAAGTAGGAGTCATTTGTAAGTCGGATGTTTGTAACTAGGGGACCCCCTGTATTAAACAGGTACTGAGTAAGAGGGTTCCTGACCCACCTAAAGCTACTCTTGTTTCAAGTGCTTGTTGTCCTTCAAGGATACTCCTCGGCATAGGCCTTTGCACATGTACCAAAGCCCTTTGATTGCTGCAGTCTGCCATTCCCAACTGTTTCACGATCACTGCCTGCAGGTTAACAGACTGAGTTAACCCCTTGACCCTCTGATAGGTAAAATTCTATAGCTACTTTAATCGAATGCCGCGTACACGCGAGTGGACTTTACGGCAGACTTGGTCCAGCGGACTTTTCGACAGACTTTTCCGAATGAACGGACTTGCCTACACACGATCAACCAAAGTCCGACGGATTCGTACGTGATGACGTACAACCGGACTAAAACAAGGGAGTTGATAGCCAGTAGCCAATAGCTGCCCTAGCGTCGGTTTTTGTCCATCGGACTAGCATACAGACGAGCGGACTTTTCGACCGGACTCAAGTCCGTCGGAAAGATTTGAAACATGTTTCATTTCTAGGTCCGTCGAAATTTTGGAAAAAAAAAGTCCACACACGATCGTATTGTCCGATGGACTCCGGTCCCCCGGACCAAGTCTGCCATAAAGTTCGCTCGTGTGTACACGGCATTAGTCATCTAAAAAAAGGGTTTGCCACCCAAGTTCAACTTCATTACTTAAAGGAAAAACATATCTCACAACCTTTTCCTCCCCCTCTCTTAAAGGGACTCTTGCTTTCAATTCCATATCTTAAAGTTAACCTCTACCTTCTATTCACCACATGTTAATGAGAACTCTAGAAGTCACTTTGCCACCAAAAAAGGAATTACCCTGTTTCTTCACATCTTAATGGGACCACACGTTTTACTGCGCGCCAACTTAAGGGCCCCAACAAATCCGGCAGAATCACCAACCTGACAGTTATTTGTGTGTGTGGGGGGGATTTGACAAACTTCCTAGTGCTTAACCACTTCAGCCCTGGAAGGATTTACCCACTTCTTGACCAGGCCTTTTTTTGCGTTGCGGCACTGCGTCGCTTTAACTGACAATTGCACTGTCATGCAACGCTGTACCCAAACAAAATTGACGTCCTTTTTTCCCACAAATAGAGACTTATTTTGGTGGTATTTGATTACCTCTGCAATTTTTTTATACCAGTAATGTAGGCGATCAACAACTTATAACGGGACTGCGATAGTGCGGCAGACAATCTGACACTATGTGACACTGGGGGGAACTAATTAACCGCCACTGACATTGTTGACGTGATCAGTGCTAATACTATGCATGGTCACTGTACTAATGACTCTGGGCAGGAAGGGGTTAACATCTAGGGGGATCAAGGGGTTAAATGTGTGCCTAGGAAGTGTTTATGTGTTACTGTGTGCTGCTTTTACTGGGGATCTAGTTGTTTTCATTCCCTGCTTAGCAGGGAATGAACAAACAACTAGATCCCATCACTAAACACAGCTCTATGTTGTTTACATTGACAGAGCTGTGCTTGTTGAAGCTCAGAGCCAATCATTTGCAGGGACCCAGTGATCGTCATGTGCCATGACGAATCACAGCACAGCTGGGCGCGCGTGCACATGCATGCCCCCTACCCGGAAATGCAGAATCACATATACACTATATTGTCAAAAGTATTGTGACACCTGCCTTTAAACACACACACACACACATGAACTTTAATGGCATCCCCGTCTTAGTCCGTAGGGTTTAATATTGAGTTGGCCCACCCTTTGTCGCTATAACAACTTCAACCCTTCTGGGAAGGCTGTCCACAAGGTTTAGGAGTGTGTCTATAGGAATTCTTTATACCTTTCTTCCAGAAGCGCATTTTTTGAGGTCAGGCACTGATGATGGACGAGAAGGCCTGGCTCACAGTAGCAGTACTGCAGTAAAACTACAGTGCGCGATTGGCGAGTGGTTAAACACCAGCTTCCCCGAAACGGTTGCACGCAGCAAATTTAGGATCTGAGAATCCATTTTGAATTGTTTTGCACTTTCTCTCCGGCAAAGAGTTAATTCTTGTTGGAGTCAACTGTAAAATGATGTATGTGTGGTGTAAGGAACCTAGGCCAACTCTCGGGGGGACACCTTTCCTTTCTGAAGCCCTTCAAGCTGCCTCCAAGTTCTAGAACATCAGACAGATCCTCTCTAGAGACAGGTGGCGAGAACAGAAAAGGCTGTGGCTCCGCGTCTACAGACTCGCATTAAAAAGATCCACTGTTCTCAGAGCAAATAAAATGGGGAGAAAAAAAAAGAAACCTAATACATAAATTTCAGATACAGTAACCTGATATGAATAAAAACATGTTGGTTCAACGTGGAGCTGTTCTATTCAACAGAAGGAAAACCATTGAAGAAGGTGAAATACCATCATAGAACAATGACTTACTTTAAAGCGTTATTGCGTTTGAAATTATTTATAAATTTTGCAATTAAAAAAAAAAAACGATATTACCATTTTTTTTTTCTTGCAGTATTGGCTTTCTTCTTGTTAAGCCTACTTTTTGTATTTTACATTGCAAGAAAGATACTTCTGTGGGAGGAGTCTGTGTACCATGATTTTCTTTATCTAGCCCACGACTATATTTAAAATTAGAATTGAACGTGTTAGGTAGTTCAAATTTTTTTGGCCATTTTAGCACTCTGTTGTGTTGCATGTTAACCACTTCAGCTCCGGAAGGTTTACCCCCCTTCATGACCAGACAATTATTTTGCGATACAGCACTGCGTTACTTTAACTGACAATTGCGCGGTCCTGCACTGCTGCACCCAGATAAAATTGATGTCCTTTTTTTCCCCACAAATAGAGCTTTTTTTTGGTGGTATTTGATTACCTCTGTGGTTTCAATTTTTTACGCTATAAACAAAAAAAGACCAACAATTTTGGAAAAAAAAAAACACAATCAGTGAACAATCGGCGGGTCCCTTCATTCCTGGTAACACTGTCAAGTATATTTTCCATGTTTTTGTTCATTTGTAAACGTATCTTTTAAAAAAAAAAAAAAGGAGAGTGTTTACAGAATTTACTAAATTTTCTAAATTACCAAATTCAATTTTTAAACGTCCTTAAAAATATTTATGTAGAAAAGATTTGTTTAACCGCTTGCTGAACGCTTCACTTAGAAGTACGGCAGCAAAGCAGCATCACTGCGCTGGATCACGTATCTGAAAAACGATCCAGCAGTTCCGGGTAGGGGGGCGCACGTGAGCGTCCGCCACCCCGGCTGTGCTGTGATTAGTCATAGCACAAGGCGATCAATGATTGACCGCCGTCACCTGCTGATCGGCTCTGTTGCTCTGAATAGTGACAGGGAATTTACCGTAGTAGTAAGATCTACCGTAGTAGTAAAAGCACCACATAACGCACACATTACACATTGTTAGGGACATATTTAACCCCTTGATCGCCCCTATATGTTAACTGCTTCCCAGCCAATGTCATTAGTACAGTGAGAGTGTATAGTATTAGCACCGATCACTGTATTTGTGTTACTGGTGATGTCAGGTAATCAGTTAGTGTACCGGCCAGCATCAGCTAGTGTCAGATTTCCCGCCACACTATTACAGTCCCACTATAACTCACTCATCACCGCCATTACTAGTATAAAAATAAAAATTCCAGACTCTATAACCTTCACGTAAACCAAAAAATATACACTTATTGGGATTTTTTTTTTTTACCAAAGACATCCGGGGGGCACAGACTCCGGCTCTGTGACTGGCCGGAGCCGCGTGACGTCACTTCTGCACATGAGAGTCGGCATGGAGGTCCGCTTCTTCACACCGCATGCGCCGATTACATCATCGGCGAACTACAAGTGAAATATCTCCTAAACGGCACACGTTTAAGAGATATTTCCACTACCTATAGGTAAGCCTTATTCTAGGCTTTTCTATAGTTAAAAGTCACTAGGGAGGGTCTACAACCACTTTAAAGTAGCACAGTGCCGAATAGCAAAAAAAAAATTCTCTGGTCATGAAGGTGGTAAAATCTTCCAGAGGTCAAGTGGTTATAGCAGGCAAGTTAACCAATGCATATTAAAACTGCAAAATATGGTTTGGGTATCTGGGCTTTAACGTGTTCTGGTTTTGAATGGTCTGAATACCTAAATAACCTGAAAATCAGGGGTGTTGCATATTGCTAACAGGATTAGGATCTCTTATGGTTGGTTTGTGGCCTATTTACTCCTGCACTCTGTTGGACACCCATCTAAGTTAGTGGCCCTCAGGAAGGTAAAGAGAACAGGAAGAGTCAAGGCAACCCAATACAACCCAACCCAACCCAACCCAAGAGAACAATTACTGTTAGAAAACATAAGTAAATGCAGGTGCCTATTTGCTAATTTTATAATATTTGGAGGTATTTGTATACTTGTATAGTTCACTAGCTTTTTAAACTTTTATTGATATATCCAGACTCAGTTTTTAGTGTCAGGTTCAAAGATGAAGTCTATCAGTTTGTGTTTGGTCAACTGTCCCCACAGTATCATTTTTTTACCCCCACATAGTATAATTTATGTCCTGAAAACAAACTCAGTGGTGGAATTCCACCTTAACATCTTTGCTTTGTCTCTCTAGGTCATTTGATGCTTTAGTAGCTGCTGTGGAATATATGGAATTTTTTGTGTCCTCAAAAGATGGAAGTCTACTACATGAACGTATGAGTGCAACGGTTTCTAACGCCTCCATAAGGCACTTCAAAGGTATTAAGATTTTCTGTTTACTTATTGCCTAACTGTTGTGTGTGTAGAGGATCTCATGGAAAGCTTGTGTCTGCTAATTGAGCATGTTTCCTACAAGTATCTAAACAAAGCGTGGAGCAAAAAACTTTCATTCTTTATCCAAAAACAGAGTGAGTTCATAGGCTTACCTCTGTCCATCAAGTGTTTTCCTCATTGTTGTGTGCTTGCATCAACTCCAGGCTTAAAGTACAGGGCACTGTTTGTTTTGTATGGCTCAAAGTGACTTCTAAACACTTCAAAAAAGCCTCTCCCAACTTTTTTTTAGCATGGAGGAACCCTTGAAATAATTTGTCTTAGGCAACCCCAGATTTTCTCTACTATATCTACAGCTCACATTAAGCTATTGTCACATTTACCCCTAACGCAAGTGATCAGGCACTAGGTGGCTTCTCTGTTCTTCACCTATAACAGTACCCTTTCCCATAAGGCAAGCAGGCCTACCGGTACACAGTAGCTGCCCCCAGGACCTATGCGCAATGGGGTTGATTTACTAAAGAGAAAAAGATTGTGCACTTTGCAAAGTGCAGTTGCACTCTGCAAGTGCAGTTGCTCCAGAGCTTAGTAAATGAGCAGAAACTCTACTGACTTCCATCATCCAAATCATGTGCAAGCAAAAATGCTGTTTTTTTAAAAAATTTCCTTGCACGTGATTGGGTACTCAAAGTGAAGCCTTACCTCATTTACTAAGCTCTGGAGCAACTGCACTTGAGGGCAACTGCACTTTGCACAGTCTAGTTGTCTTTAGTAAATCAACTCCAATGCTATAGTGCCTGGCTGCTGCCGGGGCAAGCGCAAACTGAGCACAGCAAACAGGTACTTGCGGTTGGCAGACAGGCAAAGTGGTTCAATGACAGTCCAGGTACAAGGCAGGCAAGATTCAGAATAGTCAGGGGCAAATCCGAAGTCAAAAGGCAGGCAGAGTTCAGAGAGTAGTCAATATCAATGAGGGAATCCAATCTAGCAGAGCAGGGCAGACAAACAGGGAGCCTGGAACATGTGTAACAAACGCACAGGCACAAGCATGAGACTGCAGGCCTGGCTGGCTAAAATCGGGTTCACCCAGAGACTGGGTGGACAGACAGGTGGGCAGACAGACAGAGATGCATCATAGCCAAAATCAGAATGCTTGAAAAAGACCAGCAGCTGTCAAAGAACAGTAGCGTGTAAACATCTGTCAGAAGAGCGGTAACTATACTATAACTAGTATAGGGGTAACTATAAGAAGAGGGGTAACTATAAGAAATTTGAAAGAATATGGAAACCATGGTTGGATCGGGATGTGGATAGAATGGAAGGTGGGTAGGAGGATGGTAGGATGGGTAGGGATTGGTTGATAACCAAGTATGGTGAGGAGTATGGTATGGGGTCTTTGGGGATGGCGGGGGTTTGGGGGGGGTGGGGGGTGGGAGGAGGGGAGTAAATGGGAAGAAAGACGAAATTTTCTTAAGAGTATTGTTTATAGGTGTCTTGATCTGGTGTGTAGAGGAAATATTATAATGTATGGATAGAGGATGACATTTTTTATCTCTTTTCCTTGTGGTGTTTTCTCTTTTTTGTAAAGGAAAAATGTTTTTTTCAAATAAAAAGATTTATAACAAACAGCTGTCAGGATGTTCACTGAGAAGGATTCTCTTTACATTTATGGTCGATGGGAAGAAATCCCCTTACAGATTACTAAATGATACTTGTCAGTGGTTACTTATCTAAGGGGTAGTCATTGCCCATTGCTCAGGGAACCCCTATCAACCTCTGGAGGAACCCTAGGGTTCTGCAGAACCCTGCTTGAGAAAGGCTCCTCCAAAATTATAGAGACACAACAGCAGAAGCAGCTAAACCAAAGCCACATCTGGAGAAAAGGTCATGCAGCTAGTATATAAGCTAAGATACTCATTGAGCATGGATTCAAACTCAGTGACTACGAGTCACTGAAAATTTTGAGCCCCAGCCAGAGGACATAAGGCTCTGTAAAAGACAGAAGAACTAGGATGCAAGTGGATGGAGCTTACAGTTCTCTCAGATTACTTGGTTTGTATTGAGACCTAAGGAAAGCCATTTTGGCCATGTAAGGATGTTAATTGCATTGCTGGTTTTCTCATAAAGGTTTTTAATTGCCTTCAGTCTCTGAAAACGTGAGAAGAAATAGGCTGTTTTGGCCTACAGAGAGAAACATTGTATTGGTAAGATTGTAACTAGAACCCCATTGTGTTATTTGGTCTGTTAAGCCTGGTTCACACTGGTGCGACCTGCAGTTCGACTTTGAGAGCATATGTCGCGGCTTATTAAAAAAGAAGTATGGGTTTTTTTTTGTCGATTCATATTTACCTAGACCAATGCTGCATCTGTCCCTCACGGCCTCTTCACTGAGAACCGAGCCACCAAACATCACCAATGGGTTGGTTCTTTCACCTCCCTGATCGGAGAGCTGCTGCATGTCAGTCAGCATCTCTCCTGCTCTGCTCCTCCAAGCTCATTGGAGCGATGAGCTGTGGAGAGGCGGGAAGTGGCCGTCTCAGCGGCCCGCTGAGAGGCTGAGACTGCCATCTCTGGTGGATCCAGACTTCCTAAGTCGGGATGATGCAGTGCCTGGACTGATTCCAGTGACGTCAGTGGAGAGCGGACTTCAGACCTCTCTCCGCTAAAAACGGGTCACAGGAGTGCAAAACGAATTGCACTCCTGTGACCCATAGGAGAAGCTCAGCCTAAAAAGCTAATTCTGGACTTCTCCTTTAAGTACAATGGAACCAATCTAATAGGAGCGACTTGAGTTGTTCCAACTTAGAAAAAGGTTCCTGCACTACTTTCGGTCCGACTTTGTCATGAATTTCATTGAATTCTGCTAAAGAAGTCATATGCAAGTCGCACCGAAGTTGTGCTGGGATTTTGTCTTCAAAGTCGTGCAAAAGCCACGTGACTTTTGAAGTCACGGCAATGTGAACAGGGCCTTAGACAGGAAATGAAACTTTGTAGTAAGTACCTGATAGGCTATTTTTTTTAAAATGCTGCATGTGTTTGATTCAGGTAACTCTATAATGCACTTTTAAACCTAGACTACCCTCTGTGTGGCCTCTTTCTGCCCAAACAACCACTATAAGCGTTGAGGCTTGGAGTGGTGACTTCTACATTGCCTCATTAGGATTCAGATCTTCTTTACATTCATTACCCTATATATTCAGTACCCGCTTTGATGCCCCCACATACCCTACAGTGATCAAATGTCTGAAATCTTTGTTTAGATTATATATTATTATTATTACTATTTCCTTAACTCCATGCACATCAGAAATCAGGCTGAAAATGTGAGGTTCTTCACTGTGAACCAAGTTGCAATGTATTATACAGGATTGCCAATCAGACTGTCAATGTACATGTTTTTAGACACTGGAAGCTGCAGAGGAGGTATCTAAGCAGCAACAGGAAGGACCTGTGATTAACATTCATTGTCCAATGGTCTTTGGATTGCTATCTTTTCTAGTTTACCGTTGTTCTTTTTCAAATGCCAGTTTATGCATTGACATACCTCCTTAGACCCAGTCTGTCCTGACAATATGGTCACCTGCTGACTTGGCACTATCCACAGGCAACTTAACTCTTCAATATGACTCAAAAATTCATGGCAATTTTACTTCAGCTAATTGCAGTACAGAGGGGTTTTTTCCAGTCTTTGGAAATGTAAGAAGACACCGACTTTCCTAAGTCCTATTTATGAGTAACCAATGCTGGCTGAAGGAACATGAAAGAAACAGAAGGGTCAAGCTATGTCTGAATATGTGAATGAGTTTATGAAGTCCAGACAAGCTACAGCACTCAGGAGTGGTCTGATAAACTAGATATAACGTGGATGGTAATTGTAAAGAATCTACCAAATGGATGGATTATACAAAATGGGTAAACAACTAAAACGGGGGTCAGCAACCAGTAGATCGTGATCTACCAGTAGATTGCAGACAGGTGACTGGTAGATCATGGTCTGAGCTTGCTGACCCATCATTTCAGAGCATCAAACAGAGTGCAGTGCAGAGGGACTACTTGTAAAGTTGGAGCTGTAGTAGGGAGCAAGAGCCACATTATTATTATTATTATTATACAGGATTTATATAGCGCCGACAGTTTACGCAGCGCTTTACAACAACATTAGGACAGACAGTACAAGTACAATACAATTCAATACAGGAGGAATCAGAGGGCCCTGCTCGTTAGAGCTTACAATCTAGGAGGGAGGGTCAAGTTATACAAAAGGGTAATAGCTGTGGGGGATGAGCTAATGGAGAAAATAATGCAGTTGTTAGATGGAGGCAGGATAGGTCTCTCTGAAGAGGAAAGTCTTCAGGGATCGCCTAAAAGTGGATAAATTTGGAGACAGTCTGACAGATTGGGGTAGGGAATTCCAGAGGATGGGCGAGGCTCGGGAGAAGTCCTGGAGGCGGATATGGGAGGAGGTGATGAGGGAGCTAGAGAGCAGGAGATCTTGGGAGGAACGGAGATGGCGTTTGGGTTGGTATTTTGAGACTAGGTTAGTGATGTAGCTGGGGGCACAGTTGTGGATGGCTTTGTAACTTATTGTTAGTATTTTGAATTTAATTCGTTGGGAGAGTGGCAGCCAATGGAGGGATTAATATATACATATATACATAAGCTGACGATTCCCCTGTAGTGCGGGCTCCTGTCCTATGCGGAGTGATACCAACTGCTTTTCACTTCTTATCCCGGCTATCGGTCTCCAGAGTGGTGCCAGCAGCAGAGAAGAAGAGATATTCAGGTCAGTGTGAAGCAATACACTGGGCATAATAGTATAGAGCTGCTTTCACCTACCTGCAGCTTTCCTGTGAGTTTGCTGCACTTAGCATAGACTTCTATTACTGTATATTCTGCAAGTTTTGGTACACTTTTTGAAAGCGCACAAAAACTGGTGCAGGAGTTTTGGTGCGCTTTCAGAAAGTGGACCACACCTACAGGATATAATATAAGTCTATGGCAAAGCACAGCTAACCCATGAAATTTGCAAATGCACTGCGCTGCGGCAGGCACTGCTGCTCCCCTGAAAAGCAATTCAAGTGTGTTTGACAGGTGGTGAGGAAGCGATATGTTGCCTCCTCACCACCTGATTTAAACCCATGATTGCCATGCAATTCACGCGATTGCTACATGGTAGTACGGCAATTCGAGGTTTAAATCAGATGTGAGGAGGTGACACTGTGGGGTTGATTTACTAAAGGCCAATAGACTGTGCACCTTGCAAAGTGCAATTGCACTCTGCAAGGGCAGTTGCTCCAGAGCTTAGTAAATGAGGTAAAGCTTCATTTTGCAAAGAATACCCTATCACATGCAAGGAAAATAAAAAAAATACATTTTTGCTTGCACATGATTGGTTGATGAAAGTCAGCAGAGCTTCTGCTCATTTACGAAGCTCTGGAGCAACTGCTCTTACAGTGTGCAACTGCACTTTGCAAAGTAGACAGTCTTTTTGCCTTTAGTAAATCAACCCCTGTGCCCGGTGATCTTTGTCTTCTCCCATGTTGTTCAGGTAGATCTCCACCTCATTAAGGTTGCCTACCCCTGAACTAAAAGCACCAAATAAGAATTGAAGGATGACAATTGTGGAGAATAATGGTTGATGAATTACAATGTTAATAATATGTGGCAACAGTATTAAAAGGTTTGTGAAAGATAGTCTGGAGTGCTGTCATAGCTAGGAGGTGCAGCTAGAAGACCAGAAGGAACGCTCACTTTCCAACCACTGGAAAAAAAGAAAAAGAAACAACATCACGAGATCATTGCGTAGCATTAAAAAATAAGTGACAATTTATTGAAAAATAAAAATGCACTCACAAAAGTACGCATGTGTAGTGCATGGCATAAAGGTGACTTGGAAGCATCTCATGTCTACAACGCATGTGCCTACAGTGACATCTGGGATTCCAGTCTCCAGGTAAACACTGTTAGCAGATGCAGTGACAGCAGCTTCCTCCATCTTCAGCACGCTTCATTCCCAGCCAGTGGCCAAGGCTGGCCGCCCCTCACACTTTCCCGGCTTCCAAGTCACCCAAGTACACATGCGTACTTTTGTGAGTGCATTTCTATTTTTTAATAAATTGTAATTTATTTTTCAATGCCACACTATGGATTTGCGCTGTTGTTTCTTTTATTTTCTAGCTATGACTGAACAAACAAGCACTAAATAGGAAGTGAGGACAGAGGAAGATAGAAAAATCACATTAGTGAATAGCTTGCAGTGGCTCAAAACAACTACTAGATGTTACTACACTACAAAAAAAATGATTACCTCATGCAGTTCAATACAAGACATAAAAATACATGAAAGTAGGGCAGAACAATTCTCATTCACAGTCCATTCAGCAATTATGCTTTTCCATTTGAATGTATCCACAAGCTGGCAAAATGTTGGGCCCCTGAACAAATTTATTGCAATATCTATGGGGATATGTTTGAGCCATACAGTTTGTATGAATATTTTGGTTACTAGTAATTGCACAGTAAATGTGACCAGGACTGGAAGCAAAAAGTGGTAGTCTACCTCTCCTGAAACGCTGTTTTCTTATATTTAGCTGAACAAAATAGAAAGAAAAATCCTAGATATAAATTTTTTTAAGCATTCATTAAAAGCAGAATGTACACAGTGTTCTAAAACATGGAAATATAGTCTGGAATCCCTCTGAATGATTTATTAAAAGACTTCACCCTAAGACCTTAACAATTGTGCTTTCATCTAATTGAGTTTCATTTGCCCAACACTGAACGGAATGAGTTTTTCTGGACGGCGGATAGCTTCCCTGTAAACGTGAATAGCCAGGCATTGTTAGCAAGGGCTTTAGATATACGCACTCATTCTTTCCTTTCATACTCGGAACATATTTTGGAGTTGTAGCAGTCGATCGTGATTTATTTTCAGGGCGGGAAGATTTGGCTGTTCAGCAGATGCTCTGGGTATAGCATTTGGATCCAGAATGCCGTGGCAGATTGAGCTGCCCAGAAAAGTCCTGAATGGATCCAGCAGACACACATGCTGCGTTTGACAGCTTTGCGGAGCCCGCGTCTCGCTGCCAATTGTCTTCTAAACAAAAGCAAGAAAAACTCCCTTTCGTTAGGCAAATTTTGAAGGCTGTGGATTAACTAAATCCTACCCTTTTCTGATTAAAAGACTGATAATAACAGTTGCACTTCAATTTTACAGAGGCTATTTTAAGGGGTTCTCCATTTTCATCATGAAAATAATCGCATTACTTAGAGTTTATGCCAATCCAATGGAGTCATTTCCTTGTGGACTCCAGAATACACATACTCAAAGTGGTGCTGGGACCTTATAGACTTGTAAGTGTAGTCAGATGAAGGGAACCTTAATGCAAGCTCAATAGGTCTGTCGAGGTGGCTCCCTCACTTTTACAGAGGCTATTTTAAGTCGTTCTCCATTTTCATCATGAAAATAATCGGATTACTTAGAGTTTATGCCAATCCAGTGGAGTCACCTCTTTGTGGACTCCAGAACAATATACTCAAAGTGGGTCTGGGACCTTTTAGACTTGTAAGCGTAGTCAGGTGAAGGGAAACATCATGCAAGCTCAATAGCTCTGGCGAGGTGGCTCCCTCACTTTTACAGAGGCTATTCTAATGCCGCGTACACACGGTCGGACTTTTCAGCTACAAAAGTCCGACAGCCTGTCCAACAGACTTCCGGAGGACTTTCGGCAGACTTGCGGCGGACTTGTGGCAGACTTTCTAACGAACGGACTTGCCTACACACGACCACACAAAAGTCCGATGGATTCGTACGTGATGACGTACACCAGACTAAAATAAGGAAGTTCATAGCCAGTAGCCAATAGCTGCCCTAGCGTGGGTTTTTGTCCGTCGGACTAGCACACAGACGAGCGGATTTCGGGGTCCGTCGTAGTTACAACGTAAAGATTTGAAGCATGTTTCAAATCTAAAGTACGTCGGATTTGAGGCTAAAAAAGTACGTTGAAAGTCCGGAGAAGCCCACACACGATCGGATTACCAGCCAGCTTTAGTCCGTCAGCGTCCGTTGGACTTTTGTAGACGAAAAGTCCGACCGTGTGTACGCGGCTTAAGGGGTACTCCATTTTCATCATGCAAATAATCAGCCTAAGTAGAGTTTATGCTATTCGAGTGGAGTCACCTCCTTGTGGACTCCAGAACAACATACTCAAAGAGGTTTGCAAGTATAGTCAGATGAAGGTAAACTTCAAACAAGGTCAATAGTCAAGGTGGCTCCCATGTAGCAAGGCTTCCCTCGATGGGCACCCAAGAGTAGCTAAGACCACAGAAATACAGAAAGGGGTGCCAGACCAAAGCCAGATAAGTGTCCAACATAATTTTAATTGTTGGTAAAAATCAGACAACGTGTTTCAGGGGCAACACCACGCCCCCATCACCAGGGCTCAACACAGGATAAAACTTGCAGGAAACAGTAACTTTGCAGAGCCCAATTGCTCCCCCCATTGAGCTCAATCGGTTCTCCAACTCTTTAATTTGTTCCTCTGCTGAGCCCTGATGGAAGGAGAGGTTTTGCCCCTAAATGTGGAAGCTGTTTTTATATGGACTCCAAAAAAAAGAAAAAAACACCCATGAGGCTTTGGGACTTAGATGTGAGTTCATACAAAGTAACAAGAGGACAAAAACATTCAGAGAGCTCACTAGTTCATATTATTCTGCTCACAACAGACAAGGCAAACCCTCAAGCGGCTATCCCAGCAGATCACCAGAAAAAAAGAAAAAACACATGTGCCAGAACAAAGGATAAAAGAGCCCAAATTAGCATATTATATTTTTAAAAATACAAGAGGGGTCAGAAGAACTCCCTCTTCATCAGGGCTTCAGTTAAGATAAGAAGTCAAAATAGAGCTTTCCTTTGTGAATCTGTATAGGGAAGTTGATTAGGAAAGTTATTGGCAAGCAGTATCTACATGAACAATCAAGAAAGATCTTGAGAGGCCCAAAGACTGGGTGGGGGGTGTATTATATTATCCAAACAGAAGCAGATTGTAGTGACCAAACTCATTTTGTGCTAGAGAACATTACCCCTCAAGCCTTCAATTCTTCCTCTTGAGCCCTGGTGCCCGATTGTGGCTCTTTGATACTTGTTTTGTTGCCCTCAGGCTCCAGCATTTAAAAGTGGGAGTACTGACTAAAGGAGCTCCTGTTGGCAATGGTGATAGACTCACCCGGGACAGAAGCTTTTGGAGGGGACTGAATGCTGGCCTCTTGCCTACTGACTATGGGCCCTGGTTTGTTAAGGGAAACCTTTGTTTCAGCTCTCCATGCCCTCTTATCTCTAAGTTACCCTGTGTCTATTAGGGGCACAGGGTGACCAAGCAAATGGGACAGTAATATTTATCAACAATATCCCTCAAGAAATCTATGATACATTATTTCCACTGTATCAGAATGATGGAACACTGTATGAACTTTGTAGACTGTTGCCATGCTTAGCATTGCTTAGATGTGGATTCCATGGTCTTCAATATAGGAGCCGGTCCGTCTGCTACTGGGGCCTCCTGCTATTGTGTGAAGGTGTTCTGTGTTTATACTTATGATAATGTGTATTGTACCTTCTGAGCTAGAAGACGGTAAGTTTGACCTGGAAGGTCAGACCTGTGATTCATCCAGGTGGCTAAATAGCGTCATGATTATAGTATATGTTGATTGTTGTAATTATATTTCTGTGTACAAGTTGTATTGTTAGGTTAATCTGATCAGGAGGGGGAAATGTCCTTCTCTAGTGTATAAATGCCTGTATTCTTGTTCAAATAAAGAGTTCTTATTCTGGTTCACTCCAAAACTGGTACTGCCCTGTTCTTGGGGTAACTTAGCCAGATTCACAGGTCTCGTGTTCCAAAGCTTGGGAAACAGCTTCTTTGCGGAGATACCCAGTCAGGGTGTCCGGACTTCGTCACAGCAATGTTCTACAGTAGTCTGGTGTACCCATTCTCTGATGGTCTCATGCCTGCAGCATGCCTTCACTTTGTGACATTGTCCTGTGATATTTCTGCAGCTTCTGAGATCTTTCTGTAGTGTTACATATAGTATACTGCATATAATATGTGGCCCTCTTGTACCTTACAGGTTGACTATCACTGCTCTAAAGTATCATCTAACTTGTAGCAAGAAAAAGCTTTTTATTACTCCCAGTGACGTGACCCCTGTTAAATTTGTGTAATGGCAGTAGCTGGGAAGTCAGTCCCTATTTAAGTCTAACATCAGTGCCTGGCCTCAAAAATGCGCTTCTGGAAGAATGGTCAAACAATCCCATAGAGACACTCCTAAACCTTGTGGACAGCCTTCCCAGAAGAGTTAAAGCTGTTATAGCTGCAAAGGGTGGGCCAACTTCAGATTGAACCCTACGGACTAAGACTGAGATGCTATTAAAGTTCATGTGCGTGTAAAGATAGGTGTCCCAATACTTTTGACAATATAGTGTATATTAGGAAGGGTAGATAGCACGTGCAATCCAAATCCTGCCTTCCAGGTTCAATATGTGGCATAATTCCAAAATCAGAGGGAGGTGGCATTGCAGCATACCTATAGTTTATTCAAATGTCCATCAGAAAAAAGAGTTACAATTTAGGCAAATTTTATATAGGTAAACTATAGGTATGCTGCAAGCCCAACCCCCTCGCCCCCAGTTTGGGAATTTTGATATATAGAGATAGAGATAATTATTATATATAATTATTTACTTTTTTGTCTTTAGCTGTGGTTAGCTTTTAGTGCATCTTTAATTTGAATACAATCTATCTTTACTTTACTTTTATACTTTTCATTTTGCAAAAACATACATTTTAATTATAAAAAAAAAAATCTTGGTGCTGTGCAGTGGCAGGTGGTGCTCCATTTTTGCGGGGGCAGCAAACAAACCACCCAACCCCCCCCCGTTTCGGCGGTCACATGATCAAAGCTTCCACCATCCCCCCCGTCGCTCGGTCGCTCGCCCAACAAACCACCTCCCTCTTCACTCACCCGTCCACCCACCAGCCCCACACCTAGCCCATACAGGTCGCGGGCAGCTTTGGAGGCTTCCCCCTGCATCTCCTCCTCGGCGGCTTCTTCCCTGCTTTTGCTCCCGGCCAGTCAATACGATTGCTTCTCCTCTTGGCCAATCGGGTCACTCCCTGATTGGCTGGGAGGAGAAGCAGGGAGACAATAGCGATATTAATAAAGTGCTTTAAATAAAAAAAAAAAACATGCGTCCGACCCTCTGCATGGAGATTAGGGGCCGGGGGCATGGATTGGGGGGGGGGGAGCGCCCCTAATTGAACGGCGGCCACTGGTGCTGTGCATATTATTACTGAAGATGTAAGATTATTGACTTTTTTGCCTTTGGTAGCCTTTAGGTTTCAGTATATCTTGCAATCAAATCTAGTTATTTTGGTTAAATATTATTGATTGTTTTAAATCTGGTTTTCATTTTTAATTTTTTTTGCCATGATATACTTTTTAATTAGAAAACAAATATTGGTGATGTGCATAATATTACTAAATTCTATTATTAACAATTTTGTGTTTTGTTGTCTTTAGTTTTCAGTACATCTGACATCTGAATCCACCTTTTTTGTTTGCCACGATGACCAACATTTCATTTATTTATTTAATTTGCATTAATTTTTTTTAGTGATATGCATATTTAAATATGTAAAAATGATTGACTTTTTTTGTCTTTAGTTGTCTTTAGTTTTCAGTATATCTTGCAATTGGTTCTAGTTATTTTGGTTAAATATATTGGTTGGTTTAAATCTGGTTTTCATTTTTTTTTTTTGCCATGATATACTTTTTAATTAGAAAAAAAATATTGGTGATGTGCATAATATTACTAAATTCTATTATTAACAATTTTGTGTTTTGTTGTCTTTAGTTTTCAGTACATCTGACATCTGAATCCACCTTTTTTGTTTGCCACGATGACCAACATTTCATTTATTTATTTCATTTGCATTCAATTTTTTTAGTTATATGCATATTTAAAGTTGTAAAAATGATTGACTTTTTTTGTCTTTAGTTGTCTTTAGTTTTCAGTATATCTTGCAATTGGTTCTAGTTATTTTGGTTAAATATATTGGTTAGTTTAAATCTGGATTTCAAATTTTATTTTTTTTTGGTTCTAGTTATTTTGGTTAAATATATTGGTTGGTTTAAATCTGGTTTTCATTTTTTTTTTTTTTGCATGATATACTTTTTAATTAGGAAAAAAATGTTGGTGATGTGCATAATATTACTAATATCTATTATTAACAATTTTGTGTTTTGTTGTCTTTAGTTTTCAGTACATCTGGCATCTGAATCCATTCATGGTGTTACCTTTTTTTGTTTGCCACGATGACCAACATTTCATTTATTTATTTCATTTGCATTCAAATTTTTTAGTGATATACATATTTAAAGTTTTAAAAATGATTGACTTTTTTTGTCTTTAGTTGTCTTTAGTTTTCAATACATCTTGTATTAGAATCCATTCATGTTTTTATCAGAACCTTTAGGTTTTTCTAGCAACATTTCTTACCCCAGCTAAACCTGCTGCTGCTGTTTTTTTGTTTAGACATTTTAGCAATGCTTTCCAACATGCTTAACCCGTTCCCTCCTCGTGTCAGTGGCCTGCCAGTTAAAAGAATGTAATTGCCTCCGGAGCTGTGTTTACGAGAGCTTACCTGTATGTGTGCTCCGCGTCTGACACTCACTCCCCTGCAAGGTAATGCATTCAAATCTATTCATATATTCATAGGATTTTTTAGAAAAAGTCAGGAAAAAAAAAAAAAAACAGAAAACAAAAGCTTCTATTACCATCCAGAACACTAAACCAGAGTAATGATGTACAGTACCACAGGTTGTGTCTCTTTGCATCAAGCGAAAGCTCCAAAAAGGTCCTTACTCAATCAGTTCTAAGGAGGTGAGATATAAGCATTCACAGAGAGTACTTATGTGATGCAGATAAACACTTCATGGGTAATAGACAATATTATAATGTGTGGAATATGGAGATGGACAGCAGCTGCTCCGCAAAAACAAAAGGCCTCATTTTGCCGAAGAAACACTATTATCCAAATTAGATACATATTTATAATTTAGTATATACATTGCATAGAAGTTCATTTGCCCTACATGAATGCATGTCTTTAACCACCTCAATACCGGGCACTTATACCCCCTTCCTGCCCAAGACAATTTTCAGCTTTCAGCGCTGTCGCTGTTTAAATTACAAATTGCGCGGTCATGCTACACTGTACCCAAACAGAATTTTTATCATTTTGTTTTTCATCACCTCTGCGTTTTTTATTTTTTGCTAAACAAATAAAAAAAGACCTAAAATTTTGAAAAAAAAAAAAAGTTTTTCTTTTGTTTCTGTGATGCTGTATACACATGATCGGAAATTCGTCCAGCAAAAGACCGATGAGAGCTTTTGGTCGGAAAATGCGACAGTGTGTATGCTCCATCGGACTTTAGCGGGCCGAAGTCCAGCCAGCAAAAGATTGAGGGCATGTTCTCAATTTTTCGGTCGGAAAAAGTTCCTATCCGAAAATGCGATCGTCTGTAGCAATTCCGACGCGCAAAATTCCTACGCATCTTTGGAAACAATTCGACGCATTGCTCGGAAGCATTGAGCTTCATTTTCTAGGCTCGTCGTAGTGTTGTACGTCACCGCGTTCTTAACGCTCGAAAGTTCAGCAAACTTTTGTGTGATCGTGTGTATGCAAGGCAAGCTTGAGCGGAATCCCATCGGAAAAGCCATCATATCTTTTTCCGATTGTGTGTACGCGGCATTATAAAATTTTGTAAATAAGTAGGTTTTCTCCTTCACTGATGGGCATTGATAAGGCGGCACTGACGAGCACTGATAAGGCGGCACCGACGAGGTGGCACCAATGAGGTGGCACTGATGGGCACTGACAGGCACTGACGATGGGCACTGATAGGTGGCACTGATGGGTACTGG
Organism: Lithobates clamitans; assembly: GCA_037952925.1. Classification (NCBI taxonomy): domain Eukaryota; kingdom Metazoa; phylum Chordata; class Amphibia; order Anura; family Ranidae; genus Lithobates; species Lithobates clamitans. The sequence continues at coordinate 754,312 of JBBGZY010001119.1, forward strand.
TAGGCGGCACTGATATGCAGCACTGATGGGCATTGATAGGCGGCACTGATAGACACTCATGGGTGGCACTGGTGGGCACTGATAGGCAACACTGATGGGCACTGAAAGGCTGCACTGATGGGTACTTATGGGTGGCACTGAAAGGCAGCACTGCTGGGCACTGATGGGCACTGGCACTGGCAGGCATTGGGGATGGGCACTGATTGGCATCTACCTGGGCACTGGTTGGCATTTCCCTGGTGGTCTAGGGTGGCATACCTGGTGGTCCAGTGAGGTGGCCATCCATGGTGGTCCTGGCAGCATCCTGGTGGTCCTGGGTGGGCATCCAAGGGGGGGCTGCGCTGATAAACAATCAGTACAGACCCCTCTGTCAGGAGAGCAGCCCATCGGCTCTCCTCTACTCGCGTTTGTCAGACGTGAGTTAGGAAAAGCCGGTCAACGGCTCTTCCTGTTTACATCGTGATCAGCCGTGATTGGACACAGCTGATCACGTGGTAAAGAGCCTCTATCAGAGGCTCTTTACCGAGATTGGTGTAGCGGTGTGTCAGACTGACACACCGCACCACCGATCGCTGCGATGCATGCCCCTACGGGCGCGCGAGAGTGCTCGTTCTGGGAGGACGTCATTTAACGTCCACCCAGAACGAGAGCCGCCCAGCCCAGCCGTCATTTGGCGGGCGGGAAGCGGTTAAAGAATTTCACGTTTGGGAAGAATGTTTGGGAGGAATTAACCCCAGACAGATAGTTAAAAAGATCAATGGTTTCAGTGAGAACTTATCAGAGAGGCAGAAATTGCTCATTGCTCATGGAACCTCTACCAACCTCTGGAGGAACCCTAGTTGAGCAGCTGGAAATAACCATGGTAGACAATGCTAGTGGCTGCCCTCCTGCATTGTGCACAGAGAAGATTGACTGCTTGGCACGGGAACCATTCAGAGAGTGCTTGGTATTTTCCCAATGAATCAGGGATCCTCATTACTTTCTAAACAAAGGGCCAGGTAATCCATTTGCCAACTGCATAGCACTCTCCTGTGCCGGATCACGTACCTAGTGTGTGATCCGACACCTCCGGGTGGGGGCCTGCACGTGCCCCAGCGTCCTACTTGTGCTGTGATTAGTCATCACTTAAGCCGACCAGCGGGTGCCGGCCAATGGATAGCTGCTGGCACCCACTGATCAGCGAGGAGAAAGGAAAAGCTCTGTCCTATCAGCGGGGATAAAATCCAGCACATTCCTTAGTAAAAGCACCATATAGTAAACATAAAAACACAGGCTAGACACACATTTAAACCTTTTGATTGCCCTAGCTGTTTAACCCCTTCTCAGCCAGTGTCATTAATACAGTGACAGTGCTTATTTTTAGCACTGATTCCTGCATTAGTGTCACTGGTTCCCACAAAGTGTCAAAAGTGTCAGTTAGTGTCAGATTGCTCTCCGCAATATCGCAGTCCCTCTATAAGTCACTGATCGCCGCCATTACTAGTAAAAAATAAATAAATACATAAAAATTCCAGTATACATACCACAGTTTGTAGACGCTATAACTTTTGTGCAAACCAATCAATATACGCTTCTTGCGAAGTTTTTTTACCAAAAAAATATTGGCCTAAAGAAATGAGATTTTTAAATTTTTGGGGGGATATGTTATATAGCAGAAAGTAAAATAATATTTTTTTTTGTTTTTTTAATTGTTGGCCATCTTTTGTTTATAGCGCAAAAAATAAAAAGCCCAGTGATGATCAAATACCTCCAAAAGAAAAAATGACATAAAATTGTGTACAGCGTGGCATGACAACGCAATTGTCAGTTAAAGTAATGTAGTGCCAAAAAGCAAAAAATAGCCTGGTCATGAAGGGAGGTAAATTTTTTGGTGGTAAAGTCCTTCAGACTTCAGGAGGGCCAGACTATAACCAGTAGGAGTAGAAAATGCCTTGGGCTTGGTGGCCAGTGACAGTAAAAAAATTACATTGCACCTGGAATCAGTAGGTGAAGGAATAGTGCCCCATCATCGGTGTCAGTGGAAGGAATAATGCTTCGTTGTCAGTGTCAGTGAGAAGGATAGTTGTAGTTCCCCATTGTTTGTGTCAATGGGAGGAATAGTGTTCCATTGTTTATATCAGTGAGAGGATTTATGACCCATTGTTGGTGTAGGTGAAAAGAATAGTGTCCTGTTGGAGTCAGTAGAAGAAATAGTGCCCAAACGTTGGTGTCAGTGGAAGGAATATTGCCTGATTGTTGGTGTCAGTGGACGGAATAGTGCCCAATCGTTGGTATCAATGGAAGGAATAGTGCCTCATTGTTGGTGTCAATGGAAGGAAGGAATAATATCAGTAGGAGGAATAATGCCTTGTATCAATTGCTGGTGTCAATGGAAGGTAGGAATAATATCAGTAGGAGGAAAAAGGCCTTGTATTAATTGTTGGTGTCAATGGAAGGAAGGAATAATATCAGTAGGAGGAATAATGTCTTGTATCAATTGTTGGTGTCAATGGAAGGAAGAAATGATGTCAGTAGGAGGAATAGTGCCTTGTATCAAAGAAAGGAAAGTGCCCCAAAGGCAAGAAAAAGGTAAGGAAAGGACCTCATCCGTCTCGCTGGCCACAGTTTGGAGACCACTGCTGTAGATCACTTTATAAATGTATGTATACCGTACCTAAACCTTGCTTTGCATACTTTTTTATGGATCTAGAATTCCAGTAATTGCAGCAAGGCATACTGTAGTGTGTCGGACCACTGGAGACCCGGGACACTCTGTGTAATAGGAGCAGTCTGACTTCCCAAGGTGATGCTAGCACATGGTATTTTAACCCGTAGGCAGCACTTATGAATTAGAAAAAAAAGCTCAATGTGAATGCATTACAGTAATAAACATGGAGACTTCAAATGGGCTTTAATGTAGCTGAAAAGCCAAGAGAAGGATCGTTGCTTTTAGCCTAGCCAGTTGGAATTTAGATTTCATTTTTTTATTTGCAATGGAAAAGTACAAATCATGAAATCTAGTTGCTATGGCCAACAGCTTCTCTTTCTTTTTCCTTTTTTTTCATGCTTGTATTAAAATATAGGTGATCCCAGGCTAATGATACAATAAGCGAGCCTGCCTTTGTAAATCCAATGGTTAAATTGTGTTCCAGGAGAAGTGTGAATCACTGTTCTCGAGAATTGTGTACATTTTCTGTTGTGGTTATTATTACCTGAAACATTTATGAGAATGGTTTAAAGCTTTCTCTTTGATATTGTTTGTTCTTTGTTTGACTGATGAATTCTTAGAATTATCAGTCAGAAATAAAGGCTTAGCCAGGACAAAGCAACAGGCCCCTCTCCCCTTGCTTGAACTTCTCTTCTCTCCCATCTTGAGTATAAAGAAATACCCAAAACTTTGAGATATATGATGAGCATATGACTGGGCATATGTCTTTGTAACCAGAAGTACAATGTAGCAATTCAAGAGATTAGTAGAACAGTGTTTCTTAGACAGGGTGCCGTGCCTGGGGTGCCACTTGCATTCTCCTTGGGTGGCATGAGCTTGAGACCTGGTTTGCCCTGGATCAGAGATGGATGAGATGACTCGGTGGTGATGGGGGTCTCTAATGTTATGGGGAGACTATGATCTGATGGGAAGACTCTGTCATGGGCTTAAGGTTATGTGATGGAGGGCTCTCAAGGAAAGGGTAAACTCTGATGTGATGGGGGAATTCTGTGGTGTTGTGGGCCATCTAATGTGAAGGGTTGAATTTGATGTAAAGGAGGGACTCTGATGTGGAGGGGGTATCTCTGGCGTGAAGGGGGGTCTATGATGCCATGGGGTCTCTGTCATGGGGTTACTCTGATGTGATGGGTGCTCCCATGTAAAATGGAGACTCTGATGTGTTGGAGGGAACTTCATGTGATGGTGGGACTATGATGTGATGGAGGGGCAATGTGGTGATAGGGGGGAACCTGATTTATAGGAGGGACTCTGTTGTGATTGAGGGGACTTCAATGTGATGGGGTACAATGTGGTGATGGGTGGCCTCTGTAGTGATGAGGTTGTTTAATGTATAGGGGAGATTTTGATGTGATGGGGAGACTCTGTAGTGGTGAGGGCCTTTAATGTATAGGGAAGACTTTGATATAATGCAGGGACTCTGTGGTGATGGGGGTCTCTGATGTAAAGGGAGGACTTTGATGTGACGGAGAGACTCTAAAGTAAAGGGGGTAGCTTTGGCCTGAAGGGGGCCTCTGATGTGATGGTGAGACTCAGATGTGATGGGGAGGCTCTATCATGGGGTTACTATGATGTGATGGGAGGGGGCTCTCATGTATATTTGAGACTCTGATGTGATAGTGGATCTTTGACGTGATGAAGGGCAATGTGGTGAGGGGAAGGCCTCTAAAGTGTAGGGGGGACTGTAGTGATGGGGGCACCTTTATGGGGTGAGGTACAATGTGGTTATGTGGGCATCTGATGTATAGGGGAAACTTTGATGTGATGGGTGACTCTGTAGTGATGGTGGGATTTAGAAGTGGTGGGGTACAATGTAGTAATGGGGGGCCTCTAAAGTATAGGGATGACTTTGATGTGATGGGAAGACTGTGTAGTGATAGTGGGATTTAGTTGTGGTGGGGTACAATGTATTAATGGGGGGGCCTCTGATGTATAGGGGAAACTTTGATGTGATGGGTGACTCTGTAGTGATGATGGGATTGACGTGAAGAGGGTAGCTTTGATCTGAATGGGGCCTCTGATGTGATGGTAACACTCAGATGTGATGGGGAGGCTCTCTCATGAGGTTACTATGATGTGATGGGAGGGGGCTCTCATGTATATTTGAGACTCTGATGTGATAGTGGATCTTTGACGTGATGAAGGGCAACAATGTGGTGATGGGGGCCTCTGATGTATAGGGGGATTTTGATGTGATGGTGATCCTCTGTAGTGATGGTGGGATTTATATGTGGTGGGGTACAATGTAGTGACGGGGGGAGGGGCAGGCTCTGATGTATAGGGGTGACTGTGATGTGATGGGAAGACTCTGTAGTGATGGTGGGATTTAGATGTGGTGGGGTACAATGTAGTGATGGGGGGGCGCTGATGTATAGGGGGGACTTTAATGTGATGGGGGGCTCTCTAGCATTGCGGGGTCTTTGTTTTGGTGGGGTACAATGTGGTGATGGGGGTCCCTTTGATATATAGGGGGAACTTTGATGTGTTTGGGAGACTCTATAGCGATGGTGGGATTTTGATGTGGTAGGGCACAATGTGGTGATGGGGGGCCTCTGATGTTTAGGCAGAATTTGATGTGATGTAGGGACTCTGTAGGGGCCTTTAATATATAGGGGAGGCTTTGATATGATGGGGGACTTTGATTTTAAGGAGGGACTTCTGACGTGAAGGGGGACCTCTGTTGTGAAGGGGGACCTCTGACGTGAAGAGGGACCTCTGATGTGAAGGGGGACCTCTGATGTGAAGGGGGCCTCTGATGTGATGGGGGACCCCTGACGTGAATTTAATTTCATCAAGCTAGTTGTGTGCACCACTTTGCCGTTGATAAATAACATTTACTTTTTTTTTATACATTTTATACTGGGATGCCTCAATATTTTGCATACTTTTAGAGGGAGCTGCAACAAAAAAAAATCATGTGCTATAGAGAATTAACAAATGAATATAGCATTGGAATTGGAATTGTTACATTTTATTTCTTACTTTCAAAGTATTTTATTTTCAAAATGCAGAAATAACAACAAAGTGCATTGTATTTTAAACAAGGCCTGGGGGTAAGCCCCAATTGAAGTCTCATTTTAACCATACAGCCAACGTACTTATTAACTAACATTCTCTGAACCAGAAGTTGTCGTGGTGGGCTGCCCTTAAGACAGACTAGGTTGGACGTTACAATGTATTTCTTGTTACAAAGACATATGTATTTCCTGTACTCCTCAGCTCCATCACGTGGCCACTATGTGGTATTTAATACCACATAAAAAAATAACATTCTAATAACGATAATAATAACAAAATAATAAAAGAATAATAATAATAACTTTAATAATAACAATAATAATAATACAATTATAATAATAAAAAAAAACATAATAATAATAATAATAATACAATTATAATAATAAAAAACATAATAATAATAATAATAATAATAATAATAATAATAATAATAATAATAATAATAATAAAAGAACATTCATTCAAAAGAGAAAACAACCTAAAGAATGTTCATTTTTCCTGATTTGCACAGAACAAGTGCACAGGCAGATTTGCTTGACGAATGGCAATCAATGGAACCCAAAGTAAAAAAAAAAACAAAAAAAAAAAACAATGGGCATTTCACTGCATGTTAAAAAAAAGCTAACTATGTAACATATCAATGGTTTGTGGAGGGGCACAATATAAACATCTAGGTGCAATAAGGGGGATGTATAACAGAAATCCACTCCTGATCATTGTAGCAGTTTTATGTTTGCCTGGGGCTCTTTAGCAGCTTTCTACAAGAGTCAGGTGCAATGGAAACTATTCCCAGAATCCTCTGTGCTTGCTGCATATTCCATAATTCACCTCGGCTCACTACTCATGCAGATAAATGTACCCTAGAGGAACGTCTCTTTCACCCATTGAGCCACTGGCACTTGAAACTGCATCCTGGCTGCGTACAAAATGATTCACACTTTCAGCATCTATGGCTGAGGTAGGATCAGTTCCGCATCGGCCTTTAGAGACATAAGTAAAGCTATCTGTACATGTGATTTATATCTGGCTGAACGGAGATACCACTAGTAATCTTCAAGACGAAGGAAAGCAGACATTCATTTCACACTCTCCAGGTAGAGAGGCGAAGAGTTTAACCTCTTCATCAAGGCAACGGTTGACTTTTGCCGCGACTGTTAAAGCCTAACTTTTTATTTGCTTTGGGTTGATTGGGGATGGGGTCGAACCCATGTAGGGTTTTTATTGCTAGAACTGTTGATCTGGAAGTAAGAACACACAGCAGGAACTTCCCTACTCTATCCAAAACTATAAAAAATGGTTTTGACTGGTGTTGAGCTTCCATTCTTTTCATGCATGCATCAGAACTTGAGCTAAGATCAAAGCCATTGACTTCCAAATTTAAAACCTAAGTATGGGTTCGTTCCCTTCACCCCGTGCTTCACTCTCCTCCCAATACATGACGTCATGCACTCACAGAATGTCCTCAGTCTTCTAGTAGAGCTGCACGATTCTGGAAAAAATGAGAATCACAATTTTTTCGCTTAGAATAAAGATCACGATTCTTGGCATAACATCATATTTTATAAAAAAATTGGGCTAACTTTGTTCTTTTTTTTTAATTCATTGAAGTGCATTGTTCCCAAAAAATTGCATTTGAAAGATCGCTGCGCAAATACAGTTTGACATAAAATATTGCAACGACTGCCATTTTTTTTCTCTAGGGCAGTGATGGCAATCCTTGGCACCCCAGATGTTTTAGAACTACATTTCCCATGATGCTCAAGTACACTGCCGAGTGCATGAGCATCATGGGAAATGTAGTTCCAAAACATCTGGGGTGCCAAGGTTCGCCATCACTGCTCTAGGGTCTCTGCTAAAAAAAATATATGTAATGTTTGATGGTTCTCGTTTGCAGACCAAAGTGCATTCCTTTGATCTAAAAGAACCAAATGATGCACTGGGGTTTATTTACTAAAGGCAAATCCACTTTGCACTACAAGTGCACTTGGAGGTGCAGTCGCTGTAGATCTAATGCCGCGTACACACAAGCGGAATGTCCGACAGAAAGAGTCAGACGGAAGCTTTTCATCGTCTATTCCGATCGTGTGTATGCCTCGTGTGTATGCCTCATTTTTTAGAAAATTCTGACGGACCTAGAATTGTTCTAAATATTTCCGACTGAACCAATTCCTATCAGGAAAAGCGCTTGTCTGTATGCTGTTCCGACTGACCAAAAACGACACATGCTCTGAAGCAAGTACGAGACGGAAGCTATTGGCTACTGGCTATTGAACGTCCTTCTTCGAGTCCCGTCATAAGTGTTGTACGTCACCGCGTTCTGGACGGTCGGACTTTGGTGTGATCGTGTGTAGGCAAGACCGCTTGAGCGGAGTTCCGTCGGAGTTCCGTCGGAGAAACCTTCGGAGTTTTTTCCAACGGCAAAACCGGTCGTGTGTACAGGGCATAAGGGGAAGATCTGAAATGAGGGGAAGCTCTGCTGATTTTATCATCCAATCATGTACAAGCAAAAATGCTGTTTTTTATTTTGCTTGCATTTGCGGGGGGTTGAATCGAGATTGCAATTTTTTTTTAAACGATTAATCGTGCAGCTCTATCATCTAGGATGAATGACACTGGCATTCATTTCATCCATAGAAAGGAGAGCATCTAGTGGCAGGAAGAGATTACTACATAAAAGACCCAAGAGAGGAGGTGAGTATTGCAGCCAGAGCTGATTTTTTATGTTTTCATGCAACACTGTATGCAAATGAAATTTATAAACATTTTTTCTGTGTGCAGCTGGCGTCCAAGCCCCCCTAATACTTACCTGAGCCCCATCTCAATCCAGCGAGCAGGTAAGTATAACATGTTTGTTATTTTCTTTTTTTTCTAAAACAAGGCTTTAATATTTCTTTAAAGTGTTGCTTAACCCAGGAGCCGGCATTCACTAGATCTGGTCTCCCACAGTACACAGAACATGGAAATGCAATTATTTTAGTACATTTAAACTGCAAAATACCTTTTCTTATCAACAGTATATAGCAGTCTTGTGACTTCTTTCAGTGTCAATTAGAAGCTGACCTCAATGCACTGTTTCATTGGGCAACTTTGTGGCAGCTGAGGTTTAACCACATGCTGACCAGCGCACGACGATATACGTCGGCACAATGGCACGGCTGGGCAAATGGGCGTACAGTTACGTCCCCTTTAAATCGTGGCATTGTGGGCATTTTTGGTCCCAAAAATGTGTCAAAAGTGTCCAATCTGTTTGTCGCATTGTCGCAGTACCACTAACAATCGCAGATCACCGCCATTACTAGTAAAAAAACTAAAATAATAAAATTGCCATAAAAATGACATAAATCTTTCCCATAGTTTGTAGACACTATAACTTTTGCGCAAACCAATCACTATACGCTTATTGCGATTTTTTTTACCAAAAATATGTAGAAAAATATATATTGGCCTAAACTGATGAAGAAATTTGTTTTGTTTTTTTTGTTTTTTTATTTGGGGGATATTTATTATAGCAAAAAAAAAATTTTTTTTTCAAAATTGTCGCTCTTTTTTTGTCTATAGTGTAAAAAATAAAAACCGCAGATCAAATATGACCAAAAGAAAGCTCTATTTAGTTAAAGTACTGCATTAATAGCATGCAAAGTGTGAATGAGCCCTGAGAAGTCTACACATTCCCTTTGAATCTGTATACAGAACGTGGACCATATTGCAGTTTGTTGAAGCTGTCACCGATGTCTGCAATCTCCAACACATCTTCCTTATCAGATGTTTTTTTTTCTCCCCCCCTTTTCTCTGTTTGGCGCCTGGATGGATTAAGACTGAGCTTGCTCCATCTCAGCAGGACCCCTCTTACCCAACTGTTCAATTCACTTACTCTGTACCTGTGCGCTGTGCCTCGCGCAAGCTTCTGCCAAGAATGGCTTTGATTGTCATAAGCAGAGACACCTCACCGAGAGCCGGGGAATGGAACAGACAGTAGGGAATCAAGCTTCCATTTAGAGAGGAACATCTTCACACTGCTACAATCCAAGTGGCAGTCACAAAAGAGCCGCTGATAATTGGCAGACACTTTTTCTGGTTTCCAGAGGAAATTAAAAGATTCTTTCAGTGTGTGAGCTGGACCCGGTGTTCTGGGGGTGCCCCCGGCCTCTCTTGTAATCTTTGTGCATAATGGATCCTTTTTCTTCCTCTTTTTATTGTGTGTGTGCTCTTGGAGATACACGCCAGTCAAGAATAATAAAAAAGGCACATGTGCGGCACTTCAAGATGATGGATGTGTGATCCGTGAGCTCGGGACCCGCTCGGCTCTCCGCAACCCCTTTACAGCTACATCGGCTTCCATCCGCCACGGGGGTAAGACACATAGACCCCTAAAGCCTCCTAGTACACCATGGTAAAGATCGGGGACCAACGCCTTTACTACTGGACCCCGCTAGCGCATCGGCCTCTAGTCACGATGGACCGCTACCTGGCTAGGCCTCAATCCCCGTGTCAATTATACAAAGAGACTCGGAGGAGTATGTTAGCACCCTGATGGCGGACGACAACTCCCAGCAAGCCCTTCCTCTACATCTCCCCTCACCCTCCCAGTCAATTTTAACCCCTGAACTGCTCGATATCAAACTACAGGCCCTAACACACAAGCTTACAAAGGGAATAGCCCAGTAGGTGGGGAAGATTTTCAGGGGACTCAGAGGGGAAATTGACCAGCTTGGTGAGCGCACGGCAACTTTGGAAACCTAGTTTGATGAGACATGACAATAGGTTCAGGCCCTGGAAGAGGAAAATGCTTCCCTTAAAAATTCAATGTCCCTGCTACATCTTCAGCAAGAAGACCTGGAAAACAGGGAGAGGCACCAAAATTTCAGGTTCCGCGGGGTCTCAGAGAACGTGGCTGACAACAACATCAGACCATACTTATTAGGCCTGTTCAACCATCTTGCCTGTTAACGCCACCACCGTAGTAGCACAGCGGGTCCCCGTGCTTCTCCCAGTTGGAGGCCGCCCTGCTCCCCCACTTGTCCCCTAGCTGTGGCCGAGGATTCCCGAGTCGCAGATGCCACTCGGGCCTACACATGTTGTTAGGACTTTTTTTTCTAGGCCAACCCAAAGGCGGCTATAACCCCTATAATCCCAGACAGTTTGCCCCACTCCTGGGCTCAAGCAGGTCTCTTCCAGCTCCACCAATTCGCCTATCCAATTACCCATAAGCTCCGGACCTTTGCAGACCTCCAGTCTAAGCACCAGATACCTAACTATCTGTTCTACTCATATCTCCAGGTGAGACATTGCCTATCCACTATCTCTTTGATCCATACTCTACCTAAACCAACGGCCTTTGAGCTCCTTTGTTCCTAAGGCCCCCATCAAAGGCGACTGGTATGTACCATATACCAATTACTGCAGGAGTCCTCCCCTCTCTGAGTGCTTACACACTTACATGCAAAAATGGGCCCATATCACTCAAACTCCAGTCTTCCTTTCTCAATAATTTGAGAAATAATTTCAATCCCTCCCTCACTCCTCTTTGTTGGAGGTGTGGTAAATCCAGAGGCACCCACTACCACATCTTCTGGCAATGTGAATTGATTGTGCCCTTCTGGTCCATGGTGATGTCCCTGCTTCAGAGTATATTTGAACACTCCCTTCTGCTGGATCTGGTATACCTCCTTCTAGGTCTCCCCTTCTCTGAACTAGGGAAAGCTTCAAACAAATTAGCCTCCTATATTTTGCTGGCCGCCAAGCGAGTTATCCCAATCTGTTGGTTGTTCCCCTCCCCCCATCTCAGGATCAGTTTCTACAGGTCATCACCGAAATATGCAGAATGGAACACGTGACAGTCCAGGTAGATGATGCAGTGGACAGGTTTAATAAAGTTTGGGATCTGTGGGATAATCTGAGTTCGGTATCACACCCCTAAACCCAACCTGATACCCACATACCTATCAAACATCTCAGTCCCTCATCTTTAGTCCTCAACTTGGGTTATAGCCCTCTGATCTCACTCTCTTGTATTCCCTTTGATAGAGGTACATATATTGTACTAGAACTGTTGGTTATTATCAGATCTAAAATGTATTCTTTTGAATTTCATTATATGTGCTTCTCTCTGCATTTATCAATTTCTGTACTTACCATGTTTTATATTCAATAAAAACCACAAGTAAAAAAAAAATAGAATAAAAAATATTCCTTTTAATATCAATCGATTTAATTTTCCTTATAATCACAATAATTATAAGACCTTCTTACTTCCTATTTTTTTGTTATATTATTATTATACAGGATTTATATAGCGCCAACAGTTTGCTCAGCACTTTGCAAAATTAAGGCAGACATTACAGTTACAATACAATTCAATACAGGAGGAATCAGAGGGCCCTGCTCATTAGCGGTTACAATCTATGTTTTATACATATGATCAACATGTATGAATACATAAGGGGTCCATATAGTATAGTCCATATAGTTAACTTGGTGTTGAGTTATTCACTTTAAGGTCATCACAGAGAACAAGTTCCGACACAAAAGTCACACGACTTTTGTTCCGACTTTACTCTGTGACTTCAGGTCTGACTTCCATGCAATGTGAACGAACGGGATCCAATTTTGATCTAACTTTGGGATGAATGTGACTTGTCCTTTGACCGATCAAAACAATTCCCTTGCTTCTAGTATGGATGAAACCTCACACCAAATTTATTAAAAAAGAAAAAACGGCACGTTGGGTTCCCCCACCAGATCCATACCAGTCACTTTGAGTCTGGTATGGGTCTTGAGGGGAAACCCCATGCCATAATAAAAAATCCACTACAAACATGTATAGCTGTTTGTCAAGATAAGGAACTAGGGTCAACCCGTTTCGCCGAAAAAGGACCGCTTCTTCAGGACCTCTTAAATGTACATGATCACACATGTGGATTATTTTTTGGAGATTTCAATTTATATGCTTTTTATGCATCTTGTAACTAGACCACACAGTATACAGAGCTGTACTGGTGGAATATCCAGTGAGGTATAGTCTCGCGGCACCATGGGAGATAGATCATTCCCAGAGTAGAGCTCTTTATACAGAAAGACCCCACAGTTTCCACATGGTGTGGTAGTATGAGGAGCAAGTCTCATTCTCTATAAAGAGCTCTATTCTGGGGAGGATCTTTCTCCCATGTGCCAGTGAGACTATACCTCATTGGATATTCCACCAGTACATCTCTGTATACTGTGTGGTCTAGTTACAAGATGCATGAAAAGTATATCAATTAAAAACTTCTGAAAAAAAAGCCACTTGTGTTCATGTACATATAAGAGGTCCTGAAGAAGTGGTAATTTCCACGAAATGCGTTGACCCTAGTTCCTCATCTTGACAAGCATCTATACATGTTTGCAGTGGATAATGTTTTGCTGGTATCAGTATGCAAGCCATCACAATTTGACACGTGTTTTTAATATTTTATTGTTAAAATAAAGATTTTGTACATATTTTTTCCTACATAAGTGTACTTGTGTGATCACTGGAGGGGCATTTAAAATCCTGCTACCTACCTTTTGTTGCAATAGATATCTTGGACTGATCTCCCAAATAGGGGCATAGACAGCAATTAAGGCCACAGAAAGGTCCTGCCCCTTCCAGTGGCGGCCCATCCATAAGGGATGCAGGGGCCCTGCCCCCCCCCCCCCAATTCATATGCCTGGCCCCTAATCTACATGCAGGGCGCCGGACGCATGGATTTCAATGGCTTTTTTTTTGAAGCAAATGATTAGAGCCTGAGGCTCTAATTGGCTTCAAAAAAGGGTGGCCTCGGGGTGTAGAGCACTGTGCCCTGGTCCCACCCAGTTGTGTGACAATAGCAAATTAATATCCGCTATTGTCTTCCTGTTTCTCCACCTGGGCCAATCAGGAAGCGGGTCTCAAGACCTGATTGGCCTAGAGCAGAGGTGACCGTATTGTCTACAAAGGAGGAGGAGACTCAGGGGGAAGCTGAAGCTGCGCACAACTTAGAAGGGGTAAGTGCTGGGCTATTGGGTGGGCAGGTGAGCGATGGGGGGTGGGGTTTGGTTTACAGAGTGATGGGGGGTGGTTTGACTGACAGACCGACTGAACAGGGGGGAGAGGTGGGGTGTGTGTCGGATGGTTTGTTTGCCAATCCCCCAAAAAAATCAACTGATCTCTCAAAATAGGGACACAGACAGCAATAAAGGTCAGAATAAAGTCCTGTCCCTTCCCTACTCTATCCAAAACTAAAAAGAAATACGTTTTGACTTTTTAAAAAAAAAATGTATAGTGAATATCCTAAACAGCCAAAACGGAAGTCGGAATCGTCACTTTGCATGAAAAAAAAAGAAAAGAAAACCATTCCCACATTTTGTATAAATAGGCCCCTATGACTTTTTGGAGTCATCGTTGGACCTCCTGTCTCTAAGTCATGCTTCTCCAGCTTTTGAGCTCTGCTATATCTTCCATACTGCAGAGGTGCACATTACACGGGCTGGTGCCAGAAAACCAGGCAAGACAGAAGGCCTACAAAAGAAAGAGCGATAACTTTCATTTCACTGTAATAATTGGATGATATGACGGAATCACAAATGATCCAAGTTCAAGAACACAGGCAGATTGATAGGAAATTCTGGCTCTGCTCGTACAAGAGGAAACGCATTAAAGATTTAACAAACTAAATCTGTTTATGCATGTAAATGGTTCAGCCTGCTTTTCCGGACGTTACAATGCTTTTGAATATATATATAAAAAAAAAAAAGAAGAACCAGAGTATAAAGCATATAAAAAACTATAAAGAATGGTTCAACATGAAAGGATACACCTTAGTTTGAAATGAAAAGGCAGTTGTTTGGAAGCACCTACTATGCCTATTATCCGTTTAATCTGCAAACAAAAATGTATTTTATTGTATTTACAATGCGGCATACTGAGATCAACATAAATAGCATGCAAATCCTGCCGCATTTCCAGCCACGATTTAAATATAGCATAGAGTTATTTATATAACAATGTATTCTTTTTTTTACTTTATATATTTGTTCTCTGTTTTTCATTGATTGAGCCCCAGATCACATTGTGAATCGCACAAAGAACTGTGGTGCGCGTTCCTGTTGCATTCACATTTGATTCGGCGCAGTGCGATTTGAGCCCATTCATTTTAAAATTCCCCAAATCGCACGGCATCCTGCCAAAAGTAGTACATGGACCGCTTTTGGAGATGCACCGCAACCGGATCACATGATACATTTATACCATACAATCCAGTGCAGCCTAGGTGTGCGCAGACTATTGCATTAGGCATAGCTCCCAACGGTCCCTGATTTCGAGGGACTGTCCCTGATTTCGAGGGACTGTCCCTGATTTCGAGGGACTGTCCCTGATTTGGAACAATGTCCCTCTGTCCCTCATTCCTCCTCATGTGTTCCTCATTTTGGTCTGATCCATATAGTTGTATATAAAATGCACTTTTTTATCTTTCAAAAAGTGTTTCCCAGGGCTATACCTTTCACACAATTTCTACATTGCTACCTGTACATAAAGGCTAAATATAAAGGAATAGTAGTGGTAAAAAAAAGAAATGTGTGGGTTCAACCAATCATTTTTTTAATACAATTCTTCTTTGGGGGGGGGGGGGGGTGTCCTATGCCTAGAGAATGGTGTCAGTAGGGCAGAGATTGGTGTCAGTAGGGCAGTGGGCGGTATCAGTAGGGCAGAGATTGGTGTCAGCAGGGCAGTGGGCGGTGTCAGTAGGGCAGTGGGCGGTGTCAGTAGGGCAGTGGGCGGTGTCAGTAGGGCAGTGGGCGGTGTCAGTAGGGCAGTGGGTGGTGTCAGTAGGGCAGAGATTGGTGTCAGTAGGGCAGTGGGCGGTATCAGTAGGGCAGTGGGCGGTGTCAGTAGGGCAGTGGGTGGTGTCAGTAGGGCAGAGATTGGTGTCAGTAGGGCAGTGGGCGGTATCAGTAGGGCAGAGATTGGTGTCAGTAGGGCAGTGGGCGGTGTCAGTAGGGCAGTGGGTGGTGTCAGTAGGGCAGAGATTGGTGTCAGTAGGGCAGTGGGCGGTGTCAGTAGGGCAGTGGCGGTGTCAGTAGGGCAGAGATTGGTGTCAGTAGGGCAGTGGGTGGTATCAGTAGGGCAGAGATTGGTGTCAGTAGGGCAGTGGGCGGTGTCAGTAGGGCAGAGATTGGTGTCAGTAGGGCAGAGATTGGTGTCAGTAGGGCAGTCGACGGTGTCAGTAGGGCAGAGATTGGTGTTAGTAGGGCAGTGGGCGGTGTCAGTAGGGCAGTGGGTGGTGTCAGTAGGGCAGTGGGTGGTGTCAGTAGGGCAGAGATTGGTGTCAGTAGGGCAGTGGGCGGTATCAGTAGGGCAGAGATTGGTGTCAGTAGGGCAGTGGGCGGTGTCAGTAGGGCAGTGGGTGGTGTCAGTAGGGCAGAGATTGGTGTCAGTAGGGCAGTGGGCGGTGTCAGTAGGGCAGAGATTGGTGTCAGTAGGGCAGTGGGTGGTATCAGTAGGGCAGAGATTGGTGTCAGTAGGGCAGTGGGCGGTGTCAGTAGGGCAGTGGGTGGTGTCAGTAGGGCAGAGATTGGTGTCAGTAGGGCAGTGGGCGGTATCAGTAGGGCAGAGATTGGTGTCAGTAGGGCAGTGGGCGGTGTCAGTAGGGCAGTGGGTGGTGTCAGTAGGGCAGAGATTGGTGTCAGTAGGGCAGTGGGCGGTGTCAGTAGGGCAGTGGCGGTGTCAGTAGGGCAGAGATTGGTGTCAGTAGGGCAGTGGGTGGTATCAGTAGGGCAGAGATTGGTGTCAGTAGGGCAGTGGGCGGTGTCAGTAGGGCAGAGATTGGTGTCAGTAGGGCAGAGATTGGTGTCAGTAGGGCAGTGGGCGGTGTCAGTAGGGCAGAGATTGGTGTCAGTAGGGCAGAGATTGGTGTCAGTAGGGCAGTGGACGGTGTCAGTAGGGCAGAGATTGGTGTTAGTAGGGCAGTGGACAGCGTCGGTAGGGCAGTGGATGTGTCAGTAGGGCAGAGATTGGTGTCAGTAGGGCAGTGGGTGGTATCAGTAGGGCAGAGATTGGTGTCAGTAGGGCAGTGGGCGGTGTCAGTAGGGCAGAGATTGGTGTCAGTAGGGCAGAGATTGGTGTCAGTAGGGCAGTGGACGGTGTCAGTAGGGCAGAGATTGGTGTCAGTAGGGCAGTGGACGGCGTCAGTAGGGCAGAGATTGGTGTTAGTAGGGCAGTGGACAGCGTCGGTAGGGCAATGGATGTGTCAGTAGGGCAGAGATTGGTGTCAGAAGGGCAGTGGACAGCGTCAGTAGGGCAGAGATTGGTGTTAGTAGGGCAGTGGACAGCGTCGGTAGGGCAGTGGATGTGTCAGTAGGGCAGTGGATGTGTCAGTAGGGCAGAGATAGGTGTCAGTAGGGCAGTGGACAGCGTCAATAGGGCAGAGATAGGTGTCAGTAGGGCAGTGGACTGTGTGGATGCTGCATCTGTCCCCCGGCGCCTCTAACATTGAGAATCGAGCAATTGAACATCACTCAGTTTTCACAGCTCTGAGAGCAGAGAGCTGTAGACTGTCAGTCACAGCCAAGTGCTCTTCTCCCTCCTCGCTCATTGGAGCGCCGGGCTGTGGAGGGGGCGGAGAGGCTGCTGAGAGACTGAGACGGATGTCAGTCCAGGCACCTGGCGGATCCAGACTTTATTGTCAGGATGACGCGGTGCCTGGACTGACATAGGTGATGTCAGCAGAGAGCGGACTTAAGTCTTTGATCGCCCCTTATGTTAACCCCTTCCCAGCCAGTGACTTTAGTACAGTGGCAGTGCATATTTTTAGCACTGATTACTGTATTTGTGTCATTGGTCTCCAAAAATGTGTCAATAGTGTCAGTTAGGTGTCCGATTTGTCCGCCGCAATGTCACAGTCCCGCTAAAAATCGCTGATCGCCGCCATTACTAGTAAAAAAAATAATAAATGTATTAATATATCCCACAGTTTGTAGACGTTATAACTTTTTCTCAAATCAAACATTATAGGCTTATTGGGATTTTTTTTACCAAGATACTCCATTATGCTATATCCTTTACCCCTGACCTCCATTTCTCTAAATTGACTTTGAGCGGTTAGTTCTTGCTGGCCCGTAACAAAAAGGTTTAATCTTGAGTATCTGTAATATATTGAATAAGTATTCTATAAATACTCAGGGAAAACATTGGTAAATGCTTATATGGGAACAAGCTATAGGGGAAGAACTACCTATAGACAAATGGCAGATTATATGGTTCCAAGCGGCTAAAAGCTCAATCTGTACCCTTTATAAAGAGAATTTGTATATATTTTTTGGTACATGACCCCCACCTGCCTGCAGGCCATGTACCCTTCAGCTTCAGATTGTTGCTGGTGTTGCTGTAGGGACCATGGCACTTTGCTTCATATCTGCTGGCAATGCCCACTTTTGCAACCATATTGGTGGTCGGTCCACAATCTCCTTCACCGACTGAAGTAGACTTTCTCTTCTGTCCCAAAATTTTCTTACTAGGGCTACTCCCCCCAGCTTACCCAGGCTGGCTAAGGAGTTGGAGCGTCATATCCTGACAGCCGCGAGATGTCTCAAAGCTCTTCAGTGGAAGCAGCAAACACTGCAGATCTCCATTAAGCTGTATGCTAGGATAAAGAATGTGGAGAATTTCATATAGGTACAGTGCTGCATGACCGCGCAAATGTTATTCAAAGAGAGACAGCGCTGAAAGCTAAAAATTGGCCTGGGCAGGAAGTGGATGAAAGTGCCCGTTACTTAAGTGCTTAAAAAACAAATGTAATTTGTTTGTATTTTTACCTAACTATTGCCAAACTGGCAACTCAACCTTTACCGAACGTCAAAGGAAGTCGTATACATACACTATATGGTCAAAAATATTGGGACACCTGCCTTTACACGCACATGAACTTTATTGGCATCCCAATCTTAGTCCGTAGGGTTCAATATTGATTTTGGCCACCATTTGCAGCTATAACAGCTTCAAGTCTGTGTGTATGGGAATGTTTGACCATTCTTCCAAAATTTGTGAGGTCAGGCACTGATGTTGGACAAGAAGGCCTGGCTCGCAGTCTCTGCTCTAATTCATCCCAAAGGTGTTCTATCAGGTTGAGGTCAGGACTGTGTGCAGTTCCTCCACCACAAATTGGTCTGCATGGCTGTCATCCCAGGAGGAAGCCTCTTCTAAAGATGATGCACCAGAAAGACTGCTAACAGTTTGCTGAAGACAAGCAGATTAAGGTCATGGATTACTGAAAACCATGACCTTTGGTCTGTTGAGATAAACGTATTTGGTTCAGATGGTGTCAAATGTGTGTGTGGCAGCAACCAGGTGAGGAGTGCAAAGACAAATGTGTCTTTGCCAACAGTCAAGCATGGTGGTGGGAGTGTCATGGTCATGAGTGCTGACGGCTCTGGGGAGATACAGTTCATTGAGGGAACCATGAATGCCAATATGTACTGTGACATACTGAAGCAGAGCATGATCCCCTCCCTTCAGAGACTGGGCCGCAGGGCAGTATTCCAACATAACGACCCCAAACACACCTCCTAGATGACCACTGCCTTGCTAAAGAAGCTGAGGGTAAAGGTGATGGACTGGCCAAGACCTAAACCCTATTGAGCATCTGTGGGGCATCCTCAAATGGAAGGTGGAGGAGCACAAGGTCTCTAACATCCACCAGCTCCGTGTTGTCATCATGGAGGAGTAGAAGAGGACTCCAGTGGCAACCTGTGAAGCTCTGGTGAACTCCATGCCCAAGAGGGTTAAGGCAGTGCTGGAAAATAATGGTGGTCACACAAAATATTGACACTTTGGGCCCAATTTGGAGATTTTCACTTAGGGTTGTACTCACTTTTGTTGCCAGCGGTTTAGACATTACTGGCTGTGTGTTGAGTTATTTTGAGGGGACAGCAAATTTACACTGTTATACAAGCTGTACAATCACTACTTTACATTGTAGTCAAGTGTAATTTCTTCAGTGTTGTTACATGAAAAGATAGAATGAAATATTTACAAAAATGTGAGGGATGTACTCACTTTTGTGAGATACTGTAAGGGTCCTTTCACACTGGGGCGGGGGCGTTGTCGGCGGTAAAGCGCCGCTATTGTAAGCAGCGCTTTACCGTCGGTATGCGGACGCTAGCGGGGCGGTTTTACCTCCCTGCTAGTGGCCGAGAAAGGGTTAAAACCACCGCAAAGCGCCTTGCCGGCGGTATAGCCACGCCGTCCCATTGATTTCAATGGGCAGGAGCGGTGAAAGAGTGGTATACACTCCGCTCCTTCACCGCTCCGAAGATGCTGCTGGCAGGACTTTTTTTACCGTCCTGCCAGCGCACCGCTCCAGTTTGAAAGGCCTCGGGGCTTTCACACTGGAATTAAAGCAGCGGCACTTTCGGGTCGGTTTGCAGGCGCTATTATTAGCGCAATAGCGCCTGCAAACCGCCCCAGTGTGAAAGGACCCTAAACCCCAGATCTCTCTGTAAAGAGAACCCGTCATGCCCTATTCCTATTACAAGGGATGTTTACATTCCTTGTAATAGGAATAAAAGTGATCAAAAAAAATGTAAAGGGAAAGTGTCAAATATAAAAATAAAAGTAAAACAAACAATAAAATAAATAACTAATTAAAGCGCCCCCCCCCCGTCCCTCACACGCAGAAGTGAACGCATACATACGTCGCGCTCACATATGTAAACGGCGTTCAAACCACACACGTGAGATATCGCCATGAACGTTAGAGTGAGAGCAATAATTCTAGCCCAAGACCTTTCCCTGTAACTCTAAACAGGTAACCTGTAAGAGTTTTTAAAGCGTCCTCTATGGAGATTTTTAAGTACCGAAGTTTGGCGCCATTCCACGAGTGTACGCAAGTTTTAAAGTGTGACATGTTGGGTATCTATTTCCTCAGCGTAACATCATCTTTCACATTATTTTAAAAAATCAGGCTAACTTGAGTGTTTTTTTTTTTTTTTAAGTGATTGTAAAGGTAAAATAAAAAAAATAACAAACATGTCATACCACTGTGCAGCTCGTTTTGCAGAGTGGTCCCGAACCTGCTCTTCTGGGGTCTGCCAGCGGCTCTCTCGGCTCCTCCCCACATCTGATAACCCCCTCGGAGAAGCACTTCCCTGAGGGGGTTACCTTGCGGGCGCGCTCCAGAGTCCAGCATTTGGCGTCTATAGAGGCTGAATGCAGGACTCGGCCCCACCCCCCGGTGCTCGTGTCATTGGATTTGATTGACAGCAGTGGGAGCCAATGGCTGCGCTGCTATCAATCTATCCAATCAAGAGCCGAGAACCCCGGGCAGAGAGACAGTGCGTCCCCGTGTGACAAGTTTGAGGGTTCAGGTAAGTAAAACGGGGGGGGCTGGGGGTCCGGACACTGACAGGTGTTTTTTCACCTTAATGCATAGGATGCATTAAGGTGAAAAAACACAAAGGTTTACAGTCCCTTTAATTCATTAAACCATTTTTTTCCCCCCAACAAAAACACGTTTGAAAAATTTACTGCGCAAATACTGCGTGACATAAAAAGTTGAAATTACAACCATTTTATTCCCTAGGGTCTCTGCTAAAAAAAAAACATTGATAATTTTTGGAGGGTTCTGAGTAATTTTTTTAATCTAATTTTAACCGCTTCAGCCCCGGAAGATTTTACCCCCTTCCTGACCAGAGCACTTTTTGCGATTAGGCACTGCGTCGCTTTAACTGACAATTGCACGGTCGTGCGACGTTGTACCTGATCAAAATTGACGTCCTTTTTTCCCTGCAAATAGAGCTTTCTTTTGGTGGTATTTGATCACCTCTGCGGTTTTTATTTTTTGCGCTATAAACAAAAAAAAGCAACAATTTAGAAAAAAAACGCAATATTTTTTACTTTTTGCTATAATAAATATCCCCCAAAAATATAAAAAACTATTTTTTTCATCAGTTTAGGCCGATACGTATTCTTCTACATGTTTTTGGTAAAAAAAAAATCGCAATAAGCGTTTATTGATTGTTTTGCGCAAAAGTTATAGCGTCTAGAAATAGGGGCTAGTTTTATGGCATTTTTAATATAAATTTTTTTTTACTAGTAATGGCGGTGATCTGCGATTTTTATCGGGACTGCAACATTATGGTGGACACAACGGACAATTTTGACACATTTTTGGGCCCATTGGCATTTTTACAGCGATCAGCGCGATTAAAAATGCATTGATTATTGTAAAAATGTCACTGGCAGGGGTTAAGCACTAGGGGGTGATCAAGGGGTTAATGTGTTCCCTAATGTGTGTTCTAACCGAAGGGGGGAGGGAACTGTGTAGGGGAAGAGATAGATCGCTGTTCATACTCTGTATGAACAGACGATCTGTCACTTCTCCCCTTAGGCTCCATTCACACTAATGCGTTTTTTGATGCATTTTGCATTTTGCAGAAATGCATGGGAATTTTTTAACATGGGTTCCTATGGAACATGTTCACATCAATGCATTTTTGTGCCTCTGCATTTTTGGAAAGGGTTGGGGACTTTTTTTTCATGCAAAATGCAGCGTTTTGCATGTAATAGAATGTAATGTAATAGAATTCAATGGACCCGCATCCAAAAACGCAAATACCTTGTTTTTAACTCGTTTTTGCATGTTTTTTTTTTTCTTTCTTTTTTCTTACACTGTATACAGTATAAAAAAAAAACTGAAAAAAAAAACCACAAGACGCGGCAAAAACGCATGTTCAAAAACGCGGCAAGCACCGCAACAAGCACTGCAGAAACGCTCAAAAGCAACATGCATAGGTGTGAATCGAGCCTTAGAGAACCGGAAACTGTGTTTTTACACACACACACATCCCGGTTCTCGGTGTGCCCTGAGCGATCGTGATAGCCCAGCGGTGATCGCGACCGCCAGGCACGCGCATTGGTTCCATTGGCGAGCAGGGGGCGTACCCCCCCCTAGAGGCCAAAGAAGGAAGCAACGTAAGATAACGGTGATTCGCGCAGCCGAGCCATGTTGCCGCATCTGTGCCTTGCCACAATTCTGTCTCTGAGCTCTTCAGGCAGTTCCTTTGACCTCATGATTCTCATTTGCTCTGACATGCACTGTGAGCTGTAAGGTCTTATATAGACAGGTGTGTGGCTTTCCTAATCAAGTCCAATCAGTATAATCAAACACAGCTGGACTCAAATAAAGGTGTAGAACCATCTCAAGGATGATCAGAAGAAATGGACAGCACCTGAGTTATATATATGAGTGTCACAGCAAAGGGTCTGAATACTTAGGACCATGTGATATTTCAGTTTTTCTGTTTTAATAAATCTGCAAAAATGTCAACAATTATGTGTTTTTCCGTCAATATGGGGTGCTGTGTGTATATTAATGAGGAATAAAATGAACTTAAATGATTTAAGCAAATGGCTGCAATCAGGGGCGGACTGACAACTTATGGGGCCCCCGGACAATAGGAGATTATGGGGCCCCCAGGCAATCAGAGATTATGGGGCCACACAGTATACACACACACAGTATACAATCACACAGTATACACATGTTTCTATTGGCTGAGAAGGTACTGGAGAGGTAGGGCAGCTATAATCTCTGGATTTTTAGACCAAAAGGATGTCGGTAAGGGACTATTCAGAGACAGATGTAAAAAAAAAAACACAGATTTTTACATACTATCCCTGGTTTTACTGAGGCTGGCAACCCTGATGGGGCCCCCTAGTGGCACAGGGCCCTCGGGCAGTGCCCGAGTTGCTCAATGGTCAGTCCGCCCCTGGCTGCAATATAACAAAGAGTGAAAAATTTAAGGGGGTCTGAATACTTTCCGTCCCCACTGTGTATTTTTTTTTTACTTATTTCCAGTACAATTATCAAAATGAGTAACAACCACCAGGTGAAATTCACATCAAAAATGACTTTCAAGTAAATATTACGGTAATGACTATAAAATCATACCACAAACACATTCTAGTTCCAGCAAAGTACACTATAGATTTCCCTTCTAAACACTGCCCTGCTGTCTTTATCATTGCCCGAGGATTTTAGAGATCTAAGGGCAGTTTAAAAGGCTAAAAAAGCAGCTGCTGATAACTGCTGCCAAATCCTCTGGGCGGTCTGTGGATATCACAACTTATTTGTTCAAGATGAAGTCAGATTTTTTGGAAATAAAGATTGTTTTTTTTTTTTTTTCTCTTGTCTCCGCAGCCAAAAAAGAAAAAAAAACAATCTTCTTTTGTTTTATTTAACAATTCTGACACCCAATTTTCTTACTGCTGCCAACTCGACGGCCTTCAGCATTGACTACTTCTACGTCTTCGGTCCCAAAGCTGTAACATCAAGACGTGGTCTTTGAGAAGTCAGCTCTTTATTACTCTGCTGGAGTCAGTGCGGTTATATTAATGTGAAAGTCGGTTGCTCGGCCTTTGTGCTGCCCCGAGAATGCGAGAATATTGGAGCCTCTTCTCCGACAGAGAACTCTCCTTTAATATTTCTAGGCTAAAACTGTCCTTTAACCCGAGGTAGCAAGGTAATTTCAGATCAGTCAAGATGTACTCTTGCTGTTTTTTTTTTTTGTCCTCGCCTTCAAGGAAGATAACGGAGTACACCTTTACCATTTTTGATTTGCGGAAATCAGAGCAATTTTCTGGCTGAGGTCTAGGGGATATAACTTTTTTTATTTTTTTTTTATTTTATTTTTTTTCCTTTTTTTTTTTTTTGACATTTTATTTATTTTTTCCAGACTCCTTCTTTGCTTTCAAAAGCTGTAAACTCCAGCAGGATCAAGTCGTATTAAAAAGACTTAAGTGCCAAAGAGCAATGAAGTTCTACTTTCTGTCAATTCTTGGCAGGTTCTATACATGAAAGCTGTTTTATTTATTATAAAAAAAGAGAGCAAGGAGAAATGCTTTTCCGGAGCCGGAGAAATGCTATTGCAGTTTGCAAATGGAAAGTATAAAAATAGTCCTGGCTGGTTAGGATGCTATAGGGATCTTCAAAGAAAAAGACAACTTTAGCCGATTGTTATTTGTTTATTTTTTTTCTACATTTTGAAAAGAGTAGGAGATGTCTCCATGCTCTCTTACGCTAGGTTCACACCTATGTAGGGCCGGTGCTATCACTAGGCAAACTAGGCAGCCGCCTAGGGCGCACTGCTGCCTAGGGGCGACCGGCCGCTGGTTTGCCTCCGCGTCTGCATTCTCTGCAGGCTGCAGCATGTAACTAACTCAGTCTCAGGGAGCTGCTCCATCCGACCAGTAGTGTACATAGAGGCACTAGCACTGGAGCCAGCGCTAGAAGAAGCAGAGCCGATGCTTCCTGTATAGCGCCGCCTCTTTTCACATGGGCAGGGCAAAGGGAGTGGAGTCAGGGGAGGGGACAATGGGGGCAGGAAAAATGAGGTTTTGCCTAGGGCAGTGATGGCAAACCTTGGCACCCCAGATGTTTTGGAACTACATTTCCCATGATGCTCAACTACACTGCAGAGTGCATGAGCATCATGGGAAATGTAGTTCCAAAACATCTGGGGTGCCAAGGTTCACCATCGCTGGCCTAGGGTGTCAAAAATCCTTGCACCAGCCCTGCACCTATGCGTTTCTTAGTGCGTTTTGCAGTTTGCATTACTCACTACAGTTCGTTTAACATGGCTTCCTATGGTACGCGTTCACATCTATGCGTTTTTCAGCCGATGCTTTTTTTTGACAAGGGCCAGGGACTTTTTTTTTCCCCACAGCAGATTGTGTTTTGGGTGTAATAGACTTCAGTGGACCAGCAGCAAAAGCGCAATTGTTGATTTTTTTAATGCGTTTTTACATGCGGTTTGTGTTTTTTTTCCCCTCTATAAAAGTGCATAGCTGGTTGTTGAGGAGTGGGCTGGGAAGCCGTCCTTAACAACCGATGAGCCGTCAGCTGTCAGCGGGCTTCTCCACTGACGGCTGAACGTAAAAAATCATTTCCGGCAATAAATAAAAAATCGGCAAATAAAAAACACGTGGGGTTCCTCCCCAATCCATACCAAGTCTCTAAGGTCTGGTATGGATTTTGAGGGGTACCCCATGCCAAAAAAAAATATATATATATGGCATGGGGCCCCCAAAACCCATACCAGACCCTTATCTGAGCATGCAGCCAGGCAGGCCAGCAGAGGGAGGGGACGAGCGAGCGCCCCCCCTCCCAAACCATACCAGGCCACATGCCCTCAACATGGGGGGTGCTGTGATGTCGATGGGGACATGGGCCTCTTGCTCACAACCCTGGTCGGTGGTTGTGGGGAGCTGCGAGAATCTGGAAGTCCCCTTTAACAAGAGGGCCCACAGATCTCAGCTCCCGCCACCATATAAATGAGTATGGGGTACATCAGTTGTTAAGGATGCGGCGGTCAGTTTCCCATTTTCTCTTTAACAGTTTGTTAAAGAGGTAAAAAATGTAAAATGCATGAAAACTGCCTGCAAAAACGTATCAAAAATGCAGGTTCGCAAACTGCACCAAAAAACACATCCGAAAACCCGCATCAACCGCAATCGCATAGATGTGAACCTGGGGGTTGGAATTTGTATGTGTCCTGGTTGGAAGATAACCTCAGACTTTCTGTCTGCACATCCCGCGGTGATTTTCCTATATTTATCCTTGTACATGCTGTGGTCAAAAGTATGTGGACACCTGACCATCAGACCTATATCAGTTTGTTAAACGACCAAAACTATTAGGGGGGGGGGGGGTTTACTAAAACTGGAGGGTGCAAAATCTGGTGCAGCTGTGTATAGAAACCAATCAGCTTCCAGGTTTTGTTGTCTTAAGCTTAATTCATACCTCCCAAGTTTTTGAGATGGGAATGAGAGACATCTACTAGCAAAAAGCCTGTAGGTATAGGACATGCCTCTCTGCCATGCCCCCTCTAAGGAGAATTAACCTAAAAAAAAAAGATTAGTTAGACCCACAAGGGCTTTTTTTTTTACCACTACTATTTCTTTATATTGGCTTTTGAAATTTACAGCAATTTAGATTTTGGATGAAAGGTTTAGCACTGGGAAACACTTTTTGAAAGACAAAAAGTGCATTTTATATACAGATCAGACCAAAATGAGGGACAAATGAGGAGGAATGAGGGACAGAGGGACATTGCTCCAAATCAGGGACAGTCCCTCGAAATCAGGGACAGTTGGGAGCTATGTTAATTGAACACGCTGAAGTTAGAACCCGGTTAGCTACCATGCATACATACTGCACCAGATTCCTATGAAG
Organism: Lithobates clamitans; assembly: GCA_037952925.1. NCBI lineage: Eukaryota > Metazoa > Chordata > Amphibia > Anura > Ranidae > Lithobates > Lithobates clamitans. The sequence continues at coordinate 781,258 of JBBGZY010001119.1, forward strand.
ATGCCCCTTCTTCACACTGGTACGACAAACGGTCCGACTTTGGGAGCTCATGTCTCATGACGTGTGTAAACAATGATTCCCTATGAGAGCCGTCTTAACTGGTCCGACACAAGTCGTCCGATTTTGAAAAAGGTTTCTGCACTACTTTGGTCTGGCTTTGGTCCTACTTCAGCCCATTGAAGATCATTGAAGTTGGATCAAAGTCGATACTTGGCCTAACCATGCGACTTGTGGCATACAACATAGTTACATAGTCAGGTTGAAAAAAGACACAAGTCCATCTAGTTCAACCAAAAAAGAATACAATCCCATATACACAATCCTTCACCCACAGTTGTTCCAGAGGAAGGTGAAAAACCCCAGCAAAGCATGATCCCATTTGCTACAGCAGGGTGATTACAGCAGCAGTAAAAGGAATTTATGTCACACTAGGATTGTTTTGATTGGTCAAAGTCGGAGCAAAATCTTATCCTTTTCTTTCAAGTAGTATGGAAGTAGGACCGAAGTAGGACTGATGTCGCAGGGCAAAGTAGGATGACAGTCGTACAACAGTCGTGTCGTACCAGTGTACACCCAGCCTAAGGGTGGGATCACACTGCCGCACGGAGTGGCTCACAGCAGGGGTCCGAGGCGTCCCTGTTCACCGTTTCAGGCCCGATTTCAGTCAGATTTTTTTGGCTCAATTCAGACCTGAAACGGACCAGAAGATGGACAGGACTCCTGTGCAATTCGAACCGGCTCCATAGAAACCTCCATCCAATACGCAATAGTGTGAACCCAGCCTTACAGCTATACAAGCTTCTTTTCTTCTGGGAAGGCATTCCACCAAAGTTTGGAGTGTGTTGTGTGAATTTTTGAAGCCAAAAGAGCGTTTTGGTGACCCGGTAATGATGTTGGATAAGAAATAGGGATGAGCTTAGGTCAGAACAATTCTTCTTGTTTGGGCGTTCATCCAAATACCGGAAATTTAGCCCGTTCTGCACTAGCCAGACATCATATATTGTAGCAGGTATCCTCCTGCTGCTATTACTGACAGCTTCCTTCCTCCAGTGTCAACGTTGTTAAGAAGAGGCAGGTGCCGTCAACCACTGCCTCCTTAGCAACCAGTGATAGCATCCGACCCCATTTATTTACTGCCCAAGGATCCCCATCAATTTAAGCAAAACAGCCAGGATCATTTTTGCCAGGTCTGGTATGAATTTTAAGTGGGCCCCTAGCAAAGGAAACCTAAAACATCAACAACAAAAAGGTCTCATTTACCCCCCATAAAAATGAACACCAAACCCTTATCCGGATATGCAGTCTGGCCATGGCCGGCCAGAAAAAGATAAAGAGGGGGCAAGTGTGCACCCACCTTCCTGAACCATAGCAGGCCACATGCCCTCAACATGATGGAGGATGTCCACTGGCCAAGCACCTTGTCCCCATGTCGATGAAGACAAGTGCCTTTTCCTCACAACCCTGGATCGATTGTTGTTTGGGTCTGTGAGTAGGAGGCTTATCAGAATCTGGAAGCCCTTTTAAAATAATGGGGTCCCGCAAACCCCCCCCCCCCCCACCTTCATGATAGAGTAAGGGGTAGATAGTAGTTATACTCATTCACAAAAAAAAAAAACATTGATAGCAAATAAACACATATACATAGTTTTTGACAAGTCTTTTACTTAACAAAAAAGAAGTCCAACAATCCACTGCTAATCAAGTCATCCAGCTATGCAGATACACATCAATCATGATGCCCAATGTACATTGGTACACAGTGCAGAGGTCCTCATATTATTTCCCCTTCTGGTCCAAGCTTCTTATTTTATAGCAATTAGGTTATTTTCTCTATTGATCCTTTAACCACTTGACCTTCAGAAGATTTACCCCCCTTCATGACCAGGCCATTTTTTGCGATACGGCACTGCGTTACTTTAACTGTCATGGAACGCTGTACATAAATGAGATTTATGTCTTTTTTTCCCCCCACGAATAGAGCTTTCTTTTGGTGGTATTTGATCACCACTGCGTTTTTTTTAATTTTTGCGCTATAAAGAAGAAAAGACAGACAATTTTGAAAAAAAAAAAAAAAACAATATATAATAAACAAATCAAAACATCAAATTTCTTAATAAATGTAGGCCAGTATGCATTCTGCTACATATTTTTGGTAAAAAAAAAAATCCCAATAACCGTATATTGATTGGTTTGCACAAACGTTTTAGTATCTACAAACTATGGGATATATAATGGAATTTTAAAAAAATAATTATTTGATACTAGTAATGGCGGTGATCAGCGACTTATAGCGGAACTGCGATATTGCGGGGGGACGTTCTGACATTAACTGCCATTTTTTGACACTTTGTGGGAACTAGTGACACGAACACAGTGATAAGTGCTAAAAATATGCACTGTCACTGTACTAATGACACTGGCTGGGAAGGGGTTAAACAGCAAGGGTGATCAAAGGGTTAAATGTGTGCCTAGCCAGTGTTTATGTGTACTGTGTGAGGTGCTTTTACTAAAGGAAGTGATGGATTTTCTTTCCCCGTTTGGCAGGGAAAGACATTCCATCGCCTCCCCCCTGTCAGGACGGAGTTCTGCATTATTTACATAGGCAGAGCTTTGTTCTGTGTGTTTTTCTGATGACCGGCGGGTGCCGCCTTATATCCATTGGCTGGCACCCGCTGATCGCCTTCTGCTGTGACTAATCACAGCAGAAGCAGTGTGCCCCCTACCTGGAAGTGCAAAACCACATATATATATATATATATATATATATATATATATATATATATATATACTGTATCTTGAGATAAATATATATAAATAGATATATATAAATATATATATATATTTATATATTATTATATATATATTTTCCTGGCAGTTGTGGCTGAAATTTTAGTTGGTCTACCTGACCGTGGTTTGGTTTCAACAGCATCCCTCATTTTCCACTTCTTGATTAGAGTTTGAACACTGCTGATTGGCATTCTCAATTCATTGGAAATCTTTTTATATCTCCTTTCCTGTTTTGTACAGTTCAACTACCTTTTCCCTCAGATCCTTTGACAATTCTTTTGCTTTCCCCATGACTCAGAATCCAGAAACGTCAGTGCAGCATTGCATGAAAGATGCAAGGGTCTGTCAGGAGTCCAGAAACTCATTGACCTTTTTTATACACACACACCTTTTGTAGGTAAAAATGTAAAAAATTGGGTATACAACCACTTTAACAGTGCTCTATCCCATGTTTTCTTTACTTAAATATATTTTCTGGAAGTCTTTCCAGTTCACCCGAAACACAAAACACAACAGCTTGAAGGAGCACTGCTTACTTATCTTCTTGGTACTCTTACAAAGCTCATTGAACTAATTACCTTATGTCAGTAACATATTTTTCCATTATAAATGTAGATGAACTGCTTGAGTTAAAGTTCTCCACGTGCCAACCTCCATGTTCATTATAGAATAGGTTTACTATGCCCCTCAGACAAACATTGTTCATCCATGGTATACTGGAGGCTCTTTGATGTTTGTTGTATGGTGGTTTTGATGGGTTTTCCCAATACGTACCTTGTGCTTTCCCTCACATTACCTCTCAATTTACATTGTCCACAAAAAATCAATCAAATCAATACATCATTTCCTTCAAATAAATACAATTACAGAAGTAGGTTGTGCCTCTACTGTATTCCCTAAAGTACTCAATGGAAGGTGATGGCCCTGATGTCTTCTTTAGACTGTGGAAGACACTCTTGATTAATTTTGGTGGTAAAGAGACACTATCAAGTGGATTGACTTTTAAATGGCAATAACTATCATCATTACTGATTACTTAGCAGCTATAACAGGGATTTCTAAAGTACACACATTTTGTTTTTTTAGGAATAAACATGCTGAGTGGTCAAATTGTCAAAGTGTTACTAAACCCACAACAGTAAAATTAGTCTGTATATGCAGTAAAGATTATCAAGATTACAGTAATGGTGCATAACATCAGTATGTACAACACTGGTCTTTCTCCATGTTCCCAGAGAGGGGACATAGAGACGGGTGGGGGGGGGGGGGGGAGTGTTGTTGTTAGGCAGAGTTTTAGAAAAACAAAAAGTGGTAAGCTTATCCGTGACTATGTTTAGACGCTGAGGGCTCAGTTCGTTCCAGGAAAAGGGCGGCCTTGTGAGTTCTCTCCTGAGGGGAGAGACTTATTATAAGGAATAGTACTGATTGTTTAGTCATGGGCAAGGTATGGCTCTATAATCAGATATCCAGGGTTGCCAGTGGTGATAGAATTTTCCTAGTAAGAGCTGTGCCTTTGCAAACAGGAATTCCATGGATAAGTGGTCATTTAGGATATCTATGGTGTTACTGAGAGAGGGTGCACAGGGCTGTTTCCATAAGCGGGCAATAGATAGACGGGCTGCAATGAGTATATGAGTGATGCTAGGATGGAATTTCGGGGGCCAATCTGAAAGGCCTAGGCCCGAAGAGAGCCATCTGCGGGGTCACTTTAACAGGTAGGTTAGTGACTTCTTGAATAAGGATGGAGATGTCCCTCCAGAAAAAAGCTATGGGCGGGCATTCCCACCAAATATGAAAACTATGTCCATCTATGTCGCAATTTCTCCAGCATTTGCTGGAGTGAGACAGGGAAATTCGAGCCAATTTCACCGGAGTGTAATACCATTTATAGAGAATTTTCATTACAGTTTCCCAATGAGAGATGTTTTTGGAGAAGGCGGTAGGTAAGCGAATAGCTCAGTACCAGAGAGGAAGGGGAATTTGAGTTTGAAGTTTGGATTCCCAGAAAGCCATAGCTGGTGGACTTTCTTCTTGAGCTGGTTTTATTAGCAGTCCATAGAGATAAGATATGCCACGGACTTTGTTGTTGGTTGGATTGAAAATTGTATAAGTTCCTTGGTCCAGGTGTTATGCGAGGTTGGGATGGTAGGCGAGAATATGACATATTCTCAAGTCCTTGTTGGGTATGGAGTATCGGTCTGAGAGTTGATGGAAAGAGAGAAGTTGGCTGTGTTGGAACATATCTCCTATCGTGTGGAGGCCTTGTGAGAACCATCTTTGTCGTGGCAGGTCCGGAGAGAGGAGCGATATAGCTGCTAGTGGGAGTTGATAAAGAGCTTGGATATGTATGCCGCTAAGTGGCTATAGTCGCATTGACTGTTGGAAGGAACGAGTGTAGAGGGTGGTGTGCCATCCAGATGGCTGCTAAGAGGCACGAGGGGGTATGGGCAAGCTTTGAGGCTTCAATCAGAGTCCAGGGTTGTACTGAGGACATGTCCCACCATTTTTTGGTTAGATCCAGTATTATAGCTTTATAATATAATCTGAGGTTAGGGACTCCGTCAAGCATACTTTGTAGGTGTATTGAGCAGGTAAGCTTCTTAGCGTGGTTTACGAGCTGCCCAAATTATTGATGATCCATTGAAGGAAGGCTGTATCTGTATGTAATATTGGTACTGGCAGAGTCCTGAAGAGATATAGAAAATGTGGTAAGAGCAACATTTTGGACAGGGCTATTTGACCTGCCCAAGAGGCATCAGTGGAGAGCAGTGATTTGGCAATATCCTGTAATTTCTGACTTAGCAGAGAGATGTTAGTGTGCAGAAGTAGGGTAGACGGGGAGGTCAGCTGAATACCCAAGTAGGTCATGGATGAGTTGGGGGCCCAGGAAAAAGGGGATGATGAGGTAATGCTTTTTCTGAGTTGTGGGGATAGGGATACCCCTAGCGTAGCCGATTTAGAGTGATTTAGTTTATACATGGATACCTGACTGAATTGTTGTAAAAGGTCGCAGAGCGGGGGTAGGAAGTGCAGAGGATACCAGAGGAGACCAGATGTAGTGAACGCAGGGTCCTGGGTTTAGTAACACTTTGAAAAAAAAACATTTGGAATTACTTTATTTTATCATGTTAAAGTTTTTATGAGATTTCAGCAATGGGGTTAACATCTACGCTTATTGGTTATTGTCTTGCATAATGCCATCAAAAGGGCTTAGATAATTCAGGACTAAACTATATGGATGATATTGAATCTCATGCTAGAGAGCCATTTAAACACATGTCAGCAGTCATTCCATTTGGGAAACATTGATTTTAAATAGTTGAAAGTGGATTGACTGCCAACAAGAGGTTAAATGGCTTAGAAGCACGAGATTGAAATTGGCATTGGGGTCGATTTACTAAAAGAATAAAATGTTAGCCCAGTGACCCTGTATTCACTTAAATACTCAAGCAAGTGCAAAATGGTAATTTGCCATCCACATGATTGCATTGACTGACATGAGATAAGTGAAGCTTGTACCTCTTTATTCAATCAACCCCATTGCACTTCTGTATTAGGAACTGAGGAACTTTCTAGAATTTTTGTATGAATTTAATTTCAGAATTTCAGATTTAAAATTAGTGTTGGTCATTAATGTAGCACTACCCTCCCAAGGGTTGCTGATAACTACGTTCACCACTACACAGCCAGGCAATACGCATCTTCCATTTTCATCCAGACACAAGCAACAGTCTTTGAGCTTTTTTTTTTTATGTTTTAACCACTAGCCGACCAGCTGCCGCAGTTATAATGCAGGTTGGCTCGACTGGGCAAATCGCCGTAGCTGTACGTCGCTCCTTTAAGATGTGACAGCAGGCGGGCACCCGCGATCGCTCGTGAGAGAACGAGAACCGGGATCCGCGTGTGTAAACACTCATATCCAGGGTTCTCTCAGGAGAGAGGAGACAGATCGTGTCTTCATACTAAGTATAAACACCAATCTCTCTCCTCCCCTAGTCAGTCCCATCCCCCTTACAGTTTGAACACACCCAGGGAACACAGTTAACCCCTTGATCGCCCCCTAGTGTTAACCCCTTCCCTGCCAATGAGCTTTATACAGTAATCAGTGGCTATTTTTAGCTCTGATCGCTGTATAAATGTCAATGGTCCCAAAATAGTGTCAAAAGTGTCCAATCTCGCAGTCCCAATAAAAATCGCAGATCGCCGCCAATACTAGCAAAAAAAAAAAAAAAAAAATGGCTGTCATGTGGTGGGAAGGAGGGATTGGTTCTGGGGTTGAGACCCCCGCCTGGCACAGCTTGATCCCCTTGGGGGTGCCAGGCGTAAAAGGGGACTCCCCTGGTCCGTCTTGATCTCACCACAGTAAAGTTCTAACTCTTTATTCTTCCGATGCCCAACACAACACACAGCATGTATAGTGTAAATGTATTGGGCTTCGACAATAACTTTATAGATTTGCAATGTACCTGATGAAGTCGATATACTGCTCATATTACTAGCTCGCGGAGCTCTTCCTAGATTCTTTGGAATTCTTCCCGTTGCGTAACACAATGCACCTCATCTGTCGTTCCGATGCTAAGCATGTATATGTCTGGTAAACTTCAAAATAAAAAAATTTGACATAATAAAAATGCCATAATTTAAAAAAAAAAATAATGATTTCTTTTCCTCAGTTTGGGCCGATATGTATTCTTCTACATATTTTCGATAAAAAAAAATCGCAATAAGCGTATATTGATTGGTTTGTGCAAAAGTTATAGCGTCTACAAAATAGGGGATAGTATAATCCCCTATTTTGTAGATGCTATAACTTTTGCACAAACCAATCAATATACGCTTATTGCGATTTTTTTTTTACCGAAAATATGTAGAAGAATACATATCGGCCCAAACTGAGGAAAAGAAATCATTATTTTTTTTTAAAAATTGGGATATTTATTATAGCAAAAAGTATAAAATATTGTGGACATACATTTTTAGTCGAAAAAGAAGGTAGGGACTTTGGACTTTATAGGCACAGTGACACAAAATCAGTTACAAAAAATATTTATTGAAAAAACATATAAAAAACATTGATTATAAAAGCCACAAAGGATCTATGTACAATAAGTTGCTCCTATGTGGCTTTTATAATCAATCTTTTTTATATGTTTTTTCAATAAATATTTTTTGTAACTGAAGTCCCTCCCTTCTTTTTCGACTAACTATTCTAGGACGCGGCACTTTTTTTACTGTCTATGTATCCACAGTACCACTCTGTGTAATGATACATTTATATTGCTAAGGACATAAATTTTGTTTGGGTACAACATCGCACGACTGCGCAATTGTCAGTTAAAGCGACGCAGTGCCGAATCGCAAAAAATGGCCTGGTCAGGAAGGGGGTAAATCCTTCCAGAGTTGAAGTGTTTATTAGGGGCAATAACTTGGATAGGAAATATGAATTATGGGATGCCCAACTTCATAGCAACAAAACCAGGGACAACCTCTTCCCTATATACAGATCTGTCCTCCAGTCTCTGATAGGAAAACACCGGCCTCTGGTCTAGGTAAAGAGCCTCTGATGGAGGCACTTTACCATGTGATCAGCTGTGTCCAATCACAGTGTAAATAGGAAAAGCCATGTATCGGCTCTTCCTCTACTCGTGCTGACAGACGCGAGTAGAGGAGAGCCAATCGGCTGCTCTCCTGACGGGGGGGGGGGGGGTCTGCATTGATTGATTGGCTATCTGAATACTTTGAAGTGCAAAGGAGGGATTTGGGGTCTAAGACCCCCGATCCCTCCAGAAAGAGTACCTGTCACATGCCTATTACTGTCACAAGGGAGGTTTACATTCCTTGTGACAGCAATAAAAGTGATCAGATTTTTTTTTAAAGGGGCAGTGTTAAAAAAAATAAAATAAAATAAATAAGAAAACAATAATAATTTTAAAGCGCCCCCGTCCCCACATGCTTGCGCAGCAATGAAAACGCAAACTTAAGTCGGGCCCGCAAACGTGAACGGTGTTCAACTCACACATGTGAGGTATCGCTGCGATCGTCAGAGTGTGAGCAATAATTCTAGCACAGAACCTCCTCTGTAACTCTAACCTGGTAACTGTTAATTTTTTTTAAAGCGCCACCTATGGAGATTTTTAGGTACCATCATTTGTCGCCATTCCACAAGTGTGCGCAATTTTCAACTGTAACATGTTTGATATCTATTTACTCAGCGTAACATCTTCTTTCACAATATACACAAAAATTGGGCTTTACTATTTTCTTATTTTTTAATTTAAAAAAGTGTATTATTTAAAAAAAAATGCATTTGAAAGACCGCTGCGCAAATACCGTGTGACATAAAATATTGCAATGACTGCCATTTTGTTCTCCAGATTCTTTGCTAAAAGTACATATATATATATATATATATATATATATATATATATATATATATATATTTATATATTATATTTGGGGGTTCTAAGTAATTTTCTAGCAAAAAATACTGATTTTATCTTGTAAACAACAAATGTCACAAATGGGCTCGGTCCTTAAGTGCATAGTTGCCAACATTTATACGGGCAATTTTTGGACAGACATTTGGACATTTGGACAGGACAGACATTCCCCATTCTCTTTTTCTGCAGCCTCAGCTGCACTGGACAGGGAATGAATGGGAAATGCTCCATGCTGAGTGGCTTCCTGTTAGTTCACAAACTTCAGTTAAGAATGAACACAATGAATAATTGGTACGGATCACTGTTATGCTTGCGTCTATCTATTAAGGTTACTTTGCAAACTTAGCATAGTTTACTATGGTTCAGTTAAGAATGAACACAGTGAGTAACTGGTACAGGTCACTTGCTGTGTTCATTCAGAAAAGGAAGGGGCCGGTAAATGACATATTTACTGGCCCCCTTCCCCCACTCTCCATACTGAAATATCCCCCTGTGTGGCTGCAGCAGCAGCTGGTGGTAGAGAAGAGGAAGGAAGCCGGCAGCACTGCTGGACACAGGAAGGAGGGCCTGGGCAGCAGGGGGAATCTGTGCTGCACGGGGTGATTAGGGTGTGCCCAGGCACACCCAGAACACCCTGTGCACATGTCAATGGCAGTCAGGAAGAATAAATGTAGTTATAGATATGTCTATGTTTGGCCAACCTAAAGCTGAATACACACTATCCAATTTTTTGTAGATTTGTTCTTTCAGATTTACCAAAACCATATAATATGAGCTCAAACCTTAAGAGTTTCAATTTGTAGGCAATCAGGGAGGCCCTTGCACTACATGGGTTTGGCAAATCTAAAGGAAATCAGACAACAAACGTTGTACAGTGTGTATGGGGGTCTAAGATCAGCACATGTGTTTTAAAACCTTTTGTATCTGTTGCTTGCCTACATTTGCAAATCTCTTTACTCCTGGCTATTGACCAAAAGCGAGGCGTGGAGACTTATGCCACGTACACACGGTCGGACTTGCCAACGGGATAACCTCTGTTGGCGTTTCCCACGGAAAGATTTAGAACATGTTCTTTATCTAAGTCCGTCGGAAATGCCGACAGAAAAAGTGAGATGGGGCATACACACGGTCGGAATATCCGACCAAAAACTCCCATCTGACTTTTTCTGTCGGGAATTCCGACCGTGTGTATGCGGCATAATATTGACCGATAAACTGCAACCTCAAGATGTTGTTAACATTTTATTAAAACACATTATTTTTGTATAATAAAAAAAAACAAAAAAACAGTGGGTTTTACATTGTAGTGTCTGGAGGGGCATTCCCTATTTTTAGTACATTCATTTCTATTGCCGTAAACGTTCACTTTTTATTTTCTTTTATTTTTATGTTTGTGAAGGTGTTTAAACTTTTGCATTTTTTGTAAGGGGAACTTGATTTTATTTTGTACAGTATATGCTGTTTAAATGGCTTCACTTATGTTTTGAGAAGCACTCTTGTGATTTAGACTTGATCTAAAGTCCTGCCCCTTAGGACCTCTGTTCCCCTAAATGTATCTCCACCATGAACACTAAATTCCAAACCATTAAGAAGCCAGAAACACAAACACTTCTGATGTCTCGGGTATGAGAGCCAATATGGTGTGAAAACTTTGCTCAAGTCTTGTAGAACCGTGTAGACAATCCCTTTTAAAAAGGTATTTTTTTTTTTTTTTTTTTACAAGTGACAGTTGCTGTTGCTCGGTTCTTTCTTTCCCACCATTATATATCAGCTCCCTTTTTGTGATGTTCTTTCTCTTTTGTATAGTATGGCGGTAAGTCTTTTTAATGGCAATGCTTAGACAGTTAATGGAATGTAACGTCCCACATTTCATTGTCTTCTATGCATGGGTCAAGAATGGGCAACATCTCACTCAGTTCAATTATCTCTCCAAAAGCTGAAGAAGAAAAAAATTACCTTAAAATCAATGACTGTCCTGATTTGTAAAGACACTTCACATGTCAACAATGTTCCTTGGGGAAGCTTTCTTAGGTACAAATAGTTATTGCTGGAAATAAAATTCTAAAGACTGCAAACACAATGTAATAAGGCAGCCAAGACCATTATTCTAAGTTTCACAAAATGCTAGATGATTCATCAATGTCTATCTATACTTCTGTGCTAATGGGGGAAAAAAAAGTATATTCTACCTGTTGTAGAGCAGTTTGGTAGACAACTAATACATTTCAAAATGTTGCATTGAACGATTATGTTTCTCCTTATTTTTAGATGAATCCAGCCTAGCAGGTTGACGTTCAAAAAGCCAACACTTTGTGGCCAACACATATAAAAATGGGAGACCGTTCTCCAACAACCCCTATCTTAACCCTTGTGGGATAGGATTTGGATGAATGCATCAAAGTAGTCAAAATGTACAACCCATGAAGAAACTATTTCCAAAATTATTAATTTTTGGTATAAAACCCCAGAGGTCTTGTATTATTTTACTCCTTCTCTCCCCCCGGAATGCTGGTGATGCAGATGTAAGGGTGGTACACTTTATCATAAATTCTGGAAGTGCTCATTGATACATGGTTTTTGGAAAAGGTTTGCTAACTTGCTATGACAAGTCCTAGGTTTGAAGTTTCCCTCAATTCTAATCCATTATCTTTCTTTTTCCAATATATACATGTAGCACCCTGCTCTTTAGGCAGGGTTGCTCACAAATTAAGTTTGCCATGTAGTAAATGTTCTGTTTAATTGTTAGACGATCCACTGATCTCTCTCTAATTCTGGAGTTGTTGCACCGTTTCTCTTTTGTCACTGGGTGGCACTGTTGCTGGTGACATTAGATCGACAAGGGCATAGCAAGGTCAGATTATGAATGGATGGGGTGTCTCAGCCAATTGGCAGGGGGTTTCTTTAGTCCCTTGGCCTGCTGGGAGAGCCTATTAACTTGGGTGGAGTCAGGCGATCGGTGTTCTGTGCCACCTGGACGCCTGTCTGGGTGGACGTGTGTTATATCGTCCCGGGTTGCTAGGCTAGAAGCCTGTGGCCTATCCTGGGGACACCCGGCTGCTAGGCTGCCTGAGGCCTATCCAGGAGCAGGAGAAGCTGCGTAGGGTTGGGGCTGCAGGATTGGAGTCCAACCTTATTACAGAGGTTCAGTCAGACAGGGAACCAGTCAAGGTCAGAGGTAAAGGGGAAGCAGTCGCCACTAAGGGACCAGCCACCTTATTACCAGAGACTACTGTGAGTAAGCCTTAAGATGTACCAGATCAGCCTTCTCACCAGCCAGGGACAGTGAAGAAGTGGGAAAGCTTCAGCAAGTGCCAAGCCAGGGACCCAGTGGGTTAGCGGGGGTGACGCTTGAGGAGTATGCAGCGGGTTAGCTGTGGAGGAGCTCAGGAGATCCAGTGCGCAGCTGGGATCTGGAAGTCTAGTGAGAGACGAGGAGCTCAGTGATTCAAGATAAGAGAAGTACCCTACTTTGTTGCCAAGTTCTATGTGTGAAAATCTTTGGAAACTGTTAAAAGCTTAGTTGCCATAGATAGGAGACAATGGTCCTGCCAATACAGAAGTTGCATCCGGCTGGAAGCTTTGAACTGTATAGCTATTTACCCTATTGTGTCTCAGAGCCTGCTAATTGTCATTGCATCTACATAAAGGTGTCCTGGCCCTAACCCCCTCTCCCATAGATCTTGTTACGAGTCAATATATCTCTTTAGTTGAATTCAAAAAGTGACTGGCGCCCATCATTTCATCTTGCATCACACCCACCATGCCTGGTAACCCACTCTACGAGGATGGACGTCAGCTCTCCCTGACTCTGGAGGTCACCACTAGGCCTCTAGGGGTCGGGCCCATTGCTACATGCAAATTATCCAAGAAGCTATCAGCACATATTTTTACAGCAACTAGACAACAGGTCCCCAGCAGATGACGGAGAGATACTATCCCATCCCAGAAGGACTTGATCAATAATAGTTTAGAGGTTAGAAGGCTTGAGAATATCCCCCAGGGTGTGGGATAGAATGGAAAAAAATCTTACAAATATCGGCCCCATGGGACCTATTGTTCTACAAATCGACCACTCCCTCTATCCTTTTTGATATAAGTCAATTACGGGAATTTGACATACATTCTCTTTTTTAATTGTTGTTTCATGGTAGACTGTTTTATCACATTTTTTATGCAATGTCTAACCCTTGCTTTATTAGAGAGTGCATTTTCATCATTGCTTATGACAGCAACATTGGGTCTACTCTTAAAGCCTTTATATTTTCCAGAACCACACATTCTTTTCTAGATCTATTTTGTTAGGCGAAAACCTAATTATTACCCTTACAACAATCTGTATTTTGTATCCACTTACCATATCTATTATTTTTTGTCTTCTTCCTTGTCTATTGGATTTACACATTGTTCTCTCTCTAACTGTATTCTGCTGTAACAAAAAAAAGAAAAATCACAAAAACATGTTTCTGGGAAGCAGTACATAGAATGTTTTATGCAAAGTAAAACTTTGGGGAGGAAAAGGAAAGGCAGACAGCCTAAATTTTTCTTATTACAGAAAAAGGCATCATTTCCATACCTTTAGATATACAGTGGGGTTGAATTACCAAAGGTAAATAGACTGAACACTTTGCAAGTGCAGTTGCACTAATTTTCCCTAGAGCTTAGGCAATGTGGTGAAGCTCTGCTAGATTCCATCATCCAATCATGTGCAAGCAAAAATGCTTATTTTATTATTTTCCTTGGGTATTGTTTACAAAGTGAAGCTTCACCACATTCACTAAGCTCTGAGTAGTGATGGGCGAACGGTTCAGGCCGAGCATCGGTTCGGCCCCAAACAGCACCCGTTCCGGTGTTCACTGAACACCCAAATTTGAGTCGCGCCCGGCGGAATGTACGCCCACCAAGTGCCTCACAATGCACTGCGCACTGCACAGTGCATTCTAAGCCTTGGTTGTCTGAAGCAATGCACCTAACCGTCTGTCAGGTGCAAGGCTTTGCCCAATCAGGGCACAGTGAATACCTGGTTGTTGAGGAGCAGGACAGGAAGCAGGCTTCCCCGCTGACAGCTGAATGGAAAAAAAAACCATTGCTGGCAATACAAAATGTGTAAAAAAATATATATTGTGGGGGTCCCCCCCAATCCATATCAGGTGATATCCAACATGATAACGACCCCAAACACACCTCCAAGATGACCACTGCCTTGCTAAAGAAGCTGAGGGTAAAGGTAATGGACTGGCCAAGCATGTCTGCAGACTAAACCCTATTAAGCATCTGTGGGCAGGGCTTTTTTTCAGGGAGAACTTGGTGTAACTCAGTTCCACCACCTCTGGCTCAGACCCTTGGGGGAGGTCTGCTCAGCACAATTACTTGTAAACACAGAAGTCCGATTTCTGTGTTTACAAGTGACAGCTCTGCACGCTGTGTGTAACCCCCCTGACCTCTACACTCTGTATGTAATGCAATCCTGGTATTTAAGACCCTCCTACTGTTCATAAAATTTGACTGACCACACCCACTATTTGATGTGATTTTGAGGGTGTGTGTGGGTGGAGGGGTTTTGGGGGGTCGTGGTTGAGTTCCAGCACCTATTGTTTGAGAAAAAAAAGCCCTGTCTGTGGGGCATCCTCAAACGGAAGGTGGAGGAGCGCAAGGTCTCTAACATCCACCAGCTCCGTGATGTCGTCATGGAGGAGTAGAAGAGGACTCCAGTGGTAACCTGTGACGTTCTGGTGACCTCCATGCCCAAGTGGGTTAGAGCAGTGCTAGAAAATAATGGTGGCCACACAAAATATTGACACTTTTGGGCCCAATTTTGACATTTTCACTTAGGGGTGTACTCACTTTTGTTGCCAGCGTTTTAGACATTAATGGCTGTGTGTTGAGTTATTTTGAGAGGACAGCAAATTTACACTGTTATACAAGCTGTACACTCACTACTTTACATTGTAGCAAAGTGTCATTTCTTCAGTCACATGAAAAGATAGAAGAAAATATTTACAAAAATGTGAGGGGTGTACTCACTTTTGTGAGATAGTGTAAGTTAATAAATCACATAAAAGACACAATAAAAGTTCAATAAATACAGAAACATAAAAATATAGAAAAGTGACGGCAGAAAAAGACCAAGCAGTCCATCGAGTCAGCTCAGCGAAGCTGGCCCCCCTACAATCAGCACAAATAAAAACTCAAGTGTGTTTCTTTAGTGCTACGTTTGTGCTGTTTTGTGCCGTAAAAATTTACATTTGTGCTGCTTTTATTTTTAAGATATTAGCAATTGTTTTTTCCAGACTATGACATCACCTAGCCCCCCTACAACGCCCAAATGACACAAAACTGGTCTCGTTGGTTAGTGCTACGTTTGTGCTGTTTTGTGCTGCTAAAAATTCCGTTCTATCTTTTATCGTTTTTGCGTTATTAATGATTTATTAAAGGTCACCAAAGGTCAGTCAGCCCCCCTACAACGCCCAAATGACACAAAACTGGTCTCGTTTGTTAGTGCTACGTTTGTGCTGTTTTGTGCTGCTAAAAATTCCGTTCTATCTTTTATCGTTTTTGCGTTATTAATGATTTATTAAAGGTCACCAAAGGTCAGTCAGCCCCCCTACAATGCCCAAATGACACAAAACGGGTCTCGTTGGTTAGTGCTACGTTTGTGCTGTTTTGTGCTGCTAACATTTCCGTTCTATCTTTTATCGTTTTTGCGTTATTAATGATTTATTAAAGGTCACCAAAGGTCAGTCAGCCCCCCTACAACGCCCAAATGACACGAAACTGGTCTCGTTGGTTAGTGCTACGTTTGTGCTGGTTTGTGCTGCTAAAATTTTTATTTGTGCTGTTATGGTTTTTAAGTTATAACAGTTTATTTTTTTTTCAAACCCCACTCACTTTGCCCACCCTACAATCAGCACAAATAAAAACTCAAGTGTGTTTCTTTAGTGCTACATTTGTGCTGTTTTGTGCTGCTAAAATTTCCGTTCTACCTGTTACCGTTTTTGCGTTATTAATGATTTATTAAAGGTCACCAAAAGTCAGTCAGCCCCCCTACAACACCCAAATGACACAAAACTGGTCTCGTTGGTTAGTGCTACGTTTGTGCTGTTTTGTGCTGCTAAAAATTCTGTTCTTTCTTTTATCATTTTTGCGTTATTAATGATTTATTAAAAGTCACCAAAGGTCAGTCAGCCCCCCTACAACGCCCAAATGACACAAAACTGGTCTCGTTGGTTAGTGCTACGTTTGTGCTGTTTTGTGCTGCTAAAATTTCCGTTCTACCTTTTATCGTTTTTGCGTTATTAATGATTTATTAAAGGTCACCAAAGGTCAGTCAGCCCCCCTTACAACGCCCAAATGACACAAAACTGGTCTCGTTGGTTAGTGCTACGTTTGTGCTGTTTTGTGCTGCTAACATTTCCGTTCTATTAATTATCGTTTTTGCGTTATTAATGATTTATTAAAGGTCACCAAAGGTCACTCAGCCTCCCTATAATGCCCAAATGACACGAAACTGGTCTCGTTGGTTAGTGCTACGTTTGTGCTGGTTTGTGCTGCTAAAATTTTTATTTGTGCTGTTATGGTTTTTAAGTTATAACAGTTTTTTTTTTCAAACCCCACTCACTTTGCCCACCCTACAATCAGCACAAATAAAAACTCAAGTGTGTTTCTTTAGTGCTACATTTGTGCTGTTTTGTGCTGCTAAAATTTCTGTCCTACCTTTTATCGTTTTTGCGTTATTAATGATTTATTAAAGGTCACCAAAGGTCACTTAGCCCCCCTACTACACCCAAATGACACAAAACTGGTCTCGTTGGTTAGTGCCTCATTTGTGCTGGTTTGTGCTGCTAAAATTTTTATTTGTGCTGTTATGGTTTTTTAGTTATAACAGCTTGTTTTTATATGTGTGCTTTTTTGTGTCATAATAATAAAAATTTGTGCTGCTTTTTTTTAAGATAATAGCAATTTGTTTTTTTCCAGATGATGACATCACCCTGCTCTCCTGTCACGTACCTGGTTAGTGAGCTCCTGGTTAGAAAGCAGCCATGGGAGCACAGTGAGGTATGAGTGCCTGTGATCAGTCCAGTAGACTGCGTGGTGGCAGCAGTCAGCAGGTGGATGTGGTGGCAGAACCAGCTGGTGGCAGATGAGCTGGCACTGAGCTTGGCTGGTGGCAGACTGTGGGTAAGCAGCTGGAAGCAGGAGACAGATGAGACCTTGCTGGGCTGAAGAGCTGTAGCAGGCTGGGTGAGCAGGATGCAGGGTCAGATGAGCCGGGTCCATAATGGCCAGGCAGATCAGGCATAGACGGCACACAACAGGATAGTCGGGTCACAAACCAAGTCAGCAACAGGAGGTAGATCAGGCAAGAAGAGAAGGCAGAAGCAGAATCCAGAGACAAGCCAAGGTCAGGGCTGGTAGCAGTCAAACGGAGGTCAGGAGTAGGGATGAGCCAAACACCCCCCTGTTCGGTTCGCACCAGAACATGCGAACAGGAAAAAAGTTAGCTCGAACACGCGAACACCGTTAAAGTCTATGGGACACGAACATGAATAATCAAAAGTGCTAATTTTAAAGGCTTATATGCAAGTTATTGTCATAAAAAGTGTTTGGGGACCCGGGTCCTGCCCCAGGGGACCCGGGTCCTGCCCCAGGGGACATGGATCAATGCAAAAAAAAGTTTTAAAAATGGCCGTTTTTTCAGGAGCAGTGATTTTAATAATGCTTAAAGTCAAACAATAAAAGTGTAATATCCCTTTAAATTTCGTACCTGGGGGGTGTCTATAGTATGCCTGTAAAGGGGCGCATGTTTCCTGTGTTTAGAACAGTCTGACAGCAAAATGACGTTTCGAAGGAAAAAAAGCCATTTAAAACTACCCGCGGCTATTCAATTGCCGACAATACACATAGAAGTTCATTGATAAAAACGGCATGGGAATTCCCCACAGGGAAATCCTGAACCAAAATTAAAAAAAAAAAATGACGTGGGAGTCCCCCTAAATTCCATACCAGGCCCTTTAGGTCTGGTATGGATATTAAGGGGAACCCCGGCCAAAATTTAAAAAAAAAAATGACGTGGGGTTCCCCCTAAATTCCATACCAGACCGGTATGGATTTTAAGGGGAACCCCGCGCCAAAAAAAAAAACAAAAAACGGCGTGGGGTCCGCCCAAAAATCCATATCAGACCCTTATCCGAGCACGCAACCTGGCAGGCCACAGGAAAAGAGGGGGGGACGAGAGTGCGCCCCCCCCTCCTGAACCGTACCAGGCCACATGCCCTCAACATTGAGAGGGTGCTTTGGGGTAGCCCCCCAAAACACCTTGTCCCCATGTTGATGAGGACAAGGGCCTCATCCCCACAACCCTGGCCGGTGGTTGTGGGGGTCTGCGGGCGGGGGGCTTATCGGAATCTGGAAGCCCTCTTTAACAAGGGGACCCCCAGATCCCGGCCCCCCTGTGTGAAATGGTAAGGGGGTACTTACCCCTACCATTTCACTAAAAAACTGTCAAAAATGTTAAAAATGACAAGAGACAGTTTTTGACAATTCCTTTATTTAAATGCTTCTTCTTTCTTCCTTCATCTTCTTCTGGTTCTTCTGGCTCTTCTGGTTCTTCCTCCAGCGTTCTCGTCCAGCATCTCCTCCGCGGCGTCTTCTATCTTCTTCTCCTCGGGCCGCTCCGCACCCATGGCATGAGGGGAGGCTCCCGCTCTTCTCTTCATCTTCTTCTTCATCCTCTTCTCTTCTTCCTTCTTCTCTTCTTCATTTTCTTCTCCGGGCCGCTTCGCACCCATGCTGTCATGAAGGGAGGCTCCCGCTGTGTGACGGCGTCTCTTCGTCTGACGGCTCTTAAATAACGGGGGGCGGGGCCACCCAGTGACCCCGCCCCCCTCTGACGCACGGTGACTTGACGGGACTTCCCTGTGACGTCACGGGGAATGCCACAGGGAAGTCCCGTCATGTCCCGTGCGTCAGAGGGGGCGGGGTCACTGGGTGGCCCCACCCCCCGTTATTTAAGAGCCGTCAGACGAAGAGACGCCGTCACACAGCGGGAGCCTCCCTTCATGCCAGCATGGATGCGGAGCGGCCTGGAGAAGAAAATGAAGAAGAGAAGAAGGAAGAAGAGAAGAGGATGAAGAAGAAGATGAAGAGAAGAGCGGGAGCCTCCCCTCATGCCATGGGTGCGGAGCGGCCCGAGGAGAAGAAGATAGAAGACACCGCGGAGGAGATGCTGGACGAGAACGCCGGAGGAAGAACCAGAAGAGCCAGAAGAACCAGAAGAAGATGAAGGAAGAAAGAAGAAGCATTTAAATAAAGGAATTGTCAAAAACTGTCTCTTGTAATTTTTAACATTTTTGACAGTTTTTTAGTGAAATGGTAGGGGTAAGTACCCCCTTACCATTTCACACAGGGGGGGGCCGGGATCTGGGGGTCCCCTTGTTAAAGCCCCTCGCCCGCAGACCCCCACAACCACCGGCCAGGGTTGTGGGGATGAGGCCCTTGTCCTCATCAACATGGGGACAAGGTGATTTGGGGAGCTACCCCAAAGCACCCTCCCAATGTTGAGGGCATGTGGCCTGGTACGGTTCAGGAGGGGGGGCGCACTCTCGTCCCCCCTCTTTTCCTGCGGCCTGCCAGGTTGCGTGCTCAGATAAGGGTCTGGTATGGATTGTTGGGGGGACCCCACGCTGTTTTTTGTTTTTTTTTGGCGCGGGGTTCCCCTTAAAAGCCATACCAGACCTGAAGGGTCTGGTATGGAATTTAGGGGGAACCCCACGTCATTTTTTTTTTTAAATTTTGGCCGGGGTTCCCCTTAATATCCATACCAGACCTGAAGGGCCTTGTATGGAATTTAGGGGGTCTCCCACGTCATTTTTTTTTTTGGTTCGGGGTTGCCCTGTGGGGAATTCCCATGCCGTTTTTATCAATGAACTTCTATGTGTATTGTCGGCAATGCAATAGCCGCGGTAGTTTTAAATGGCTTTTTTTCCTTTGAAATGTCATTTTGCTGTCAGACTGTTCTAAACACAGGAAACATGCGCCCCTTTACAGGCATACTATAGACACCCCCCAGGTACGAAATTTAAAGGGATATTACACTTTTATTGTTTGACTTTAAGCATTATTAAAATCACTGCTCCTGAAAAAACGGCCATTTTTAAAACTTTTTTTTGCATTGATCCATGTCCCCTGGGGCAGGACCCGGATCCCCAAACACTTTTTATAACAATAACTTGCATATAAGCCTTTAAAATGAGCACTTTTGATTTCTCCCATAGACTTTTAAAGGGTGTTCCGCGGCATTCGAATTTGCCGCGAACACCCCAAATTGTTCGCTGTTCGGCGAACTTGCGAACAGCCAATGTTCGAGTCGAACATGAGTTCGACTCGAACTCGAAGCTCATCCCTAGTCAGGAGCAAGCTGGGTTAGGATCAGAGGTCAAACACAGGAATCAGGAATGAACACACAGAAGCGGCACACCAAATTGCAGCCTGTTTAAATAGTCTGTCTGGTGCCAGCATTGGTGACAGGCTCACGCTCATCTGCCCAGCCAGTTGCCAGTCTGCGCATGCACATATGTATGTACAGGGAGACATCATTTGTGCTATGCAAAAGCCTTCCCTGACACCCCCTACAACAACCAAACAAAATGAAAACGGGCTGGTTGGTTAGTGCCACGTTTGTGTTGATTTGTGCCTATTTACTTTCCATTCTGTCTCCTTTTGTTTTTCAGTTATTGTTGATTTATTAAAGGTCACCAAAGGTTACCCAGCCCCCCTACAAGAGACAAAGGGCATGAAACTGGGCTGGTTGGTGCCTCCTTTGTGCTGTTTAAATATCAGTTCTACCACTTTTTGTTTTTCAGTTATTTACTATTTAACCAACACAAACCAACCAGCCCGTTTTCATTTTGTTTGGCTGCTGTAGGGGGTGTCAGTGAAGGCTTTCGCATAGCACAAATGATGTCTCCCTGTACATACATATGCGCATGCGCAGACTGGCAACTGGCTGGGCAGATGAGCGTGAGCCTGTCACCAATGCTGGCACTAGACAGACTATTTAAACAGGCTGCAATTTGGTGTGCCGCTTCTGTGTGTTCATTCCTGATTCCTGTGTTTGACCTCTGATCCTAACCCAGCTTGCTCCTGACCTCCGTTTGACTGCTACCTGCCCTGACCTTGGCTTGTCTCTGGATTCTGCTTCTGCCTTCTCTTCTTGCCTGATCTACCTCCTGTTGCTGACTTAGTTTGTGACCCGACTATCCTGTTGTGTGCCGTCTATGCCTGATCTGCCTGACCATTATGGATCCGGCTCATCTGACCCTGCATCCTGCTCATCCAGCCTGCTACAGCTCTTCAGCCCAGCAAGGTCTCATCTGTCTCCTGCTTCCAGCTGCTTACCCACAGTCTGCCACCAGCCAAGCTCAGTGCCAGCTCATCTGCCACCAGCTGGTTCTGCCGCCACATCCACCTGCTGACTGCTTCCACCACGCAGTCTACTGGACTGATCACAGGCACTCATACCTCACTGTGCTCCCATGGCTGCTTTCTAACCAGGAGCTCACTAACCAGGTACGTGACAGGAGAGCGGGGTTATGTCATCATCTGGAAAAAACAAATTGCTATTATCTTAAAAATAAAAGCAGCACAAATTTTTATTATTATGACACAAAAAAGCACAAATATAAAAACAAGCTGTTATAACTAAAAAACCATAACAGCACAAATAAAAATTTTAGCAGCACAAACCAGCACAAATGAGGCACTAACCAACGAGACCAGTTTTGTGTCATTTGGGTGTTGTAGGGGGGCTGACTGACTTTTGGTGACCTTTAATAAATCATTAATAATGCGAAAACGATAAAAGATAGAATGGAAATTTTAGCAGCACAAAAGAGCACAAACATAGCACTAACCAACGAGACCAGTTTTGTGTCATTTGGGTGTTGTAGGGGGGGCTGAGTGACCTTTGGTGACCTTTAATAAATCATTAATAACGCAAAAACAATAAAAGGTAGGACAAAAATTTTAGCAGCACAAAACAGCACAAATGTAGCACTAAAGAAACACACTTGAGTTTTTATTTGTGCTGATTGTAGGGTGGGCAAAGTGAGTGGGGTTTGAAACAAAAAAAACTGTTATAACTTAAAAACCATAACAGCACAAATAAAAATTTTAGCAGCACAAACCAGCACAAACGTAGCACTAACCAACGAGACCAGTTTCGTGTCATTTGGGCGTTGTAGGGGGGCTGACTGACCTTTGGTGACCGTTAATAAATCATTAATAACACGAAAATGATAAAAGATAGAATGGAATTTTTAGCAGCACAAAACAACACAAACGTAGCACTAACCAACGAGACCAGTTTTGTGTCATTTGGGTGTTGTAGGGGGGGCTGAGTGACCTTCGGTGACCTTTAATAAATCATTAATAACGCAAAAACGATAAAAGGTAGGACAGAAATTTTAGCAGCACAAATGTAGAACTAAAGAAACACACTTGAGTTTTTATTTGTGCTGATTGTAGGGTGGGCAAAGTGAGTGGGGTTTGAAAAAAAAAAAACTGTTATAACTTAAAAACCATAACAGCACAAATAAAAATTTTAGCAGCACAAACCAGCACAAACGTAGCACTAACCAACGAGACCAGTTTCGTGTCATTTGGGTGTTGTAGGGGGGATGACTGACCTTTGGTGACCGTTAATAAATCATTAATAACACGAAAATGATAAAAGATAGAACGGAAATGTTAGCAGCACAAAACAGCACAAACGTAGCACTAACCAACGAGACCAGTTTTGCGTCATTTGGGCATTGTAGGGGGGCTGACTGACCTTTGGTGACCTTTAATAAATCATTAATAACGCAAAAACGATAAAAGATAGAACGGAAATGTTAGCAGCACAAAACAGCACAAACGTAGCACTAACCAACGAGACCAGTTTTGTGTCATTTGGGCGTTGTAGGGGGGCTGACTGACCTTTGGTGACCTTTAATAAATCATTAATAACGCAAAAATGATAAAAGGTAGAACGGAAATTTTAGCAGCACAAAACAGCACAAATGTAGCACTAAAGAAACACACTTGAGTTTTTATTTGTGCTGATTGTAGGGTGGGCAAAGTGAGTGGGGTTTGAAAAAAAAAAAAAAACTGTTATAACTTAAAAACCATAACAGCAGAAATAAAAATTTTAGCAGCACAAACCAGCACAAACGTAGCACTAACCAACGAGACCAGTTTCGTGTCATTTGGGCGTTGTAGGGGGGCTGACTGACCTTTGGTGACCTTTAATAAATCATTAATAACGAAAAAACGATAAAGGATAGAACGGAAATGTTAGCAGCACAAAACAGCACAAACGTAGCACTAACCAACGAGACCAGTTTTGTGTCATTTGGGCGTTGTAGGGGGGCTGACTGACCTTTGGTGACCTTTAATAAATCATTAATAACGCAAAAACGATAAAAGATAGAACGGAATTTTTAGCAGCACAAAACAGCACAAACGTAGCACTAACAAACGAGACCAGTTTTGTGTCATTTGGGCGTTGTAGGGGGGCTGACTGACCTTTGGTGACCTTTAATAAATCATTAATAACGCAAAAACGATAAAAGATAGAACGGAATTTTCAGCAGCACAAAACAGCACAAACGTAGCACTAACAAACGAGACCAGTTTTGTGTCATTTGGGCGTTGTAGGGGGGCTGACTGACCTTTGGTGACCTTTAATAAATCATTAATAACGCAAAAACGATAAAAGATAGAACGGAATTTTTAGCAGCACAAAACAGCACAAACGTAGCACTAACCAACGAGACCAGTTTTGTGTCATTTGGGCGTTGTAGGGGGGCTAGGTGATGTCATAGTCTGGAAAAAACAATTGCTAATATCTTAAAAATAAAAGCAGCACAAATGTAAATTTTTACGGCACAAAACAGCACAAACGTAGCACTAAAGAAACACACTTGAGTTTTTATTTGTGCTGATTGTAGGGGGGCCAGCTTCGCTGAGCTCATCGAGTCTGCCAATTTTTATTTTTTTTTGTTTTTGTTTTTTATTATTTTGTTTGTTTTTCCTTAACATTGTTGTCTGACTATAGATCTATGTTTATCCCAAGCATGTTTGAAGCCATTTAAACATATGATAAACTCATCCTAAATTGACATATCTGTGCAAATAAAGTTTATTTAAATTGTGCAAACAATGTGCAAAAAAATATATATTATTATAAATATATATATACAGTATACATAGTGCAAAAAGGTGCTCAGGTTCTCTAAACATCAATAGTTCCTCTTTCTTTGCTGTGAAGGAATGATGATAATGTGCACCACCGAAGAAAAAGTGCTCCCAAAAGGAATCACCACAAGTGATTAAATAATATAACGATATACTGTAATGATAAAGCTTCTCACCAGCTGCTGCGATCCCACAAGGAGATCATTAGACTTCTTGCTGCATAGCAGCCATATACACCACGATCTTGCATGCAAAGGTTTCACGATCTTTTAAGCCATGGAGGAGGTTAAAGTATAAAGGAAATTCCACATAATGTAGTTTTTCACCAAGATTTTAATAAAATGATAAAATCACACTTACAATTTTTAACCACTTAAGGACCGAGCCTCTTTTTGAGATGTGTTGTTTTCAAGTTAAATTTTTTTTTTTTTTTGCTAGAAAATTACTTAGAACCCCCAAACATTATACATTTTTTTCTTCTAACACCCTAGAGAATAAAATGGCGGTCGTTGCAATACTTTCTGTCACATCATATTTGCGCAGCGGTCTTACAAGCGCACTTTTTTTTTTTTAAAAATACACTTTTTTGAATTTAAAAATAAGACAACAGTAAAGTTAGCCCAATTCTTTTTATATTGTGAAAGATAAAGTTACGCTGAGTTAATTGATACCCAACATGTCACGCTTCAAAATTGCGCCCGCTCGTGGAATGACGACAAACTTTTACCCTTAAAAATCGCAGCTAAAACTCTACAGGTTGCATGTTTTAAGTTACAGAGGAGGTCCAGGGCTAAAATTATTGCTCTCACTCTACCGATCGCGGCGATACCTCACATGTGTGGTTTGAACACCGTTTTCATATGCGGGCGCTACGTATGCGTTCGCTTCTGCACGTAAGCTCGGGGCGCGTTTAAATTTTTAAATGTTTTTTTACCTTTTATTTTTACACTTTTCTTTTTTTTAAAAAAATTGTGTCACTTTTATTCCTATTAGAAGGAATGTAAACATCCCTTGTAATAGAAAAAAAGCATGACAGGACCATCCCCTTCCCGCCGAGCGCACGCAGATGTGTGTACTCGGCTTTCTGGGGTTATACCGGGATGATGCCCGCAGCTGCAGGCATCATCCCAGTACTGTTTTGTATAGCGGGCGATCGGCTTTCCTAGTATAACAACCGATGCGGCTAATAGCCACTCGGCTGTTACAGTATACCGGAGGAGCAGGAGGGGACGTCCCCCCATCCCGCCACCTCCCGCTGCTCAACCCGGGCCTCTTGTTCCATCGGGAGGCCCGGTGACCAATCGGTCGACTCTGACGGCTGGGGACGGACTGGAACGAAGCCATGAGCGGCTTCGTTCCAGCCTCCTAATCGTAAACACGGAATCAACGTCATGACGTCACTTCCCATTTACTCGGCTGCCAATGGCGCCAGTTTAAAAAAAAATACACAGTATTCAGAATCGCCGAAAATGGCAATCTGAATACTTTGAAGTGCAAAGGAGGGATCGGGGGTCTTTTAGACCCCGATCCCTCCATAAAGAGTACCTGTCACCACCTATTACTGTCACAAGGGATGTTTACATTCCTTGTGACAGCAATAAAAGTCATCAAAAATATATATTTTTTTTTTAAACACAATTTATAAGTATAAAAATAAATTAAATAAATAAGAAGAAATTTTTTTTTTATAGCGCCCCCGTCCCCGCGAGCTCGCGCAGCAAAGAAAACGCATATGGAAGTCGTGCCCACATATGTAAACGGTGTTCAAATCACACGTGTGAGGTATCGCCACGATCGTCAGAGCGGGTGCAATAAATCTAGCACTAGACCTCCTCTGTAACTCTAACCTGGTACCCGTAAAAAAAAAAATTTAAAGCGTCACTTATGGAGATTTTTAGGTACCGTAGTTTGTCGACATTCCACGAATGCGTGCAATTATAAAGCGTGACATGTTTGGTATCTATTTACTCGGTGTAACATCATCTTTCACATTATACAAAAAAATTGGGGTAGCTTTACTGTTTGTTTTTTTTTAAATTCATGAAAGTGTCCCTTTTCCCAAAAATTTGCGTTTAAAACACCGCTGCACAAATACCGGGTGATATAAAATATTGCAACAATCGCCATTTTATTCTCTAGATTCTCTGCAAAAATATATATATATATATATAATGTTTGGGGGCTCTAAGTAATTTTCTAGCAAAAAATACGGATTTTAACTTGTAAACACCAAATTTCAAAAAAAGGCTTAGTCATGAAAGGGGTATGAGATCTGGGGTCAAAAAAGACCTCAGATCTCATATCTACACTAAAATGCAATAAAAAAAAGAAAAAAATATTTGTCATTTAAAAAAAAAAAAAATAGCCCTTTAAGAGCTATGGGTGGACACCCCACTTCCCTCCTCACCACCCTAGCAATAGGTGACTCCATGCCCAACTGGCCATTGTTGTGATTAATCAGGATTTCACTACAGGTCAAATTTGTTGTCACGAAGCTTCACACAGTAGATTACACATTATCATAAGTATAAACACAGGACACCTTCACACAATAGCAGGAGCCCCCAGTAGAAGACAGACCGTCTCCTACATTGTACAGAGGCCAATGTGATCAGCTCTTTCAATTAACATGTATAGTTCAGAATCAAATAAACCAGGAATAGTCTTTGTATATTTCCTGGGAGGTATTGTGGATAAATATTACTGTCCCATTCAAAGTAATCTAAACCACATTCTCAATGTCCATTAGTAGCTGTCTATCATTTTCTCGGTCACCCTTTGCCCCTAATAGACACAGGGTTACTTAGCCATAGAAGGTGCATGGGGAGCTGATGCAAGGGTTTCCCAACCTCTCCAAGGGATTCTGGGTTCCACGGGCCCCCCACCCAAAGCGACTCCCGTCACAATGTTAATCCCTTCCCTGCCAGTATCATTAGTACAGTGACAGTGCATTATTTTTTAGCACTGATCACTGTATTGGTGTCACTGGTCCCCGAAAAGTGTCACTTATGCCTCGTTTCCACTGAGTGGATCGGTTCGGGTCGGTACAGTTTGAATGGCCTACAATGGTCCTGTCTATTCTGGTGAGCGTTTCCACTGCAAGTGGGACCACAAGGGGCCATACAGAGTTTAGAAAAAATGCCTCAGCTTAGCACAGCAGAGGGTTTTCTGTCAGCCAATCAGTGGAATGTATCGTAGCTCCGCCCTAACTGAACCGTTCCATTTTCTATGACCCCACATCTGAAGCAGGACCCTGAATGGAGCGGTACGGTTCGGTTGTATGGGCTGCTTTCATAATGGAAACACCCAAAATAGCGTACCGCACCGAACTGATCCGCTCAGTGGAAACGAGGCAATAGTGTCAGATTTGTCCGCTGCAATGTCGCAGTCCCGCTAAAAATCGCTGATTGCCACCATTACTAGTGAAAACAATAAACAAAAATTTAAAAATACATAAAAATATCCCATAGTTTGTAGACGCTATAACTTTTGCGCAAACTAATCAGTATACACTTATTGGGAATTTTTTTTTACCAAAAATATGTAGCAGAATAAATATTGGCCTAAATTGATGAAGAAATTAGATTTTTTTAAATTTTTTTATTGGATATGTTTTATAGCAGAAAGTAATTTTTTTTTTCAAAATTGTCGGCCTTTTTTTGTTTATAGCGCAAAAAATAACCAAAAGAAAGCTCTATTTGTGGGTAAAAAAGGACATACATTTTATTTGGGTACAACGTTGCATGACCGCGCAATTGTCAGTTAAAGTAACGCAGGGCCGTATCGTAAAAAAAATGGCCTGGTCGGGAAGGGGTTAAAACCTTCCAGGGCTGAATTGGTTAAATACCACTAAAAGAAAGTTCTAAAATGCTAAAAATGTCATAAGGGTACAGTGTTGCTGAAAGTTGAACATTGGCCTGGGCAGGGAGGGGGTGAAAGTGCCCGGTATTGAAGTAGTTAGCTAGAAAACAAACAAAAAATAACACTTTGGCCCGAGTTTCACTTTAAATCTGAAAAGGGGAAAAAACTAACTTCTTCTGGACTTTTTTTAATGCCATTATATTTTACTTCTGCCGAACCACATTAAGTTTGGACATTTTTGGGATGCACCTGGGATAGTATATTTCAGCATAATATGGTTGGTAACCAATAAAATTCCTCCCGTCATGCAGAATAATTTCAGGGACTATAAATCATGATAGTTATTATTGCTTGCAAACTATTTATTTCAGAATTATGAGTATGCGATTGTTTAGATTGCTAAAATAATTATTAGTGTTGGCTGGGGAAGAGATGGTGTGCGCTCGCTCATCTATGAAATAAACACAGAATCCAGTTGTTGGGAGGAAGACAAAATAAAGACAATTTTTTTTTTTATCAGCGACCAGCAGTCCCTCTGACCGACTCCACACTTCATGTGATTGTATTTAAAGCCGTGTCGGCAATGAGATTACTGATGTCATGTGACCATAGTGGTACATTTGCCATAGCTCCCAACTGTCCCTGATTTCGAGGGACTGTCCCTGATTTGGAGCAATGTCCCTCTGTCCCTCATTCCTCCTCATTTGTCCCTCATTTTGGTCTGATCTATATAGTTGTATATAAAATGCACTTTTTATCTTTTCAAAAAGTGTTTTCCAGCGCTAAACCTTTCATCTGATTTCTAAATTGCTGCATTTGTAAATTCCAAAAGCCAATATAAAGGAATAGTAGTGGTAAAAAAAGGACTTGTGGGTTTAACCAATTTTTGTTTTTTTGTACAATTCTCTTTTAAGAGGGGTGTGGCAAGGGGTGTGTCCTATGCCTGCATACCTTTGCTGATAGGTGTCCCTCATTCCCATCTCAAAAAGTTGGGAGGTATGTAGTTGCTACTCACTGGTGATGAACAAATCAGTTGCCTAGATTAGATGTTTACTGTAATACAATGGTGGAACTACCAGGGTTGCAAAGGTCACACTTGTGACTGGGCACCTTCTGCCACCATGGCGGGGCCCAAGACTGAAGGACTGCAGAACATGTGAAAGGAATCCGCTGTGGGACCGTAAAGGGTTGTAGGATCAGTGGGAAGGGAGTTGGGCTCGGAGGAAATGGCCCAGGTTGGAGGTCAGGGGGTCCTTCATGGTTTCTTGTACTAGGGCCCTGAAGGTTCTAGTTATGCCTCTGCCATAAATTGCTTTTTGGCACCATCAGGTAAGCTGTACCTGTTTGTGAGCTGACAGAGGAGTTCTATGGAACTTATGTATATTAATATGTACCACACTCACCCTCACTAGGCACATCAGGGCAATTGTCTTATTTTGCTACACATACCCATAAGGCCATTATTAACGTAAAGGCAAATGACAATTGAATAATTTACCTTTATCGAGTTGAGGTGTGAGATCACTAAAGTCAATGGACCATAGAGGTATGGTTACTCATCACTGCAGAGGAGCAATTTGTTTAGTTAGATCAGATACTTGCCGTAGATTGTTCTTTTGCGGTATCGGGTAAGCTGCACCTATTGGTGAATTGGTGGAGAAGTTCTGTGGACCCGTTCCCTTGTGTGTACTACCCTGTTTCCCCAAAAATAAGACCTAGCGTGATTGTCGGTGATGGCTACAATATAAGCCCTACCCCCCAAATAAGCCCTACCCTGTTTCCCCAAAAATAAGCCCTACCCTGAAAATAAGACCTACAAGGACTTTAACTAGGGCTTATTTGGGGGGTAGGGCTTATATTGCAGCCATCACCGACAATCACGCTAGGTCTTATTTTCGGGGAAACAGGGTAGTACATACCCCATCTACCCTCACTAAACATATCAGGGTTATTTGCATTCTTACAGTATGTTACACATACCAATAAAGCCATTTGCTGTAACATAATTAGAGAACAGGCAAATGTCAATCAGTTAATTCACCTTTAGTGAGGTGGGCAGAGGAACCAGCTATTGAAAAGAAACGTGCATTGATTCCAACTGCCTCATTTAGAGAGACTAGATTTAAATCCTTCTATCCCTCTTTCCTCTCCAGCTGTGCCTCTTTTTGATCTGATTTATAGAGCTCTAAAATAAATATGATATTTAACTGCCAAAGGTTTTGAAATACACCTAACTTTTTTATCCTTCCTCTAAATTTTTGCATTCGTTATTTTGGAAATTTTGTATATTAATTATTTATGATCCATATAAAGGGTGGTGTGGCAGGTGTAATCTTACATACTGTTAGGATTCAGGTGGTCTAGGGATGTGTAGACCCTCGATATATCCGCAAAGAGTGTTCTTTCAAACCCACAGGAATTCCTGGAGATCCCCTTGAGAAACTTGGATTGACTATGGACCAAAAGATGTCTGTCTATCTCAAAAAGCTTAGTGGGAACTTGGATGATTCTCCCCTAACAACTAATAACCTCCAACACTACTATCTTTATATAATGATCCAAGAACCTTCTGCACTGTCAGGGCCTGGATTTGAACCTGGGAACTCTGTTGTGTCTGGCAATGACTCTTCTTGCTGATCCACCTGGAATGCTGTACAGTTCCCTGGACAATTCTGTGAATGATCCTGCCTTGAACCTTGTTCGTCTTGAACCTTTTGCTCCTCCCATGAACTTCCTATTAAAGCCATGCCTTTGCACTTCCTGCTTGTCAGATTATTGTGCTTTCTCCAACGAATATCTTGCTCTAGTCAGTCCTGCTGCTGTCCATATCTTCGCTACCACTCGTTACCGACCCTTGGCTTGTTCCTTGACTACGCTTCTGCTTAATCCCAACCTGCAACCACTCATTACTGACCTTTGGCTTGTTTACTGACTATGCTTCTGCTTGATATTTACTTACTATATCTGCTACTGGATCCCGACTTGCTCAGCTCCTGGTGGGGCAATCCTGAGGACCATGACCAAAAACCATCTACACCATCAGGAGCTCTGAAGAACACCAGTTAGTACTTTGATCCTGCACCTCAAATGAGTCTGTGTCTTCCACCAGAATGACCTGATTCTGTACTTGTCTAGCTGGTTGGTGGGTGCTTTGCTACTGCTATAGCTACTGGTCTCTGAGCCTGACACTTGACTGTGACATGCGCTTATAAAAGACCCCTACTCTGGTAAGGAGAAATGACTACAGTTAGAGGGTTTGTGAAGGGGGGCTACATTTCCTTCCTCTGGACCAAAACTGCTAAGTGAACTTGCATAACTGGTGTTTTTATTTTAACCTAGCTAACAATATAACTGTGTTGAGGATCACACTAGCAAATGTGTATTGTGCGATCTGTGCCACGATTAGAACCACCTAAATTCATTGGTGATAATCAAAACAGCAGCTTGAAACTGGAAGAAAGTTTACCACCACAGGTGCCACTTTGGCTCATTTTCTTCCAGAATATACATTCAAATAATTCAACGATTACTGGGCTCACTGGAGCAATTGATTTTTATTTTTAAAAAATTCTATTTTTTACCTTGTTTGCTTTTTTTTTTTTTAAGAAAAATTTTTTTTTAGCTACTCCAGTGAGTGCATTGATGTTTCTATCATCTTATTAGCTTGCAATGAAAATGATTTATTTTTTTTAGTTTGGGATAATTTGGGGAAAAGTTAAATCCTCTGTCTGTTTTTTTTTTTTTTTTTAATTCTTTCTCCTTTGGGATTAATTCCCTTATTTCCTATTGGGACATACATTTATTGGAAATAAATACTATATGGACTCAAACTGTAACAAAACATTTTGTCTGATGCAGGAAGGGAGGTAGAAACTCCCCAAATAGGGTCATAGACAGTAATAAATACTTGAAAGAAGTATTTATTTTTTCCATGTCTAGCCCAAACTTAAAAAAGGTTTTTGACTGGAGTTGAGCTTTGAAGCCCATTCCAGGCAATATGATTCCGAAAACTCACCTACCCCCAGCAAAGTACTGTATACTCACCCATTTTCGCTCCCTGCCCTGCCCTGCTTATAGATTTTGCACTGTTGCTCTAACACAGGGGTTTCAAAATTATGGCCTGGGGGCCGGATGTGGCCCTTTGCTTGTCTTTATCCAGCGCTATACCTTCCACTGATACAATGCACTATTCTTTCCACTGACACCAAAGACGGACCACTATTCCTCCCACTGATACCAACAATGGAGCATTATTCCTTCCACTGACACCATAGATAGGGAACTAAATCTGCCACTGACACCAATGATGTAATTTTTTTGGCATTGTTTACTCCTACTGATGCTGGGGTATTTTCTACTCCTACTGGTCACAGTCCGGCCCCCCCTAAAATTTGAAGGACAGTAAACTGTCCCTGTGTTTTGAAAGTTTGGAGACCTCTGCTCTAATAGAATGGGCCTTCTAGGTATGGGGGAGTATGCAAACCACAATTCATTTGCTCTACCTCTATAGAGGATAATAGAAATAGCAGTCCAGATATGCAGCGCTAATCAAATATATTAGGTGACATTCAGATCACATTAGGGTAAAAAAAGTAATCCATGTACCATATATACTCGAGTATAAGCCGACCCGAATATAAGCCGAGCCACAAAAAACTGGGAAAACTTATTGACTTGAGTATAAGCCTAGGGTGAGAAATGCGCAGCTACTGTAAATGGAAAAGAGGGTCAACAATGCCCATTTGCAGCCTCACTGTGCCCATTTGCAGCGATAGGTCCCCCGAAATTCAAACTTGGTAGTTAAGGGTTCCTAGATGCCTCCTAGCTGCAGCCAAAATTTGGGGTCTCTGGACCCAAAGGGTCCCGAAATGACCTTGCTGCAGATGGATACAGTTGACTGACTTTGGGGCCCCATATCTCGGGGCCACTTGGTGCTAGGAACCCCAAATTTGGTAAGCAAACCCAGTGGAACTAGCACTACAAAATACCCAAAGTCGGTTCGGAAAATGTCAAGCACTTTTCTGCAGCAGAGAATGACATTTTCCAAACCAACTTTGGGGCCCCGTATCTCGGGGCCACTTGGTGCTAGGAACCCCAGCTTTGGATATGTTGTGGTTTAGATTCACTGGGTTTGCTCACCAATTTTGGGTTTCCTAGCACCAAGTGTCCCCGATATACGGGGCCCCAAATTCGGTTCCGAAAATGTCATTCTCTGCTGCAGAAAAATGCTTGACTCGAGTATAAGCCGAGGGGGGCACTTTCAGCACAAAAAAATGTGCTCAAAAACTCGGCTTATACTCGAGTATATACGGTAGTTGAAACGGGAAGGACAGATAAAAGCCCCACACCAGCTTCAGCGCAAGAGGAAATGCACACAACACCACCGTGTTTCCAGCAAGTCTCCTTACCAGAGAGGTTGGACCCTCAAATTATAGAGTGGTCATGTTAGCACGTAACATGAGAGTATCCACAACTCAACACTGAACATCCAGTAGATTGGCTCCAATAACCATCAAAGGACTGTACTTGTAGGCTCATGATCCTACATAGAGCTCCCAATCACATAAGGCTCACCGGGATGATAAGTAAAAAAACTCCCATAGTGAAGTAAGTAAAGAATGGTACAAAGGGCTTTATTAAAGTGTACTTACAAACATTGAAGTAAAATTTAA
The DNA here is from genome assembly GCA_037952925.1 of Lithobates clamitans. NCBI lineage: Eukaryota > Metazoa > Chordata > Amphibia > Anura > Ranidae > Lithobates > Lithobates clamitans. The sequence continues at coordinate 815,252 of JBBGZY010001119.1, forward strand.
CATTCAAACAAATCAATGAAAATGGCCATGGCTAGTAGCATGCTTGCGTCATATGTCAGGTCCCACCTAATGCATTTCGTCATCAGCAGACATCATCAGAGGCTCCAACAGAAGGGGCCTTCTAGGTATGGGGGAGAATGCAACCTACCATGTGTGGCAGATCTCAGGCCTGAGTGGGCCAGTCACCCCCTAGAAGGTGACATCATCCACCTAGGTGTACTGCAACACCAGAGCTTACTCAGGGTGTTCTCCTACAGTGGGGAGGTGGGGGAGGAAGCATGGATCCATTAATTATGAGTAAACCTTACTGGGTGGCAGGCTATCAATATCACTCAACAAGAACAGGTGACAGCATCTGTTTAAACTCCAATTCAGAGACTTCTGAGGTTCCCAATATCCTGGCATGTGATATGCCTTTGCTTGATCCAGCTCAGTGACCCTAATATAGAAGGTAGGACAAGGGTGACCATCACGAAGCAAGCAGTTTCAAGAATAAGTTAGCAGCAGAAGTTTCCATCTCTTTTTTTTTTTTACTGATGGGCTCCTGGGCTCCTTTCAAGTCTTTACAAGTAAATCTTTGGAATAGCTGTTAAAGAAATGTTTCCTCTGCTCTTTCCACTGATCCTTCGGCAAACACAAACCGGGCCGATTCCTGAGCTGTGTCAGCACGGGTGGGATTTGGCGTTCTATACATTGTTAAATATAGATGTTAAACCTCTTGCATGCAGCGCACTTTAAGCTTTTCGAAAAGTCAGAGAAGGTTAATCATTGTGATAACCTGTAATGCGTCTGAAAATGCTGCACTGAAAACACATCCTAAACCAATTCTTTATGTTTCATAATTAAAAAGAATTCTGTTCATGTTGTGTATCCCAGATGTTATTTACTGCTTTGCGTCATCAAAGTTGGCTGTACAATAAAAACAGTAATAAAAGCATCATTTTGAAGAAGTTCAAGAACTTGCAACACTCAGTTCCCATTAGATTAAGAAATGATATGCGTACATATATTAAAAGCATGTTTTTGCATGCCCCTTCCGCTTATGCTTTAGTATTTCGGCAGACTTGCAGAAAAACAACAAATTTGTTTTGTTTTTTTGGTTTTTTTGGTTTTTTTAGTTAGTAAATATTTTGTATTGTTACTGTAAAGTTTACCTAAGCTCCGGTTGTATATAAAAACTTAAAATATAAGCAGTCCAACAATTATAAAAAATGAGTATGACTTCTTCCTGGAGCTGTCCTTCACAGACTCGCTGCACCACTCATCCAGCATTTTCTGGTTCAAATAAGACCAGGTTACATCTGTCTAAAGAGGGCATTTCATTTCACATTGAAGATATTTTCTTTCACTTTATGTTCATGTCAACAAAACAGGAAGTGTTGTCTGGCACCTTTTGTTTAAATCAGTATTTTTTGCTAGAAAATGACTGAGAACCCCTAAACATTATATATATATATATCACCTTTTTATCTCTGAGACCCTGGAGGATAAAAAGGTGATCAATGCAATTATGTCACACAGTATTTGTACAGCAATTTTTCAAATACAATTTTTTGGGAAAAAAATACACTTTAATGAATTTTAATGCAAAAAAAAAGCACAATATATAACCCCATTTTTGGTAGAGTATAAAGAATGATGTTACACTAAGTAAATAGAGACCAAACACGTCGCGCTTTAAAATTGAGCATGCGCACGCTCGTAGAATAGGGTTGCCACCTTTTCTTCAAGTCAAACCCGAGCACTTTAGAGGCGCACAGCAATTTTTTTGTTGTTGTATAAACTATACATATATTTTGCTATTAAATAACATTTCTAATCATATGAAGTTAATAACAAGAGTCCCCCTTTACATCAGAGTCCACAGAGTTCTCCTTTTACATCTGAACTCACAGAGTTCCCTTTCACTGTAAGGGGGGACTCTGCAGACTCTGATGTAAGGGAGAAGTCTGGGGACTCTGACATAAGATATGCTCTGGGAACCCAAATTTAAGGGGAAACACTGAGAACTCTGATATACGGAGAGGATGTAAGGGGCAACACCGTGGTCTCTGGGGTAAAGGGGAACTCTGATGTAAGGGGTGCTCTGAGAAAACTGATTTACCTTAGTGTACACATTTAGAGGCAGGAGAGAGAAGGGGAGAGACTTCAGTCACAGGCAGGGATGGATGGTGAGCTCACTCACCCCTTGGCAGTCAGCACCTCTCATCTAGATGTATCTGAGGCTGCTGGACTTCAAATTTACAGCCCCCACTTTCCTTTTCTGATGCACAGCCCTGGGGACTGGAATGTGGGCAGACACAGAGGGGTGGGGCGAGAGGAAGAGGTGCAGATGGAGCCCTCTCTCCTCTCCCATCTGTGTGTGTATTTGGAGGGGGGGTGGTTAGCGCTGGCTTTGGGCAGCATAAAAGAGAGTGTAATAGACACTCTCAGCTTAGACAACTGCAGCCAGCAACCCTCCTGGGAAGCCATAGTCCGGTCTGAATAATGTGTCCGAGTTTCAGGCAGTCTGAAACCCGGATGCATGATTCCAAACCCGAACTGTCCGGGTGAATCCCGGACAGGTGGCAACCCTATTGTAGAATGGCGACAAACTACGATACTTAAAGATCTCAATCTTTAAAATGTTTTACAGGTTAACTGTATAGGGTTACAAAGGAATTCTAGCACACGAATTATTGCTCGCACTCTAACGTTCATGGCGATACCTAACATGTGTGGTGCGAACACCATTTAGATATGCTTTTGCTTCTGCGCGCGAGCACAGAACGGAGGGATGTGGGCACTTTATTTATTTATTTTTTCTTATTTATTTAATTTTTTTATTTTCAAACTGTCCCTTTATTTATTTATTTTATTTAATCATTTTTATTCCTATTACAGGGAATGTAAACATTCCTTGTAATAGAAATAAGGGATGACAGGTCCTCTATATGGAGAGATCTGGGGTCAATAAGACCCCAAATCTCTCCTCAACATTTAAAAGTAAAAGATAAAAAAAAAAAAAAAAGATAATTTGCTTTAAAAAAAAAAAATGTTTACTTCCGCCCTAGGCCGGAAGTGACTTCATGACGTAGCTCCGGTCCTCCAAAACCATAGAGGCGATCAGAGATGATCTGGTCTCTAGGAAAACCTCTATGGCCAGCCATGTGACCCATCAGAACGTTTCCAGGTATGGCCGAGAAACACCAGCGAGGGGGGGACTTCTGAAAGCGATCCAGCAGCTAATTAGCTGATCGGACCACTTTCATGAGAAAGCCAGTTGCTAAATATAAAAAATAACCCCAGTAAGCCACTTGCAAGCCGTAACATATATATATACAGTATGTATTGCGGTCGGCAAGTGGATAAAACAGAAACAAAATTTAAAAATCGAATACTGTCAGAGGTTCTAACCATCTCATCTTTTAGCTAAAAATATAAGCAAAAGTTTTGGCTATAAGGACCCTACATAAACTGGAGTGTCCCTAGTCTAAATTTACCTTAGTGCTTGCAGCTAGGCTGCAATGGCGTCCCTAGGGGGGGGGCAGAGGGGGCCCTGACCCCCTCCCAACATTATGCTGTGCCCCACCATGTGCCCCCCCCCAATAAAATTATTATTTTTTTTTTATACAAAAAATCAATGTCTAAGAGGGAGAGAGTCCCCAGTCAGCTCCTGCGGGTGATTCCCCCCCCCTACCTCTGCTTGCTGACACTGCATAATGCGAGCGCTCACACAACCACGGCCGCCCGATCTGCTCCTTCCCCTGCATCCTCATTGGCAGGGAGAAGAGCGAGTTGCAGGGAGGACTCCACCAGGACTCTCAGTTACTGAAAAAACAGACTGATTTCTCCCATCCTTAGGACAGGAGAACCAGCCTGTAAATTCCAAGAGATGCCAGATCAGCGCTGTCAATAGCAGGGGCAGGACAGTAAGAAGAGGCTGGGGGACCCCACAGTGGCAGAACACCAGGGCCCGGAGGCAAGACAACCTTTGAAACCCTGATAGTTCTCCCACTGCTTTGCACCCTTATATTTTCTTGGTATGCTGGTGACATATATCGCTTGTTTTCTGCCACCCTGGGGGGCCCCAATACAGTAGGAAGGGAGCTCACTGCAGAACATGTGAAAGGGCCGTTGTGGGGTCATAGCAAAGGGCCCCAGTATATATTTATATATCTATATATATCTATATCTTATATACATATATATATATATATATCTATATACTGTATCTATATAGATATTATATATATATATATATATATATATATATATATATATATATATATATATATATATATATATATATATATATATATATATATATATATATATATGCATTTTATAGTTGCCCCCCCTACTTTTGTCCATGTCCCCCCATGTGCCCCCCCTAAATATGAAAGCTGGAGACGCCGCTGCTAGGCTGTAGCCAGCTTGAGCTCTGATTGTTATTGCGATCTGGGTTGGTTGGGATTTGATTAAGCTCAGATCATTGCTTGCTTCTACCTGCTGCTTGGGAGTGTTTTCCAGTAGATAGCATGAAAATATACAATGTAGTGGGTATGGACATTTATTTCACCATGGTCAATCATTGGGAGGTTTAAGCTTAGGAAGGGGATAGATATTTAAAGAGACCTTCTAGAAAGGTCCTTGTCTCTCAGGCTTTTCCTGGAGAGGATGCCAGTGTCAGGACTCCTGGTTTATGCCTCCTTGGGCTCCTGCCAGGGAGGAGGTCCTTTGCGTCTCGGGTCTGCTGCCTGGTTAGAACACAATTTTTACAGCCAAGATCTAAGAATTTGAAGTTGGCCTATGCTAGAACCTGGGAACACAGGAAGGTGGCACCTTCAGAAGACTTTTGCTCAGTCCTTTGCCAGTCTCAGCTCAAATGTCTGCTATTACAAATTGCCAGTCACAGCTTAAAGGTCCACCACTGGTCTGGGAGAGTGTCTGAAAATACTTAAAGGTAGCTGACTGTCCTTGCCTACTAAATCTACAGGGGAAGGTAAAAGAGTTCAACCTTGGCCTGTGGCAAAGGTCAAAGATATGTATAAAAGGATTTATCCACACTATGGATATTGTATACCCATGCAACAAATAAATAAAAAATAACCAGAACAGATTGCTGCAGTTATACTGTTATACTGTGTAAAAACAACTGAAATACTCAAAATGAACCCCTACCTACCCTATAAATAAAAGAGCTACCTAAAAAATTATCATCAAAACCAAGAATGTGAATTTTGATATGAATTTTAATATCATGTGCAATACCCTAGGCAATTCTCCGTTCTGAGGCTCCGTGTCCGCCAGTCCCACCAGTCCCACGGGCACGGTCATGCTGTAGGATATCCCCGACTCTTAAAGGGGACGTACAGGTACACCCATTTGCCCACCGCTGCCATTCTGCCGACGTATATCGGCGTGCAGCGGTCGGCAAGTGGTTGATAGCATGGTAACAATCCACTTGTGACACCATGATAACAAGCTATAAACACCCACGGTTTTCTCTATATAGTGTACAATACAATAGACAAAATATGAAACGGCAAACAAGCAGAAAAGTGAAAGTCATGCAAAATATAACTTTTTAGATCCATAGCAACTCAAAATGTGCCCCTGCTGAACACATGCAAAGGTTTTTCCCTGTAACGTTAGATTTCTACAGAAATTTATGTTTGAGAGAAGAGTGATAAAGTATTACCAAGGAGAATACCACGGGTTCTGGTAATCCTTCAAATAACAGATTTGTACAGGCGGAATTCAAGCAAACATTACCTTGACACATCGCTGCTAAGTGATGTTGTACTGCAGAATTCTGTTGTACTCCCACAAGCTTCCAGATATAGTCTGATGAGATTCCAGATGCTATCTTAAGGTTATTCTGCCTGTGTATATTTTTTTTTTTTTCCTATTTGTTTTAAAAATGCCATTTCATTATTACTGACCAATGTACGCAGTTCTCACAAATGCCAACATTTCTGGTTATCTAACATTATCAGAAAGATTAAAAGACATTAGCTCGATGCTGGTAAGAAGACATGTCTCTAGGAGATAAGTCAACTCACATTGTTTCCCTATCTCCTAGTCCTTTGCTCTTATATACAGAATAAGGAAAAATAAAATAAAAATAAAAAGACCAAAGACAGAGAACAGACCGGTGGCTCTTTGGAAACATGTATTTTATTGACAGTGGCGGACAAACATTCCTACACAAGGCAGATAAGGCATTTATCAGCGATGTAGGGTACCATCTCTCTGTCCTTCCAAAGTCCTCTACTAGTTCACCAAAGCACAGAATAGCCAGAGGCGGCATAAGCTTTACTCTCTTAAGTCGAAAAAAAAAAAGCCAGAGAATCATGATGAAAGCAGTTCTGGAGTGGACTGGGTTTTATTTTAGATGTTTAAAAAAAAAAAAAACTTTTGATTTTACTTGGCAACTTTTACAATTTTTCTCACATACATTTTGCACAAATGATCTTAACCTCATAAGGACCAGACATCATTCAGTGCTCACGTCCAGAGCAATTTGTGTCTATATTTTTTATTGCTCAATTCAAGTAATTTTTTTTTATCTTACTAATAGAGATTTTTTTTTGTTTTTACAGCTGCACACTAGTCAAAATTCTAAATTAAAGTGGAACTCCACTGCTGTCAACACAGCCGGATGTAAATATTTGCCAGCACAGCAAGGATCTTCAATTGCATCCAAACAGTTTTCATTGCAGAAAGATCACATCGCAAAAAGTGTAGTGTAACGTTTCGGAGCTGTGCTGGACCCCTCCCTTCATCAGGCATGTGATGTTCTGCATGGTTTCTAAATGTTGCAATACACTGTTTGTGACATGATCTTTCTTCAATAAAGACCGTTTGGATCAGTGGAGGAAGGTGCTCCATTTTCGGGGGCAGCAAACAAACCCCCCACCCATTTCCCCTCCACCTCTTTGCTAGCCTTGCCCGCCCGCCCGCTCACAAGCCCGCCATTCCCGCACTTACCCCATTCAGGTCGTGGGCGGCTTTCCTGGCTTCTCCTTCCAGCTTCTCCTCCCGCCCAATCTGGTCGCTTCTCCTCCCAGCCAATCTGGTCTTAGGACCTGCTTCCTGTCCTGATTGGCCGGGAGGAGAAGCAGGAAGACAATAGCGAATGTTAATTGGCTAATGTCACAAGTGCAGACATGCCAACCTGCAAAAACTAATTTCAGGCAGGTGGCAATCTCTTTTCAGGGAGGTGATGCTTCGCGCCTGCAACCCCCCCCCACCCCGGAGCAAAATATTATTTAAATCACTTTCTCAATATATTTTGCAGTGCTTCTGGGGAAGTGGGTGGAGGGTGGGTGGCAGTGGACGATGTCAGTAGTTTTTTTTTTACTTTTAATAATTGATTTTTGTACATTTTAATTTGTTTTTCATTTTTTTTCACAATTTTACAAATTTCCGAATTCACTAACTTACTAATGTACGAATGTATGAATTTACGAATGTATGAATTTACGAATTTACTAATTTTTTAAATTTACGAATATTCGGAAAAATTTGTTAAACGGGTATTCGTTAATTCAGATATTTCCGAATGAACAAATTTGTCGAAATTCGTTAAAAAAAGAATGCAGAATGAAACGAATTGCACATGCCTAGCCAACATGCCAAACAGAGCTGCAAAATGAAACACCTGGTATAAATGTACTAATTGGGACCTATAAAGGTCATAATTGTGTCCTGCCAGAAAGATTCTCATTGCTGCACTATCCAGAAGAGTGTTTTGAGGGTATTGGGTGGGGCCAAGTAGTCCATTGGTAGACCTGGCGATGGAGATGAGTGAACAACAGTATGGCCTTGGTCTCTAACTGGAAGGGTACTAAGACATCCGACGTTGCTTTTATGCTATGTGTCACATCTGTTAGGGCATGTTGGTCTGCTGTTGAGAGCGCTTTATCCATGAACGGGGCCCATTTGTGCTAGAATCGAAGAGATTTTTGATAGTTGGAGGAGAGCGGGTCCATTTACCATTTTAAAGGAAACAAATGTATCCTGGGGTCCTAGTCTTTAATGTGGCTTTCTTTGCCTTTCCGTCAGAGCTTGTTGGTTTTCACCTGAGGTACCTGAGGTACCTTCCAGAGGCTCCATTATATAGGAGTGTTACCTAAGCTGAGTTACAATAATCTTCCTAATAGACTGTCCTCTGAACCAAAGGTTCATATACATTTGGGATCTAGCACCCCACCACCTCCACCACCACCAATAAATGCCTCATTAGAATTCCTTGTATCATGCTGTGCTACTCGGGCAAATCTCCCTAATGTGGACACAGCAGTAAAAATCTGACAGAAATTCTAACCCACTTTCCCATGCTAAAAAGGACCAATCTTACTGGAATGCTACTTTAATTTCTTTAATTTTTAACTTCCTAATCTCACTCCCCCCTGCTGTTTTCCAGTAACCGTTTCTTCTATTTTTTTAGACGTTGTACCCAGGAGCATTTTCTAGTAGTTTTTATTGAGTAAACAAAACATGGAAACACATACAGTAGGCCAATAATATGGATATGTATCCCACCCTCTTTTTGCAATTAGAACAGCTTCAGACTCTCCTGGTGAAGCTTTTCATGAGATTTTGGTGTGTCTGTGGAAATCTGTTTCTGCTTAAAAAAATGCTGCAATTTATTAGTTAGGGATTGTGTTCTTGTGCTGTTGAATTAGCTTGGACTTTTCCCGTCTTCTAGAAACCAGTAGAGCCAGGGGTGAGGCAGGCTTGCTGCCATGCGGCCTCAGGTGGGCGACTTTAGGGCCTGATCCTAAAGTAGAGGCCTGACCCAGTGCTTCTGAAGAGCTGACTGAAGGGGAGCCGTACCTGAGAGGATCTGTTTGCGACTCCAATGAGTACCGACCAAAGATCTAGGGATCTGTTCTATTTGGCTTCCCCCCTTGTGCTAGTACAGTCAGCTAAGGGTCCAACTAAAGGGATCGCTGGCTAGTGATCCAAAGAGCTTTGTCTACCTGTCCTTCACAACAAGAGACTTTGCTCATACTCTTTATTTCTGCTCTGCTACACAGGAGAAGTCTGCCATCTGCTCCCAGTAAGGCACCTACTGCTCAATTCTAGCAGTAGGTAAACAAAACATGGAAACACATAGGCCAATAATATGGAGATGCATCCCACCCTTTTTTTTGCAGTTATAACAGCTTCAGACTCTCCTGGTGAAGCTTTCGATAAGATTTTCATGTGTCTGTGGAAATCTGTGTCTATGCAGCAAAAAACAAAACAAAAAAACAACAACTGTGAGGTCGGGTATTGAAGTTGGACGAGGAGACCTGGCTCACAATTATAATTCCAATTTATCCCAAAGGTGTTCAGTGGGGTTGAGGTCAAGCCACTCAAGCTCATCCACACCAAACTCATCAAACCACGTCTCCATGAAGCTGGCTTTGTTCACAGGGGCACAGTTATACTGCAACATAAAGGGGCTTTCCTAAACTGTGGCCGTGCATAATTGTCCAACATGTCTTTGTATGATGTAGCATTAACCATAACTGGTAACACTTGAGCTTAGTTATTTGAAGGGGTATCTAAGTGCATTTGGTCACATAGTGATGATGAAACGATCAGATATCAAAAACTTTTTGGCTGCATAGTGCACCTACCTTCTGTCTACTTTGCCTGCTGGCACCCTAAGTAGCTAGCCTTGTGTAAGCTATGTATCAGACTGTTAGAGCTTACACAGATGCTTGCTACCATCCACATGTTGCCAGCTAGAGTCCTCAATCTGTGTTTTGTTCTGGAGTATCATTCTACAAATCCTCTACCCTATCCAAGTTTCTCCAAAATAAAACTACAAAACAACGCCCCTAAACTGGTCTTTGACTACATCAAGCCTAAGTATGTGTGTGCCTGGCTGCCAGTGAAGAAGGACTATCTGGGTAATACTCAAGCGGCTCCTACAGGGGTCGTTCTTCACAGGTATCCTCAAGGGCATCAGCTGATGAATTGGGAAGCAAGGGGAGAGGGGGGATGGTTATTAGTAGCAGAGGAGGTTGCCTATAAAGAGAACCTGTTGGGAAAGCCACAGATTATACCATTTTCTTTCCTTGCGCCATGGGTGGCAGCCATTGCATGCAAAAAATCTGACAGGCTGGCTGTACTGAAGTCAATTGATGGACCAACTTCATAGTAGACATGTGCAATGCCAAAAAATGTGTTAGTTTTCGTTTTAGTTTCATTAGTTTATTTCTTTTTTCGTTTTTCGGGTCATTAGTTATGATTGCAATTCGTAAATTCATAAATTCGTATGTTCGTACATTTGTATGTTCGCGCATTCGTACATTCGTACATTCGAACATTCGTAAATTCGTACATTCATACATTCGAACATTCGTAAATTCGTACATTCATACATTCGGAAATTCGTACATTCGGAAATTCGTAAATTAGAAAATTTGTATATTCGTAAATTCGTACATTTGTAAATTAGAAAATTCGGAAATTTGGAAATTCGAAATTTGAAAATCCAAAAACCAGAAAATTCAAAAATCTGAAATAGTAACCAACTATTACATTATAGGTATTGTAATTTCCTTTCAAATTTGGCTGTTAGTGAACGTAACAAATACGAATTTATCCAATGTTACGAATTATCAGAAATAACGAAAGCTGAATCTAAACAAATGGAACGGAACAAATTAATAATAAATAATAATAATAAAAAGTTTTTATTATTATTGTTGTTTATTATTATTAATTAATTACGTTCCATTCGTTTGGATACGGCATTTGTTATTTCTGATAATTCGTAACTTCATATAATTTTGTATGTGTTACCTTCACTAAGAGCCAAATTTGAAAGGAAATTACAATACTTATAATTTAATAGTTAGTAATAGTTTATTATTAGTTTATTATTAGTTAATTATTATTTCAGATTTCTGAATTTCCGAATTTACAAATTTACGAATTCACTAATTTACTAATTTACGAATTTTCTATTTACGAATGTACGAATTTACGAATGTACAAATTTACGAATGCACACATTTACGAATGTACGAATTTACGAATGTACACATTTACGAATGTACGAATTTACGAATGTACACATTTATGAATGTACGAATGTATGAATGTACGCATTTACGAATGTACGAATTTACGAATATTCAAATTTACGAATAGTCAGAAAAATTTGTCAAACAGGCTTTCGTTAATTCGAATATTTCCAAATTAACAAATTTGTCGAAATTCGTTAAAAACTAATTGAGAACAAAACGAATTGCACATGTCTACTTCATAGCAACCAGCTTGTCGTAGATGGATTGAATCTTGGCCAGTCCCTGCTGAATTGTCCGAAATTCGATCTGTCTATGCCCGGCTTTACCTTTCCCTTCAGTAACAGGTTTTTCTTCAAACACAGTTTCCATGTTATCTGTATTGGATTAGCAGTCCCCTGATTGATTTCTTATCTTGAGTTGCTCCTTTATGCAATTTCATATGGTTAAAGTCGCTACCTAGTAAGTAGACTGTGATAGAATTTGAGGCAGAGCAAATCGACTTGATCCTTTATGGATCCCAGATTCTGAAGACAATTTACATCTCCTTAGAAGAAGATTGAGTATAAAGCCTTAAATGCCACCGCTGGAACACAAGTGTAAATTGGACATGGGATGAGCGCATGTAATTAGATGGCAGCTTTGCTAACACAGAACATAGAGTAGCCCATAAGCAATGTATATGGTTCAATGTCAGTCAGGATACTTGATTTTTATTTCAGCTATTTTAGGCCCCATTTTAGAGCTGTAAAAATTGCTCGAAATTCATACCGCGCTTTAATGCGTACTAAAAATAATGTGACATTTAAAGGGAAGGAGTGAAATGTTACATGCAAGCTCAATCATATTTAAAGCTGAGGACACAAACAGCACCAAGCTGCTCGAAATCCTCAACTATTTACATCTTGTTTTTACATCTTCACAGTAATGAGATTCTGCTTTGTGATGAAGGGAATGTGTTATCTGGTGAGAGGAAGAAGCAATGTGTCTTTGCCTGGGCACGTTGTATGCCAAGTCCCACAGGTCCCAGCAAACTGTAGCCAAGTGAGCTGCTTTATGGAGAAGCAGCAGCAGAATGCAAGGTCAAATCTGTATTAGCATTTGGCATAATGGCGCTATCTGTATTGTCTTGTAAAGGTTTCTGAGAGCTGCGATTTAAATATTGTTGAGATCAAGAAAACAAATCTACTAAGCTGTCTGTGTCTGCCTCACATGATGATGGTCTCCATTAAAATAAAAAAAATGCATCGAAGAGCTGCTGGGACTTTGATATAAATCAGGGTTATTGAACTAAAATTCATAGAGGTCCGGTCAGTAAATATTTCTTCCAGTAGGGGTCTGGACCTTATATTTGTGTTATTACTCAGCCCCCCCTTCACATCACAGCCCCCCCCACCTTCACATCACTGTCCTCTCATTTACATCACAGAGCAATCTTTCACATCACGGCCCCCCTTTACAATACAGTCCCCTATTTACATTGCTTCCCCCTCACATCACAGCCCCCCTTTACAATACAGTCCCCTCTTTACATTGCTTCCCCTTCAAATCACAGCCCCCCTTTACAATACAGTCCCCTCTTTACATTGCTTCCCCCTCTTATCACAGCCCCCCTTTACAATACAGGCCCCTCTTTACATTGCTCCCCCTTCACATCACAGCCTCCCTTTACAATACAGGCCCCTCTTTACATTGCTTCCCCTTCACATCACAGCCCCCTTTACAATACAGTCCCCTCTTTACATTGTTCCCCTCACATCAAGCCCCCCTTTACAATACAGTCCCCTCTTTACATTGCTCCTCCTTCACATCACAGCCTCCCTTTACAATACAGTCCCCTCTTTACATTGTTCCCCTCACATCAAGCCCCCCTTTACAATACAGGCCCCTCTTTACATTGCTTCCCCTTCACATCACAGCCCCCCTTTACAATAAAGGTCCCTCTTTACATTACTTCCCCCTCACATCACAGCCCCCTTTACAATACAGTCCCCTCTTTACATTGCTTCTCCTTCACATCCAAGCCCCCTTTACAATACAGTCCCCTCTTTACATTGCTTCCCCTTCACATCACAGCCCCCTTTACAATACAGTCCCCTCTTTACATTGCTTCCCCCTCACATCACAGCCCCCCTTTACAACACAGTCCCCTCTTTACATTACTTCCCCCTCACATCACAGCCCCCCTTTACAATAAAGGTCCCTCTTTACATTGCTTCCCCTTCACATCACAGCCCCCCTTTACAATACAGTCCCCTCTTTACATTGCTTCCCCTTCACATCACAGCCCCCTTTACAATACAGTCCCCTCTTTACATTGCTCCCCCTTCACATCACAGCCCCCCTTTACAATACAGTCCCCTCTTTACATTGCTTCCCCTTCACATCACAGCCCCCCTTTACAATACAGTCCCCTCTTTACATTGCTTCCCCTTCACATCCAAGCCCCCTTTACAATACAGTCCCCTCTTTACATTGCTTCCCCTTCACATCACAGCCCCACTTTACAATACAGTCCCCTCTTTACATTGCTTCCCCTTCACATCACAGCCCCCCTTTACAATACAGGCCCCTCTTTACATTGCTTCCCCTTCACATCACGGCCCCCCTTTACAATACAGTCCCCTCTTTACATTGCTTCCCCTTCACATCACAGCCCCCCTTTACAATACAGTCCCCTCTTTACATTGCTTCCCCCTCACATCACAGCCCCCCTTTACAATACAGTCCCCTCTTTACATTGCTTCCCCTTCACATCACAGCCCCCCTTTACAATACAGGCCCCTCTTTACATTGCTTCCCCTTCACATCACGGCCCCCCTTTACAATACAGTCCCCTCTTTACATTGCTTCCCCCTCACATCACAGCCCCCCTTTACAATACAGTCCCCTCTTTACATTGCTTCCCCTTCACATCACAGCCCCCCTTTACAATACAGTCCCCTCTTTACATTGCTTCCCCCCCACATCACAGCCCTCCTTTACAATACAGTCCCCTCTTTACATTGCTTCCCCCTCACATCACAGCCCTCTTTACAATACAGTCCCCTCTTTACATTGCTTCCCCTTCACATCACAGCCCCCCTTTTACAATACAGCCCCCTCTTTACATTGCTTCCCCTTCACATCACAGCCCCCCTTTTACAATACAGCCCCCTCTTTACATTGCTTCCCGTTCACATCACAGCCCCCCTTTACAAAACAGTCCCCTCTTTACATTGCTTCCCCCTCACATCACAGCCCCCCCTTTACAAAACAGTCCCCTCTTTACATTGCTTCCCCTTCACTTTACAGCCCCCCTTTAACCACTTGCCCTCCGGAAGGTTTATGATCAGGCCATTTTTTGCGATACGGCACTGCCTTACTTTGACTGACAATTGCACGCTGTACCCAACTAAAATGTATGTCCTTTTTTTCCCCCACAAATAGAGCTTTCTGTTAGTGGTATTTGCTCACCCCTGCGGTTTTTATTTTTTACGCTATAAACAAAAAAATACCGACAATTTAACCACTTCCCGACCACTGCACGCCGATATACGTCGGCACAATGGCAGCTGTGGGCAAATGGGCATACCTGTACTTCCCCTTTAATTGGTGGGACTAGCGGGCGCACACGCACCCGCTGCGTACAGCATGACCATGCCCGCGGGACCTGCGGACTCGATGTCCGCCGGTGTCACGGCGATCGTGTCACGGAGCCGCAGAATGGGGAGATGCCTATGTAAACAAGGCATTTCCCTCTTCTGCCTAGTGACATGGCAGAGATCATGTGAGTGGTAGCCCCCCACAGTTAGAATCACTCCCTAGGACACACTTAACCCCTTGATCGCCCCCTAGTGTTTAACTGCTTGCCTGCCTGTTTCATTTACACAGTAATCAGTGCATTTTTATAGCCCTGATCGCTGTATAAATGACAATGGTCCCAAAATAGTGTCAAAAGTGTCTGATGTGTCCGCCAAAATGTCGCAGTCATGATAAAAATCACAGATCGCCGCCATTACTAATCAAAAAAATGAATAACAAAAGTGCCATAAATCTATCCCCTATTTTGTAGACGCTATAACATGTGCGCAAACCAATCAATATACACCTATTGTGATTTTTTTTACCAAAAATATGTTGAAGAATACATATCGGCCGAAACTGAGGAAAAAATTTGTTTTTTACAGGTATATATTTTTGTGTATATTATAGCAAAAAGTAAAACATTTTGTTTATAGCACAAAAAGTAAAAAATGCAGAGGTGATCAAATACCACCAAAAGAAATCTCTATTTGTGGGAAAAAAAGGACGACAATTTTGTTTGGATGTAACGTCGCACGGCCGCGCAATTGTCAGTTAAAGCGACGCAGTGCCGAATCGCAAAAAGTGCTGTGGTCAGGAAGGGGGTAAAATCTTCTGGGGCTGAAGCGGTTAAAAAATAAATAAATAAAAAAAATCTTACTTTCTGCTATAAAACACCTCTAATAAAAAAAAAGAAATGGGAAAAATCCAATTTCTTCATCAATTTAGGCCAATATGTATTCTGCTACAGTACATGTTTTTGTTAAAAGAAGTCCCAATAAGTGTATATTGATTTGGTTTGCACAAAAGTCATAGCGTATACAAACTTTGGGATAGATTTATGGATTTATTTATTTTTTACTAGTAATGGCAGCGATTAGCGACTTATAGCGGGACTGCGACATTGCGGCGAACAAATCTTACACTAAGTGACACATTTTGGGGACCAGTGACACTATCACAACGATCAGTGCACTGTCACTGTACCAATGACACTGGCAGGGAAGGGGTTAACATCAGGGGTGATCAAAGGGTTAAATAAGTTCCTAGGGAGTGCTTGCTAACTGTTGGGGAGTTGCTTTTACTGTGGGGAAGGCAGAGATCCGTGTTCCTGCTTACCAGAAACACAGGATCACTACCTTCCCTTCTCACAGAACGGCGATCTGCCTTGTTTACATACAAACCGCTGTTCTGCTTCTCTCGGGAACAATCGGACATTATGCCTGCTGGACCCGCTGACTGGCTCCTGCTGTGTGAAATTACAGTGGGAGCGGGGCTCGTGCGCGCCCCAGACCCGGAAGTGCAGAATTACGTACAGGTATGTGATCCCGTGCAGAAGAGCCTCTTTGCCAGTGTATATATACAGTATACGGTCGGCAAGCAGTTATAATATAAGGACCCCACCTTTGTATCACAGTTCCCCGCATTGCATTAGTTTCCCTCCCCCTGTAGATCAGTCTCGCCCTTTGCATCAGTCTCCTCCCTTAAGACCACAGTCCCCCATCTTTACATCACAGTCCCCCCTTTATTTCACAGTCCCCCTCTTTGTATCACAGTCCCCCACTGTTACATCACAGTCCCCCATCTTTACATTACAGTCCCACTCCCTTTACATCATAGTCCCCCATCTTTAATTAGCAGGTGACCCTTTACATTACTTCCCCTTTCACATAAAACTCCCCACCTTTTACAGTACGGTGCCCGCTTTACATTATAGCACCTCTTTTACATCACAAGACCTCTTTACTTTGCTGCCCCCCTTCACATCACAGTGCACCCCCCGCAAATCAACCTTCACGCCCTCTGCCCTCTGCCCTTGCCCCTCTGCCACTGCAGGAGGTCACACAGGCAGCTAAATGGCGTGGCCAAGGCTGATCAGACTGGACTGTCACTTTATCCAGGTCCAGACTGATATAAATTTATATGAAGTGGTGAGAAAGCAAAAACATTTGAAGAGCCCACTGACTCAGGTTAGGCTGCTCGCGAACGACAAGACTACCCTCCAGCGGGTATCCCAGCAGGTTACCAGAAAAAAACGTGCATACAGTACATGGAAGGAGCGCCAGACCAAAAGATAAAAGAGTTGAATATAACGTATTGCCATTGTGCTAGAAGACAGCCAATGCATTTAAGGGGTCAACGGAATCCCCCCTGATCAGGGTATCAGTTAAAAATGAGAACTCATCAGCAGTATCTGCATGAGCAATACAAATCTTGATTGCTCAGGCAGATACTGCTTGGTGGTGAGTAATTCTTCTAATCCAGCAATTAGCTTACCTGCACAGATTCACACAGGAAAGCCTTATTTTGAGAGCATTCAATGTACTCATTTTTAAAGCGGTAGTAAACTGCAAAAATAAAACAACAAAAAAAAAACAAACCTGCAAGACAATAGCATAATGTGCTAGTATGCATCGCATGCGCCGCTAATGTCAGCGGCTGCATGCAGGATCAATATCTTCTAAACCGTGATATTCTTTTTACCTACGGATAAGCCTTATTATAGGCTTACCTGTAGGTAAAAATGTCCAAGCAGGGGATACAACCGCTTTAACTGAACCCCCAATGTAGGGGAGTTTTGTTTGACCCCCAAAACTCATTGGATGTCTTTTAGCACAATACCAGTACATTAAATTGGGCTCTTTTATCTTTTGGTCTGGTGCTCCTTCGATGCATGCATGTTTTTTTCACAATGGTGGTAGACTTTACTGCTCCCTGCATAGCAGTCCACAACAGATCCACAACAGCAATCCACAACAGATCACCTTACAGACCACGGTTTACAGTTGGTTTACAGACATTTAGAAGGCCATGCTGCCATCTCTTACATGTCTGCTTGATCAGTCCTGGATGATTTATTTAGCTAATGGGGGGTTTAAAGACCAATTCCAAGATAACGGTAACCCACCCCCTCCCTCATACCCTCTCTATGTAATTGCTGGGTTAAGATACACACCCTTTTTTTACCTACCTTAAAGTGGATGTAAACCCTCGCATATACCCAGTGAAGTGAACAGCCTCAGATGATACACAGAGATGAAACAAATCTCCCTACATAAGTTTTACATGTATATCTGTGTTAGGTACTCACCAAGGCCGAGATGCTGAGAGCGGCTCCCCTTGCAGCTGAGTGCACTTTACCCCTGAAAGTGGTATAGAGGGTATAGGGCACAGAGAGGCATGGGTCACCAGCAGGTAGATGGAACGTGATCTCCTGTAGGGCTGATATACTGTGCAAGAGCTGGCTTGGCACCGAGCTGGAATAGGAAGCCCGGCCGGGGCTCTAACACCACAGATCCAGAAGTAGAGACTGAAGCTGAGTCTTGGGGAGGAGGCCGAGGGTCAAACACAGAAAGTCCAGCAGAAGCAAGTCCTTTAATACAGGCCGGGGTCATACACAGGAAGCAGGTAGTAGAGGAATACTTTAAGCAAGACGGGGTTATACACAAGAAGCAGGTAGTAGAGGAATCCTTTAAGAAAGCCGGGTCATACACAGGAGGCAGGTAAGTAGAGAAGTCCTTAGGCAAGCTGGGTCATACACAGGAGGCAGGTAAGTAGAGAAGTCCTTAGGCAAGCCGGGGTCAAGTTACTGGAGAAGATCAGAGCAGGTCACGGTCAGTCCGGGTCACAACAGGAAAACACAGGTCAGCAGAACTTGGTACAGGAACACAGGAAGCTGAGAGACAAATGAGCAAGGGGCTGGACCGCCTTTTATAGGCCAGCAAGGGGGATCTCACGTTGTGCGCGCTTCGGCGTGCACGAGCCTGCGCCGCCACGATGTATCGCACACCCGTATGCGCCGTCCCGCTGTATCGCGCACCCATATGTGCCGGAGCGCTATTCTGCCACGCAGGTGCACAGGAAAGTACCGATACTGGCAAGTCTGGCTTCTGCCATTTCTCTGACAATCTGCTGTCTTCAGATTGCTATATTCTTTAAAAAGTACACATGGTGTTAGAGATGTTTTCCTTCCTGTTCAGCAATGGGTGTGGTGTCTAGGCCTACACTGTGCAACAGCTGATTGGAGGAAAGCCACCACCCCCATATCTTCACATAGGCAAAGGAAGGAAGGAATGTGCAGAGCTGTGAATAGACAAGCTCTCTGCTAATCTATTTATAGCACCCACCCCAACACTAATTTCTGGCTGGTTTTATCTCAGTTGTTGGAGAACTTGTCAGAAGTTATCATGCTGATAACAGAACAATGGAGCAGGATAAAGACAGGGGACTTAGGGCTTTGGAGAGAGATAAGAAATCAATGCAGATAGATGTGCTTAGGTCAAATTTCATGAATCAGGTTTACATCCACTTTAAGCCACAGTCGTGTGATCATCCAGCTCTGGGTCCTTTTCTTCCCTGTTTACTTCCCGAAGGGGTATTTCTTAGGTGTCCACCTCACACAGGCAATTACCAGTGGCTGGTAAGTAAAGAAGTCTTCTTAGGATCCAGATAAGATTTGATGTTGGACTGAAGGGAGTGAGGGGAACCTGCCAGCTACGGTTAATGTGTGACACAGTAAGGGACCTGAATGAGGGGGACTTAGGTGAGTATAACTGACTTCATCAGGTAAGAAAATCTTTGCACACAGCAGGATAGGTTATAGGGGAGGTGGAAGGCAGGGATAGGAAAAATATATTTTGCATGGAGTTTGGCTTTAACATTGAACTACCATGCCACAACTGTTATAGCCAGGCTTGACATGCAGCAGGTTTCCATTGACTTCAATGTGTTGATAGGCCTGGGAAAGCATTGTGACCATGGCAATGTGGACCCCTCCAGCCGCCATAAAAATTTAGAGGTGGTCAGACCAGTGGTGGTCAAAACATGGAGTAACAACCTGTTTTTATCACCTCTGACACCAGTATGAACTTATTGCTTCAATCCAAAAACCCACGAGTAGTGGGACAGAGATTGCAGGAACGAAGGAGAGACACAAGTGCTGGTGGATGGTGATGCCACTAATGTCACTAGAAATTACGAGCACTGTCATCACGTGGCTGGAGGTGATGTAATATGCAGGACAGGAACAAGCCAAGGTCAGCAACAGCGAACACCAATACTGCAGGCAGGGACAAACTCAAGGAAGAACAAGTTACCAACCAGTCACCAATCTTCAGCCTTGAGGGAGCAGAGCCTATTTGCTTCTTTTGTGGTATTCTGAGAAAACCCAAACTATTTCCAAACATCAGAAAAGGGGTGGCTTGATCTTGAAGGGTCATTCAACACAAAATATAGTTCATACTGTATATTTCGGTTTTTGGCAGACACTGGAGAGTTAAACTACCTGACAGTTTGTCTCTGGGACTCTATTGGTGAGATCTCTGAGCTGAGTTCCCGGGTCTGAATACATTTTGCGGCAGTTATGAAGAGCCCTCAGTCTTCCACTGGATTCTTTATTTATTTATTATTATGTAGTATGTAACAGATGGGACACACAAGAATGGGCGAGGACACCCAAGACTCCCAAGTCGACTGGAATGCTGTTGAAAATTATTGCAGCGAAATTGAACTGTTGGAGCATCAAAGACATACTGCAAAAGAAGTCAAGAGCTGCAGAAGCCTACCAGGCTCCAACCACAACCAAAACATGACATAAAATGTTGTACACCCAAATATATACCCATTAAAGTGACCGGCCTCAGGTGATACACAGAGATGAAACAAATCCTCGCACAGAAGGTGAACCTGTTCATTTGCTGCCTTGTTCATTTTTTATTTCAGAGATTTACAACCACCAAAGGGTGTATTTAAATCAAGAACGGGTAGACATTTAGTTTACTAAAATAAATGTTTAGGTGGCTGTGATTTCTGCCAAAAGGAAGTGTTGCTAAGGATGCCAATTATGACAACCCTGATGTAACTTCATAAAACAAATAACCATAACAAAAAACAAAAAGGAAAAACAATGGTATAAGAACCTGAAATAGTTCTAAAAGAAAAAAAAAAGGGTCAACACACACATAATTATTTTCTAGAAAAAAACAACTTAATTAAAAAATACTGGCCCAATATTAGCAGTGTCATGGAAAATGTAGGTCTCTAGTTGCTGTTTATTGAAAAATGTTTTACATAGCAAAGATTTGAAGCCTTGAAGCCAAAAGCACAACAGACTAAACAAGCAATTAAAATAAATTCTGCTCTTCAGAACTCGAACTAAAGAAGTAACCTTAGAACCCGGGCCAAGCTAACTATGTGGACACCTGTTGACGTTGTTACGTATTGAACGGACAAATAAATCCCTACTTTCTACAGTACGAGTGTTTGAATATCAGGATAAAAATGGGAGGCTGCTAACTTTGGTAGCTAAGGGTCAAGAACAGTTTCTCATGTAGGGAGAATTAGAGATAATGGTGGGACTGTGCTCACATCCCCCAAATTCATCAACCTTAGATTTCTGTGATATTGTCAGTTATTACACTCATCTAGGGTAACTATAGTGAGACAGGTACCTTAATAAGATTGAATTTCATTCTCTGGACCCTGCTACTTGGGATAGTTTGGATAAGGATATTTCCTCTAAAGATGTGCAGGAAGCAATAGGCCAACTAAAGCCCCTGGGGTCGAAGGAATTCTTGATGAATTTTACTTCACTACTTGAACTTGTGGCACCTAGGTTTACAGTCCTGTTTAGTTGGTTTGCCTCTCAGGGATATATCCTTGACTCTATGTCTAAGGCCCTTATTGTGTTAGACCCCAAACCTGGCAAGGACCCAGAGGACTGTGCATACAATGGGCCGATCTCCTTACTTAATATTGCTTAAAAGATTTTAGCTAAAATCCTAGCCATTCATCTTTCCTGGGTACTGGACAACCTTATACATGTTGACCAAACAGGATTTATCCCTGAGAAGGGTACCAACATTAATATTTGCTGCCTCCTCTTGAATTTGTCTGCTACTCATGCCATTTGCAGTACAAGGGTAATAGCCTCCCTGGATGCTGAAAAAGCTTTGGACTCAGTTGAGTGGTTGTTCCTCTGGCAGGTGATACAATGATTTGGATTAGGGCCTAGGTTCCTACAGTGGCTGGGCATGCTTTACCAGGCCCCCCAAACTAGGATCTGCACTAATGATAGAATTTCAGAAATCTTCCCACTGCAGAGAGGTATCCGATAGGTTTGTCCTTTGTCCCCTAGTCTTTTTGCTCTGGCACTGAAGCCGTGGGGTATTTTGGCACAGAGCCCATGGCTCATTGGGGTTTGCAAGTTGGTCCCCTGAAGGAAAAATGTAGCTTTATGCTGATGATGCCCTTTTACATTTACAGAATGTGGACTCATCCTTGTTGCTGTTTCCAATTAGTCTGGAGATTTCTGGGGGATCCATAGTGATTGGTCAAAATCAGTCCTCTTTGCTCTAGATCCCCAGGTGAGGGAGTCTGCAGCTACTACTTCCTTGAAGTGGGTTGATGAATTTCTATACTTAGGTGTCCAGGTTAAGCTGGACCCACTGAGTTTCTATAGTCTTAATCTACACCCTTTACTTTTAGAATTACAGGACAAATGCATTTCTTGGGCTAACCTTCCGTGGGACCTCATACTATCATTTAAAATGATTTTCCTTACCAAATTTAATTATGCTCTCTAACAAACCTCTGAGGGCTTCACAGAGCAGCTGTATTTATACTGAGATTAAATTACACACAGGTGGACTCTATTTAATAATTAGGTGACTTCTGAAGGCAATTGGTTCCACTAGATTTTAGTTATAAATAAAGGGGGCAAAGGCACGCCACACTTTTCACAACCTTATTTGTAAAAAAAGAAATTAAAACCATTTATCATTTTCCTTCCACTTCACAATTATGTGCCACTTTGTGTTGGTCTATCACATAAAAACCCAATAAAATACATTTACGTTTATGGTTGTAACATGACAAAATGTGGAAAATTTCAAGGGTATGAATACTTTTTCAAGGCACTGTGCATATATATATATATATATATATATATATATATATATATATATATATATATATATATATATATGTGTGTATTTTTTTTATAATTGTGATCTGCATTTATTGCTGCAAACATTTTTTATTGGTTAAAGTTCTGTACACCGAAACAACTGTGTATGGGCTAACGATTGATGAAAAATGAAACAAAATAAAACAATAATTTAGCAATCCATTCCTTTTTTTCCTAAAAAAAAGTAATAAATAAATAACATATATACAGTATGTATAATATAGATCTATCTATAGATATATAGATGGATATAGATATAGATATCTATATACATATATATAGATTAGATAGATAGAGAGAGAGATAGATAGATAGATAGATAGATAGATAGATAGATAGATAGATAGATAGATAGATAGATAGATAGATAGATAGATAGATAGATATTCTAAGATGAATGCCATGCATCCTAACATAAATCGTTACTAAAGTTTAATAAATAAACCTTCATTCATAAATATGAATGAAGAGATTATTCATTCATAAAATATTTGATATGTGTCCAGAATTTAAATGTGTAAATTACATTTTTATATAGAGATTTTGTGCCAAAGGATTTGAAAATCTGTGCACCTAGTTGTGTGATCCAGCCAGCTCTGTAAGACAGCTGCAGCCAGGTTTGAGACTCCCCCTGCAGCTATAAAATGACTTAAGGACCGTACACACAATCAGACTTTTTGACAACAAACATGCAAATTAGTTCTTTTGGAGCAACATCCGACCACGTGTACGCTCCATCGGACAAACTTTTTCAGTTTCCATCGGACTTTTGTTGGCTGTGCGAACGGACAAACTTTCCGGCAACAAAAGTCCGATGGAGCAAAGTCCGATCGTGTGTACACAAAGCCATCGGACTTTTGTACAAACTACAGTACGCGGCCGCGAGAATGTTTCCAGCATGATCGGAACGTTTTCCTACTGCGGCAGGCGCAAGAGGGAATTCCAATCTCGCCCCTTTAATAAGGGGGCCCCAGATCCCGACCCCCCACCCTATGTGAATGAGTATGGGGTACATGGTACCCCTACCTATTCACCTAGGGGAAAAAGTGTCAATAAAAAACACAGTACACAGGTTTTTAAAGTAATTTATTAGGCAGCTCCGGGGTCCTCCCCGCCCGCAGACCCCGACAACCAACGGCCAGGGTTGTCGGGAACAGGCCCTTGTCCTCATCAGCATGGGGACAAGGTGCTTTGGGGTGGGGGGGCCACAGGGCGCCCCCTTCCCCCAAAGCACCTACCCCCCCATGTTGAGGGCATGCGGTCTGGTACAACTCAGGAGGGGGGGGGCGCTCGCTCGTCCCCACCCCCTTTCCTGACCGGCCGGGCTGCGTGCTCCTGACCGGCTGGGCTGCATGCTCTGATAAGGGTCTGGTATGGATTGGGGGGGGACCCCACGCCGTTTTTTTGGCGTAGGGGGTTCCTCTTAATATCCATACCAGGCCTAAGGGCCTGGTATGCCCCTGGAGGGGAACCCATGCCGGTTTTTTATTTAAAATTTGCAGTGGAGTTCCCCCTCAAGATTCATACCAAACAGTGCCTGGCATTGGCGGGGATCCAAGTCGGATCCCCGCACCAGTGTCAACCCGGCTCGCAAGGTGTCAATCTCGCCAAATAAAAGTGGCGAGATTGACACAATATCAGACAACAATACACAAGTTGACCAAAGGGTGGTGGTAAAGAGCTGAAAAACCACGTGACTGGAAAAGTCCTGTCGTCTGTATGCAAGACAAACTTCTGGCCAACTCCCTTTGTACAAAAATCCAAGGGAAAGTTTGTACAAAGTCCCATCGTGTGTATGGGGCTTTAGACACACCCCAGTATTGCTGAATGGATGAAGGCAAAGCAAGCATATTGATAAAGGTCATATTTTTCTCGCTCTGCTCTCTCCTTCCATCGACATGTTCACTGTCAATGCATGCAGAACAGCCTCTTGTAGGTATGTAAGATATATTTTACTTTTTTTTTTTTTTAATGAATACATAATTGTGTTAATTTGTGTTTTTTTTAATCTTTAAACCTTGTTTGAAAAATTTGGAGTAAGCCTCACAAGAGTGATCTTGCCCTGGGCCTAATTATTTCTTAAAGCAGCTCTTTGTCTGAGAATTCTATATAATTTTCAAACACACAATGCAATCCATGCTAATGGACGAGACTTGCTAATCCCCGACATCGCGTGCTTTGAGCTAGAAAGAAATTCTATTCATTGCAAGGAAATTAAAGTTGATCTGAACGTACTTGAAGTTAATGCCTCATCAAGCAAAGGGGCGATCTGTTCCTAACTTAAATTAACATATATTCATTAAGTAAATTAAATATGACACCTCTAGTGCTTTTCATTGAAAGTGTTGTGATACAAATGAAGCTGATGAGATAAATATGTAATAATCACACACGTTAAAAAAAAAAAAAAAAAGTATCTTGGGATAGGTCAATTAGAATCTGTACTCACAGATACAGGTCATGCTGTCTGCAATGGTACATCTAAATACTGTATATGTTAATTACCATGTAATGCAGCTGGTGACTAATGAGGAAGAGCCTTAGTGAAATGCCATCACTTATATGTACTTATGAAACGCTGAACCAAAAAACAAACAAAACACTGGCAATATAAAGTATTAACAAATATAGCATCTATGATGAAAGAAAAAGGTTAGGAATGGACTGAAAAACATACCAACTGCTCCCTTCAGTGGCTAGTCAGGTGACCAATGCTTTGGCTCGGGGGTCATATGGTCTCAGCTGAAGGACCTTGGGGCACTGACAGTCAGGTGAGGCCAGTCAATTAATGGTTCTCCTTCAGAGGCGGCTCTAGACTTTGTGAGGCCTTAGGCAAAACTTAGACATGAGGCCCCCACTGTATTATGAACTGTATTAAGAGGGTACAGTATAGGGGGAGTGGACAGTACAGGGGTAGGTAAGTGGGCATAATAAAGATATATTTTCCTCAAGCAGAGCTGCACAGCACTGCACAGATCCTACCTATTCTGGTAGGCTGTCACAAAGAGAGAAATAAAAGGGGATGGGTGGAGAAAGAAAGAAAGAAAGAAAGAAAGAAAGATGGAACGAAAGAGAAAAAGAAAGAAAGAAAGAAAGAGGAAGGAAAGAAAGAAAGAAAGAAAGAAAGAAAGAAAGAAAGAAAGAAAGAAAGAAAGAAAGAAAGAAAGAAGGAAGGAAAGGAAGAGAAAGAAACATGGAAGGAAAGAAAGAGAAAGAAACATGGAAGGAAAGAAAGAGAAAGAAACATGGAAGGAAAAAGAAAGAGGAAAGAGAACATGGAAGGAAAGAGAGAAAGAAACATGGAAGGAAAGAAAGAGAAAGAAACATGGAAGGAAAGAAGAGAAAGAAAGGAAGAAAAGAAAGAAGAAAGAAAGAAAAGAAAGAAAGAAAGAAAGAAAGAAGAAAGAAAGAAAGAAAGAAAGAAAGAAAGAAAGAAAGAAAGAAAGAAAGAAAGAAAGAAAGAAAGAAAGAGAAAGAAAACATGGAAGGAAAGATGGAAAGAAAGAAAGAAAAGAAAGAAGGAAGAAAGAAAGAAAGAAAGAAAAGAAAGAAAGAAAGAAAGAAAGAAAGAAGAAAGAGAAAGAAACATGGAAGGAAAGAAAGAGAAAGAAACATGGAAGGAAAGAAAGAGAAAGGAAACATGGAAGGAAAGAAAGAGAAAGAAAGATGGAAGGAAAGAAAGAGAAAGAAAGAAAGAAAGATGGAAAGAAAGAAAGAAAGAGAAAGAAAGAAAGAGAAAGAAAGAAAGATGGAACGAAAGAGAAAAAGAAAGAAAGAAAGAAAGAAAAGAAAGAAAGAAAGAAAGATGGAAGGAAAGAAAGAGAAAGAAACAAGGAAAGAAAGAAAGAAAGAAAGAAAGAAAGAAAGAAAGAAAGAAAGAAAGAAAGAAAGAAAGAAAGAAAGAAAGAAAGAAAGAAAGAGAAAGAGAGAAAGAGAGAAAGAGAGAAAGAGAGAAAGAAAGAAAGAAAGAAAGAAAAAGAAAGAAAGAGAGGGGGTGGGGAAAGAATGAAGGAAAGAAAGGAAAGAGAGGGGGTGGGGAAAGAATGAAGGAAAGAGAAAGAAAGGAAAGGAGGGGGTGGGGAAAGAAATGAAGGAAAGAGAAAGAAAGGAAGAGAGGGGGTGGGGAAAGAATGAAGGAAAGAGAAAGAAAGGAAAGAGAGGGGGTGGGGAAAGAATGAAGGAAAGAGAAAGAAGGAAAGAGAGGGGGTGGGGGAAAGAATGAAGGAAAGAGAAAAGAGACAAAAAGAATGGAAAGAAAGAAAGAGAGGGTATGGAGGAATAAGGGAGGGAAGAACATCCCCTCCATCAGTGTACTCACTGGGAGGCAGGAGAGGACTGGAGGGATGGATGGATCAGACTCCCCTTTTCCTGGGCTTCAGCATGAATCTTCCCGCCCACACATCCCCTTCTCTGAGGCAGAGCAGAGAACACTGCCGAGGAGAGTGGGCGGGGCAGACACAGGAGGAGAGGGCGGGAGGAGGAGGAGCAGAAGCTCTCTCTCCTCTTCTGTTTGGCTGTGCGGGCAGCAGGGGGAGGGGGGAGATCTGTCAGAACAGGCTCACTGGGCGGCTCTCCCTGTCTGTGATCCGGAGCTCCGATCACACATCTCGCCCTGCCTGTCTGTTATCTCTCCCTGTAGCAGAGTGAGGGGACTCAGGACGGAGATCTCTGCTGCTGAATGAGGCGGCTCTCTAACTAGGTAAACTAGCCAGCTGTGCGAGGCCCCTATGACTGCGAGGCCTGAGGCCACCGCCTATTTTGCCTAATTAGAGAGCCGCCTCTGTTCTCCTTTAACAACCTCCTAATGTCATTGATCCAAAGTCAGCCACATCAACAAAGCCCATGTGACCTTCCTTCTACGCCTATCCTTGGTGACATCAGTAGTTCAAACATGGGCGTCCTTTACTGTGTGATTTACATGGAGGAAGTAAACCAGTAAAGGTACCCAAAGGACTTTGTTACCAGCTGACAAGCATATTTAATGTCCGATAAGGAGCATCTGATTACCATAAAGATTGATTTACTGGAAATCTGAGTTAAAGTGTAAGTAAACCCTCCTATCGTTTTCAACCAAGGAAGCTGCCATCTTGGCCTCTGTTTAATCTACAACTGCCATGATTCTGCACATGTGATCAGTTATGACACCAGCCATTGGATGGTTTGACAGTTTGGTTGAGAGCACAACCAATGGGAGTGTTACATTTCCGGCACTTGCCGGAAATTAAACCTTTTTATGGATGGGTTTACTTCCGCTTTTAGGTGGACCAGTTCCAGTTCACTCATCTCAAGAAATGGCAACCCATCAGAATTAAAGTTTAGGTATTTCCAAACTTTTTTTTTTTTTCGATAAGGGTTTATTTTTCCTGTGATCTGTAGTGGAATTTTTTCTTCACTTTCTGTCTTGACAACACAACAGAAGTAAAAAAGAACTACAAACTGAGAGGAATGCCCCTGTTGGACAGTTGGCACCCACTAGAATATTTACCCTCACCTTTGGTTCTCGTGATAAATGTAAAATGTTGGAATTCCCATTGCTTTCAATATTGGTAACAACGATCACCAAGACAGTAGAGGAAGAGACTCTCCCCGATGGGGACACAGACAGCAGTGAAGGTGTAGATGGAGGCACTGGATCTGAAATTGTTTTAGTTCCTTGATAGATAGGTATGTCTATACTGTAGAACATAACGGATCTCACCACCAGTTGCTGAAGCATGCTTTTTGCATTGAAGAAGCCAATTTCCAGGATTGATTTAACCCCCTAAAACTGTTGGAATCCAACAAAACCAGCAATTTAAGTCCTGATTTCTACTTTCTGTCTTGGCAATACAACAGGAAGTAAAAAGGAAACTTCTACAAAGTAAGAAGAATGACGCTTTTGCACAGTTGACACCAGAAATGGTGGCCCTGCTAGGAAATTTACCCTCACCCGTTGTTCTGCTGAGAAATCTAAAATTTTGGAATTTTCATAGCTTTCCATATCAGTGACAAAGGTCAGCAAGACAGTAGAGAAAGAGGCTTTCCCCAATGGGGACACAGACAGCAATGAAGATGTAGATGGGAGGTACTGGATCTGAAATTGCTTGATTCCTCAGTGTATAGGTACGTCTATACTATAGAACATAATGGATCTCACCACCAGTTGCTGAAGCATGCTTTTGGAACAAGGAAGCCAATTTCCAGGTTTGATTTAACACCCTAAAAATCAATAATAATCCAACAAAACCAGCAATTCTTGATTTCTACTTTCTGTCTTGGCAACACAACAGCAAGTAAGATAAAACTTCTACAAAGTGAGAGGATTACCCCTGTTGGAGAGCTGGCACCAGAACTGGTGGCCCTGCTAGGAGATTTACCCTCACCTTTTGTTCTGGTGATAACCTAACATTTTGGAATTTGCATCCCTTTCTATATTAGTGACAATGGTCACCAAAACAGTAGAGAAAGAGGCTTTCCACGATGGGGACACAGACAGCAATGAAGATGTAGATGGGAGGGACCAGATCTGACATTGCTTTAGTTCCTCAGTATATAGGTAAGTCTATACTTTAGAACAAAATCATACCTCCAAATGTCATTGCCTTGAAGAAGGAACCAATGAGTAGTTCCGAAACGCGTCCCATTTTGATGACATATTTCTTGTTTGCGATCCATGCTGGTTGTTGTCCCCTCCCGCTGATGTCATTTCCAGGATTCATGCTCCATGCTGACTCAGACAACGTGATTGCTTCACCAGTGTTCCCAGAGCCTGGGGTGTTCACCTGCTGGTTATCCTGGGACCTTCTGCTGCTGCATATCGTTATCCCTGGAAAGCTGTGATACACTGGGACCTCCTGATGCCGGATCACCTGCTTCATACATCCATGTTATGCCTCTTCCTTATCCTTGATCTGTAAGTGTTTTTAATCTTGTTTGGGGATATTAAAAGTTTTAATTTTGTACTTAGAGGCACCTTTTTTTTTTCTTTTATTTGTTTTCTATTAGAGATTGCTTCCCTCTTTGAGTGCAGCCCTAAGTGTTTGAAGACTACTTCATCCATCCAATAAAGACACTAACTGCCTGTTCCTGACATTCTGAGCGCCCTTGACATACGTTTTATCTCCCAATCTATGGACCTGTATTTACATAAGTTTGCAGAAATTTGGGAACGTGCTTACAGTGTTGCCAGGTCAGCTTAAAGGTTCTGGCTCTGTGAAGCTGGACATTGATCTGGAGAGTCTGTAAGTGATTTGCTACAGTATCTGGGACCCCCAGCTCTCACCTATTTAACCATTCAGCAATAAAACTTTAAAAAGACAAAATTGACTGGCACCCAGTATTCTTTCTCGGTCCTCGTATTTTACCCATGGACTTAGCCCTAGTGTGAAATGCTAGCCCGCCCCTGCCTTTGGAGGTGCTATCCTGTCTTTGGGGTGCCAGAGGGGCGTTACAGTTGTTTTTATCCTTTCAGAAGAACATGTTTTACAGCTTGAATTTCTATGCTAAACTTCTTCTTCTTTACCCAAAAGGCACCTCTGCATAAAATCATTGTCCACTGATAGAGGCAATAAGCCTTTGCAACATGTTGCTTCCAGAATATTACATTAGAAAGCCAATAATGGTTCTCAAACATAGAGAAAACAGCACATTTTACCATAATCTTCTATCAAAATCCACATGAGAAAAATCAATAACTATTCACTGTCACAATAGCTAGCAGCAGATCTCCACAGTACAGTCATTTAAAGTACAATTAGAAGCATGACCCCCCTTCCTCAGCTACAGCTATTACTTGTCATGTAGTAACAATCACATCTGTTTTCTCTTAAAGAATACATTGTATTTCAAGTGTAATTTTCATATATATGGAGTACCATACAAATAAGCCTGGAGGATTACTGGTGAAGCACAATCATGTTTATGTTATTTGGTGAGCATTGAAATAGAAATGAATAGATGAGTATGTCGGTTACCAAGGAGTTTATTGTCTTCTGATGTCGCAGATGTTAAATGAGTTGCTCGCTATGTCCGTCATTTAGGTACACAGGAAATTGATAAAAAGCAATTTATAAAACTGGAAATGATGCTGATAACAACAAACCCTGCTATACTCCTCACCTGTCTATGCTTAGCATACTATAGAAGCAAACTCTCCTCTCCCTTCTCTCCCCTCTCTTCTCCTCTTCCTCATCCCTCCTCTCCTCTCCTCTCCTCTCCCCTCCCCTCCTCTACTCTCTCCCTTCCCCTCTCCCCGCTCTCCTCTCCACTCTTCTCCTCATCCCTCCTCTCCCCTCCTCTCCTCTCCCCTCACCTCCACTCGGCTCCTCTTCCTGTCCCTCCTTTTTCTCTCCTCTTCTCTCCCTCTCTCCTCTCCTCATCTCCTCCTCTTTTCTCTCCTCTCCCTTTCTCTTCCTGTCTCTCTTTTCCTCTCTTCCTGTCCCTCCTTTCTCTCTCCTTTCTCCTCTTCTCTTATCTCTTCCCCCCTCCCTTTCTCTTCCCGTCCCTCCTTTTAACCCTCCTCTTCTCTCCTCTCCTCATCCCTCCTCTTTCCTCTCCTCTCCCCTCCTTTCCTCATCCCTCCTCTTTCCTCTCCTCTCCCCTCCTTTCCCCTCTCCTCTCCAGTTCCTGTCCCTCCTTTTTCTCTCCTCTCTCCTTTCATCTCCCCTCCCATCCCTTTCTCTTCCTGACCCTCCTTTTTCTCTCCTCTCTCCTCTCCTCATCCCTCTCCTCTTCTCTCCTCTCCTCTACCTTTCTCTTTCTGTTCCTCTTCTCTGCCCTCCCCTCCTTTCCTCTCTCCTCTCCACTTCCTGCCTCTCCTCTCCCCTACCCTCCTCTCTCCTCTCCACTTCCTGTCTCTCCTCTCCCCTCCGCTCTTCCTCCCCTCCTCTCTCCTCTCCACTTCCTGTCTCTCCTCTCCTCTCCCCTCCTATTCTCTCCCCTCCTCTCCCGTCCCCTCCTCCCCTCTCTCCTCTCCACTTCCTGTCTCTCCTCATCTCCTCATCCCTCCCCTTCTCTTCTCTCCCTTTCTCTTGCTGTTCCTCCTTTTTCTCTCCTCTCTCTTCTCCTTAGCCCTCTCCTCTCCCTTTCTGTTTCTCTTCTCTCCTGTTCTTCTCTTCTCTTCTCTTCTCTTCTCTTCTCTTCTCTTCTCTTCTCTTCTCTTCTCTTCTCGCCTCTCCTCTCCTCTTCTCTCCTTTCCTCTCCTCTCCTCTCCTCTCCTCTCTTTTTCCCGTGCCCTTGTTCTTTATCTCCTCTCCTTTTCCCTATTTCAATTTCCTCTCTTTTCCCCTTCCTTTCCTTGTCCCTCCTTCTCCTCTACTCATTCTTTACCTTCCTTCCTCTCCATTTTCTTCCCTCTACTACAGCCCCCCCTCCCCTCTCATTTGACTCCTTTTTTTCTTTTCCCATACATTCTTTTTCCCTTCCCTCACCTCTTCTCCCCTTTCCCCTTTGACCCCCCCCCCCCGCCTCTCCCTTCCCCGTTCCTGCTATCCTCTCTTCTTTCTCTCTACTCCTATCCCTTGTGGATGATTTATTTAAACTGAACAATAGAGAATGGGAACAATACTAGAACTGTTGCCCATACATAGCCAGCCATCTGAATTCTTATTTAATGTCTACATACAATGTCATTTGTTTCTGGAAACAACCCCTTTCAATCATTTTGTTCTTAACTCTTTTTTTATTTTTTTGTTTGTCTTTCCCTTTTTTATTTATTTGGTACAACCATGAAAATAATTGTTTCAAATGTAGCAAACAATGCTTAATTGTGGTTTAGGATTGAAGTTTCCTGACTTTTCTTATAAGGAGGCGTAAAACAAGTAAAAAGGAAAAAAGGAGGGGAAAGGAATGAATTAAAATCAAATGAGGTTAAAGCAAATTATCTTATTATTTTATCATTGTCTGGTTTTTATTGCTTTATACTTAAAGTACTGCTGCTTTAAAATTATGAATAATTCCCTGAGTATTTTGTCCCTCTAGATGGAGGCTCATGTACACAATAAAATGACTAAGACATCAACAGCACACTGTTGTAAGCATATATACTAATTTATTAGTGCAATGTCACATCAGTCTGTAGGCAGGTGCAGTGAGTCTACTTTCTCCACCTGCAGTGACATAGGGAGGGGGGGAGAAGAAGTCAAGAGGATCCTCTATGGTTTCCAGGGTCACTGAGGAAGCTATCTGATTGGATGCAGCCCCCCTATGTGACTCTAGCAGTCATCTTGGGTCAGGCAGAGCCTATATTAGTCCTTGGCTCCAAGGTTTGGTGCACTTTCACGTGTGGGTAGTGTAGAGACAGGTCACCCATCTGTCAGGGGCAGTATAAGCGGCAGGGGAAGGTTTTAGAAGGGAAAGCTTAGGGCTCGCAATCTCTGTGGACATATTCCCATATGGGTACAAGATGGCCAGGCCACATTTTGCCCCTCCAGACAGACGCTGTCAGTTCGGCTGATACCTGCTCCGTTACATGCTGTTGGCATTCGTGAATGTTCCCGGTTGAGCCTTCTCCCACCAGGTTTGTTGTGAACTGTTTTTGCCTTCGTTACAATACTGGTTCTGCCAATTGCACTTGGACCGTGAGTGAAATATTACACCCTCAACATGCTGCACCCAGCCACAAATCAAATAAGAAAATGTTTTGTTGCCGTGCAGGTTCCCTTCCTCAAGGCGACATAGTGACAACTAACACAGGGTTCACATGAATGCAGAGTGCGGTGCTCTGGCATGTTTATCACGAGCAGAGAAAACTGTGTTTTCAGCTTTCTCCAGGTTTTGTAATCCCAGATCAGGGGCCTGGAGCTTGAAGGCTTCAAAATGTTTTGGGTGGGACAAAGCCTGTCCAGATCTTGATGGAGACCTGCAGGCCCTTTAAGTGCATGGGTGTGTCGATTTGTTATAAGCCAGGCCTGGCCATAGCTCAAGGTTCCCATTTGGAGACAGAGCCATGTCAGGAGAGAGCTGTGTGCTCCAGCCAGGAGGAACATGTTTTCATGCCAAGAGACTGTACCCCATGTTTGGGGGGTTTCTTGCCCGCAGGACTGGGAGAGTTGGGACAGCGAGTCTGGGGAGACTGAGAAACCTGAGGTGACTAGCGAGTCCAGGGGACTGTACGTTTTGTGACAGTGAGAGGGTGTCAGGAGAACCTCTATCCAAAGGTCAGAAGTGGGTCCATGTAGTGAGGTGCTGCAGCAAAGGGCTAAATGAGCCAGGAAAGCCAAAGACCTGGGAGCTAGGGCTACAAGCTGAGAGAGCCAGACTGCTAAGTATTTTCTGTTATCTTCTTTTTTTTTCCAGAGAAGAACCTTTGCATAGGCAACTGTGTCTGTGGACCTTTTTTGTACTTTTGCTTTAATAAAAGTGGGCTGGCAAACCCTTAAAGGAGAAGCACAGCCAAAGCTAGTTTGGCTGTACTTCTCCTGTAGAGTCCGCTGTCTGCTGATGTCACAGAGCCGGTCCAGGCTCGGGCAAGATCGCGACAATGGAGTCAGGACCTGCCCACATGCCTGCACCTGCACCAGTGAGCTACTGAGAGCCTGAGCCAGCCGCCCCCCCCCCCCCCTTCACAGTCCAGCGATCCAGTAAGCAGGAGGGCAGAGCAGAGAGCTACCGACTGACAGTCACAAGCTCTCTGCTCCGGGAGCTCTGAGAACCAAGCGATTGGCGGTGTTTGATCGCCCAGGTTCTCAGTCTTAGAGGCATCGGGGACATCCACTTAGGTAAGTATGTTTAATTAAAAACAAAAAACAAAAACATATTTCTCTTTTAAACCACAAGTTCGGACTGACATGACTCATTGAAAAGGCTCACCACCACTGAGCTAGACATCCCCCATATGACAATATACATAAATGAACGGGCAGAACCAAATTGCCACCCCGTGTGATGCTATACTGACATAATTCTAAAATTTTTTTTTAAAAAGCACTACAATGCTACTCGCAAAAAATTGAGTATATACAGAGAAATATTGCATCTAAACAACCAAACAAGTGTGACGGGTATCTCAAAACCTGGAAAAGACGGCAAGGTAAAACAAGAGTTAGGCAGTTGCATCATTGTTGACATCTCACTGTTTTACGGTGATTTGAGCGGTGCCATCCACTGCAGTCACTAGGAGCACCCATCTATTACCAAGGTTGAACACTGTGGTGCTCATCCTTTGTCTCAGGCTTATGTTCTTGGACATCAGATGTAAACCCAACCTCTAAAATTTCTACCATTGCAATTTAATTTCAAAAGTCACGCTCAGTAGTCTTAAATCTGTAGCTTTTAATTAAAATATTACCTATTGATCCTGTTATGAAGTTCCCTGTTCTAGGGTAACAATGCTCTTTCCCTGTCTGCCTACTGCTCTCCTGCTTTGTCCCCCTCCCATACACTCTCCCAATGGGGACCACAATCGGACATGCTGGTGCACATGATCATGATCCATGATCCACTGTTGTCACCATCAAGAAACCTACCCTGGAAAATGGAGTGCATGTATACCGGAACTGGCTACATACAGTTCATTGATAAGGTATTCACACCCCTTGAAATTTTTCCAAGTTTTGTCATATACAACCAAAAACATAAATGTATTTTATTGAGATTTTATGTGATAGACCAACACAAAGTGGCACATAATTGTGAAGTGGAATGAAAATGATAAATGGTTTTCAATTTTTTTTACAAATAAATATGTGAAACGTGTGGGGGCAATTGTATTCAGCCCCCCTGAGTCAATACTTTGTAGAATCGCCTTTCACTGCAATTACAGCTGCAAGTCATTTTGGGGATGTCTCTACCAGCTTTGCACATCTAGAGAGGGACATTTTGGCCCATTCTTCTCTGCAAAAGATCTCAAGCTCTGTCAGATTGGATGGAGAGCGTCTGTGAACAGCAATTTTCAAGTCTTGCCACAGATTCTCAATTGGATTTGGGCTTTGACTGGGCCATTCTAACACATGAATATGCTTTGATCTAAACCATTCCATTGTAGCTCTGGCTGTATGTTTAGGGTCGTTGTCCTGCTGAAAGTTGAACCTCCGCCCCAGTCTCAAATCTTTTGCAAACCTGTAAGAGTCTCAAATCTTTTGCAGACTCTTACAGGTTTTCTTCTAAGATTTTCCTGTATTTGGCTCCATCCATTTTCCCATCAACTCTGACCAGCTTCCCTGTCCCTGCTGAAAAAAAGCATCCCCACAACATGATGCTGCCACCACCATGTTTCACAGTGGGGATGGTGTGTTCAGGGTGATGTGCAATGTTTTTTTTTTTTTTTTTATCCCTGACCTGTCTGGTGTGTTCCTTGGCCTTCATGATGCGGTTTGTTCACTAAGGTTCTCTAACAAACCTCTGAAGGCTTCACAGAACAGCTCTACTGAGATAAAATTACACACAGGTGGACTCTATTTACTAATTAGGTGACTTCTGAAGGCAATTGGTTCCACTAGATTTTACTTAGGGGCATCAGAGTAAAGGGGACTGAATACAAATGCACGCCACTCTTTTCAGATACCGTATTTATCGGCGTATAACACGCACCGGCGTATAACACGCACCCCAATTTAGGAGGGAATTTTAAGGAAAAAAAACTTTTAGGAGGGAAGTTGAAGGGAAAAAAACTTACATTTAAATGTCCTTCATTGCAGCCTTGTCAGTGCAGCCTTGTCAGTGCAGCCTTGTCAGTGCAGCCTTCCCCAGTGCAGCCTTGTCAGTGCAGCCTTGTCAGTGCAGCCATGTCAGTGCAGCCTTGTCAGTGCAGCCTTGTCAGTGCAGCCTTGTCAGTGCAGCCATGTCAGTGCAGCCATGTCAGTGCAGCCTTGTCAGTGCAGCCTTCCCCAGTGCAGCCTTCCCCAGTGCAGCCTTCCCCAGTGCAGCTTTACCCAGTGGAGCCTTGTCAGTGCAGCCATGTCAGTGCAGCCTTGTCAGTGCAGCCTTGTCAGTGCAGCCTTCCCCAGTGCAGCCTTGTCAGTGCAGCCTTCCCCAGTGCAGCCTTGTCAGTGCAGCCTTCTCCAGTGCAGCCTTCCCCAGTGGAGCCTTCCCCAGTGGAGCCTTCCCCAGTGCAGCCTTGCCCCAGTGCAGCCTGGGATCCCCTGTCCCTGCTGTCACATCTTCAAAATCGCGGACCGCGATTTGAAAATGGCGCCGCCGGCGCCGAAGTACACAGAGCCGGTCCTCGGCTCTTTCCGGCGGCTCTCGTTTACTTTCGGCTCCACTCGTAGTCCCGAGCGGAGCTATCCGAACCTACTCGGATAGCTCCGCTCCGGACTACGAGTGAAACCGAAAGTAAACGAGAGCCGCCGGAAAGAGCCGAGGACCGGCTCTGTGTACTTCGGCGCCGGCGGCGCCATTTTCAAATCGCGGTCCGCGATTTTGAACAAGTGACAGCTCGGATCGCAGGGGGATCGGCGTATAACACGCACCTGCAACTTTCCCCTGATTTTAAGGGGAAAAAAGTGCGTGTTATACGCCGATAAATACGGGTATTTATTTGTAAAAAGGTTTGAAAACCATTTATCATTTTCCTTCCACTTCACAATTATGTGCCACTTTGTGTTAGTCTATCATATAAATTCCCAATAAAATACATTTACCTTTTTGGTTGTAACATGACAAAATGTGGAAAATGTCAAGGGGTATGAATACTTTTTCAAGGCACTGTAGATGCTACCATTGATCAACAGCATTTGCGAATGTGGAAGAAAAGAAGGGGAAATGCTGATTTTTTTTTTTATGATACAGTACTTGCGAAATCTAAATGTATTTATTAAAGGATTACTTCTATTTAAAATGCAGTATGCATTAGGGGGCTTCTGAGGTGCTTTGACTCTCTATGGATTTATCCTGAGTTGCTCTGAGCTGCTTTTGATTTCCCGATTAGTCCTTTTGCATTTGTGGTTACTTGTATAGGAGAAAAAAACAACTGAAATTCAGACAAAAACCTATGCAAGTAGAGATGGAATAAAGTATAACTAAAGATTCTGGATAAAGTGGATCGAGGTGGCTCGCTTCTGCTGTGATCGCACACAGTAGAAACTCGATCGGCAGGTGCGCGGTACCCGATGTCCTCCATCAACTGCCGATCGTTAGGCAGAGAAGCTGCCTGTTCTGACAGGAGGGAAGGGGTGGAATTTGTGTCCCTGCAAAGCAGGTAATAATTTCCATCTCTTCCCCTAGTAAAAGCACCACACACAGTTTACATAAACACTGGTTAGGCACCCAGTTAACCCTTTGATCTCCCCTGATATTAACCCATTCCCAGCCAGTGTCATTAGTACAGTGACAGTGCAATTTTTTTTAGCACTGATCACTATATTAGTGTCACTGGTCCCCAAAAAGTGTCAAAAGTGTTCGTTAGTGGCAGATTGGTCGCCGCAATATCTTAGTCCGGCGGATAATGTCATGATCTCCACTTCAGCCAATCAGAGGAAGCCTTGTACAAGAATTTCCCTTACAAATACAAGATTTCCCTTGAATAGCTGACTTGACTTGATTTTGTTCTGGGAACAGGTAATCCTCGTACTGCTGCCAGAATACAGAGCTGTATACTGTATGTAGATAATGCTACATGCATCTTATATAGTGCCAACAGCTTGGCCCAAACTATTTAAAGTAAAGGAGTTAGGCTTAAACAAGCTGAAGTTAGAAGCCGATTGGCTGCTATGCACAGCTGCTCTAGCTTTAGTAAATGCACCCCTCCCCCAATGTTTCGGGGTGGGGATGGAAATATAATGCTAAGGAGGTTAAATGAACACTCCGCCCTCCTACTTCACTGCAACAACATGAAGGTTGTGACCGGTCCTTCTGTCTCTCTTTGGATATCCATCAGGTACCTGCCTTGTCTTGTAGGTGATCCAGCTCTGAAAATTGTAAAAACGTTATTAATAATATTATAATAAAATGTAGAGAAATCAAACTTTCCTAGAAGATGGGGTCAGACTTCCAACTCAGAAAAGGTGTAGGACAGTTGTATATATTGTAGGTAGATTGGTAACCAGCAACATTGATTGGCCCAGCCAGACTGGCAATCACCAGTAGCATTGAATAGCCCAGGCCAGTTTGGGAATCACTTATGCCGCGTACACACGACCAGACATTCCGTCAGATTAGACTCTGACGGTCTTTCCAACGCTGAAACGGACTTGCCTACACACAATCACACCAAAGTCCATTCATTTAGAATGCGATGACGTACAACGGAACTAGAAAGGGGAAGTTCAATAGCCAGTAGCCAATAGCTGCCCTTGCGTCATTTTTGGTCTGTCGGACTAGCATACAGACGAGCGGGTTTTCCCGATAGAGATTGAGTCCGTCGGAAAGATTTGAAACATGTTCTATTTCTAGGTCCGTCACAATTTTAGAAGGAAAAAGTCAAATGAAGCCCACACACGATCGGAATGTCCAACTGAATGATTCCGTCTGACCTTTTTTGCCGGCAAGTCCGGTCGTGTGTATGCGGCATTACAGCATTGAATAGCCCAGGCCAGATTGGGAATCACTGGCAGCATTGAATAGCCTGGCCAGATTGGGAATCACTGGCAGCATTGAATAGCCCAGGCCAGATTGGGAATCACTGGCAGCATTGAATAGCCTGGCCAGATTGGGAATCACTGGCAGCATTGAATAGCCCAGGCCAGATTGGGAATCACTGGCAGCATTGAATAGCCTGGCCAGATTGGGAATCACTGGCAGCATGCATTAGTCCATCCAGACTGGGAATCACCAACAGCATTGATTAGCCTGGCCAGATTGGGAATCACTGGCAGCATTAGCCCCGTCAGATTGGGAATCGCAATAGCAATGATTAGTCTAGCCAGATTGGATTTACCAACGGCATTGATTGGAAATTACGGGCAGCACTGATTAGCCTGGCCAGTTTAGGAGTCACCAACAGCATGGATTAACCCAGCCAGATTGAGAATCACCAACAGCATTGATTAGTCTGGCCAGATTGGGAGTCATCAACAGCACTGATTAGCCCATCCAGTGTGGGAATCACCAACAGCATTGATTTGTCTGGTCAGATTGGGAATCACTGATAGCATTGATTAGTCTGATTAAATTGGGAATCACTGGCAGCATTGATTTGCTTGGCCAGATTGGGAATCACCAACAGCATTGATTAGCCCAACCAGATTGGGAATCACCGTCAGCAAAGATTAGCTCGGCTAGATTGGGAATCACCAACGGCATTGATCAGCCCAACCAGATAGGAAATCCCCATCAGCAATGATTAGCTCGGCCAGATTGGGAATCACCAACAGCATTGCTTAGCCTGGCCAACCTTTTTCCATAACACTATAGGGCCTTTGTCACTAATAAAAATGTATTTGTGTGCTGGACCGTGGATCATTTGAAATGTCATTGGTCTGGCCAGATTGGGAATCACCAAGAGCATTGATTAGCCTGCCCAGATTGGGAATCACTGATAAAATTGATTAGCTCGGCCAGACTGGGAATCACGGCCAGCATTGATTAGTCCAACCAGTTTGGGAATCAGCAATGATTAGCTTGCCCAGATTGGGACTCAATGAAGGCATTGATTAGCCTGGCTGGGCTTTTTCCATGACACTATAGGGCCATTGTCGCTAATAAAAATGTATTTGTATGCTGGACAGCGGATCATTTGAAATTCATTGTTATGCTTGGATAATTGTAACAAGTAGTTGTTTCTCTGTCATTTGTAGAAGGTGCTTTTTGGCATAAAGAACAGCTATTGAGCTTCCAGCCTTGACATTGATTAGGACATCTTTCTCAATGGGTTCCAGATGAAAAGTAAAATATTCGTCCAATGTGAAGAAGGATTAGGGATCGAGCAACGTCTGGGCTGCATTGCATTCGTCCTCTCGGTGCAGCAGTATCAATATTACCGGCACATGTTAATCCAGGCATTAGTATTCAGCACTGCATGGTGTAGGACTGCAGAAGACCTAAATTTTCTCTGCCAGCAAAGGGGAGCATGTCTCTGCCCTATTTAGAAGGACCACGAATTCACAAGATTATTTTAAGATAGGGGATATTTTACGTTTTCATAATGGGAAACTTAAAGCTGAACTTCAGACAAACAGCTAAGAACGCAGATGAAATACATACATAGGATATTTTTTTCCAGCCAAAGGATTTGTAACCCTGTCTATCCAGTTATGAGAACTGCACAGCTCTGCCAAACCATACAGCCTTGACTGGCAGGGTAGGAGACATGATTTTACTCTGCTATAGTTCAGTACAACTTTGAGGTCTCTTCCTCTCCCGCCAGTGGTGTATTTAGGTTTTGTGCTGCCCTAGGCCTGACTAAGCTCGCGCACCCTCTAATTTAAATATGACCCACCCCGTCCTGTCAAGGCCACACCCCTTTCTTTTTAAGATCCGCCCTGACTCCCGCACCCTTGTAATCCTTGTATAGCCAGTGAAAAGAGAAGCAGAAGGCTGTTGAGCTCTTTGTTTTTCTGCCCCCCCTCAAAAAATGGAGCACCAGCCACCACTGGCAGAGAGTATGAGCTTTGCTGAACAGAGGGCCTGAGTTTGCACCATAGAAAGAGAACCTGTCTGGGATGTTTTCCTTGAAAAAGCTGTGCAGCACCCAACAGGACCAAACAGCGAACATCACGGGAGCGGTCATTCACCAGGCATGCCATGCTCAGGGGGTTGGAGAGTTTCCTTAAAGAACAACTTGCTTAAAGAACAACACTAGAAGTACAATTTTACTTTTAAATAGGTGCCCTTTCCAGAATGATTACACTGCTTTATTAGGCAGGAGTTGCTTTTTTAATTTTTTTTTTGTAAGTCGACAATGCTGCGTATATAATCACTGGCTTGACCTCCAGTTAATTTAATGGACACACCGCAGGATTTATTTTTTCTATTATCTTTTTTTACTTCCATCTAAATCAAACAGCTGACTGACTATATATCATTGCAAACACAGTCAGCAGTCTTGAGTGGCTTAGAATTTCATCTGTGGAGGAACGTTTTATAACAAAATGTCTTATTAACCAAATTGGTTTCCGGAAACTGGGCTACTTTTATTATGAAAGCCCGTAAGAGGAGAGATCACAAAGAGGAAAACTTTGTCCTGTACTCTTTTACTCTAGGAAATCTTAAAGCTGAACTCCAGGCATACAAATAAATACGTAGCTGCCATTCACATAGGGCCAAAGAATTTAACATTTTTCCAGTACCCCTACTAACCAGGCTCTGGACCGAAATGAAGGCTACATTGCTCTGGGAGCCAATCAGATGTGCCATATGTATATATATATATGTGCTGGCAAGAAACATGCCAGCAGGAGGAGAGTGTATGAGGAGAGGTGATCTTGATTGTCTGCCAGTTCTTGTCCACTGTCCAACCATGGGTTAGGGCAAGAAGAAGACCAAGCTTAAATTAGAAATAAAGGCAAAACTTTTTCCTTGTATTTCAGATAGAGTAAGAGAGGGTTATAACCCTGTTAAATCAGGTTAGGGAGTCTGGAAACAAGACATTCAGATGAGATTGTAGATCCAGATCTTAAAGTGGAGTTCCACCCAAAAAAAAAATCATTAATGTGCATGAAAAAAAAAAACATTTGGAGAAATTTTTTTTTTACTCACCTCTTTAATGCCTTGCCTGTTGCTAGGGGGTCCCTCGTAATCTGCTTTCTTCGAAGATCAGCTCTCCCCCTCCCTCTAGGCAATCATCTGGGACATGTGACAGGTCCCAGATGATTGCGCGGCCAGTCACGGACAGTCATGATAAGTGTTTTATATATATATATATATATATATATATATATATATATATATATATATATGACTGTCACTTTAAGAATTTGTAATACACTTTCTTGCTTCTTAGAGTTTTCAGTCTATGATGACCTTCACCGCCAGATAAGAAGCAACAGTTTACTCCCTTTTTGCTCCGAGAAATGGACAGTCTTATCTAACTGGTCTGATCAAGTACCGTCTCGGATAAGGGTCTGGTATGGATTTTGGGGGGCCCCCACGCAATTTTTTAAAAAAATTTTGGTTTGGGGTTCCCCTTAATATTTATACCAGACCCAAAGGGCCTGTAATGGACTCAACAATTCATTACAGCCGCAATCAGTTTTAAATGACATTTTTTCCTTTAGAAATGTCATTTTGCTGTGGTATTGCTCTAAACATGAGAAAACTGGTTGTATTTTTTGGCAGCAGAGTAATGAATTAGTCAACACACAATAGTAAGTTTAAAATGAGTATATTGTCACATATAGATAGCCTTCATATACATATAACACTAAACATGTTGTGGTGGGACATGGCTTGATAAAGGGGATCTTCTCTCTGAAACTATAATGGTCTACCACCTCCATCTGTATCCTAAGTCTGCTCTTCTTCCTATAGTTTGTCTTGTACTCTTTTTATGTATTTATTTTGTTTATGCTGGATGTTTTCCCACAAATGCCTTTCTTTGACTCATGTATTTATACTTTGGTCATCATTTTTCTGTGTAGCACTTGCAAAGGCTAATCTGGGGCGCACTCCAGCCAAAACAATCTTGTGATATAAGTATATTAAGACTAATTATATGTGACAGTATACTCATTTGAAACTATGGTTTCAGGCATTTGGTGTGAGCAGAAGGCACCGGGGCACTGTTAAACCCCACGGCCGGTAGTCTGTAAAACTCTGTGAGAGGCTGAAAGCTGCTGCAGTTGGACAGGGCTGGATAGTGGTAGATATATTTAGGGAAGTATGTGTGCCCAGGGACATATGCCCAGAATGTAAGCAGTCTGCATTTCAGGTGTTTGTTCCTGGGCACATTCTGCCCTACTGCCACTCAATGAACCATCCAGCATCTTTCAGCCTCTCATAGAGTTTTATAGGCTGCCGGCAGTAGGGTTGGAAGGTGCACCTGGGCTCACACCAAAGTGCTAGAGCCTCATGCACCTAGGCTAAATGTCCTCTGTGCATGAAGCCTCAACATACCTCCCAGATTTCTGGACACATCAATGTGGCAACTATGTGAGACCTTTGGGCTGAGTTCACACTGGCATTAAGAGCAGACGTTTGAAAGGTGTTAAAAAGGCCCCTCAAACGCCCATGCACAAGATACAATAGACAGCACATAGTGCTGTTCACACCAATGCCCTGTACACACGATAGGATTTTCTGTCAACAAATGTTTGATGTGAGCTTGTTGTCGGAAATTCCAACCGTGTGTAGGCTCCATCGGACATTTGTTGTCG
The DNA here is from genome assembly GCA_037952925.1 of Lithobates clamitans. Classification (NCBI taxonomy): domain Eukaryota; kingdom Metazoa; phylum Chordata; class Amphibia; order Anura; family Ranidae; genus Lithobates; species Lithobates clamitans. The sequence goes on from JBBGZY010001119.1 coordinate 859,183, forward strand.
GAAATTCCGATCGTGTGTTCCGACGCACAAAATTCCACGCATGCTAGGAATCAAGCAGAAGAGCCGCACTGGCTATTGAATTGAATTTTTCTCGGCTCGTCGTACGTCTCCACGTTCTTGACGTTCGGAATTTCCAACAACATTTGCGTATATGCAAGACAAGTTTCAGCCAACATCCGTTGGAAATAAATCCAGGGTTTTGATGTCTGAAAATCTCATCGTGTGTACATAGCATTAACGTTAGTGTCGTGTCGCTTCAAAATTGAAGCCTCGTGTCGAGTCAGGAGGTGTTTGAAAGGCTTCAACGCCTCCCATTCAAGTCTATGGTAATGCCTCGCAAATGCTCTGGCAGGCAGTTGTGGAGCGTTTGCGGGGCGTTAAGATTTGTTCATTTACTGTAATGAAATAGGCATTTGTGGAGCAATTTTAACGCTCGTCAAACACTTCAAATCTGCCTATAGGGCGTTTGGGGATCATTTGTTACTCATTAATGCTTGTAAAACGCCTATCTAATGCCCATACTAAAGCTCATTGATGCCTGTCTGACGCCCATACTAACGCCATGCAAACGCTATAGGAGTATTTTTTGAGCGTTAGAAATTTAGGCAAGTGTGAACCAGGCCTAATCGTACACACGATCGGACTTCTCGTCGGAAAAAGATATGACGGCTTTTCCGACGGGATTCCGCTCAAGTTGCCTTGTATACACACGGTCACGCAAAAGTTCACTGAACTTACGACCATCAAGAACGCGGTGACGTACAACACTATGTCGAGCCGAGAAAATGAAGTTCAATGCTTCTGAGCATGTGTCGAATTGTTTCCGAGCATGCGTAGGAATTTTGCGTGTCGCAATTGCCACAGACGATCACATTTTCGGATAGGAACTTTTTCCGACCAAAAAATTAAGAACATGCTCTTAATCTTTTGCTGGCTGGAATTCGGCATGCAAAAGTCCGATGGAGCGTACACACGGTCGCATTTTCCGACGAAAAACTCTCATCGGTCTTTTGTGGGCCGAAATTCCGATTGTGTGTACGCGGCATAAGGGTCCTTATCTGTTTATACAGTGTGTCCTTGTAAATAGCTTCAGACTCAGCCTGTAATATCTATAATGCTGGCTGCATGTTGCTTCTGAGCTTGCAGTCTCCACTCTAATTCATCCCAAAAGTGCCCTATTGGGTTGAGGTTAGAACTTTGTGCAGGTCAGTCAAGTTCCTCCACCCCAAACTCGCTCATCCATGTCTTTATGGTCCTTGCTTTGTGCACTGGTCCAAATCACTTGGTAGAGGGGGGATTATGGTGTGGGGTTGTTTTTTAGGGGTTGGGCTTGGCCCCTTAGTTCCAGTGAAGGGAACTCTTAAGGCGTCAGCATACCAAGACATTTTGGACAATTTCTTGCTTCCAACTTTGTGGGAACAATTTGGAGAAGGCCCCTTCCTGTTCCAACATGACTGCGCACCAGTGCACAAAGCAAGATCCATAAAGACATGGATGAGCGAGAGATAGAGAATTAGAGCGGAGACTGCAAGCCAGGCCTTCTTGTCCATATCAGTGCCTGACCTCACAAATGCGCTTCCAACATCCCCGTAGACACACTCTTAAACCTTGTGGATGGCCTTCCCAGAAGAGTTTAAGCTGTAATAGCTGCAAAGGGTGGGCCAACCCAGTATTGGACCCTACGGACTAAGACCATTAAAGTTCATGTGCGTGTAAAGCAGGCGTCACAATACTTTTGGTAATATAGTATACTTTGTATTTTCAGTTATAAAAGATTTGCTAAGTTCTGTCAACTGCCAGTACAGTGTCCTAAAATAAGATTCATAGTTAGTTTGCCTATCTGTGGCACAATCATATGTAACTTTTTTCCAATATCATGTTTTTCATTTCATACATTTTCTGTATTCTTAGCAAATTTCACATCTTTTTTTGTTACGGCGTCGATTTCTTTCATCCTAATACAGAGGTGTTAGCGGTTTTAGCCCTTGTTTGGCCTCGCTTAATTCACACGATCCTAAAAGTACTTGTTGTCATCCTTTCCTCTAATGATCCGTCTTCCTGTTGCCTGAAACCGCTCGTAGCCTTTTAAGCAAAAATTAACCGCAATGGTTGCTGACAAGTGTGATGAAAACAAATGTGTTATGTCAACAGATTAAATTAGCACAGATTTTGACACGAGCTGCTTTGCAGCAAGACTAACGCGTTTGACAATTTGTGTTTTGGTTCATGTTTTTTTCCTTCTTCTTGGTAAAGATTCTTTGATCCTCCCGTTGTGCATTTCAACAACATCATTAAAAAAAAAAAAACTGCAAAGCAATAAAGAAAGTGTCAATGGATCAGTCTACTAAATCAGTCGTTTGGATAGACGAAGAACGAAATCATCAGTTTCATATGGCTCTCATGAACTTCAACAGAAGGATTTTGAGTTCAAATTCCAAGGTTTTCAAACAACAGAAAGTGAAGGGAAATACTTATTATTATTATTATTTTTATTATTATTATTATTATTATAGAGGATTTTTATAGCACCAACATTTTGCACAGCACTTTACATCATAAAGGGAGACAACAGTTACAATACAATAAAATACAAGAGGGCCCTGCTCATAAGAGCTTACAATCTTAAAGCAGAGGGCCACCCTAAAATAAAAAATTGCATTAATATTCTTAAAAAAATTAAAAAAAAACATTTGAAAAAAAAAAAAATTTAGCCTAACTGAAACCCCTGTTGCTAAGCAGTCTTCCTAATCTGCCTCTTCCTATTCCGCGGCCCTTCCTCCTCTATGTCGAGTGGCCCCGTTGCCTTCGGGGCCATTCACAAAGCGCCGTGCGACTCGCACATGCGCAGTAGGAAAGGGGCAGTGAAGCCGCAAGTCTCCACTCCCTGTTTCCCTTTGTTTAGATGGAGACGCCGGCAGCCGAACCGATGGCCCATTCGGCCTCGGGGGGGCTGACATCGCGGGCTCGCTGGACAGGTAAGTGTCCTTATTAATAGTCAGCAGCTACAGTGTTTGTAGCTGCTGACTTTAAAAAAAATTAAATTTGCGGCCGGAACACCCCATTAACCACTTCAACCCACTTTCTGACCAGGACATTTTTTTTGCGATACGGCACTACGTCGCTTTAACTGACAATTGCGCGGTCATGCAACGCTGTATCCAAATATAATAGATGTCTTTTTTTTCCTACAAAAAGTGCTATTTGATCACCTCTTTTATGTTTTGCACTATAAACAAAAAAAAGACTGACAATTTTGAAAAAAAAAAAAAGCTATATGTTTTTTTCCTTCTGCGATAATACATATCCAAAAAAAAAAAAATTAAAAAAATAATAAATTTCTTCATCAATTTAGGCCAAATAGGTATTCTGCTAAATATTTTTCGTGAAAAATCTCAATAATCTCAATAGATTTATGGACTTTTATTTTTTTTTATTAATTTTTTTTTTTAATTAATTTTTTTACTGGTAGCGGCAGCGATCTGTGATTTTTAGCGGGACTGCGACATTGTGGCGGACAAATCTGACCCTAAGTGACACTTTTTAGGGACCAGTGACACCAATACAGTGATCAGTGCTATAAAAATGCACTGATTACTGTATAAATGACACTGGCAGGGAAGGGGTTAACACTAGGGGGCGATCAAAGGGTTAAATGTGTTCCCTGGGAGGTTCATTCTATCTGTAGGGGACAGGGATTCACTGGAGGAAAAGAGAGATCGTGATTCAGCTTAGCTGAAATGCAATCTCTTTCTTTTCCTCCCTCACAGAGCAGCAGTGTGCTTTGTTTACTTCGGCACACCGCTGCCCCGGTTCTCTTCTGAACGATCGGTGGCGCGCGCGCCCCATAAACCGCGTGCACAAAATCGCATACAGGTACATGATTTTGCGTACTCGGGCCGCCCTGCCACAGTAAATGTATGTGGGGGCGGTCCGGAAGTGGTTAAAAGGTGGGGCAAGTGGTACAAAAGGTAATAACTATGAGGGATAAGCGGATGGAAGAATTAAAAGTTCAGTTGTTGGGTGGAGGCAGGATAGGCTTCCCTGAAGAGATACGTTTTCAGAGATCAGCTAAAGGTGGCCAGAGTAGGAGATAGCCAGACAGACAAGGGTAGAGAGTTCCAGAGGAGGGGAAAGCCTCTGGAGATGAGCATGGGAGGAGGAACCAAGATAGAAAAAGGGAGCAGGAGGTCTTGGGAGGAGCGGAGATATTTTGAAACAATATCGGTGATGCAGTTCGGGGCAGAGTTGTGGATGGCTTTGTATGTTGTTGTTAGTATTTTGAATTTAATGTGCTGGGCAATTTAAACTAGCGGAAGGATTGGCGGAGAGGGATGGTGAACTCAGAGCAGTTGGCAAGGTAGATGAGTCTGGTGGTAGCATTCATGATAGACTGATTGTCTATCATCTATCTATGTAGAGGTAGGCCTAATGCCGCGTACACACGGTCGGACTTTTCAGCTACAAAAGTCCAACGGACGCTGACGGACTAAAGCTGGCTGGTAATCCGATCGTGTGTGGGCTTCTCCGGACGTACTTTTTTAGCCTCAAATCCGACGTACTTTAGATTTGAAACATGCTTCAAATCTTTACGTCGTAACTACGACGGACCCCGAAGTCCACTCGTCTGTATGCTAGTCCGACGGACAAAAACCCACGCTAGGGCAGCTATTGGCTACTGGCTATCAACTTCCTTATTTTAGTCCGGTGTACGTAATCACGTACGAATCCGTCGGACTTTTGTGTGGTCGTGTGTAGGCAAGTCTGTTCGTTAGAAAGTCTGCCGCAAGTCCGCCGCAAGTCCGCCGAAAGTCCGCCGAAAGTCTGTCGGACAGGCTGTCGGACTTTTGTAGATGAAAAGTCCGACCGTGTGTACGCGGCATAAGAGAAAGGGGTTGCCACAGCCAAGGCGATAGATTGCGATAGATAACAAGGGGGGTTAATTGAGAAGCTTAGACAGTTGACCCTGGAACAGGTGTTTCCGTAAGAAGATGTTCCCTCAATTCCTGTTCCAGTGACAACCATGGATTAGGCATCAGGAGATATGTGAGCAGAGACTGAAGGGAGCAATGCTAAAACCATGGGGTGAACATGGTTTGCCAAAATTCCTCAAAGTGTGATAGAAAAGAATCAGACTAGAACCCCGAAAAGTAGAGTACCTCCACTAAGACGTTTCAATGCCCCAAAAAAGCAATGCAAAGCAATAAAAGCAGTTTCAATCGATCAGACTACCCTAAACTAGTTCAGTTTTGGGATAGATGTTGAAGAACGACGTCATCAGTTTTTTTAATGCCTCTCATAAACTTCACCAGCAAGACTTTGAGTTCAGATCCCAAAGTCTTCAAATAACAGAAAGTGAAAGGAAATACACTACTGACCCGAAAACAGGTGTCTCCATGGGATGATTTTCCCCTAATTTATGTTCCAGTGACAACATTTTGGATTTGTCATCAAGAGAGATGTGAGCAGGGATGGGGTCATCTGGAGCAAGCAAGGTAAAGACCACGGGGTGGACATGGTTTTCCAAAAGTCCTCCAAGTGTGGTAGAAGAGGACCTAGAACGCTAGATAATAATGTTTCAAGCCCCCTCCCCCCAAACAAAAATGCACAAAAGCAATTAAAGTAGTGTAAATGTTATGCCGCGTACACACGGTCGGACTTTTCAGCTACAAAAGTCCAACGTACGCTGACGGACTAAAGCTGGCTCGTAATCCGATCGTGTGTGGGCTTCACCGGACTTTCAACGTACTTTTTTAGCCTCAAATCCGACGTACTTTAGATTTGAAACATGCTTCAAATCTTTACATCGTAACTACGACGGACCCCGAAGTCCACTCGTCTGTATGCTAGTCCGACGGACAAAAACCCACGCTAGGGCAGCTATTGGCTACTGGCTATCAACTTCCTTATTTTAGTCCGGTGTACGTAATCACGTACGAATCCGTCGGACTTTTGTGTGGTCGTGTGTAGGCAAGTCTGTTCGTTAGAAAGTCTGCCGCAAGTCCGCCGCAAGTCCGCCGAAAGTCCGCCGAAAGTCTGTCGGACAGGCTGTCGGACTTTTGTAGATGAAAAGTCCGACCGTGTGTACGCGGCATAAGACTACCCTAATCTGTTACGTTATTTTGGATAAATATTGCCAGGCCTTCTCTCCAACATCAGTACCTCGACCTCACAAATGCTCTTCTGGAAGAATGGTCAAACATTCCCATAGACACACTCCTAAACCTTGTGCACAGCCTTCCCAGAAGAGTTGAAGCTGTTATAGCTGCAAAGGGTGGGCCAACTCAATATTGAACCCTACGGACTAATGCCCGGTACACACGGTCGGATTTTCCGACGGAAAATGTGTGATAGGACCTAGTCGGAAATTCTGACCGTATGTAGGCTCCATCACACATTTTCCATCGGATTTTCCGACACACAAAGTTTGAGAGCAGGATATAAAATTTTCCGACAACAAAATCCGTTGTCGGAAATTCCGATCGTGTGTACACAAATCCGACGGACAAAGTGCCACGCATGCTCAGAATAAATAAAGAGATGAAAGCTATTGGCCACTGCCCCGTTTATAGATTATAGTCCCGACGTACGTGTTTTACGTCACCGCGTTCAGAATGATCAGATTTTCCGACAACTTTGTGTGACTGTGTGTATGCAAGACAAGTTTGAGCCAACATCCGTCGGAAAAAATCCTAGGATTTTGTTGTCGGAATGTCCGAACAAAGTCCGACCGTGTGTACGGGGCATACGACTGGGATGTCATTAAAGTTCATGGGCGTGTAAAGGCAGGCGTCCCAATACTTTAGGTAATATAGTGTATATGACATTTTTGGTTTTCGGTTTAGATACACTTTTTTTTGAGAACTTTTTTTTTTTTTTTTTTTTTGCTAGATGTCATTTATGTACCAAACCGCTTCTAAAATGTTCACAAATAAACATTTACTGAAAATGTATGTCAGTTTGTCACAGGGAAATCTGAATTAATTATGGAATAGATGAAAACTCTGATGGGTTTGCTGTTCTCATGTCTGACAAAGTCTGACAGCCAAATCTAAAGCGTGATTAATACAATTTGTTGACATAACACGTCATGTAGATCAAAACGGCTGTCGCCGTTCTCATGTTTACGCGCTTGTAGTTTTGGTTTGCATTAAACTGACACGGACGCCTCCATTCTTAACAGAAAAATAAGCTGTTCTATGTAAATTAGGAACTGAAAAATCTGGAAAAAAAAAAAAAGAAAAAGCATATCTAAAACCAAGAACGAAAAAGTAAAATATTGCAGATTACTGGTCATTAGATGGGATGGCTGCATTAGTCTACCTTTTTTTTTCAGGCTAATATTTGTTTCGGGGAGTGCAGAAAAAAATCCTGGCAGAATTCCCTGCACTTCCTATGCATTGAACTACAATGTAACCGCTTCCCATCCAGCGACGTACCGGTATGCTGCTGGATTGGAAGGGTGAGATATCATTTTTTTGTGGTAGTCATTCCCTTTATCGTAAATGGAATCCTATTAGCTGTGGAGCTGCTGGATTACTTTTACAGGAGGCGGAAAGGGGGTCCCACCCTCCCTCCCACCGCATCCGGTTCCTGGGACACGGTGGGAGGAACTTATGTTGTTCCTTCCACTGTGAGACGAAGGTGTGGGAGATGTCAGGAGCTACTCCGAAAAATGCCCCATCACAAACGGGATTATGGACTATCTCGGTACCCAGGGATTGGACAATTAAGTAAAAAATATATTTTATTATAGAGAACAAAATTGATACATATTAATACAAGCAATATATAAAAATTGGTTGCATACAATGACAAGATGATACAGACCAAACAGTGAGTACCCCACAATATAGTGGAGCCTCCAGAGATGTAGGTCCAAAACGTAATCCTCTACATGTTTCGCTAAATCAATTAACTTCTTCAGGAGGAGTTGACCATATACATCTATGAAGAAGTACAGCCTTGCAATTAGATTGTCACAAATGCTAAAAAACAGGGGGGAGGGGAGGTTATACTAAGCATTACAAAATAGATACACTGGTACCATCCCCCCCCCCCCCTCTTCTTTACCATTTGTGACAATCTAATTGCAAGATTGTATTTCTTCATAGATGTATATGGTCAACTCCTCCTGAAGAAGCGAATCATTTCGCGAAACATGTAGAGGATTACATTTTGGACCTACATCTCCGGAGGCTCCACTATATTGTGGAGTTCCCACTGTTGGGTCTGTATCATCTTGTCATTGTATGCAACCAATTTTTATATATTACTTGTATTAATATGTATCAATTTTATTCTCTATAATAAAAATATATTTTTCACTTAATTGTCCATTCCTTGGGTACCGAGATAGTCCATAATCCCGTTTGTCATGGGGCATTTTTTGGAGTAGCTCCTGACATCTCCCACACCTTCATCACTGTAAGCTTAAGGATGATGGTACCCGCCCCTACCTCTATTTACCTACTCAGATTGAGGAATTTCTCTTCATTCCCACTGTGTGATGTCAGAAAGTGGAAGCGGCGAGGATTTCTTTACTTCTGGTTTCAGAAGCCATCCAATCAAACCAGTCTCAGTATGATCTGATGGTTTGAAGGCCAGACGAGAGATCTAGGGTCTAAAAGACCCCAGATAGCTCCATAAAGAGGACCTGTCATGACGCATGCGACCAGGGATGAACATCAATATAGTTGATTAAAAAAATAAATAAATAAAGGTACAAGCATAAAAAAAATAAAAATGTAAAAAAAAATAAAAATATTTAATCGCCCCCCGTGCTCACGTGCAAAGGCGAACAAACGCGTCTGTCCTGCATGCATATGTTAACAGCAATCGCACTACACAGAGTAAGAGCAACAATTCTAGCTCCAGACCTGTGTAACTCTAAACTGGTAACCTGTATAGGCTTTTTTACCCTCGGTTCACATCTGTGTGAATCGCAGCGATTCCCACACCCACGACCACCCGCAGTGAAAACGCACTGATTGGCAGGATCACGTGGAGCTGCCATTCATTCTGAAACCGCAGGGAAATCGCATGGTCAAAAAGACCATGCGATTTCCCTGCAGGCCGTGTTTTTGAAAAGGTGCATGCACTTTTTTTTTGTGGAAACGCAGGCACGGCAGCCCAGTCACTTTAATAGCCTGCGCGAACGCGGCACGCAAAAACACTAAGGTATGAACTTAGCGTAAAAGTGGAGATTTTTAGGTACTGTCATTTGGTGGTGTTCCACGGGTGTGCGCAATTTTAAAACGTGACATATTTGGTATCTATTTACTCAGCGTAACATCAGCTTTTATATTTTACCAAAAAATTGGGTATTATAATTTTCTTATAAGGTTTTTTGTCCATTAAAACTAAGTGCATTTATTTCCCAAAAAATTGTGTTTGAAAAACCGCTGCACAAATATCATGTGACACAAAAATAGGCAACGCCCATCATTTTATTCTCTAGGGCCTCTGCTTTAAAAATATATAATATTTGGGGGTTCTAAGGAGTTTTATATCACAAAAAATGCCCTAGGGCCAGTCTGGGCCTGCTAAGAGTACATCCTGGGGCGACCAACTCCCAGGGGGCATTGACACAGCAGGTTCTCTGTCTGAAATAGCTGGCCAAGTTTGATAGGCGGTGCCATCTGTCAACTTGACATGCCGTATTATATTTGCTACAGCTGCGAAGCTACAAAGCATTGCGGTCGCAGCAGATAAACAGTCCACTCTGACTGTATTGTGGACATTAGGTGGGTGGTGGGCAGCGGCGGCTGGTCCATAAGGGGTGCCACCCCCCCTAATCTCCATGCACTACCCCCCTAATCTCTATGCGAGGCACCAGACACATAGATTTCTACAAGGGTTTTTTTTGGAAGCACATGATTAGAGCCTGAGGCTCTAATTGACTTCAAAAAGGTTGGGCACAGGGCGCAGAGCACTGCGCCCCGAGCCCACCCACTTGTGACATTAGCGAATCAATATTCGCTATTGTTTTCAGGCTTCACCCCCCAGCCAATCAAGACAGGAAACAAGTTTTAAGGCAGGGTTGGCCGGGAGGAGAAGCTGGGAACTGGATAGGTAAGTGCAGACCTGGAGGGGGAGGGGGGGTTTGTTCGTTGCCCCCCCCCCCCCAAAAAAAAATGGAGCACCAGCCGCCACTGGTGGTTGGGGGCACAGTAAATCCATACCTCCCAACATTTTGAGATGGGAATGAGGGACAACTACTAACAAATGTATGTAGGCATAGGACACGACCCCCTGCCACACCCCCTTAAAGGAGAATTAACCAAAAAAAGGTTAATTAAATCCACAAGGACTTTTTTTTTTTTTACCAATACTATTCCTTTATATTGGCTTTTAACCACTTGCCGACCGCCTACCGCATATATACTGCGGCAGAGCGGCACGGGCAGGCAAAATCACGTACCCGTACGTGATCTGCCTCCCGCGGGCGGGGGGTCCGATCGGACCCCCCCCCGGTGCCATCGGCGGTCGGCATTTGACTGGGAGCGTCGGGAGGCGAGGGGGAGACCATCCGATCGTGGCCCCCCCCTCGCGATCGCTCCCAGCCAATGGGAATCCTCCTCTGCCTGTGTGTCGTTTCACACAGGCAGAGGATGTGATGTCATCTCTCCTCGGTCTGGCAGTTTCCGTTCCAGCGCCGAGGAGAGATGACAAGTGAGTGCACAACACACACACACACACAGTAGAACATGCCAGGCATACCTTACACCCCGATCCCCCCCCGATCGCCCCCCGATCCCCCCCCAATCACCCCCCCCCCCTGTCACAAACTGACATTAGCAGTATTTTTTTTTTTTTTTTTTTTCTGATTACTGCATAGTGTCAGTTTGTGACAGTTAGTGTTAGGGCAGTGAGTATTACCCCCCTTTAGGTCTAGGATACCCCCCTAACCCCCCCTAATAAAGTTTTAACCCCTTGATCACCCCCCCTCACCAGTGTCGCTAAGCGATCATTTTTCTGATCGCTGTATTAGTGTCGCTGGTGACGGTAGTTAGGGACGTAAATATTTAGGTTCGCCGTCAGCGTTTTATAGCGACAGGGACCCCCATATACTACCTAATAAATGTTTTAACCCCTTGATTGCCCCCTAGTTAACCCTTTCACCACTGATCACCGTATAACCGTTACGGTTGACGCTGGTTAGTTTGTTTATTTTTTATAGTGTCAGGGCACCCGCCGTTTATTACCGAATAAAGGTTTAGCCCCCCGATCGCCCGGCGGTGATATGCGTCGCCCCAGGCAGCGTCAGATTAGCGCCAGTACCGCGAACACCCACGCACGCAGCATATGCCTCCCTTAGTGGTATAGTATCTGAACGGATCAATATCTGATCCGATCAAATCTATACTAGCGTCCCCAGCAGTTTAGGGTTCCCGAAAACGCAGTGTTAGCGGGATCAGCCCAGATACCCGCTAGCACCTGCGTTTTGCCCCTCCGCCCAGCCCAGCCCACCCAAGTGCAGTATCGATCGATCACTGTCACTTACAAAACACTAAACGCATAACTGCAGCGTTCGCAGAGTCAGGCCTGATCCCTGCGATCGCTAACAGTTTTTTTGGTAGCGTTTTGGTGAACTGGCAAGCACCAGCCCCAGGCAGCGTCAGGTTAGCGCCAGTACCGCTAACACCCACGCACGCACCGTATACCTCCCTTAGTGGTATAGTATCTGATCGGATCAATATCTGATCCGATCAGATCTATACTAGCGTCCCCAGCAGTTTAGGGTTCCCAAAAACGCAGTGTTAGCGGGATCAGCCCAGATACCTGCTAGCACCTGCGTTTTGCCCCTCCGCCCGGCCCAGCCCACCCAAGTGCAGTATCGATCGATCACTGTCACTTACAAAACACTAAACGCATAACTGCAGCGTTCGCAGAGTCAGGCCTGATCCCTGCGATCGCTAACAGTTTTTTTTGTAGCGTTTTGGTGAACTGGCAAGCGCCAGCGGCCTAGTACACCCCGGTCGTAGTCAAACCAGCACTGCAGTAACACGTGGTGACGTGGCGAGTCCCATAAGTGCAGTTCAAGCTGGTGAGGTGGCAAGCACAAGTAGTGTCCCGCTGCCACCAAGAAGACAAACACAGGCCCGTCGTGCCCATAGTGCCCTTCCTGCTGCATTTGCCAATCCTAATTGGGAACCCACCGCTTCTGCAGCGCCCGTACTTCCCCCATTCACATCCCCAACCAAATGCAGTCGGCTGCATGAGAGGCATTTTCTTTATGTCCTCCCGAGTACCCCTACCCAGCGAACCCCCCCAAAAAAGATGTTGTGTCTGCAGCAAGCGCGGATATAGGCGTGACACCCGCTATTATTGTCCCTCCTGTCCTGACAATCCTGGTCTTTGCATTGGTGAATGTTTTGAACGCTACCATGCACTAGTTGAGTATTAGCGTAGGGTACAGCATTGCACAGACTAGGCACACTTTCACAGGGTCTCCCGAGATGCCATCGCATTCTGAGAGACCCGAACCTGGAACCGGTTACAGTTATAAAAGTTAGTTACAAAAAAAAGTGTAAAAAAAAAAAAAAAACACAAACAAAAATATAAAATAAAAATAGTTGTCGTTTTATTGTTCTCTCTCTCTCTATTCTCTCTCTATTGTTCTGCTCTTTTTTACTGTATTCTATTCTGCAATGTTTTATTGTTATTATGTTTTATCATGTTTGCTTTTCAGGTATGCAATTTTTTATACCTTACCGTTTACTGTGCTTTATTGTTAACCATTTTTTTGTCTTCAGGTATGCCATTCACGACTTTGAGTGGTTATACCAGAATGATGCCTGCAGGTTTAGGTATCATCTTGGTATCATTCTTTTCAGCCAGCGGTCGGCTTTCATGTAAAAGCAATCCTAGTGGCTAATTAGCCTCTAGACTGCTTTTACAAGCAGTGGGAGGGAATGCCCCCCCCCCCCAACATCTTCCGTGTTTTTCTCTGGCTCTCCTGTCTCAACAGGGAACCTGAAAATGCAGCCGGTGATTCAGCCAGCTGACCATAGAGCTGATCAGAGACCAGAGTGGCTCCAAACATCTCTATGACCTAAGAAACCGGAAGCTACGAGCATTTTATGACGTAGATTTCGCCGGATGTAAACAGCGCCATTGGGAAATTGGGAAAGCATTTTATCACACCGATCTTGGTGTGATCAGATGCTTTGAGGACAGAGGAGAAATCTAGGGTCTAATAGACCCCAATTTTTGCAAAAAAGAGTACCTGTCACTACCTATTGCTATCATAGGGGATATTTACATTCCCTGAGATAACAATAAAAATGATTTAAAAAAAAAAAAAATGAAAGGAACAGTTTAAAAATAAGATAAAAAAATAATAATAATAAAGAAAAAAAAAAAAAAAAAAAAAAAAAAAGCACCCCTGTCCCCCCTGCTCTCGCGCTAAGGTGAACGCAAGCGTTGGTCTGGCGTCAAATGTAAACAGCAATTGCACCATGCATGTGAGGTATCGCCGCGAAGGTCAGATCGAGGGCAGTAAGTTTAGCAGTAGACCTCCTCTGTAAATCTAAAGTGGTAACCTGTAAAGGCTTTTAAAGGCTTTTAAAAATGTATTTAGTTTGTCGCCACTGCACGTTTGTGCGCAATTTTAAAGCATGTCATGTTTGGTATCCATGTACTCGGCCTAAGATCATCTTTTTTATCTCATCAAACATTTGGGCAATATAGTGTGTTTTAGTGCATTAAAATGTAAAAAAGTGTGTTTTTTCCCCAAAAAATGCGTTTGAAAAATCGCTGCGCAAATACTGTGTGAAAAAAAAAAATGAAACACCCACCATTTTAATCTGTAGGGCATTTGCTTTAAAAAAATATATAATGTTTGGGGGTTCAAAGTAATTTTCTTGCAAAAAAAAATTATTTTTTTATGTAAACAATAAGTGTCAGAAAGGGCTTTGTCTTCAAGTGGTTAGAAGAGTGGGTGATGTGTGACATAAGCTTCTAGATGTTGTGCATAAAATGCCAGGACAGTTCAAACCCCCCCAAATGACCCCATTTTGGAAAGTAGACACCCCAAGCTATTTGCTGAGAGTCATGTTGAGTCCATGGAATAATTTATATTGTGACACAAGTTGCGGGAAAGAGACAATTTTTTATTTTTTTTATTTTTTTTTGCGCAAAGTTGTCACTAAATGATATATTGCTCAAACATGCCATGGGAATATGTGAAATTACACCCCAAAATACATTCTGTTGCTTCTCCTGAGTACGGGGATACCACATGTGTGGGACTTTTTGGGAGCCTAGCCGCGTACGGGACCCCGAAAACCAAGCACCGCCTTCAGGCTTTCTAAGGCCGTAAATTTTTGATTTCACTCTTCACTGCCTATCACAGTTTCGGAGGCCATGGAATGCCCAGGTGGCACAAAACCCCCCCAAATGACCCCATTTTGGAAAGTAGACACCCCAAGCTATTTGATGAGAGGTATAGTGAGTATTTTGCAGACCTCACTTTTTGTCACAAAGTTTTGAAAATTGAAAAAAGAAAAAAAAAAAATTTTTTCTCGTCTTTCTTTATTTTCAAAAACAAATGAGAGCTGCAAAATACTCACCATGCCTCTCAGCAAATAGCTTGGGGTGTCTACTTTCCAAAATGGGGTCATTTGGGGGGGGTTTGTGCCACCTGGGCTTTCCATGGCCTCCGAAACTGTGATAGGCAGTGAGGAGTAAAATCAAAAATGTACGCCCTTAGAAATCCTGAAGGCGGTGCTTGGTTTTTGGGGTCCCGTACGCGGCTAGGCTCCTAAAAAGTCCCACACATGTGGTATCCCCGTACTCAGGAGAAGCAGCTAAATGTATTTTGGGGTGCAATTCCACATATGCCCATGGCCTGTGTGAGCAATATATCATTTAGTGACAACTTTGTGCAAAAAAAAAAAAAAAAAATTGTCACTTTCCCGCAACTTGTGTCAAAATATAAAACATTCCATGGACTCAACATGCCTCAAAGCAAATAGCTTGGGGTGTCTACTTTCCAAAATGGGGTCATTTGGGGGGGTTTTATGTCATCTGGGCATTTTATGGCCTTCAAAACTGTGATAGGTAGTGAGGAGTAAAATCAAAAATGTACGCCCTTAGAAATCCTGAAGGCGGTGCTTGGTTTTCGGGGCCCCGTACGCGGCTAGGCTCCCAAAAAGTCCCACACATGTGGTATCCCCATACTCAGGAGAAGCAGCTAAATGTATTTTGGGGTGCAATTCCACATATGCCCATGGCCTGTGTGAGCAATATATCATTTAGTGACAACTTTTAGTAATTTTTTTTTTTTTTTGTCATTATTCAATCACTTGGGACAAAAAAAATGAATATTCAATGGGCTCAACATGCCTCTCAGCAAATTCCTTGGGGTGTCTACTTTCCAAAATGGGGTCATTTGTGGGGGTTTTGTACTGCCCTGCCATTTTAGCACCTCAAGAAACGACATAGGCAGTCATAAACTAAAGGCTGTGTAAATTCCAGAAAATGTACCCTAGTTTGCAGATGCTATAACTTTTGCGCAAACCAATAAATATACGCTTATTGACATTTTTTTTACCAAAGACATGTGGCCGAATACATTTTGGCCTAAATGTATGACTAAAATTGAGTTTATTGGATTTTTTTTAGAACAAAAAGTAGAAAATATCATTTTTTTTCAAAATTTTCGGTCTTTTTCCGCGTATAGCGCAAAAAATAAAAACGGCAGAGGTGATCAAATACCATCAAAAGAAAGCTCTATTTGTGGGAAGAAAAGGACGCAAATTTCGTTTGGGTACAGCATTGCATGACCGCGCAATTAGCAGTTAAAGCGACGCAGTGCCGAATTGTAAAAAGTGCTCTGGTCAGGAAGGGGGTAAAACCTTCCGGGGCTGAAGTGGTTAAAATGTACAAATGCAGCAATTTAGAAATTGGATGACAGGTTTAGCGCTGGGAAACACTTTTTGAAAAATAAAAAGTGCATTTTATATAAAACTATATAGATCAGACCAAAATGAGGAGGAAAGAGGGACAGAGGGACATTGCTCCAAATCAGGGACAGTCCCTCGAAATCAGGGACAGTTGGGAGCTATGTAAATCTGCGACTCAACTGCCAGCCACCCACATTTAGCTTCAAGGTCATCCCTATTCTTTTATTTCTGTATTCTTTTTGACAGTGCTATGCAAAGCAGACAATCATGATTGGCTGAGGGCAGCCCCTCCCAGTCTTGTTGTGCAGGGGATTTAGAGGAAGCTAATATAAAGACGGAATAAAAGGCGTTATACAAGCCACAGTTAAACAAAGATTAAAATGAATACACGGCTGATATATATTCTTTTTCTCTGCCTTTAGTTTTAATCACAATTTCCGTAGCTCACATTTTCTCACCTCCACTTGAAGAATCCTTTGTGGTCATTTAATAGCAGAAAACAAACCATTTCAGCTTTTGTTATCTGGAGGATTTCTCTACCATTGTACGGCCATTATGTTTTGTCAGGCATTTTCAGCGAGCATGGGATGAATCGATACATTTGTTTACATTGACCTTCTATGGGCTTCTCACCACAGAGACACATTAAGATTTGATGAAAACACGATAGCGCTGCTTCAAAGCAAAGACATCTGCAAACTGTCACTTCTTTTGTTCAGGAGTACAGGCGGGATTTTATTTTTATTTTTTTTCAAGCAAACAGCTAAATGCACAGGAATAATATATAAAGGTATAATAATTATATGTGATCTGTGTTAACTGTCATAGGACTTGTAATTCTCTGCGGCCAGCCTTGTGATCCAGGCACCTCGGCTAATTTGTTTAGTCAGGTCTCAGACCCAGTGACAGGTGGTGTTTTTTTTTTTTTGCTATCTGTCGGGTCACCCGCACCCCCCTCCCACCCCCGGTCATTCAGCCTACTTACCACATCTAGGTCGCAGGCGGGCAGCGCTCCTACAGGCAGTGGCTGCCACCATGCTTCCTCCTCCTCTGCATCATGACCGCTTCCCACCGTGTGTCTCCTCCCACCTCCTCCCAAGTGTCCGTTGGTCTGTCCTCTCAGCCAATTGGGTGACGGGTCTGAGGACCCGCTTTCTGATTGGCTGGGAGGAGGATCAGTGTGACAATAGCGAATATTCATTCGCTATTGTCACACAACTGGGTGGGCTCATGGTGCAGCGTTCTGCGCTCCGAGCCCACCCTTATTTTAAGCCTATTATGCCGTGTACACACGGGCGGACTTTTCGACATCAAAGGTCCGACGGTCTTTCTGACGGACTTTCGACGGACTTTTGACGGACTTTCGAACAAACGGACTTGGCTACACACGATCACACCAAAGTCCGACGGATTCGTACGTGATGACGTACGACCGGACTAAAATAAGTCCTAGCCCTAGCTACGGTTTTCGTCCATTGGACTAGCATACTCAGCGTAACATCATCTTTTATATTATATATAGCAGAAGAACGGATTTTTCGACCGGACTCGAATCCATCGGAAAGATTTGAAACATGTTTTACATCTAAAGTCCGTCTGACTTTCAACCAAAAAAGTCAGCTGCAGGTCCGATGAAGCCCACACACGATCGGATTGTCCGACGGACTAGTTCCATTGGATCAGTCTGGTCAAAAAGTCCGCCCGTGTGTACATGGCATTAGAGCCTCTGGCTCTAATCACGTGCTTCACAAAAACAAACCCCATTGGAATCCATGCATCTGCCCAGCTTGTAGTTTAGGAGACCAGACGCATGGATAAGGGGAGCGAGGCCCGTGCGCCCCGAATGGACGGGCCACCACTGCCCGGGTCTCTCTGCAGAGTGATCTGCAGTTAAAAACAAACTGTAGGTATTGATTTTTTTGCATTTTTGTATTGGTCCACCTAGTTTTAATGTAAATATGTATGTGGCGTACCTGTGGGATCCCCCTGGAAGCTGGAAATACCGGTAGTAAGCACTGTTACTGCACTGATTGCCGCTATCTTCTGGGTCTTGTACTGCTCTCCTGCTGCATTGCAATTGTATATGCTACTTATTGTTATACTATTTATTTTTTTTTAGATTTAGGACAATTTGAGGGCAAAAGAATATAAAGTCTAATATAATTATATATGTAGCGCTTACCCACAAAAGAGTCCGCTGTTTTGCACCATGTTCCTTTCCCAAACTAGTGCAGTGACAGCCAGGCACACAGTAATAGTCTAGAACAGTGATGGTGAACCTTGGCACCCCAGATGTTTTTGAACTTAATTTCCCATGATTCTCATGCACTCTGCAGTTTAGTGGAGTATCATGGGAAGTTCCAAAACATCTGGGGTGCCAAGGTTTGCCATCACTGGTCTAGAAGTATCTTTTTTGATGCTTAATTGAAAGTTAAACTTGGATAGGGTGCAGGGAAGCTGTGGGATACTCCAGTAGCATAAAGTAGTATTACAAGGACACTCTCCATTTTGTCATAGCTCCTTAGTACAGTCCCTCTAGCAACAACTAAGGGATTGAGCAATACTGAGACACCATAGGAAATGTCCCAAATCAAGCAAGCTCTGGCACTGATGCACAAGGGATAGCAGCAGCACACAGTCAACGGGTCCTATACAGAGGTCTGTACACAGTGTCCCTGGATACTTGGCTGCCTTGACCAATATCAGCCATATATTTTTCCAGTACACTTCAGACCAGATCCTTGGTGAAATCCTTCAATCAGTTCCAGCATGTTTCAGCAAAACAAGCCCCCCCAGCTCTTAGCATAACTGGGACCTCCAGAGGGACAGTAGCCCTTGAGGCTGGGAACTTCTCCTTCTGGAGTAGAACAGGGCTGTCACAGGCCCTTGACTATGCACTCCCCAGCCACCTACTGGGACCTCTTCCCTAGGGATTGGCTGAGATCACTAAAATATTTAAGCTGCTGATTTGACTCCTCCCAACCCACTATATTTTGAAATCCTCCAGAGGACAGAGGAAAGCGATCAACCTGCAACCAGTGGAGCCCAGGATAGCCCAAAGCAATCACAAACGGCTCCACTGTTTACAGTGAAGCCAAAAATAACTAAATGTATCTAGCTTTCCTAGCAAATTATCTAGCAGGGTGATAGATAGATAGATAGATAGATAGATAGATAGATAGATAGATAGATAGATAGATAGATAGATAGATAGATAGATAGATAGATAGATAGATAGATAGATACTATATTTCCAAAAGTATTGGGATACCTGCTTTTACACACACATGAACTTTAATGGCATCCCAGTCTTAGTTTTCAGCTATAACAGCTTCAACTCTTCTGGGAAGGCCGTCCACAAGGTTTAGGAGTGTGTCTATGGGAATGTTTGACCATTCTTGCAGAAGCGCATTTGTGTGGACAAGAAACTCCACTCGCAGTCTCCACTCTAATTCATCCCAAAGGTGTTCTATCGGGTTGATAGAACTCGCTCATCCATGCCTTTATGGACTTTGCTTTGTGCAGTGGTCTAAATCATTTGGTGGAGGGGGGATTATGTTGTGGGGTTGGTTTCCAGAGGTTGGGCTTGGCCCCTTAGTTTCAGTGAAGGGAACTCAAGGCGTCGGCACAACCAAGACATTTTGAACAATTTCAAGTCCCCAACTTTGGGAGAACAGTTTGGGGATGGCCCCTTCCTGTTCCAACATGCCTGTGCACCAGTGCACAAAGCAAGGTCTATAATGACATGGATGAGCGAGTTTGGGGTGGAGGAACACAGATTCCTGACCTAAACCCGATAGAACACCTTTGGGACGAATTAGAGCAGAGGCTGCAAACCAGGCCTTCTTGTCCACATCAGTGCCTGACCTCACAAATGCATTTCTGGAAGAATGGTCAGAGATTCCCATAGACACACTCCTAAACCTTGTGGACAGCCTTCCCAGAAGAGTTGAAGCTCTTATAGCGGCAAAGGGTGGGCCAACTCAATATTAAACCTTACGGACGAAGACTGGGATGCCATTAAAGTTCATGTTTATGCAAAGGCAGACGTCCCAATACTTTTGGTAAAATTGTGTGTATATATAATTTTTAAAAATAGGGTAAACTGCACCTATTGATAATGTTATTGTTTATAATTAATTTTAATCTCAAAAGCAATCTGTCTTTCGGCCTGACAAAGGGTTTCATGGGCCGAAACTGTTGTCAAGATGCTCTGTCACTTTTGAATTTAAACTAAATTCTTTATATGCTCTGCCTGTCTTGAGAGGAAAGAAGGAGAACGGGCAAACCCCAGCCAAAATCTAGGAAAGTCGGGTAATAAAATGAGTGAGAGCCATACAGAAAATAGTTTTCTGGCTATATAGGTAGTAGCAGGCTTTTGGACTCATGGGCATGTTTATTTATTTATTTATTTATTTTACATTGCTAGTTGACCAGTTCGGACATTTCCATTTATTGCCATTTATATTATTAAATAAGGTGAATTGCAACTATTGATAAGGTTATTATTATGATATAATGTTATGCTATTTTAAATTTAAAAGTGATCTTAAAGGGCTCATCACCCAAAACTGTTGTCAAAATGATCTGTCACTTGAATTTAAAATAATTCTTTATATGCTATGGACACCTTGAGGAGAAAGACGGAGAAATGGCAAACTCCAGCCAACAGCTAGGAAAGTCAGGTAATGAAATGAGAGTCATACAGAAAAGAGTCTTCTGGCAATATAGGTCATAGTAGGCTCTTGGTCCCATGAAAAAAAAAATGTTTTTTTTTTACATTGCTAGTTGACCAGTTCTGACATTTCCATTAAGTGCCATTTATAAATACAAAGCAATATCACGAGGCCGTGCCTTCAAGTTTGCCCTGAAGTCCAAAGGGCTTTATCTAGAGATAGAAATGGATCTAGTGAACAAATGGCTGTCTTTGAGTGGAGGTGGCAGGTCCCCTTTATACCATAATGTTTTTCCTGCGCCTTGTCTCTCCCGAAGAAGCACAGATGAAGTTAAGCCCCACAGACAGCAGCTTTTCGAATAGCAAACAATTCAGGCTGATGATTACTAGAAATAACTCTTTCATGTTTTTTGGAAATAAACGATCCGTCATATTTATAAAACCAGGCTTGTTCATCCAGCGTCAGGTTCCAGAACTGGAGTCATCCCTAATGGTGAGCATCGGTCTCGCCAACAGAGCCTTGCTTCCAGCCTATTGTTCCTGGATTAGGTTTCCAAATTTAGAGCGTAAAATCTGTTCTGTATTTTTGACGGATAGTTTAGCTCTATGTAGGTGTTGCTGGTTACCAGGAACTGTGCTAAGAATAAACTCTGGGTGAATTTCAAGAGATATTTGAAGCCAAACAAGAGGAACAAGAGGAGGAATGTAATATGTTCTGTCAAATTGCTGTGGGAAGGTTTGTTATAAAGAGCAGGCAGAATTGAGATTTGGTCTGGGGGTCAACGTAACTATGCTAGGGGGAGGCATAATGCCCCATACACACGGTCGGATTTTTCGATGGAAAATATCCGATCGGAACGTGTTGTCGCAAATTCCGACCGTGTGTGGGCTCCATCGGACATTTTCCATCGGATTTTCCGACACACAAAGTTTGAGAGCAGGAGATAAAATTTTCCGACAACAAAATCCGTTGTCGGAAATTCCGATCGTGTGTACACAAATCCGACGGACAAAGTGCCACGCATGCTCAGAATAAATAAAGTGATGAAAGCTATTGGCCACTGCCCCGTTTATAGTCCCGACGTACGTGTTTTACGTCACCGCGTTCAGAAGGATCGTATTTTCCGACAACTTTGTGTGACCGTGTGTATGCAAGACAAGTTTGAGCCAACATCCGTCGGAAAAAAATCCTAGGATTTTGTTGTCGGAATGTCCGAACAAAGTCCGACCGTGTGTACGGGGCATAAGAGTTCAGTAGAGAAAGAGTGCACAAGTTTGGGGATGGCCCCTTCCTGTTCCAACATGCCTGTGCACCAGTGCACAAAGCAAGGTCTATAATGACATGGATGAGCGAGTTTGGGGTGGAGGAACACAGATTCCTGACCTAAACCCGATAGAACACCTTTGGGACGAATTAGAGCAGAGGCTGCAAACCAGGCCTTCTTGTCCACATCAGTGCCTGACCTCACAAATGCATTTCTGGAAGAATGGTCAGAGATTCCCATAGACACACTCCTAAACCTTGTGGACAGCCTTCCCAGAAGAGTTGAAGCTCTTATAGCGGCAAAGGGTGGGCCAACTCAATATTAAACCTTACGGACGAAGACTGGGATGCCATTAAAGTTCATGTTTATGCAAAGGCAGACGTCCCAATACTTTTGGTAAAATTGTGTGTATATATAATTTTTAAAAATAGGGTAAACTGCACCTATTGATAATGTTATTGTTTATAATTAATTTTAATCTCAAAAGCAATCTGTCTTTCGGCCTGACAAAGGGTTTCATGGGCCGAAACTGTTGTCAAGATGCTCTGTCACTTTTGAATTTAAACTAAATTCTTTATATGCTCTGCCTGTCTTGAGAGGAAAGAAGGAGAACGGGCAAACCCCAGCCAAAATCTAGGAAAGTCGGGTAATAAAATGAGTGAGAGCCATACAGAAAATAGTTTTCTGGCTATATAGGTAGTAGCAGGCTTTTGGACTCATGGGCATGTTTATTTATTTATTTATTTATTTTACATTGCTAGTTGACCAGTTCGGACATTTCCATTTATTGCCATTTATATTATTAAATAAGGTGAATTGCAACTATTGATAAGGTTATTATTATGATATAATGTTATGCTATTTTAAATTTAAAAGTGATCTTAAAGGGCTCATCACCCAAAACTGTTGTCAAAATGATCTGTCACTTGAATTTAAAATAATTCTTTATATGCTATGGACACCTTGAGGAGAAAGACGGAGAAATGGCAAACTCCAGCCAACAGCTAGGAAAGTCAGGTAATGAAATGAGAGTCATACAGAAAAGAGTCTTCTGGCAATATAGGTCATAGTAGGCTCTTGGTCCCATGAAAAAAAAAATGTTTTTTTTTTACATTGCTAGTTGACCAGTTCTGACATTTCCATTAAGTGCCATTTATAAATACAAAGCAATATCACGAGGCCGTGCCTTCAAGTTTGCCCTGAAGTCCAAAGGGCTTTATCTAGAGATAGAAATGGATCTAGTGAACAAATGGCTGTCTTTGAGTGGAGGTGGCAGGTCCCCTTTATACCATAATGTTTTTCCTGCGCCTTGTCTCTCCCGAAGAAGCACAGATGAAGTTAAGCCCCACAGACAGCAGCTTTTCGAATAGCAAACAATTCAGGCTGATGATTACTAGAAATAACTCTTTCATGTTTTTTGGAAATAAACGATCCGTCATATTTATAAAACCAGGCTTGTTCATCCAGCGTCAGGTTCCAGAACTGGAGTCATCCCTAATGGTGAGCATCGGTCTCGCCAACAGAGCCTTGCTTCCAGCCTATTGTTCCTGGATTAGGTTTCCAAATTTAGAGCGTAAAATCTGTTCTGTATTTTTGACGGATAGTTTAGCTCTATGTAGGTGTTGCTGGTTACCAGGAACTGTGCTAAGAATAAACTCTGGGTGAATTTCAAGAGATATTTGAAGCCAAACAAGAGGAACAAGAGGAGGAATGTAATATGTTCTGTCAAATTGCTGTGGGAAGGTTTGTTATAAAGAGCAGGCAGAATTGAGATTTGGTCTGGGGGTCAACGTAACTATGCTAGGGGGAGGCATAATGCCCCATACACACGGTCGGATTTTTCGATGGAAAATATCCGATCGGAACGTGTTGTCGCAAATTCCGACCGTGTGTGGGCTCCATCGGACATTTTCCATCGGATTTTCCGACACACAAAGTTTGAGAGCAGGAGATAAAATTTTCCGACAACAAAATCCGTTGTCGGAAATTCCGATCGTGTGTACACAAATCCGACGGACAAAGTGCCACGCATGCTCAGAATAAATAAAGTGATGAAAGCTATTGGCCACTGCCCCGTTTATAGTCCCGACGTACGTGTTTTACGTCACCGCGTTCAGAAGGATCGTATTTTCCGACAACTTTGTGTGACCGTGTGTATGCAAGACAAGTTTGAGCCAACATCCGTCGGAAAAAAATCCTAGGATTTTGTTGTCGGAATGTCCGAACAAAGTCCGACCGTGTGTACGGGGCATAAGAGTTCAGTAGAGAAAGAGTGCACAAGTAAAAGGGGTCTTTCTTTAGCAAGCCAGGATTACATTAAGAGATTCTGTCACCAACTTAAAAACTAGCAGGTAAAAGGACAGAAAAATCAAGTACTTCTAGTGTTTTCCCTTCCCTGAACTATTTTTGAATCACTTGCAAGGCAACTTTGAGCTTGCTAAGGAATTTGACTACTCTAGGAGGAGTCAGTTCTCAAGCACAGCCCCCTCGCTCTTTCCATGGCATAGCCCTCTCCTCTTTTAAAAGTGTCCAATTACTCTCTGTGCTGGCCAAGCTCCTTTGACTCTCCCCTCACCTTCCTGCATAACCTTTTAGAAGGTAGCGAAGGGAAATTCTATGGAGTAGTGGTCTCCAAACTGTGGTCTGTGGGCTGGATCAACACTGAAGAAATGGCTGCACTCCAAGATCCATCAAAATTCGTATTTAATGAATGAACAACCAAGTGTTACAGACAGTTTACCATTTGAACTGTCTGTAACACTTGGGATGTTCGTTCATTAAATACGAATTTTGATGGATCTTGGAGTGCAGCCATTTCTTCAGTGTTGATCGTATGCGGAGGCGAGCCGAGGCGGGCACCCGTGATATCATTAGGCTTCCTGTCTCACCTGGAGCAGCGAGTGCTTTTGTTTGGATACTGTGGGCTGGATGCAGCCCTTTGCTTGCCTTTTTACAGCCTGTGGGGGTCTTATGAGGCATTATTGATCCCATTGACATAAGGCACTACTGCTCCCTCTGACACCCACAATGAGGCGCCATTCCTTGCACTGACACCAATAGTATGGCAGTGTTCCTCCCACTGTTACAAATGAGGGGGCATTTTTCCTTCCACTTACAATAACAATGGGGCATAATTCCTCCCACTGATATAAACATTTGGACACTTTTCCTCCCACTGAAACCAACAATGGGGCACAATTTAGAGTTTTTAATGACAAGAGGCACTTTTGATCCCATTGATATAAGGTACTATTCCTCCCTCTGACACCAACAATGAGGCACCATTCCTTCCACTGACACCAATAGTAGGGCACTATTCCTCCCACTGATACCAACAATGGGGAGCTATTTCTTCCACTGAAACCAATGATGGGGCGCTATACCTCCCACTGACTCAAAAAGTATGGCATCATTCCTCCCACCGATGCCAATTATGGGGAATAATTTCACCCGCTGACACAAACACTATTGCTTCCACTGACACCAATGATGAGGCATTTTTCCTTCCACTCACACCAACAATGGGCCACAATTCCTTCAACTGACACCAACAATGGGGCATAATTCCTACTACTGATATAAAAAAATTGGGCACTATTCCTCCCACTGACAACAATAATGGAGCACTATTCCTCTCACTTCAGCCCTCCCAAAGTCTGAGAGATAGTAAACTGGTCCTTTGTTTAGAAAATTTAGAGACCTCTACGTGCCAATTAAGTGCCATTCTGAGTCTGCTGGGCTTGTTGACTTCACAAGATGTCAAGATGGTGGCATCCAGCAGCAGTCTCAGGGCTCTTGGATGTCGATATAGGGGAAGCTTTTACATGCAAGTATGAATAAAATATGTTAAATGCATTTGTAATCTTGTGGAAATATTGCGGTTTGTTATTTCATAAAATGAAGTTAATAGTACTGAAGAAGGGGGTAGTAGAAGAAGCGGGTACATCCTCCAAAACACGTCAGCCTACCTGCTTTGACATACATGGTCTGTTGACATTGCCCCATGGCTGGAGTAGTCATTTGATATGCCTGTTTATATGTAGCGCACCCCCTAAGGAGAATTGGGATCCCTACCCTGCACAGCCAGGCACACCAAATTTTCACAGGCACTCCCGAGACAAAGAACAGTCCATTACTTTGTTTTCGTGGTTTATTGAGGGGTAATTACTTGAATAGGGATGGGAGATTATGGGATGCCCACTTGACTTCAACCACAACACATTAGTAACATCTTCAGGGACATTTTCCTATACATAGTCTATATACAGTCTATATACAGCCTCCTTGACACTCCTGCACTCTGACAGGCACAGTCAGATTAAGCAATGGCCTTTTGTAAGCAGAAACTTGAAGCCCCTTGCTTTGAAGAAGTACACAGTGATCAGCTTGCACTCTCCCTTCTGTGGCTAATGGACCTCAGGCACTGCCAACCCACCTGGCTGCACCTGCCCCTTTCACTAGCCCTCCAGGCTAACTTTCTTCCACAGTCCTCCAGACTGACTCACATCAGCCCACTCGGCTGACTCTACACCAGATCTCCCAGGAAGGGATGAAGACTTGGCACAACGCTGTCTTCAGGAAGAACTGGCTACATATGGCAGTCTCCCCCCTTGTAAGTCCCCAGTAGGGCTGCTCTACTCACACTGTCCTCCACTTGCTCTTGTGCCTCCAGGAAGTGCTTCCTCCGTGTGTTGTGGCAGGATCCTTCCAGCACCCGAGCCTCGGCCTAAGGTCACTCTCCCCAGACTAGGGGGTACACCAGAGAGCCACCAATATCCGACAGACTCCATAGCACTATATCTCCATCTTCCACCCAACTGCCCTGCTGGCATGGCTCATGCCTAATTATGAGATTAGCCTTGCCCCCTGCCAGCACTTTACTAGGGATTGGCCGAGGCCCTCATAAATATTCAAAACAGCCCCTCTTGGCCTACAACCACTAGCTCTAGAAGTTTCTCCAACCTTCTAAATTTTCCTACACTAACAAAACCTACACTACAAATCTTACATCTAGCACACACTAGAGGGAGCTACATAGGTTTGTGAGTATGTTTTTGTCTTTTTGATTTAATAAAAAGTGGTGGTGGTAATGCACTAGGCGTGTGCGCCCTCTTGTATGTTTTTACAATCACTTTTGAGATTTCCTTGTCTGAGGAGGGCTGCATCATGCAAAGCATTTCCAGGTGTGACACCTTCGATGTACTACCGCCTGAGCACTGAGGTGTTTGTGTGCTTGTGATAGAGTTATTGGCAGTTTAACAGATGGAGACTAAAGCTGTTACATTTGGTCTGGACATCTGGCTTTCAACATTTTTTGGTCACAAAGGGGTAAAGTCCACATTTTTATATTTGATTAGAGCAAAGCTATAAGCCTTGCTCCGTCCCGTAGAGAAGGTCAATTGTGGCCAATTGTAGCCATAGATGGCCAAAGCACGCTGTGAACTTTTTCTCTGCACCCGGATAGCTAGAAGTTAAATCATCTTTTATCTTTCCAGGTCTAGAACTTTGCCGTGTTAGGTTGGGTAATCATAGGACTAGGTTCAATTTGTGCTGGTTAAAAGACAAAGCAGCGGGCTCCGAACAACGCTCAGAATATGTAATTCACAATGGAGATGAAAAGAATCTTCATAAAAGGCCTGTCTTTAGCTGCAATAAGTCATTACATCAAACCAATTGAAGAGAGCGTCCTACCGGGGCAAGAGGTGCTAGACGCCGAAAAGCATTTTGTTCCCGTATAAATAGCGCTCTCAATACAACAGAAGGAAAAAAGGGGTTTGACTGCACGCTTCACAGTTCTCATCCTGCATCCTTATTTAATGGCTTGACATCCTGTGACAATTATCTTTATTTCTGTCCAATTTTCTCTCTGAAGTGGCTTCGACACAGATCAATGCGTCGTACTGTCTTTCTTTATGGTGTAGTAATATTAGATACTGACAGCTGGAGATCTTAATTGGTGCAGCGCTGAAAAAAAAAAAGTGGAACGACTGTATCGTGGAGTTACAACTTCCTTCTGACCTTGTTGTCTAATCAAAAGGTAAATGTTCATTATATTTCGCACATGGAAGATTGGGAGATGAAACGGATGTGGATTTTTTTTTTCCATCATGTTAATATTATTAGTTTGAAATATAAGATGGTTCTTGCTGCAATGTCTATGAAGAATCCACCCTTGCCCCTTGAAAATCTGCAAGTGCCTGTCCAGATCATCCCTGTGTACAGCAGTCCAAAGAGAGGTAATAGAGAGGTAATGGATGATGGCAAAAAAACTGGCTTCTCACTAACCCATCCTATAATTCTAAACTCCTCCCATAGCCAGAACATTAACCATCGCAATATCCTTCCCTATAACCCTGTCACTAACCCTCACAGTATCCCTCCCTGAACCCTAACCCCAGGGGCGTTGCTAGGTCTACAAAAGATCTGGGGCTAGAGCTCATAGAAGCGTAGTAAAGAAAGTCATACCCTTGGGCGGGCATACACATGTACAAATTATACGTACGTATGTGTGTGTGTGTATGTGATTATATATATATATATATATATATATATATATATATATGTATATATATATATCCCCAGAGAGCCCCCCACTTACATCAGGGTCCCCAGAGAGTCCCTCTTACATTAGGGTCCCCAGAGAGCCCCCCTTCCCCTTGGGGACCCCTGCAGAGACTCGGGGTTATGGGCCCCAGATTCAGGGCTCTTGCCCCAAAAGCCACCCCTAGCGACGCCACTGCCTAACACTAATCCTCACAGTATCCTTCCCTGTAACCCTAACACTAATCCTCATAGTATCCTTCCCTGTAAACCTATCACTAACTCTCACAATATCCTTCCATGAACCCTAACACTAATCCTCACAGTATCCTTCCCTGTAACCCAACACTAATCCTCATAGTATCCTTCCCTGTAGACCTATCACTAATTCTCACAATAGCCTCCCATGAACCCTAACACTAACACAGTATCCTTCCCTGTAATCCTTACACTAACCCTCACAGTATTCTTCCCTGTAACCCCAACACTAACCCTCACAGTATCCTTCCCTGAACCCTAACACTAATCTTCACAGTATCCTCCCTTGTAACCCTAACGCTAGCCTTCACAGTATCCTTTCTTATAACCCTATCACTAACCCTCACAATATCCTTCCATGTACCCTAACACTAACACAGTATTCTTCCCTGCAAACCTAACACTAACCCTCACAGTATCCTTCCCTGTAACCCTTAAACGAACTCTTGCAGTATCCTACCCTGTAACGCCCATACTAATCCCCATAGTATCCTTCCCTGTAACCACAACACTGATCCCAATAGTACCCATCCCCATAACCCCAATACTAATCCCCACAGTATCCTTCCCTTTAAAGTGGCTGTAAAGGTTCATGTTTTTTCACCTTAATGCCGCCCTCTATGCATTAAGGTGAAAAAACATTCAACGATTACAGGCCCCCCAGCCCCCCCCCCCCTGTTTACTTACCTGAACCCTTGAAAGTCCCGCATCGAGAACGCGCTTGATGTCGGCCCAGTCTTCTCGACTGTTCTCGGCTTTTCATTGGCAGCCATTGGCTCGTGCTGCTGTCAATCAACTCCAATGATGCGAGGGCCGGGGGGCGGGGCCGAGTCCTGTAGTCGGCGGCTTATGGACGCCGGATACAGGATTCGGGACCGTGCCCGCAAGCTAACCCCCTTGGGAGAGCGCTTCCCAGAGGGGGTTATCTGATGCGGGGAGGAGCCGAGACCGAGGGACCCCAGAAGACATGGATCAGGGCCACTGAGTGCAAAACGAGCTGCACAGTGGAGGTAAGTATGACATGTTTGTTATTTTTTTTAAAAAAGTGAAGCTTTACAACCCCTTTAACCCTAACACTAACCCTCACAGTATCCTTCCCTAAACCCTAACACTAATCCTTACAGTATCCTTCCCTGTAACCCCAATGTTAATCCCCACAGTAGCCATCCATGTAACCCCAACACTAACCCCCACAGTATCCTTCCCTGCAACCCTAACGCTAATCCTCACAATATCCTTCCCAGTTACCCTAACACTAGCCCTCACAGTATCCCTCTTTATAAACCTAATACTAATCCTTACATTATTCTTTCCTATAACCCTAACTCTAACCCCCACAGTATCCTTACCTGTAACCCCAACACTAATACCCACAGTATCCTTCGCTACAACTCTAACAATAACCCTCACAATATCCTTCCCTGTAACCTTAACTGTAACCCTCATAGTATTCTTCCATGTAACCCTAATGCCCTGTACACACGGTCGGATTTTCCGACGGAAAATGTGTGATTGGACCTTGTCGTCGGAAATTCTGACCGTGTGTAGGCTCCATCACACATTTTCCATCGGATTTTCCGACACAGAAAGTTTGAGAGCAGGATATAAAATTTTCCGACAACAAAATCCGTTGTCGGAAATTCCGATCGTGTGTACACAAATCTGACGCACAAAGTGTCACGCATGCTCAGAATAAATAAAGAGATGAAAACTATTGGCTACTGCCCCGTTTAGAGTCCCGACGTACGTGTTTTACGTCACCGCGTTCAGAACGATCGGATTTTCCGACAACTTTGTGTGACCGTGTGTATGCAAGACAAGTTTGAGCCAACATCCGTCGGAAAAAATCCTAGGATTTTGTTGTCGGAATGTCCGATCAATGTCCGACCATGTGTACGGGGCATAAGAGTAACCCTCCCTGTAACCTCAACACTAATCCCCACAGTATCCTTCCCTGTAACCCCAACACTAATCCCCACAGTATCCTTCCCTGTAACCCCAACACTAATCCCCACAGTATCCTTCCCTGTAACCGTAACACTAACCCTAACAGTATCCTTCCCTGTAACCGTAACACTAACCCTAACAGTATCCTTCCCTGTAACCGCAACACTAATCCCCACAGTATCCCCACACTTCTCTGTAACCCTAACACTAATCCCCACAGTATCCTTCCCTGTAACTGTAACACTAACCCTCACAGTATCCTTCCCTGTAACCTCAACACTAATCCCCACTGTATCCTTCCCTGTAATCCTAACACTAACCCTCACTGTATACTTCCCTGTAATCCTAATACTAAACCTCACAGTATCCTTTCCTGTACCTCTAACACCAACTCCCAGTAACAATAACTGAGAAAATTGATTTGACCAGAAGCGTGTCAGTGATCAGCGTTTTTTTTTTCTTTTGGCCGATCTGTGGGTGTCAGGCATCATGAATTATGTGAATCTACATCAATCAAACTGTGTCAGTGTATCAATTTACATTTTTTTTGTGAATGAGTACAGTAGGTATACTAGGCAACCCTTACTGGGTGCCCCTTAATTGTTAAAGGGTTCTTCCAGATTCCGATAACCTACCTGCCTGCAGACTCCCACAACCACTGGGACAGGGTTGTGGGAAGGGGCCCAAGATGGGGACAAGATGCTTTATTGAAGGCATGTGGCCTGGTATGGTTTGGGAGTGACCTGGGCTCACACCCATTCCCCCATTTCCTGGGGGATTTGGGACTGGTGGGATTTTTGGGGGGGGAACTTCACACTTTATTTTCTTGAGTTTACATGAGGTTTCCTCTTACTATAGAAGGGTCCTCATGCAATTTGTTTTGTGTTGTATCCCCCTTAAAATTCATACCAGACATTAAGGGCCTGGTATGAATTAGAGGGATCCTCCGTGCTGTTTTTTTTTAAACTAACCCCAGTTCCTTTGATTACATGGCCAGGCATTCCCAGCCATGTAAGTGAATGAGGCCATGACATCCTTAATAACCATTGACAGTTGGAAGCCCTCATGTATTATAGTAGTGTTCGGGATGAACCTCATCCCTAATTGCCATTTGACCTACCAATATTATGGTTTCTTTTTACTTATTAATAACATTGGCAACATGTCTCATTTTTACTAGCTAGGCTTGTACATGCCAGACATGTGGCATAATTAAGATCCAAAGGCACAGGTGTGTAGGCAGGTGGTAAGGCAGGTGCCCTTTAAGGTGCCTCCTCCCCCTGGAAGAAGGTTGAGAGTTTAGGCAGGACCAGGGAGGGAGGTGGGTCATACTGGAGAGGAAGGGGAAGAGGCAACATATAGCAGCTGTGCTTCTGCTCTTCTCCCCTCAGGGGACCATATCCCCAAAAGAGAAGGAGAGCTCCAGTGAGTTCACATCCAGGGGAAGACCACAAGAGTTGGTCCACCCTTTGGTTCCCACCCTCCTAGCCCAGGTAGTGAAGAGTAGCAAAGCTACAGGGAGTGAGTGACCCTTTGCAGAAGATGTGAGCAGCCTCTGACAAGGCCTGAGATCAACTGTTCCTCACATCTTGCGGATAGAACTGTGTTGGGGTCTGCAACCCATGAAGAGCCATGCATTGATTAGGGCTTTTTAGTAAAAGAACAATAACCACATCCAGTCTTGTGGTGTCTTTTTCAGTTGTCATGTTGCTCTTAAGATAGTGAGAGGGTATACTGGTGTCTCCTAACTGCCAGGAATGGAAAAGGTAGGGCATCGACTGGAACCCCTAGGAATGAGGAGGTGAAATGGTGCAGCCAGGAGGGTGGACAGGGAGTCAGCCTCCACCTTCCACCCACACATCGGGGAGAGTCGTGAGCAAAGATATAGTATTGCTATGAAGTTCACTTTATTCTGGGCCAAATAAGTGGCAGCCCGCCTCCCATCAACAGGTGTCTGCACTTCACATTACTCACAAAGAAGTGCCACTGTTCTATATGCCCACCTGGTACATGTTACTTGAGCAGTTTGCTCTGTTTTATGTCACTGACATCTCTGTATTTGGTGAATTCTAGTTAAAATGTGTTGCAGTGGGTACCAGAAATGGTTGTTGTGGGATGACAGTAAAGTGGAGTTCAGCAAGGGGCCAATGGTCCAAACTTTTGCTGGGGCCTAGGGAATGTTTAGCTAGGCTACTGGCATGCATCATAAACTCTCATCAGCCAGACTTGCCTTTGTCAAAGCCAGAAATTTATATCATAAACAGCTAAATGTTTTGGATGGAAGGATGTGCCTTTTCTAATCTCAGGAAGTGATGCAGAGCAAGATGTGTAAAGGGAAAACGCAGGTTCAACACCTACAGTATCCTGGCAAGGCAGCCCAGCGCCCAGTGGAATGATCTTTATCTCCGTTGAAAATGAGGCTTCAGCATTTGAAAAGGCTTCTCTTTGTGCATCTCTAGCACTGGGAATTGAAGGCCACAGTGCTGGTTTTGTGCTCGGATGTTCACAGCTGTCACGCATTGGTCGCCCTCCAAATTTCGAGTTTCCTGATTCCAATAAAACCAAAGTACAAATTAGTTAGACACTAATTTCGAGAAGGCACAAGATGTACATGTATTATCTTTGGGGGTTGGGAGGGTTGTGTTTCTATAGTAAATCATCCCATTTTCTATGGCAACAAGGCAATCTTGTCATCTATTCTCTTAAATTGATATTTTAACTCGTTTTGCCTGAATGCTGTGGAACCCTCCTCCCCCTACCTCCCCCCAACACCATTTTACAAAGGGCAACAGTAATCTAAAACTCTTTATTATTGCTCCGCGTTAGATCAGTGCTTAAAATGTACAGTATATACACCCAAGAACAAAATAGATAAATAGTGCAACGTAGTCTTTGGATGTGGTGGCTGCATTGGTTGACTTTTCTCATGCCTTGTACATTATCTGCAAATACAAAGAATATCTGTTGATCCTGTCCTTGTAACATCCTGTGCACGTACAAGAAATTGTAAACTATGTTACTAGCTTTTTCAGCTATCTTCCATGAAATACAATCCCCCTTACTCATGCAATGGAGGTGGAAGAGATGAAAGTGTTTGTAGTCCAAATCAGGTGAGCAGCCTGGGGTGACATTGCTGCTACTCCATAGAAACAGTCCAGTGAGTTACCATGGTCACCCCAGGACTGGAAGGTTGTTCTTGCAGGTGAAAACAAAGGGAAAAAATTGTTTAAAAAAAGAAACTAAATGGGCCACTGGTAATCTGCTTATTTATATGAAATGTTTGGTTTTAGGTTTAGATACAATAAAGTGTTTGTAATGCCAAACCTTTTTTTCTTTTTCTTTTTTGGGATCTGATTTGATTTGAAAATGTTTAAAACCCTTCTCAGTTTTTTTGTATTTTTTTTGTCTAATCTCTGTCAGAGAGATTTCCCCTCAGCAGACATCTCAAGTCTCCCGCGAGCCGCGGGAGCCTCACGCATTTGGCTGCGGGCTCCCGCGAGCGCAGGGCGATCTCCCGGCTGTGCCTGTCACTCAGCCACAGACAGACAGAGCAGCCCGAATGGGTGAACGGGTTATGGCCGCTCTGTCTGTGTCTGAGTGACAGGCGGATGTAAGGTGCTGCGAGCTGAGGCAGAGGGGGGGGGCAGCCCATACGGCTGTCCCCAGTCTGCTTTGGCTGCTGCATGGGCACGGGTACTTTTTTTCGTCTGGTTCAGCTGGGAAGGAGGGGGTTGGCGGAGGCAGTGGCATTGTTACGAAGGGGCAGGGGGTGCGGGCCGCATCCGGGTGACACCTGTGGGCAGCGGCACCCCACTGATCTGTGTCTCTCCCTCCCCGAAACGTTTCCCCTGGCTCTCGGCTCAGATCAGTACCCCGCCCCTCCAGCCCTCTGCACTGCGGGAGAGAGGTCTGTACTGAGGGAGGGGGTCTGTACTGTGGGAGGGGGATCTGTACTGTGGGAGGGGGTCTGTACTGCAGGAAAGGGATCTGTACTGCAGGAGGGGGTCTGCACAGAGGGAGGGGGGTCTGTACTGCAGGAGGGGGTCTGTACTGCGGGAGGGGAGTCTGCACTGAAGGAGAGGGGTCTGTACTGCAGGAGGGGGGTCTGTACTGTGAGAGAGGGGTCTGTATTGTGGGAGGGGGGTCTGTACTGTGAGAGAGGGGTCTGTACTGTGGGAGGGGGGTCTGTACTGTGGGAGAGGGGTCTGTACTACGGGAGAGGGGTCTGTACTGCGGGAGGGGGATCTGTACTGTGGGAGAGGGGTCTGTACTGCGGGAGGGGGGTCTGCACTGAGGGAGGGGGGTCTGTACTGCGTGAGGGGGGTCTGTACTGTGGGAGAGGGGTCTGTACTGAGGGAGAGGGGTCTGTACTGTGGGAGGGGGGTCTGTAATGTGGGAGGGGGTCTGCACTGCGGGAGAGGGGTCTGTACTGCGGGACTGCGGGAGAGAAATCTGTACTGCGGGAGAGGGGTCTGCACTGCGGGAGGGGGGTCTGTACTGAATTCGCTGACTGGGATGCCTCATCAGCTCCATTGCATTCAGACCCCAAGCTCCAGGACCAGCAGCCAGACTCTTGGCCCCAGCAGCCAGACCCCAGGCCCCAGCAGCCCAGCTCCAGCAGCCGGAACCCTTGGCCCCAGTAACCAGACCCCAGGCCCCAGCAGCCCAGCTCCAGCAGCCGGACCCTTGGCCCCAGCAGCTGGGCCCCAGGCCCCAGCAGCCGGACCCCAGGCCCCAGCAGCCAGACCCCAGGACCAGCAGCCCAGCTTCAGCAGCCAGACCCTTGGCCCCAGCAGTCAGACCCCAGGACGAGCAGCCCAGCTCCAGCAGCCAGACCCTTGGCCCCAGCAGCCAGACCCCAGGCTCCAGCAGCCAGACCCCAGGACCAGCAGACCAGCTCCAGCAGCCAGACCCCAGGACCAGCAGCCCAGCTCCAGCTCCAGCAGCCAGACCTTAGCAGCCAAACCCCAGGAGCACCAGCCCCTGTGTGATAAGGCTGCATTTCATGGGCACTGGTAAGGCTGCATTTCATTGGCACTGGTATAGCTGCATTTAATTGGCACTGGTAAGGCTGCATTTTATTGAGGGGGGGGGGGGTTGGCACCGGCGTGAAGTGTCACCTCCCTGAAGTGAGTTTGAAACATCCCTGAAATGAGTTTTTGCAGGTTGGGATGTCTGCCTCAGGCACTTTTCCAGGAATGCATCAGGAAGTATGAGAAGATCTCACTTCACCTGTTCTTGTGACAACTTCCTGGAATGAGAGTAACAAGAGGTGTAGTTTAAAATCTTGTCCAGACGGTACAGAAGTCATGTTATATAAGAGGATTCCAATGACCTCAGACCAGGACTGGATTTGCAGAGAGCCAGGTGGTACGAATCTCTACTTGTGGTGGTCTTGCTCCAAGATCAGGCCATTTTGGAAATCCAATTTTGGTAGGTCGGGCACTGATCCCCCGACACTGGATATCTACTACTGATTCTACCATTAGGGAATGGATAACCAAATGAAACAATAATATGAGGATGGAGGAGGCCTTGGCTGATGGTAATAAAAATTCTTCAAAATTTAGGGAATTGTGGTTTTCATGGATTGATTTTTTGACTTCACCACACCTTCTACCATTTCTTGAGTGATATGTATCAGCACCTGTTCCCAAGTCTTTCTCCCCCCTCTTTTTCTCCTTTCTATTATTTTTCCTCCTTGCCTCCGCAATAAATGAAAGTGGGCTCCCGTCAAGCACTTTCACCAACTCTTCATCGGTGACCTTACGTACATGAATACTTAAGGGGGACTGGACCTGCACTTGCTCTTGCCCCCGTCTTAGTTGCTGTTTCATTCTACCTAGTCGCTGATTGAGAGCGCACTTGGGTCAGTCCTGGAAGTCTATATCATTATTGTCTTGTCAACCAATTGCTGGATGTAACCCTTTGTTATTTTGACATGGTTCATGATTATTTCTACCTTATGATGACCAATGGTTGATGATGCTGCATGCACATTTTCACTGTAGTGCCACAAAGCTAATAAACAATGATTCTATAAAAAAACAAAAATAATAATAATAATAAGTTAGGTAGAACACCAGATGAATGGTTGACAGACTAGGTCAATTATTTTTGCATGATGAGAGCAAAAATTATATTTAATATGGTTTGGGGGATTGGTAGAGCTAATAGGGTCAAAGACATATAAAAACTTGACACCGTTTTTACATTTTCTCAGATGTAGCAAAGCTTTAATAAGCGCAAAAACCTAAAATGTAAATTTTGGGATGGGCTGACCCTTGTTTTAGTTGCGCTAATCTTGGTAAACGTAATAAATGATTGACAGTGAAGAAAAATTCACAAGTTGATCATAAAATCAATATGCAAAACTTAATAATAAGGAGGAAAAAGTCCATGAGGTAAACCATCAGTGAAGGGTTGTGAAAAAGTCCATAACAATAAAACATCAAGAAAGATTCAAATTGAGTGTAATTCAAATCACCAACAGTAAATTATAAAGTCCAAATGATGAAAATGAAAATCTGTGATGACAGAGGGGGGTCCACCACCAGGTATGGAAGGGGTTACTCCTTACCAAAAGGCCATGATCCCCCACCACAGAGGATCACAGCAAGCAGGAATCTTTAGAGTTAAATGGAAACTGCCAGCGATGTCCACCAGAGGTCGTCTCATCAGCAACCACTCCAACGACCCAGGGTATCGATACAGGTGAGAAGACACATGGAGTCTTCTCACCTGTATCGATACCCTGGGTCGTTGGAGTGGTTGCTGATGAGACGACCTCTGGTGGACATCGCTGGCAGTTTCCATTTAACTCTAAAGATTCCTGCTTGCTGTGATCCTCTGTGGTGGGGGATCATGGCCTTTTGGTAAGGAGTAACCCCTTCCATACCTGGTGGTGGACCCCCCTCTGTCATCACAGATTTTCATTTTCATCATTTGGACTTTATAATTTACTGTTGGTGATTTGAATTACACTCAATTTGAATCTTTCTTGATGTTTTATTGTTATGGACTTTTTCACAACCCTTCACTGATGGTTTACCTCATGGACTTTTTCCTCCTTATTATTAAGTTTTGCATATTGATTTTATGATCAACTTGTGAATTTTTCTTCACTGTCAATCATTTATTACGTTTACCAAGATTAGCGCGACCTATTATTTTCCTTATGCTTATTTACAATTGATGTTTTTGTAAGGTTTGCTGCTTTTCACAGTTCACATATTGTTTTGCACCTGGTTTTAAGCGCAGTTTTTTCACTATTTTCCAATATCCCTTGTTTTAGTTGACATTACTTTTTGAAGCTGACAATTTTTCATAAATGTTTATCTATTTTGTAATTTACTTTTTTTTTTTGGGCATTTCTTGGTACCCAAACATGCCACACTGAAACAATTGCAGTCAAAGATAGTATTCCAAACTCAAACACAGTCACCATCCACCCCACCAAACCCGCCCCAGCAATAAAAGTCACCAGACCTGAAGCCTTTTGTCTTTTCGACTTTGCCGTGTCTTAGGCTGAATTCCGTTGAATTATTCTGAAAGTTCTCACTCAGCCGCTGACGTTTCTCATATTCATTTTCATTTTTCCAGGTGCTGATCTTCCATTAAGCTCGCTAATTTCTGTACGTTCTCATTTGCAGATCATTATCTTGCCATGAAATTGGCAAACTGTAAATCACATTATGAGCTTTCTTGTTAATGACAGACTTATGAATATTTTTTTCCTCCACTTTCTTCAAATGAGTTGTTTTACCTTTATAATTCATACATGTGGAAAATCTGGGGTAAAGTTTATCTTTATAGTATATAAATATTATATTAAATATAATATCCTATGTATTAGTTTATATTTTACAGTTATTACTTTGAACATTACTATTCATGTAGAGCAGCCATTCTCAACCAGGGTTCCTTGGAACCCTGAGGTTTCTCCAGAGGTTACTAGGCTTTCCTTGATAATTTATGCATCTCAGATAAGTTACCACTGGTACCAGTGATCTTTTCAGTTATCCTTCTGATCACCAATTAAAGGAGCATTCTTTGAATCCACCACCGGTGTACTAGAGCCCTCCACTGGCAGTGGTCATGCATGTTAGGCAGCCATTCTCAAGTGGTGCATGCAAAGGTTCAGGGACAACACCAATTGACGGAGCCAGCTGCATGACACTTATTATCTTTTTAGCGGTCTGCAAGGGTGGCATGCTGACACATGGGTGTCCACAGAACTTTTTTCAGGGGGGGGGGGGGGGCGCATAATTTAGAATAAAAGAAAATTATTATTAGTTATTTTTGGATGTAGAGGATGTAGCAGATATAATCACACTATCACAGAAGTGGAGCGTCTGCAGATTTTAAAAATTTAATAGTGACTTGATTTGCCAGCAAGTTGCTGTATCACATTTTAGAGCTGGTCATGAATGATATTTGCTGCCACAACAAACACTAACCTGGAAGTTTGTCTGGTGGCTCAAAACTTGCGGCCCTCGTGGCCGGGAGGAGGCTCGGGAGGAGAACTGGAGAAGTCGGGCTGCTGGCAATGTGCTGCAGTGGCTGCGGGAGTAGACGGCAATGGCAGCCCTGGGACTGGCACTGACTGGGCAGGCTGGATCCTGGCTTACCAGCAGTGCCACTACCAGTCAGGACTGAGAATGAAGACGCTCGCCTCGTTGCTCATGTGGCTGCTCTCTCTCTCTCTGCTGCTGCGGCCGGAGGCAGAGAAGGAGAGAGGAGGTGGGTGGACTCGGAGGCGCACTGCTCAGCCGTTGGGTGCCCACTGCCCACGTGTTAGCCAACGTCACTGGTTGCTAGACGCGGGGCGGCCCTAGCCTAGCAACCTGTTCGGCTGTTTTGGCAAATGATTATCAGGGTGGCGGACTGGCGGTGTGTTTTTTTTTTTTTTTCATTCCGGGACACTGTATTGTCCCAGAATGAAGGTGCCCGGGACACAGGACAAAAATCAGAATTAAGGGGCAATCCGGGGGGGGGGGGAAATTGCCCCGCCTTGCCCCTATTTGCGGACGCCCATGTGCTGACCACCACTGTAAGGCGGGCATTTTTCTCCCTGACCCACAGTAAATGTATTTTAGCACAGGTTCTCAGAGGCCTGAAAATAAATGTAAAGGTTCTTCTGGGGTAAAATGGTTGAGCAAGGCTGCTGTAGAGGCAGTCTTGAAGTTCTTCCCCTCATCTACTTCCTGTTATATAGTGACAATGCTGCTCTTCAGGGTCTTCATAATGGTACAGTGTTGTCACCTTTAGTGGCTGAGATACAGGTCTCCTCCAACATCAGATATTTGACATCATTGCCAACTCAAGTTGAAAATAACCAGGGAGTGCAATTGGAGATGTGCAATGCTTGTGACGAGAATAAGTGTCACCTATACTATTTATTAAGCTGACAGGCTGGACTCCACAAGGGACCAAAGCATACAAAATCATGGGATGTTATTTTGTTCTTTTGACCAACATAAGCTCCCCACCGATACCAAGTGCCCATATGTCAGTTTTGTTCTTTTTTTGCAAATACTTTATTTTCCTTGTCAAAAGAAGTTTATTGAGTATACAATATTATAAAGATACATAAAGTAAGTTTACAAGGATCTATAAAGTAAGCTCATTGTTTTACAGTAGGGTTTATATAGGTAAATATCATGAAATTTCAAATATTAAACATTGGGTTCACGTAAACCTAAATTAAAGATATATATCATTTCCTTAGTTACTTTTGTAGGTATTTAAATGATTTATACCTACTATACATATTGTTTACAGGTAGAGTGTATATAGGTCAAATAAATTCTGATAATGAGCTTTAATCGTAAGGTGGAGAAAAGGAAAGAGAAAGAAGAAAAAGGGTAGAAAGGCAGAAGTATGGTCCACAAGGTTGTCCCGCTCGTCAGTTTATTATTCTTTTTAGTTCTCTTTGAAGCCTTAGAATTGGTGTCTCTGTAAGTCATTTAATCGCAAATACTTTATTTTAAGCATCCAGCATTCATAAAGGAAAATGGAACATACAGTAGAAATCCAAGTTTACATAGTAGCACAGTAACATTCAAAAACACACCATACAGTTTATACATCATAAAGTGCAGAGAGAACCAGTCAAGAAGATACAACTACAGTATGGACAATCTAAAAGATGTCCTGCAACATAAGCATATTGGCAAACCCTTACCACTCTAGATCATACTGAACTGCATGGATGCTGGGAATACAAAAGTTTGCCCCCCTTACCATGTAAGTGCAGGGTATATATAATGGGGAAATGGAATAAGGGGTGCGGGAAAGGGGTAGCAAGGTGTGTGTTTGTGTGTGTGCGGGGGGGGGGGGGGTAGGCGGGGGGCGTGGAAAGGGAGTGGAAGGGAAGAAAAAATGGGGGGGGGGGGGTTGGTAAAGGTTGTGTGTATTATGCTAGAGGAGGGGCAGGGAGGCCTGTTACCTCACTGGGCATCTGTTTTGTTCTTAATATCAACTCTACTTGCCCCGTTTACCCTCAGTTTCTTTTCTAAGATAGTATCAAGAACATTCCCCAGAAACCAATGCAAAATGTACTCAACTTATAAAATGCTCTGCTGTCGGAACCAGGGAGCAACTAGTGGTTGCCATAATTGCAGAGTGAAATAGCACCAAGTGACTGGAGCTGTAAAAAAAACCTAGCTGTGAATACACAAAACGTAAATCGGCTAAAAAGAAATTGCAGGCCTAAGGGCAGAGGTGGTAAGGAAATGGATAGGCTTCCTCTTTATCTTGACAAGCTGTAAAAATCAATGCTGAGCAGTCGTGCCTTTTCTTGTTCGGAACGTATATTGCTCCAAGCGGAATGAGCAAATAGCGCCATTACAAACACGGGATATGGCAGAGAGGAGTCAAGCCACACTTGTTCACTGCCAACACTGTGCAGTTATCTATGGGCAAAGAAGAGTTTTCTCAGGTGGACTCGGATAGTTTTGCATGATAGTCCAAAGGTGACCAAGTTAAAATTAGTAAAGAAATGAAGTAAACAACACTGTTGTCACCCAAAAAAAAAAAAAAAACAGCTTCCTGCAAAAGAAGAGATATTTTTCTGTGGCCCATGTCTCCTATCTTCACTCCTAGCTAGAATCAGTATTCAAGAATTTTGGGAGTGTTGCATGCCTGTGTTCCCATCATGAACTCTGATTCCATCCTCCAACCCCTGCATCACTACAGGACACAACTCTGACATAGGGGTCATTGGAAAGAATCACAGCTTGTGGTAGGGGACCAAGAATCTGAAATTCTCCCAAAGTGTTGAATGATGAAGGTTCTAAAGAAGGCTGCAACTTTTTAATAAAGCAAAGATAGAAGAGGCAGGCCTCCAGTGATGTTTGTATAATAGCTAATTTCTCACTGTTTTCGATAGGATACCTAATAAGCTTCTGTTGACTTTTTATTGCTACTGAGAAGATTTCTTATTACCTACTCTCTGGATGACAATGGTCACCTAGACAGAAAATTCCAGTTCCAGTAAAGAGAAGATCCATGTGCAAAAAGGTTATCTATGGCCACTGGCCAGATTTGAGAAAGTGGGAAAACTCAAGCATAATAAATAGCTTAGAAATGGCGGAGAATAGACAGAACAGAAGAGAATGAAGAACTTATCATGATCTCATAAGAACAATTGTCCAAATTCCCCTCCACTTGTTACTGTTGGACTCACTTTTAAACAACATCAACATATCAAGCTATGCCCCTAGGCGCTGAGTGCTGGCATGCACCTTGGGCCCATATTGTCCTTCATTACCTAAGCCATTGGGAGTCCCCGCTTCTGCCCCTGAAACATACAAGAGCTAACCAGTTGCCCTACTGCAAGGGGTGGGAGTCTGTATCCCCTACCCTGAATCCCTACCTTAGGCTCCACAACTAACCCATTTGTGTTTTTTTTCCATACCCTTTGCTTCTATCCCCTTCTCCCCCTTTCTTTTTCTCTATGTGTTATTCTTTTGTCTTCTTTTTCTTTTCCACTCTCTGTAATCGACCCTGTCAATGACTCTATTGCAACAGCTTGTGCCCCACCACTGAACGTTTCTGACAGGGTACGCCTACTTTTCTAGACTGGTTGGACATTGTGATGTGCTCACTTTTGTTATTCATTGTCCCGTTGAATGCCAACTCCCCCTTGGTTTTGAAGACCATGTTGGTCTTCCCTTTTCTGTACAGCATGGCATATATCTTTTTGTCTTGACATGTGCATACTGACTCTGTAAGCCTGTTGTTTTATATTACTTAACTTTTTTTTGTACATCAATAAAACTCTTATGCCGCGTACACACGACCAGTTTTGCCATCGGAATAAACCCTGAAGGTTTCTCCAACGGAACTCCGACGGAATTCCATTCAAGCGGTCTTGCCTACCCACGGTCAACGCAAAGTCTGACCAAAGTCCGACCGTCCAGAACGCAGTGACATACAACACTTACGACGGGACTAGAAAAAGGAAGTTCAATAGCCAGTAGCCAATAGCTTCCGTCTCGTACTTGCTTCAGAGCATGCCTCGTTTTTGGTCCGTCGGAACAGCATACAGACGATCGGTTTTCCCAATAGGAATTGGTTCCGTCGGAAATATTTAGAACATGTTCCATTTCTAGGTTCGTCAGAATTTTCAAAAAGAAAAAGTCTAATGAGGCACACACACGTTCGGAATAGACGACGAAAAGCTTCCTTATGACTTTTTCTGTCAGATATTCCGTTCGTGTGTACGCGGCTTTATGGAGAAAAAAAAAAAGAAATGGTAGTGGACTGGGAACTTTTGACCAGTGAGGAAAACACAACCAACTGACCGTATCCTGGTAGGCAGAGTTTTCTGTGGGCTAAATAAGGTTCAGCACACAAAGTGTGCCATAGTCATTGGTGCTCACGGTGAAAGGTACATGAAGAACATGGCTGCTTCTATACTACTTATTCAAATATATATGCTAATGGTGGATGTAAGGGATAAATTGTAAATGAGGAAGTACTTTATGAGCCGAACAAGATGACTACTGCTTTGTGAAAATGATACAGACTCACCTAAAATAAGATTAATAAAAAATACAATGCCTTCAACACAAATCATCTTTATTGTTCAGCTTCTATTAACAAGTGGGCACAACATGTTTCATTGTTTTTGGCATTTGGTCACATGATATCTCAAACCCACAAGGGAAGTTGGTGCTGGAAGACTTCCCTCTGCCAGAAACTGGGATCACGGGTCTACACTAGGAGCAGGTAACTAAATAGTGCCCATCAGCGAGCACTGCCTGTCAGTCCTTCCCTGATAGAGGTCTGAATGGTGTAGTATATGGAGTCAGGACCACCAACCCAACATATTATTTTACTGGCCCAGGAGGCAAATATCTACCTGCCCCCTCCCCTCGCCCAATCCTCCCCAGTTAGACATTTTTTTTAATCAAATATTTTTTATTGAATTTAAAGTATTTTTTTTTTTCTTACACATATACAAACAAAGAACATCACAAATACCTTTACAGAACACAAAAAAAAAAAAAGAAAAAAAGCAAAGCAAAACTAAAAAA
Source organism: Lithobates clamitans (assembly GCA_037952925.1). NCBI lineage: Eukaryota > Metazoa > Chordata > Amphibia > Anura > Ranidae > Lithobates > Lithobates clamitans. Next base: position 903,320 of record JBBGZY010001119.1, read on the forward strand.
AAACAATAATAACATTATTTTAAATAAATTTTACAATAACAGTTACGTTTTAAAGTAATAAGTTACAGTAATTAGTTACAGTAATATCAGAAGTTTAAAACCCAACTGAACTTGTAGTTTAAATCAGCTGAATACATTCCAGGTGCACCAAAACAAAACGCGCAAAGTCTTTCAGAATGTTTACTTTAAAAAGCACCTACAGCCTGAGTAGAAAAGCCTGTGCCCTGCCAGCATGCTGCAAAGAAGGACTCTATCTGCAAATGTTGGACACACACCCACTGCTCAATGCCACAGTGCTCCAATCAGCTGGGAGAATAGACTTTCCTGATTGCATAGGTATAGGTGTAGCTCAGTGGGGGGCATGCTGGACTTCTGTAGTGAGGCCACTGTTTCCACAGGAAAACCTAGAAATCTTTCTCTAGTGCAGGGGGCAGGCTTTTCTACTCCAGCTGTGGCTGCTTTCTAAAGAAAACAAACTGTAAAACGTTGCTTACCTTTTATTTTGATGCACCTGGAATGTATTTAGCTGTTTTAAAACGAAAGTTTAATTGGGCCTTAATGACATTTATATTAAAACAAAACAAAACAAAAAAAAAACGGAGCAATATACAAGCATTTTATGGCGAAAATAGAAAGACGAGCTAGCGCCATTTACACTTTTCCAGTTCAAAAGCGATGCGAACAACAAAGATCCATCACGGTCTGTTCTCGAACTCCAGAGAAGTTATGCCAACTTAGACAAAATGAATTTCTTGGAAGAAGTTGCCTCTTGCTAGCCTGCCAAAACAATAATCCGATGTGTCTTTCACACAAGATAATTCTATAATTCAAATGTTCCTGTGTTTTCTTAGCCGAGATGTTTTCCGAGATTGAAATTTCGAGCATGACTTTGCAGACTCTGGCAATTTTTGTATTTGTGTAGAGAGTCTTCTAGCACGGCCTGTAACTCCGAGACGGTTGGAATGTGATGGACAAGGGGAAGGGGGGGTGGGAAATTGAAGGGGGGGGGGTGATGAGTTTTCTATCCATTGTACGCCAAACCAGAACTCATTGGTATGCCGTGCAGAGCAGTGATCCAGCTCCAGCCACCTGAATAACACAATGCAAAACACTGCAGACACAAAGGATTCTGGTTATGGACATTTAAATAAGCACATTCAGGCAGCTGGAACAAGCAATGCCGGCCTACATGCAGCATACGAATGAACCCCGTCATTTTAACGCTCCAGAGTTGATGCATAAACAGATATTTACTAAAGTAAATCAGGCATCATGCATGAAATAATTCCTTGAAAGGTTTCTCGTATGTAAAAAGTACATTCTAGTCAACAAAATTAGAAGGTTAGCCTTGATCGGCATTCATAGCAAGGTAATTGAATGTAAGTCTGCAACAGCAACACAGACAAAAAATAATAATATGTATTAATAAAAATATATATATATATAAAAATTAAAAAAAAAGTTATATATATATATATATATATATATATATATATATATATATATATATATATATAAATTTTAAAAAAAGTTGTATATATATATATATATATATATATATATATATATATATATATATGGTAAATAAACCTAATCAATAAATCAAATCAATATTTGGTGTGACCACCCTTTGCCTTCAAAACAGCATCAATCCTTCTAGATACACTTGCACACAGTTTTTGAAGGAACTCGGCAGGTAGGTTGTACCAACCATTTAGGAGAGCTAACCACAGAGCTTCTCTGGATGTCGGCTGCCTCAAATCCTTCTGTCTCTTCTTGTAATCCAAGACTCCATGATGTTGAGATCAGGGCTTTGTGGGGGCCAAACCATCACTTCCATACACTGAAGATAGTTCCCAATGACATTGGCTGTATGTTTGGAGTTGTTGTCCTGCTGCAGAATAGCTTTTGGCTATTGACTTTGGCTGTACTTTTCCTTTAAATTATGCATTAAATTATATCTAAACTCATTTGATTTTAGTCAACTAAAACTAAAACAATTCAGATGGTTAAAATATGACTAAAACTAAAATGGCATTTTAGTTAAAAGCGCCATGTGGTTTGGTGCATGCAAAAACGTGCACGTTGGCAGATGAGTGGGGGTGTCATTAACAATTATTGGCAAAGTTGCACATATGTAATAATTAAATTGTTCAATAAACTTATTTAAAAAAAATTGACTGAACATACTACAGGTTTTACCCCCTTCCTGACCAGAGCACTTTTTACAATTTGGCACTGTGCTATTTTAACTGACAATTGCGCGGTCATGCAATGTTGTACCCAAACAAAATTGACGTCCTTTTTTTCCCCACAAATAGAGCTTTCTTTTGGTGGTATTTGATCACCTCTGCGGTTTATATTTTTTGCAATATAAACGAAAAACGACCGAAAATTTTGAAAAAAAAGATATTTTCTACTTTTTGTTATAAAAAAAATCCAATAAACTCAATTTTAGTCATACATTTAGGCCAAAAAGCATGAATAAATCTTTGGCCTGGACCTGAAGATTAATCAGTTCTGGGTCGAATCCGATGGCCGCGAGCACGGCGGGGGCGCGGGCGTGTGCGCTCCCCGTACAGGTACGGGTTTTCGCGCAGAGGTGCCATTGTGCCGCAGTAAATGTACACGACACGGTCGGCAAGGGGTTAAAGGGTAAGTTCATCTTCAGCAAGATTTTCCCAAACCCCCACCTCACCTTGGCAATTCCATATACCCTTAAAAGCAGCGCTTCTCCTGTTTTAAATGGCGTGCAACCTCCCATTACAAATGTAGCTTTTCGGGGGCCTCTTTACAAACAAATATTGATTCTTTAATCCCCCTCTGCCTTGCCATTTGCAGGACAGGCTAGGCATTCAAATTGTGCACCCCTAGGGGCCGTTCTCAGACATTCAAGCTGTGTGCCAAGGTCATCTTAATGCATGGGCACCCCGGGGGACACTGCCCAGGGACCCCAAGTGCATGGAGTCCCCATGATAATCTTGCATTACATCGTATTTGCCAACTGTCCCGGATTTTCTGGGCAGTCACGGTTTTTACTAAGCTGTCCTAGGATGACCATGTGGCCAAGATGGCCATGTCCCAGGCTGCGTCCCAGAACCTGTACTGTGCCATCCTGATCCCAGTACCCAGTATTGAGCTCTCTTCAGTTCCACACTCCCATAATTCTATCAGCTATTTATACTTTCATTTTTGAGAGTAGGTGTGTAAATTGGGGCAGGCTGGTAGGCGCCCCAGTGCAATAATTTGCCCAGGTGCCCATGATGCTATTAAGATGGCCCTGTTGTGGGCATGTGCAGTGCGTTCTCCACACACAATGCAGTGTTTGCACAATAATACACATCATAAGGCCTGCTAACAAGTACATGAATGTGAATGCACAGAGCGTAATAGCAGCCTGAATATGCACATGGCCTGCTACACGTTGACAGCCAGGTACAATTTTCAGGAACAATGAATGATGTAAGGTATTGCATAGCTTACTCGGAAAAGTGTTGAAGCCCTTTAGATAACTATGCATTTTTTTTTTTAAAATAAGAATGTGTTTAATAATATCACAGATCCGAACCCCATTCATACAGCCTAAGTGTCCCTCAAGACCCGCATAATGGCTTCAAGGTATGTAAAGCAATTGGGACACACATTTATCCAACCAGTGTCTTATTAAATTAGCCATTTGTCTTTTATACCCCAAGTGGATAAGAAAATGATTGAATTTCTCCAAGGAGGAAGCCTGCCAATTATTTTATGTCCATTGCGATCATCTTTTAAGGGGAGATACAATGTAACCAAAGAGGAAAAAATATAATTTCAATGCCAACAGCATACGTAATAAATGTGATGTGGTCCATTTTGAGAAAGATATGAGAAACCTATAAAGAGTTCAAGAAAAGTATAGGCACATGTGAGATACAAAAAAGAAAATAATAATAAATTAATATGTATATATATATAAATATATATATATATATATATATATATATATATATATATATATATATATATATATATATATATATATATATATATATATATATATACATACACACACACTATATTACCAAAAGTATTGGGACACCTGCCTTTACACGCACATATACTTTAATATATTCCCAGTCTTAATCCGTAGGATTCAATATTGAGTTGGCCCACCCTTTGCAGCTATAAGTGTGTCTATGGGAATGTTTGACCATTCTTCCAGAAGTGCATTTGTGAGGAGAAAGCCTGGCTCGCAGTCTCCGCTGTAATTCATCCCAAAGGTGTTCTATCGGGTTGAGGCCAGGTGGCCTGAGGTCAGGGCAGGCCAGTCAAGTTCCTCCACCCAAAACTTGCTCATCCATGTCTTTATGGACCTTGCTGTACTGGTCCAAATCATTTGGTGGAGGGGGGATTATGGTGTGGGGTTGTTTTTCAGGGGTTGGGCTCGGCCCCTTAGTTCCAGTGAAGGGAACTCATAAGGCGTCAGCATACCAAGACTTTTTGGACAATTTCTTGCTCCCAACTTAGTGGGAACAGTTTGAGGATGGCCCCTTCCTGTTCCAACATGACTGCGCACCAGTGCACAAAGCAAGGTCTATAATTACATGAATGAGCGAGTTTGGGGTGGAGGAACTTGACTGGCCTGCACAGAGTCCTGACCTCGACCCAATATAACACCTTTGGGATTAATTAGAGCAGAGACTGCGAGCTAGGCCTAACCTCACAACTGCGCTTTTGAACATGTTATCAGATATGAGTTGGCCTGAGGTGGGGAAGGTAACAATGGGATCAACAGTACTTGCAGAAACAGCAGCGTTGTTGCTGTAAGGGCCTGCTTACCTCTATGCTGGGGTCAGCTTGCAGATGTGTTGGGGAGTCCCTGCACGGTTTAGACTTTTTATATGGCCCCTTGTTGATGGGCTGGAGGCCCCAGAGGATGAGCCACTTGGTGCATTGGCTTGGCTGGGAATGCTGGATGAGGCATTATGGCCACTGGACAAGGCCATGGTCTTGTTATCAGGCCATACCGAGCAGGTTCCGCCGTCATTTTGTTGAAGCCCATGTGGGGCTGAAGAGAAGAAGCCAGACAACTTGTGAGGCTGTGGTGGGTCTTTGCGGCCCCTTGGCATTCTCGGGCATTGCAGTGACCCGTGGGTGATGTCCGTGGTGTTGGATGGAGTGCCGAGGCCCCCGATGGATTCGGATTCTCTCCAGTGGCTCCTTGCTCAGGCCTCTATCTTGGATCTCAGTCACCATGCCCCCCCCCCTCAACTGCGCTTCTGGAAGAATGGTCAAACATAGACACACTCCTAAACCTTCCCAGAAGAGTTAAAGCTGTTATAGCTGCGAAGGGTGGGCCAACTCAATATTGAACCCTACGGACTAAGACTGGGATGCCATTAAAGTTTATGTGTGTGTAAAGGCAGGTGTCACAATACTTTTGACAATATAGTGTATATACATATACACACAAACACAAATGTTTTGCCTTGCATTTCTATTTTACACTGAATGGGTTGTTTTACAAACTAATGGTTCACATATACGTTATACTTTTATAAGTCAATTCCCCCCAAAAGGGGTAAGTAAAACTGAGAGTTTTTATTTCTGAGAATGAAACCTTTATGCCGTGTACACACGACCGGACTTTTCGACCAAACTGGTCCGACGGAATGAATCCATCGGACAATTCGATTGTGTGTGTGCTTCTTCGGACCTTTTCTGTCAAAAAAATTTGTCAGACTTTAGAAATAGAACATGTTTCAAATCTTTCCGACGGACTCGACTTCGATCGAAAAATACACTCGTCTGTATGCTAGTCCGACGGACAAAAAAGGACACAAGGGCAGCTATTGGCTACTGGCTATGAACTTCTTTATTCTAGTATGGTTGTACGTCATCACGTTCAAAACGATCGGACTTTGGTGTGATCGTGTGTAGGCAAGTCCGTTTCATTGGAACTCCGTCGGAACTCCGTTGAAAAGTCCTTCGGGGTTCAGTCCGACGAGAAGTCCGGTCGTGTGTACGCGGCATTAGGGTTTTAGGGAAATATAAGCATTTTGGTGAAATGCATAAACAACGACGGCATGGTTAAAGTGTTCTGCAAGAATTTATTGGTGAAAGGGGCTTTAAGTGATTACAGTAGGGTTAAAGTGGTTGTAAACCCTATATAGCCACTTTTACCTACAGGTAAGCCTATATTAAAGCTTACCTGTAGGTGCTTGAAATATCTCCTAAACCTCCACGGTTTAGGAGATATTTACGAAAGACTCGAGCGCCGATGACGACGGCGCATGCACCGATGTCATCGGTGCATGCGCACTTTAGAAAGGGCACATTGTGACGTTTCTAATAGGGGTCATGCCGTGACTGGCGGGTCCCGGGCGACTCCGGCCAGTCACAGAGCCGGAGTTCGTGGCCCTGGAAGGAAGAGGGGTGAAGATGGACGCTCCCTGCTAGTGGGGGACAGCGGTGACATCGCAGGCTTCAGTTTCAGGTAAGTGACACATAACGGGCTACTATGCGATGCATAGTAGCCTATTATGTCTTTACCTTTGCTGGGAAATAAAGAGAAAGCAAAACCCACCAGTGTTTACTTCCTCTTTAAATAATCTTTTTTAAACTATTCTGGGTCTGTTTGATTTGCTAAAACTGGAGAGTGCAAAATCTGGTGTAGCTCTGCATAGAAACCAATCAGCTTCCAGGTTTTTTTTTTTTTGTCAAATCCAAACTGAACAAGTTGACGTTAGAAGCTGATTGGCTACCATGCACAGCTGCACTAGATTTTGCACTCTCTAGTTTTAGTAACTCAACCCCAATGTATCTAGACAGCCCGGTGTGCAAGGGGCCTTAAGCCTAGTACACACAGGCCAAATGTCCGGAGACATCGGCCAGTTCAATAAAAAACGTTTGACATTCGGCCCGTGTGTATGTCATCTGGTCCGACAGAGGCCAGCCATTTGGGAGGCTTCTGTCCGATGAGCATGCTGAAAAACCAGCGGCCGACCGGCTTCAGATCAGCGCTCCCAGCCAATGGCTGAGAGCCCTGATCAGAGTGTTCTGGTGGGGGGTCCACCCCCCTGTCAGGACACAACAGCTCAGCGGGGGAGATCTCTGTACTAAAGTCGGACTGTTAGTACCTGGGCCGTGACCAGGGCTGTCAGTTTTTTTTTTTCGTTCAACCCACCGGGTTGAATAAAATAATAAGGCTTTTGCCTTATTATTTTATGTTTTTCACAGTAAGAAAAAAGACTATGGAAAATATATAACGCATACAAATAAATAAATTAATTTAACCGCTTGCTGACCAGCCGCCCTCATTATACTGCGGCAGGTCGGCACGATCCCGCGAGCCGTCGTAGCTGTACGCCGACTTCTTTAAGTGGGATAGCAGGTGCGCGCAACGCCGCCCTGCACTGCGGGGGGGCCGATGCTTGTGGCCGACGGTCGCGATGGCCGCCAGGCCACGAGCGTTCGCGGGCACGAGAGGCAGAACAGGGACGTGTGTGTCTAAACACACAAATCCCTGCTCTGTTCTGTGAGGAGAGACAGATCGTGAGTTCCTAATAGCTAGGAACCACGATCCATCATTTCCTCTAGGACAGTCCCCTCCCCCCTACAGTTAGAACACACACAGGGAACACAGTTAACTCCTGGATTGCCCCCTAGTGTTAACTCCTTCCCTGCCAGTGACATTTTTACAGTAATTAGTGCATTTTTATAGCACTGATCGCTGTATAAATGTCAATGGTCCCAAAAATGTGTCAACAGTGTCCGATGTGTCCGCCATAATGTCGCAGTCCCGATAAAAATCGCAGATCGACGCCATTACTAGTAAAAAAATAAATAAATAATAAAAATGCTATAAATCTATCCCCTATTTTGTAGACGCTATAACTTTTGCGCAAGTCAATATGCGTTAATTGCGTTTTTTTTTTCCAACAATATGTAGAAGAATACATATTGGCCTAAACAGAGACAAAAATTAGCTTTTTTTTTTTTTAAAAATGGGGATATTTATTATAGCAACAAGTACAAAATATTGTGTTTTTTTAAATTGATGGTCTTTTTTTGTTTATAGCGCAAAAAATAAAAACGCAGAGGTGATCAAATACCACCAAAAGAAAGCTCTATTTGTGGGAAAAAAAGGACGCCAATTTTGTTTGGGTGCAACGTCGTGCGACCGCAAAATTGTCAGTTAAACCAACGCAGTGCCGAATCGCAAAAAATGGCCCGGTCATTCAGCAGCCAAATCTTCCGAGGCTGAAGTGGTTAAATCAGTAAATCTTTTATTTGGCAAATTTTGGATTAAGCACTGCAGCTCAATCCTAAATCCTCTGCTCAACCCAAACTGGGAACAACCCCAAGGGTGTGACCACAACTCACATGGGTCCTTATGCTGCGTACACACGACCGGTTTTGCCGTCGGAATAAACTCCGAAGGTTTCTCCGAAGGAACTCCGACGGAATTCCATTTAAGCGGTCTTGCGTACACACGATCACACCAAAGTCCGACCGTCCCGAACGTGACATACAACAAGTACGACGGGACTAGAAAAAGGAAGTTCAATAGCCAGTAGCCAATAGCTTCGTCTCGTACTTGCTTCAGAGCATGCGTCGTTTTTGGTCCATTCGAACAGCATACAGACGATCGTTTTTTCCCGATAGGAATTGGTTCCGTCTGAAATATTTAGAACATGTTCTATTTCTAGGTCCGTCAGAATTTTCGGAAAAAAAAGTCTGATGAGGCCCACACACGATCTGAATAGACGATGAAAAGCTTCCGTCTGACTTTTTTCTGTCAGACATTCCGTTCCTGGAAGAAAGAGAGGCCTCCACCATGACAAACGTGGAGTATGGTGGTCCCATCCCTGGTGCAATGGAACAAGAAAAAATAGCCCCTAAATGGGACTTTAACAGACCACCAACTCTATGATAAAAAATATCTTTAATGATGTAGAATAAAAAAACATCTTCCGTCTACACATAACATAGATACATCAAACAAAAAACAGAACAAATAATACAATTACAGATCAACATACCCTGTTTCCCCAAAAAATAAGACCTAGCGTGATTGTCGGTGATGGCTGCAATATAAGCCCTTCCCCCTAAATAAGCCCTAGTCCTTGTAGGTCTTATTTTCAGGGTAGGGCTTATTTTTGGGGAAACAGGGTAGGGCTTATTTTCGGGGAAACAGGGTAGGGCTTATTTGGGGGAGTAGGGCTTATATTGCAGCCATCACCGACAATCACGCAAGGACTTATTTTCGGGGAAACAGGGTATGTACTCTCCAAGGGGTGGTATACCCTGATACCCAGAACAAAAAAAATGCAATTACAGATCATCATATGTACTCTCAAAGGGGTATTATACCCTGATGCCCGACGGGTTTCCAGTATTCAGATACCTTCATCAGGTGCTGAGAGTAGGGTATGTTTACATATGTATTTTAATTCAAACGGAATGATTCCATGTATAAAGAGTGCCAAAGGCGATTCAAACCAACATAGTATTTACTAGGCGCCAGACCATGATGGTGGAAGAATTTTGAGTGCACAATAATTCCAGCGTCCGTATATTTACCAGTAAATATGCATCCTGGATGCCTGGGACAGATTAACGTTAGAGCCTAAAGTGGGGGCTAAATAGGAGGTGCAAAAATATCTGCTATCTGCTATCTGCTATATCAGCTATGAGTAAGCACTCAAACTAGAGTGCGAAACGCGTCAGCTGTGTCTGTACCATCTGCCTGATTGTCCTGTATTTTTGATGATCCTGTTTTTACAATAAAGAAGAATTTTTAACTTTATCCAGTGTGCGGCATCCAGATTCTCTTCTTCCAAACCTTGCTTCAATTTGCATTTAGCCAGCACCTGGGACTCCCCTCCTCTGAAGAATCTACTAAACACACACCTGAAAGCAAGTCTACCTGAGCGGTGAACCACCTTCCCTGTTTTGTTTGCAAAAATATCTGAGCGCCCCTGGATGGACATGTCCTATGAGTGTCAGGGTCCAGTGTATGGCGTGCCTCCTGTGTATAAGTGCCTACGTTCCGACATTCCGCTCGTGTGTACACGGCTTAAGTAGCACCTAATGCACTCAATTTTGCAACAGTTATCCACTATTGTGATGACACAACCCTTATTGATTGGCTATGGGTAAGTATGGGTAGATGCAAGCATGCATGACAGCTTGTGGGGATCCAGGTAAACCTCACAAGGAACTGAATTTTTTTGGGGCAATCCTCCATAAAAATTGTAGATGTCTGCTTGGAGACAATTTACTCACTTTGAGCCTAGTGTTGCCTTTCTTCATCTGTCTGCTACGACAGTTGATGTTCTCATACAAGCTCAACATGAAAAGCCCCCGCTGGCTTCTAGACTTGACTAAGTGACTCCTGATTTGCACTATAATGTCGTTTGTTGCTGAAAATGACCTTCCAGTCTTTGACTTTCATGGTCTGCAGCCTTGCGAGACACGTCCTGATGTAACATTAACAAACGTGGCCTCTCTTCTGAAAGACTACCCTCTCTGGCTAAAAATGTTCCACATCTACCATTCCATTTCCGTGCTTTTTCTTTAAATCTAAAAAAAAAAAAAAAAAAAATGTGTTAATCAATTGACATAGATTGTTCCTGGGGGAGGATCACACCATCTCCAACGTAATGGATCTTAATGATGCAGAGAAAAATGTAAAATGAAATTCAAGACACATGGAAATATGATGGATCCAGTTATAATGGCCAAATATTGTGCAACTCGTTGTCTCTTGCAAGACTTATCGATCTCCGGCTTCTTCAATAATGAATCAGATCTACGAGCGGGAAACGTTTGGAACAGTTTATTTTTAGATTTTCTTTTTGATCAATGCATAGAGTTTTTTATCTTTTTTTTTTTTTTTTTACCCTGGTAGCTTGGAGAAGATCTATCAACTGTTGCTTAAATTCTTTTAAATATGGTGGTTGTATGGTTTTCTTTGGCCAAGAAAAAAAATAATCAAGGCCATAAAATAAAATTCCTGATCTGCATACTTAGGAAGTTCACGATATAAAATGGGTGTTTTGACATCATCTTTGCTTATGCATTTTTTTTTCAACATAGCTCAGTTTGAAATATTCAGTTTTGTGATGGGTTTACATTAACCACTTCAGCTCCGGAAGGTTTTAGCCCCTTCATGACCAAGCCGTTTTTTGCTATGCGGCACTGCGCTAATTTAACTGACAATTGCACGTTCATGGAACGCTGTACCCAAACGATATTTATATGATTTTTTACACAATTAGAGCTTTCTTTTGGTGGTATTTGATTCACCTCTGGGTTTTCAATTTTCAAAAAAAAAAATATTTTTTTTTACTTTCTGCTATAAAACATATCCAATAAAAATTAAATTAAATTAAACATATCCAATAAAAATAAATTTTAATAAAATTAAAAAATCAAATCTCTTAAATTTTGGTCAAAATGTATTCTGCTACATGTCTTTGGTAAAAAAATAAAAAAATAAAAAAATAAGTTTATATTGATTGGTTTGTGTAAAAGTTGAAGGGAGTAAACAAACTATGGGATAAATACTGGAATTTTTATTTATTTATTTATTTATTTAATACTAGTAATAGCAGTGATCAGCAACTTAGAGCAGGGCGACGGACAATCTGCCACGAGCTGACACTTTGTGGAAACTAACTGCTACTGACATCACCAGTGACATTATTACAGTCATTAGTGCTAATAATATGCACTGTTACTGTACTAATGACACTGGGCAGGAAGGGGTTGACATCTAGGGTCATTAAGGGGTTAAATATGTGCCTAACAAGTGTTTTTATGTGTACTGTGTGCTGTTTTTACTGAGGATCTAGTTGTTTAGATCCCCTGTCACTAAACACAGCTCTGTATTGTTATAAAATCCACCAAAAATAGACGTATGGTTCGCCACCCGTCCAGCGAATCGGATTACAATCGGATGGAAACGGACATCCAACCACCCCATAGAGGAGAGTGGGCTGTGTCCACGTCTGCTCTGTATAGAAGAGCGGACGCGGACCTGTCTTCTGCTTGCTCAGCGGGGATCAGCGGAGAGATGCCCCTGCTGAGCAGGCGGATTCCTGCTTGGACGAATCCGCTCCATCTGAAAGGGGCCTGACAGATACAATCAGGCTTTTGACGGCAACCATACTGCTGATGTGGCCCATGATGAAATTGAGTTTGAAACCCCTGCCCTAAACCACAATGAGCCTCACTGCAAGGGATCATTTTTTAGTTGCCCGGAGAAAGTACATGGAACATAGGGTGCTTCTGTACAGGAGATCAATCCTCAAATGTGGGGAAGTGGTGCCATCCAGGGAGACATAGGGGGTGCTACACTGACACCAGGGCAGCTCTTTTAGGGAGTAGAAGCAACTCCAACCGGCAAGGATAAGAAGTGGAGAAGGCGCCTCTAAGTGCAGTATTAAAAAAAGTTTAATGACAACCAAAAGCAGATTGCACTTACAAGATCACAGTGTAAAACGTGCTTGACTGATCATCACATGGGATTTGATCGGTCTGATGAAGAAGCTCTACTGTGCACACTCCGAAACGTGTTACCGCCCTCGATATCATCACGCCCCGTGCGGTCCATGAGCGAGGCACGCATTCCACCACTGCCTTGGATGACAGGATCTCCCTGGGTTGGCCCACCACATCCATCCCCGCCCTCTCTGCTGGTCGGCTTAAGGAGATGGAGCCACAGGGATAGGAACGGAACCCCATGTGATGATCAGACAAGCCCTTTTTTTCACTGTGACCTTGTAAGTGTAATGTACTTTAGTTGTTTGTTAAACAACCAATTCATGAAACAACTCATTCATCACCAATCTTGTCTCAAAATATCACCCAATTCGTCCTCTCCGCTCTTCTCAAGTCCTCCTACTCTCAAGCTCTCTCGTCTCCTCCTCCCATGCTCGTCTCCAGGATTTCTGCAGAGCCTCTCCCATCCTCTGGAACTCGCTACCTCCACCGGTCCGGCTATCCCCTACTCTTGCTACCGTCAGGCGATTCCTGAAAACTCATCTCTTCAGGAAAGCCTATCACGTCTCCAACTAATCTCCTACCACTTCCAACAGCTCCTTCCCCACAGTTACAACCTTTTGTACCACCTGCCCCCCCCCCATTAGATTGTAAGCTCTTCTGAGCAGGGCCCTCTTAATCCTCTTGTATTGTATTGTATTATAACTGTATTGTCTCATTTTTATATTGTAAAGCGTTGCGTAAACTGTTGGCACTATAAAAATCCTGTATTATAATAATAAGAATTGAATGTTTTTAATACTGCCCTTAGAGACGCCTTCTCCACTTCTTATCCAATTTAGTTGCCCTGGCCTGGGCTTTAACACTTCCTCTGTTATTGCAAGAGGCCTACTTAGTACCTCATTTTTCATACTGGACTTCCATACACTAAGTGCCGGTTCACACAGGGGCTGCACGACTTGCAGGTCGACTCACCAAGGTGACCTGCACACGACTTCAGTGGCGACTTGCAAAACGACTTCTGTATAGAAGTCAATGCAAGTCGCCTGAAGTCGCCCCAAAAATACTACAGGAACCTTGTTCTAAGTCGGAGAGACTTGCGTCGCTCCTATTAGAACGGTTCCGTAGTACAGAACGGGACGCTACTTGTCAGGCGGCTAGGTCGCCTGATAAGTCGCCCCTGTGTGAACCGGCACTTAGAGATTTATTTACTAAAGCTGAAGAGTGCAAAATTAGGCTGCCTTCTAGAAACCAATCAACTTCCAGGTTTTATTGCCAAAGCTTGATTGAACAAGCTGAGGTTAAAAGCTGATTGGCTACCATGCACAGCTGCACCAGATTTTGAGTGCTCCAATTTTAGTAAAACTACAGACCCGTACACACGATAGGACTTTTTGACAACAAACATGCAAATTACCTGTTTTAAGGCAATATTCGATGTACGCTCCATCGGACAAACTTCTTCGGTTTTCATCGGACAAATGTTGGCTGTGCGAACAGACAAACTTGGCGGCAACAAAAGTCCTACGTCGGCTAGTCCAATCGTGTGTACACAAAACCATCGGACTTTAGTATAAAAGTCAAAACATGCATGCTCAGAACCAATGCAAAAGACAATACAGAAGTTGACCAAAGGGTGGCGCCGGAGAATTGAGCTTCCTCTTTTGAAGTGTCGTCAGTACGTTGAAACGTCACTACGTTCGTGTTTGTTGCCTAAAAAGTCCTGCCGTGTGTATGCTTAACAAGTTCACGGCCAACGCCCTTTGGACAGAAACCCACGTAAAGTTTGTTTAAAGTCCGAACAAGTGTACGAGGCTCGTCTCTTAGTCCCTATACAGTAGAGATGAAGGCAGTGGGAGGGATTCAGTAGGTTAGCAAAAACAACTGGACAGGGCTTATACCATTCAGTATATAAAAATGCAATATATTAGCCCACAGCAAGAAATTAGGAGCTGAGTACTTTTCTGGCACATCAACAAGTATTTTAAAATTATAATTATAATTACAATTAAAATTATAATTATAATGTATTATAAAAAAAAAAAAGAAGATTATATTGACCTCAATTCTAAAGTCAAGGTATCCGCAACCCCCATGTAAGTTGCAAATCTAGGTATAGCGAGTTTTTAAAATCACCTTAGTATTCATCAAAGTAAACATTTCTTTGTAAATCACATAAAATAATACACATGAACATTACACATTGTAAAGCGCCCTCCTGCTCATATATCATTTGACACCCATGTTGTAATTTGAGTAATATTTTAAGTATCTTCTTACAATATTCCTTCAGGCACATTTGTTTCATAATAGCAATGATGGTGAACGATTAATTGAGAAACAACTGAACATTTCAACTTCATTAGTAGGCATGGTTGGTGACCGATCTGCAATATACAATATAAAATATTCAACAGAATACATAAAACATTGCTCAATTAATGTATTGATTTATAAATTAATTATAACTTAATTTATGAATAGTGGATATTGAGACATTTTTTTGGTAGATAAAAAAGTCTCACACACTATGCCTAGGATTCCAGGCTTTTTTCTGTACTTGCATATGTTTTAGAGATGTACTGTACCGCATGCATTTTTATTAACGTATTTTATTAGTTTATGAATAGTGTGTTATTTAGGCATTTATTGGTGACTTAAAAAGTTCCACTCGCTATACCTAGGTTCAGGGGCGTCGCTAGGGGGTGGCTTTTGGGGCTATAGCCCCGAATCTGGGGCCAATAGCCCCGAGTCTCTGCAGGGGTCCCCAAGGGGAGGGGAGACTCTCAGGGGACCCTTATGTAAGTGGGGGGCTCTCTGGGGACCCTGGTGCAAGGGAGAGGCTCTCTGAGGACACTAATGTAAGGGGGGGGCTCTCTGGGGACACTGATGTAAGGGAGGCTCTCTGGGGACCCTAATGTAAGGGGGGGCCCTCTGGGTACCCTCATGAAAGGGGGAGGCTCTCTGAGGACTCTGATGTAAGGAGGAGGCTCTCTGGGGAACCTGATATAAGGGGGGCTCTCTTGGGACCCTGATGTAAGTGGGGGCTCTCTGTGGATATATATACACACACGTATATTACTGTATATACAGTACCTGACCGCGAGATTGTGTTTCCAGCGCGATACCATCGCGCTGTTTCTCGGCGACAGGGTACTGTGAATGTCGCGCTGGCTCACTCATCGGGAAAGGAAGACTTTGTTTTCCTTCCGCGATGAGTGACAGGCAGTGCTGACAGCTGTCTGGTATGAATCCTGAGGCGGGAACACCGCGCCAAATTTTAAATGAAAAAGCCGGCGTGGGTTCCCCCCCCCGGAGGCATACCAGGCCCTTAGGTCTGGCATGGATTGTAAGGGGAACCCCCTATGCCGAAAAATCGGCGTGGTGGTCCCCCCAAATCCATACCAGACCCTTATCCGAGCACGCAGCCCGGCCGGCCAGGAAAGGGGGTGGGGACGAGCGAGCGCCCCCCCCCCCCCCTCCTGAGCCGTACCAGGCCGCATGCCCTCAACATGGGGGGGTGGGTGCCTTGGGGGAGGGGGGCACCCTGCGGCCCCCCCACCCCAAAGCACCTTGTCCCCATGTTGATGAGGACAAGGGCCCCCCTTATGACGCCAGAGTCCCTGCGCATGCTGGGACCATGACGTCGTAAGGGGGCGGGGTTACCGCCTATATAAATGGCTCCGCAGCTCGCACACAGCATTCGAGCCGGAGAGAGCGTCGTGTCAACATCGGGGAAGAAGAAAAGAAGAGAAGAAGCGGTGAGACAGCGGCGGCGAGACAGCGGCGACAAGACAGCGGCGGCGAGACAGCGGCAGCAGACCGGGCCCCTCGCTGGCAATAGAGCTGGAAGAAGATAGCGCCGGGAGAAGAGGCCGAACACCGGGAGAAGAGGCCGAACACCGGGAGAAGTCGGAAGGAGACCCCCCGAAGTCGGAAGAAGACCCCGGAGCTGACTAATAAATTACTCTTAAAACCTGTGTAGTGTGTTTTTTTTATATTGACACTTTTCCCTAGGTGAATGGGTAGGGGTACCATGTACCCCAAACTCATTCACACAGGGTGGGGGGCCGGGATCTGGGGGCCCCCTTATTAAGGGGGGCTCCCGGATTCCGATAAGCCCCCCGCCCGCAGACCCCGACAACCAACGGCCAGGGTTGTCGGGAAGAGGCCCTTGTCCTCATCAACATGGGGACAAGGTGCTTTGGGGTGGGGGGGCCGCAGGGTGCCCCCCTCCCCCAAGGCACCCACCCCCCCATGTTGAGGGCATGCGGCCTGGTACTGCTCAGGAGGGGGGGGCGCTCGCTCGTCCCCACCCCCTTTCCTGGCCGGCCGGGCTGCGTGCTCGGATAAGGGTCTGGTATGGATTTGGGGGGACCCCCACGCCGATTTTTCGGCATAGGGGGTTCCCCTTACAATCCATGCCAGACCTAAGGGCCTGGTATGCCTCCGAGGGGGGAACCCACGCCGGCTTTTTCATTTAAAATTTGGCGCGGTGTTCCCGCCTCAGGATTCATACCAGACAGCTGTCAGCACTGCCTGTCACTCATCGTGGAAGGAATTCCTTTCCCGATGAGCGAGCCATCTCGGCGCTGGCCCCTGCGACGGGGCTCGTAGGTGTCAAATCTCGCCGAGAAGTGCGGCGAGATTGACACAATATCGCGGTCACCTACTGTACATGTGTATGCTCGCCCAAGCGTATGACTTTCTTTATTTTCTTTACTACGCTGCTATGGGCTCTAGCCCCAGATCTTTTGTAGACCTAGCAATGCCCATGCCTAGGTTTACAGGTATTTTCTGTACAGTGGGGGAAAATAGTTATTTGATCCCCTGCAGATTTTATAAGTTTGCCCACTTACAAAGAAATGAAGGGTCTATCATTTTTATCACAGGTGTATTTTAAATGATAGAGACAGAATATCAACCAAAAAAAAAAAAAAATCCAGAAAAAAACACATAAAACAAATGCTATAAATTAAGTTGCAGTTCAGTGAGTAAAATAAAGATTTGATCCCCAAGCAAAAGATGACTTAGTACTCAGTGGTGTATTTCGGTTTTGTGCTGCCCTAGGCCTGACTAAACTCGTGCACCCCCTAATTTAAATATGACCCTCCCATTCCTGTCAAGGCCACGCCCCTTTCTGTTTAAGACTCACCCGGTCATCTGTAAACCATGCCCCTTCCTCTTTAGGCTCCACCTTTTCCTCATAGAGCTCCACCTCTTCCTCTCTGTACATTAAAAGTGGGAACCAAGTGCCTACGTGTAAACTCCTTGAGGGCAGGGACCGATGTGAATGTAGAAAAGATATCACATATAGAACCACAGGGATATAGTGTCTGAAAAAATAACTAATGAATTATAACAAAATAAAAATGTATTGTATGTATAAATACACAGTAATTAACTAAAGTATAAAATCTATAACCTCCACCATTAACTATCCAATTTAACTATCCAATGACAACGTTGTCAAATGACCAGACAAATACAGACAACCTAACAGACTGACAAACATATAGGGGAACGTCTTCACTGCATGTGCAGAAATATATGGGCCATAGAAATAGCGCCACGCTTTTTTGCCGCCCCCCACCGCAAAGTGCTGCCCTAGGCCTGGGCCTTGTTGGCCTAGGCCAAGAGACAGCACTTCTGGTGCTAGCATAGATGATCAGAAAGGACTCATTTAGATATCTTCAGAATAAAAGAGCAGACAGAAATCACACTTGGTGCTTTGGATAGAGCAGTGGTTCTCAACTCCAGTCCTCGGGACCCACCAACAGGCCAGATTTTAAGTATTACCTTGGGGAGTTGCAGACTAGAATACTGCAATCACTGAGCAGCAAATGATATCACCTGTGATGTATTTCAGTTATCTTGCAAACCTGGCCTGTTGGTGGGTCCTGAGGACTGGAGTTGAGAACCACTGCAATAGAGGCAAGTATACACTATAGAAGGATATGCTTTGTTCATTTTTAATTTCTGAAGTTTACAACCACCTTTTCTTTTGTGGGCAACAACATTTTGGATTTCCCAGGTCCAGCTTCCTTTCTCAGTGACAATGGCCAACAGTACAAATAGAGAAGTTAAATCTCCCTAAAGGGGTCAGCAATAAAGACTTGGCAGAGGTTCTAACCCTTTGTCACTCTAACAAAAAGTAAAAAAATTAAAGGTTTTGTGTGGAGATACTTTTTAACATAATGGTAACCAAAATGTGTTCTTCCATCTGGCTAAGATGATGCTGGCTAAAGGAAGAAGGGGATAAAGGGGTTAATAGAATCTAAGCAGTTAAAATTTTAGTTTAAATAAAAAAGAAACTTTCTGTTTAAAAGTCTGGTCCTGCAGAATGCAGGAGATGCCCAGGGCCATGCGAAGACAGAAGAGGCTCTTGACCCAAACAATACCACCATAGAGCCCGAGGCAGGAACCTTTCCTGACTCTGCCTCGAGCTGGCCTTGGCAATGCTTGTCAATAACTCAGGAAGTGACGGGAAATCTCTTCAATGGTGATCCATAATAATAAAATAGTGTTTGTCAGGGCGTAATAAATAAAAATAAATGCAGTTCATCTCTACAATATATACAGTATACAGTGGGGAAAATAGTTATTTGATCCCCTATAGATTTTGTAAGTTTGCCCACTTACAAAGAAATTAAGGGTCTATATTTTTTATCATAGGTGTATTTTAATTAATAGAGACAGAATATCAACCAAAAATCCAGAAAAAAAACACATAAAACAAATGTTATAAATTGAGTTGCAGTTCAGTGAGTAAAAAAAGTATTTGATCCCCAAGCAAAACATGACTTAGTACTTGGTGGACAAACCCTTGTTGGCAATCACAGAGGTAAGACGTTTCTTGTAGTTGGTGACCAGCTTTTCACACATCTCAGGAGGGATTTTGGTCCATTCTACTTTACAGATCTTCTCTAAATCCTTAAGGTTTCTTTGCTGTCCCGTGGCAACTCAAAGTTTTAACTCCCTCATGGATGGGTCTTTCAGCATGACAATGACCCAAAACATACTGCCAATGCAACAAATTGAGTATCTCTAGAAGAAGCACATTAAGTTCATGGAGTGTCTCCAGACCTTAATCCTATAGAAAACTTATGGAGGGAGATGAAACTTTGAGTTGCCAAGAGACAGCCAAGAAACCGTAAGGCTTTAGAGAAGATCTGTAAAGAAGAGTGGACCAAAATCCCTCCTGAGATGTGTGCAAACCTGGTCTTGGTAAGAAAGGTCTTACCTTTGTGCTTGCCAACAAGGTTTTCTCCACCAAGTACTAACTGTGCTGTCTCTTGGCCTAGGCCGACAAGGCTATAAACTAACAAAACAGACCTTAGTTTACAGAATAACTTTACTAGAATACATTAAGCTTGTGCATTATAGGGGTATTTTTATTTTAAAAGTATCATTTCGGCCGGAACACCACTTTAACTACTTTAAAATGAGAAAACTTTCTCCTGACCCCATCAATGGGGGTCCGGAGACAAAATCTACTAAAAAATGGAGAAAAAGAGAGAGAGAGAAAAAAAAAAAAAGGAAGAGAAAAAAGAAGGATTAAATATAACTAACTCAAACTCAGAACCTTCGCTGCCCCCCCCCCCCCCCCCCCCAGAGTTCCCCCAACCCTCCCAACCTATATTTGTACACCTTTAACATGTATTTACATGTTTCACAATGAAAACAATGGAAAATTTAAGGGGTTCACACCACCAAAATGCACTCCAGACCTGTTTCGGGTGCATTCTTGCATGCGCGTTTATGGTGCGTTTCGTTGCGTTTTTTCTTCTTGTTTGGTGTATTTTTGATGCGTTCCACTGCAGTCCAGTGCAGAAAAAAATGCAGCACGCTCTACTTTTTTTTCTGGAACTGGAAAGTCCTGGAACTGACTGCACTGGCGTGAACTATGCCATTGGAAACCATATAACCTACTTTCCATGCGTTTTTGATGCCAAAAAAAAATGCACTGGATTGCAGGTGGTGTGACCTGGCCCTTAAAAAAATTTCATTTGTAAATAACTTTGCAATGCTTTGTACCATTGCTGACAGTTGACGTGTAAACAAAACAGTATCGGTATTCGTACTCGTAAAAAAAAATGGTATCCGTGCATCCCTACTAGAGAGTGCAAAATCAGGTGCAGCTGTGCATGGTAGCCAATCAGCTTCTAACTTCAGCTTGTTCAATTAAACTTTGACAAACAAAAACCTGGAAGCTGATCGGTTTCTATGCAGAGCTGCACCAGATTTTGCACCCTCCAGTTTTAGTAAATCAATCGCAAGGTGAAGGCCTTGGTTCACTTTAAGAGTCGTTTTTCCAGCTGGCTCATTACGCACCCTAATCCAATAATACAAATAGCTATCCTCATTCAGCCTATGATTCACCATCTAAAAGAGGGCCCTCCAAGTACTACCTTCGAAGGAATCCTCTCGATGTTGTGCAGAGGCCAGTACCCTCATCATTTTCTTGGCCTGTGAAATTGCTTATGGATTCAGTAAATTGAAAATAACAAGGAGTCCTAGTCTGTGGCCATCGACGGAAGAGACAGCAGTGCTCCTGCTTTATGAGCTGTGTATGTTTTTTATGGCCGCAGTTTCATATCATTACCGAGAAAACACAATGAGTTGACGAAGGAAGCAATCATCATGCGATATGCCCGGTGGAACCTGGACGGTTACACTTGAGCCGCTTCTGTAAACAATTGCCTATTAAGGGCTACCAAGGAATGAGGGAGCCGCCAGCGCTGGCGGATTAACAGAAGGACATTACGCAAATGATTGCGGAGACATTGCTCATTTGCCGAGTGACCCTATCGAGATGGATCTACCTGGTGCACGGCGGTGCTCAGTCCAGACTTGTATTTATCTACATTTAAAATGCAGTCTGTGACTCATTTGATTATCCCCTGGAAGTCTCCGAGAATCATTCCTAATTTTCTATTGTTTTTTTTTTGTTTTGTTTTGTTTTTTTGTATGTTAGTGTTAGAATTGCAAATTACTATTTAGCTGATTGTAATTCGCTTTAGATAACTGCAATGTTAATTTCAGCCTTCAGCCCTTCCCCTCATTTTTTTAAAACAGAACTTTTAAATGTATCCCTGGCAAGCCGCAGAGCAGTGTTAACTCCAGTCCTCAAGGCGCACCAACAGGTCATGTTTTCAGGATTTCCACTATTTTGCACAGGTGATTTGATCAGTTTCACTGCCTTAGTAATTACCACAGCCTTTTCATCTGAGGGAAATCCTGAAAACATGACCGGTTGGTGCGCCTTGAGGACTGGAGTTGAGAAACACTGCCGCAGAGGATATAAATCATTTTTGGGTGCACCCAATGTTTTCGCAAACCTAGCCCATTGCATTAGGGTGTGCACACCTAAGCTCAAACACATGCGTGTCCATGTTTGTGAATATATATATATATATATATATATATATATATATATATATATATATATATATATATATATATATATATATATATATATATATATATATATATATATATATATATATATATATATATATATATATATATATATATATATATATATATATATATATATATATATATATATATATATATATATATATATATATATATATATATATATAGATATATATATATATATATATATAGATATATCTATAGATATATCTATAGATATATAGGTATATCTATCTATCTATATCTATCTATCTATCTATCTATCTATCTATCTATCTATCTACCTATCTATCTATATATATACACACACAGTATGTATATGTATGTGTCTGTGTGTATGTATGTATATATACATATATATCTATATATATATCTATATATATATATATATATAGATATATATATATATATAGATATATATATAGATATATATGTATATATACATACATACACACAGACACATACATATACATACTGTGTGTGTGTATATATATATATAGATAATATATATATAGATATATATATATACAGTATCTCACAAACGTGAGTACACCCCTCACATTTTTGTAAATATTTTCTTCTATCTTTTCATGTGACGACACTGAAGAAATGACACTTTGCTACAATGTAAAGTAGTGAGTGTACAGCTTGTATAACAGTGTAAATTTGCTGTCCCCTCAAAATAACTCAAAGCACAGCCATTAATGTCTAAACCGCTGGCAACAAAAGTGAGTACAGCCCTAAGTGAAAATGTCCAAATTGGGCCCAATTAGCCATTTTCCCTCCCAGGTGTCATGTGACTCGTTAGTGTTACAAGGTCTCAGGTGTGAATGGGGAGCAGGTGTGTTAAATTTGGTGTTATCGCTCTCACTCTCTCATACTGGTCACTGGAAGTTCAACATGCCACCTCATGGCAAAGAACTCTCTGAGGATCTGAAAAAAAGAATTGTTGCTCTACATATAGATGGCCTAGGCTATAAGAAGATTGCCAAGACTCTGAAACGGAGCTGCAGCACGGTGGCCAAGACTATACAGCGGTTTAACAGGACAGGTTCCACTCAGAACAGGCCTCGCCATGGTCGACCAAAGAAGTTGAGTGCACGTGCTCAGCATCATATCCAGAGGTTGTCTTAGGAAAATAGACGTATGAGTGCTGCCAGCATTGCTGCAGAGGTTGAAGGGGTGGGGGGGTCAGCCTGTCAGTGCTCAGACTATATGCCGTACGCTGCATTAAATTGGTCTGCATGGCTGTCATCCCAGAAGGAAGCCTCTTCTAAAGATGATGCACAAGAAAGCCCACAAATAGTTTGCTGAAGACAAGCAGACTAAGGACATTGATTACTGGAACCATGTCCTGTGGTCTGATGAGACCAAGATAAACTTATTTGGTTCAGACGGTGACAAGCGTGTGTGGCGGCAACCAGGTGAGCAGAACAAAGACAAGTGTGTCTTGCCTACAGTCAAGCATGGTGGTGGGAGTGTCATGGTCTGGGGCTACATGAGTGCCAGCACTGGGGAGCTACAGATCATTGAGGGAACCATGAATGCCAACATGTACTGTGATATACTGAAGCAGAGCATGATCCCCCCCTTTGTAGACTGGGCTGCAGGGCAGTATTCCAACATGATAATGACCCCAAACACACCTCCAAGATGACCACTGCCTTGCTAAAGAAGCTGAGGGTAAAGGTGATGGACTGGTCAAGCATATCTCCAGACCCAAACCCTATTGAGCATCAGTGGGGAATCCTGAAACGGAAGATGGAGCCAAACTTGGCGTTTTGAACGCTTTTAAGTACAAAGGAGAGATTTGAGGTCCCCCAAATTATAGACCCCCCCTATCCCTCTATAAAAAGTATCTGTCACTACCCATTACTGTCACAAGGGATGTTTACATTCCTTCTGACCGCAGTAAAAGTGATCAGAAATAGTTATTTTTTTTTTAAAAGGACAGTGTAAAAATAAACAAAATTATAGCGCACCATCCCTCTGTGCTCGCGCACAGAAGTGAACACATACGTGCCACCGCAAATTTAAACAGTGTTCAAACCACACATGTGAGGTATTGCGGCAATTATTCAAGCAAGAGCAATGATTCTAGCACAAGATCTCCTCTGTAACTCTAAACTGGTAACCTGTAGAAATTTTTAAAGCGCCTCCTATGGAGATTTTTAAGTACCGTCATTTTTCGCTATTCCACAATGGTGCACAATTTTAAGGCATAACATGGGGGGGCTGTGTAATATGCAGGGGGGTCTGTGTAATGTAAAGGGCTCCAGAGGTACGGGGGCTGTGTAATGTAAAGGAACAAAGAGAAAGCGCCTCTTGAGTATAAGTGTTTATTAAATTATAAAAAGCACATATAAGCACTTACATCATGGTATGTGGTATACAGCTTCCAAGGGGAACTTGATCCGAGTATCTTCAAACATCCGTGTGTAATGGCTGTGATGTAAGCCGGGCGGATGGCCGCGGACCTCCGCACGGAGATGCCGGCTGCAGTGCGGTAAGGCTGGACTTGATAAAGACACTTGATAAAGGAGCGCGCATGCCCGTAGCGAGCCTCGCGCATGCTCAGAAACGCGTAGTGGATCCCTGTCAACTCGAACGGCCCGAGCGAAGTCTACACCCACGTGTGCCAGCTGGAATGCGGAAGTGTCTATCCAGCCTTACCGCACTGCAGCCGGAGTCTCCGTTCGGAGGTCCGCGGCCATCCGCCCGGCTTACATCACAGCCATTACACACGGATGTTTGACGATACTCGGAACAAGTTCCCCTTGGAAGCTGTATACCACATACCCTGATGTAAGTGCTTATATGTGCTTTTTATAATTTAATAAATACTTATACTCAAGAGGCGCTTTCTCTTTGTTTCTTATGACCAATATGGAGAGCTGACTTCACTCAACAGGAAGCTGCCCTGAGTACTGTGTCCATAGAGATCCCCCTGGCTCTTATATCTATTCTTACCATGGATGATCCTTAATCAATAGACTTTTAATGTTTCATCATACAGCATTGGACTATTTTTATTCATCTCTTATCATTCATTAATAATTATTATTTATTTTTTATCCATCAATTCTTGTATATCTTATATATATTTTTTATATCGATGGACTTGAGCGCTGCTACATAATACATTTTACTATACGTGTAATGTAAAGGGGTCCAGAAGTGCGGGGGCTGTGTAATGTAAGGGGGTCCAGAGGTGCGGAGCTGTGTAATGTAAAGAGGTCCAGAAGTATGGGGGCTGTGTAATGTAAAGGAGTCCAGAAGTACGGGGGCTGTGTAATGTAAGGGGGCCCAGAGGTGTGGGGCTGTGTAATGTAAAGGGGTCCAGATTATTATCTTCATTTATTAGCAGGTGAGTACGGCCCTCTATGCATTCACATACATTAAATGCGGCCCTTAAAAAAAGGTTGCTGACCCCTGATGGAAACCAAAAGCATGCTACAGCTCCTGTTTAAATACAAACCTCATTATTTGTTTTTGTTTTTTTTTCCCCAAATATTTTTATTGAAATTTTGCAATTTAGAAACCTCAAACAGAAACAGAAAAGGGTAAATTTATAAAACTTGTATCTAACCCACTACCAGTGTTTCCTTTTACTGTATTGATATCATGTCTTTGTACCTAATATCATGCGTTTTTTTAATCACATTAATATACTTGTAAATAGGTAACTTATTACCAAATTATTCATTTATAGTGGAAGCATGTATGAGTAATTTGCATTTAACAGATAATATAGGCAATCTGTATGGAAGATCTACTGTGAAATATAGAAAGAGAAAATAGAAGAAAAGAATAAAGAAAGAAAACGGCAAAAAAAAGAAAAAAAAAGAAAAATCATTTAAATTAGTAATAAAATAAAGTAATAGTAACAGTTGTTCATCGATAGTATTGTGGTTCACTATGTAGAAGAACCTAAGAATTTCCGTAGACACTTGATGGAGAAAAATTGTTGCTTCTAGGAATCACTTGGTTGAATTCTTATGCCCTGTACACACGAGTGGACTTTTCGACCGGACAGGTCCGACGGACCGAATACGGCGGACAATCCGACCGTGTGTGGGCTTCATCAGACCTTCAGCGGACTGTTTCTGTCAAAAATCTGACGGACTTTAGATTTGGAACATGTTTCAAATCTTTAAGTCGGAACTCCACCGGACCCAGTTCCTATCGAAAAATCCGCTCGTCTGTATGCTAGTCCGACGGACGAAAACCCACGCTAGGGCAATTATTGGCTACTAGCTATGAACTTCCTAATTTTTGTCCGGTGTACGTCATCACGTATGAATCCGTCGGACTTTGGTGTGATCGTGTGTAGGCAAGTCCGCTCATTCGAAAGTCCGTCGGTAGTCCGTCAAAAGTCCGTCGGAAAGACTGTCGGACCTTTGTTGCCGAAAAGTCCGCCCGTGTGTACACGGCATAAGTCTGCCTAGAGAATTATTTATACTTGCTTTAATGTACTTTATAAATGATTATAAACTGTAAATTATTTGTTTGATATAATGTATCTGTCCTGAAAAATACCAAGGTACTCCAATCTTTTACACAATTCTCCATTTTTCCAATCTAGTGTAAAGAAGGAAAAACACAAATTTTTCCTTTATATTTTTCTTGTGATTACAAAAGAAGGTTAAACTGTCTTCATATAAAAGTTAAGTGTAACCAAAAGGCATAATTTCATGAAATTACTGAGACCTTGTACAAGGGGTGACAGGTATAAAAACAGAGACCTCATAGAACTCTGAAGTTCAACAATAAACTGATCTCTAGTTCTCTAATTGCTTTTTATAGGGAAGGGGGACCGAGCATTTAAAGTCTCTTTTGCCTCTCTGCGTGTATTTAAGCATAATGCAGCCCCAGATCCTAAGGACAGTGCTGAATAATACACTGTGCACATTAAACTAAGTGGCTTTGTACTTGAGACCCATCAAGACTGTAATGCAAAATGAACAATTTCAGCATATCGACTCCTACAGTCAACATGTTTTACAGTCAGTATAAAATACCCAACAGAGAAAGGTTTTACAATCGCCATGGACTTCTCCTACATTTGAAAGCTACATTAGACTAAATGCAGGACACTATCATTATCTAGTGTCCTCAATTCCCAGAAAAACAAGGCTTTGTCAGTGAAAACCTTTAAAGGACGTTTTTCACTAGAAAAGACCATGTGGACGTTCAGCAGTTGATAATTGGGCTTATCATGAACAATTATATGGGCAGCTGTTACCGGTCTTTCATGAAAATGCTGCTTCTTGGGTTGCCGTGCAGATGGGTTGACTTTAGCTCTTTGAGTCTCTGACCTGGAACAAGTATAGAGATAAGGGCTTTTGACTAGAGCTGGCATGAACTTTTGAACAATGCAGAAATTTGGACCCGATCCCCGAACCCCATTGAAGTCTATATGACCCGAATTTGAAGAATCAATAGTCCCCATTTTGAAGGCTTATATGCAAGTTATTGGCCTTAAAAAGGGTATGGGGGCCCAGGTATTGCCCTGGGGGACATGTCAAAAATGTTTAAAAAAAAGATTGTTTTTACAGGAGCACTGATTTTAATGATGTTTATAGTAAAACAATAAATATGAAAAATTCCTTTAAATGTAGTGCCTGGGGGGTCCCCTTAGTCTGCCTGTAAATTGGCGCATCTGTATCATGTATAGAACCTGCTGCAGCAAAACTGACATTTCTAAAGAAAAAAAAAAAGACATTTAAATTGCTGGCAATACATTTGGCGTTTAGCCTTCCTCACGGGCGGAGCGTTTTTTTGTTTTGTTTTGGGTTTTTTTCGGGTCCAGCAGGTGTCATGATTGATGATGGTTCTACATCAGGGGACATTTTTTTTTTTGATAAAGGAAATGTCAAAAAATGTTTTTTTTTAAACTTATTGACACATTTTTGGGTGAATAAGTAGGGGTACAATGTACCCTATACTCAAAATTGTGTGTGAACATGCAAAGACCGTTAAAGTCTATAGAACACAAACGTGAAAAATCAAAAGTGTTTACTTTAAAGGCTTATATGCAAGTTATTGCCATGAAAGTGTTTGGGGACCTGGGTACTGCCCCAGGGGACATGTATCAATGCAAAAAAAGTTTTTAAAACGTCCGTTTTTTCAGGAGCAGTGATTTTAATAATGCTTAAAGTGAAACAATAAAAATTAAATGTTCCTTTAAATATCTGGCCTGGGGGGGTCCCCTTAGTCTGCCTGTATAGTGGCACATCTTTCTAATGTGCTTTACTGTGCGCAGCAAAATTACATTTGCAAAGGAAAAAATGTCATTTAAAAGTGCTTGAAAAGCACTTGGAAAATGGAAAATCAGCATGCCCCCCCCCCCCCCCAGTCCATACCAGGCCCTTTGGGTCTAGTATGAATTTTAAGGGGAACTCCACACCAAAATTTTTTAAAAAATGGCGTGGGGGTCACCCCCCAAAATCCATAACAGGCCCTTATCCGAGCAAGCAGCCATGGCAGGCCAGGAAAGGGGGATGAGCAAGCGCCCCCCTCCTGAATCATGCTAGGCCGTTTGCCCTCAACATGGGGAGAGTGCTTTGGTGTCCCCCACAAAGCACCTTCTCTCCATGTTGATGGGGACAATGGCCTCATTCCTACAACCCTTGCCTGGTGTTTGTGGGGGCTGCGGGTGGGGGGCTTATAACTAGGGGACCCCCAGATCCCGCCCCCCCCGTGTGAAATGGCTAAGTGACAAAAAGTGTGAAGTGACAAAAAGCGAGATCTGCAAAATACTCAACATGCCTCTCAGCAAATACCTTGGGGTGTCTACTTTCCGAAATGGGGTCATTTGGGGGGGGGGGGGGGGGTTGTGCTATCTTAGCATTACATGGCCTTGGAAACTGTGATAGGTAGTGAGGAGTAAAATCAAGAATTTACTCCCTTAGAAGGCCCGAAGACGGTGCTTGGTTTTCGGGGTCCTGTACACAGCTAGACTGCCAAAAAGTCCCACACATGTGGTATCCCCATACTCAGGAGAAGCAGCAGAATGTATTTTAGGGTGTCATTTCACATATGCCCATGGCATGTCTGAGCAATTTATCATTTCAGTGACAACGTTGTGTAATTTTTTTTTTTTTTGTCATTTTTCAATCACATGACAAAAAAATAAAATATTTAATGTGCTCAACAAGCCTCTCAGCAAATTCCCTGGGGTGTCTACTTTCCAAAATGGGGTCATTTGGGGGGTTTTGTACTACCCTGCCATTTTAGCACCTCAAGAAATGAGATAGGCAGTCATAAACTAAAAGCTGCGTAAATTCCAGAAAATGTACCCTAGTTTGTAGATGCTATAACTTTTGCACAAACCAATAAATATACGCTTATTGACATTTTTTTTTTTTTTACCCGAGACATGTGGCTGAATGCTTTTTGGCCTAAATGTATGACTAAAATTGAGTTTTTTGGATTTTTTTTATAACAAAAAGTAGAAAATATCTTTTTTTTGTGAATGGGTATTTGAATGGGTATGGGGTACATTGTACCCCTAACTATTCACCAAAAAAAGTGTCAAAAAAAGTAAAAACGACAGGAGACAGTTTTTGACAATTCCTTTATTAAAAAAAAAAGTGTCCCGTGATTTCCATCCATCTTCAATCACGACGCCTGAGGGACCCGAAAAATAGAAAAAAAAAAGCTTTGCCTCGATGGGAGGCGTCCCGCCGATTGTTGTCTCTTGAATTTGACAGCTGTTATATAGGCAAAGGTGGGCCACCCAGTGATGTAAACTGGTGACCCCGTCCCCTCTGACATCACGTGACATCTGTCAGAAGGGGGAGGGGTCACCCAGTTACGTCATCGGGTGGCCTCCGCCCTTGCCTATATAACAGCTGTCACCATTTTTTTTTAATTTTTAGAAGCCATTATTATTTTATGTCCACTAGGGGGATCTCTGTTTCAACAGTTAGTAAGTCTTAGGCCCCTTTCACACGAGGCGGACTCCGTTTCTACGGAGCCCGCCTTGGTCCGCCGGCTCAGCGGGAGATCTGTCCGTTGATCTCCGCTGAGCCGGCGGATGACAGGTCCCTCTCTGCTCACTGAGCGGGAAGGGGCATGTCAGGCGCCGTTGCCGCCTATGGAGGGATCAGACGAAAACGGACAGCGTGTCCGTTTTCGCCAGATCTCACCCGATCCGATCCGCCAGCGACGGACCTGGACGTAGAGCCATCCGTCTGCTTTTAGCGGATCGGACGGGGTCGGATATCAGCGGACATGTCTCCGCTGACATCCGTCGCTCCATAGGCTAACATGGATCGTCCGTTCAGGTCCGCCGTCAAAACTGACAGGCGGACCTGAACGGTCCGATCGTGTGAAAGGGGCCTTAGACATGCTCCTTTTTGTTTTTCCAATGCCAACATTTATTTTGTGTAAGCTCCACATTTGTCTTACCCATCATTCTTCTTATTATTATTGATACCTAATGTACTGTAATATTGGCATTTTTTTCAATAAAGAATTTATGGAATTAAAAAAAAAACACAATAGGTTTCTTATCTACCTTCACTCTGTCCAAAAAAAAAAAAACATTTTGCCTTTAGTTGTACTTTAAGAGTGAATATGATCACAATATACAAGTCTTTAAATGGTGACTATCATTGGGAGTAAGCAATTTAACCTAAAGTCTCTAAAGAAGACATGCATCTACTCAGTAAAGTTGGATCACAAGTGGTTCAAGCTTAAACTGCGTGGAAGGTTCTTTGCCCTTTCACAGTTGGTGGTGTCAGTGGGGAGTGTAGAAAACATTAAAAAGAAAGCTTTTAGATGTGTTTCCTAATGAACACAATGCACAGGAATATTGAAAATGGTAGAGACATAAACACACTGGATGGACCTGTGTCTGTATTCAACCTTACTAAATATGCATATGTAAGGTCCCTAGCTCAAACATACAGTATATTGTCAAAAGTATTGGGACACCTGCCTTTACATGCACATGAACTCATGGCATCCCAGTCTTAGTCCATAAGGTTCAATATTGAGTTGGCCCACCCTTTGCAGCTATAACAGCTTCAATTCTTTTGGGAAGGCTTCTGGAGGATGGTCAAACATTACCATAGACACACTCCTAAACCTTGTGGACGGCCTTCCCAGAAGAGTTGAAGCTGTTATAGCTGCAAAGGGTTGGCCAACTCAATATTGAACCCTACGGACTAAGGTTGGGATGCCATTAAAGTTCATGTGCGTGTTAAGACAGGTGTCCCAATACTTTAAAAAATATTGTGTACAATCAAGACAGGAGCCAGTTAACCTACCAACATGCCTTTGGAATGTGGAAGGAGACTACTGCTGGCACAGGGAGAACACACAAAGTTCATGCAGATAATATCCTGGCTGGGATTGGAACCAAGGATCGTATTGCTGCAAGGCAGAAGTGATAACCACTCAACCATTGTGCTGCATGCTTGTTTTGGGTCATTGATTCAGAAGCACTTATAGCCAGACACATTCAATCAATAAGCATTTTCAAGAGGAGATCATCCATGACAATCCACAGTACATATTTTCCCTATGACAGAAGCATGCTAAAGATCGCACACCACAAATGTTATATTTTTGGTGATAGATGGAGGCTGGTGGGCTGAGTCTATGTCTTAGATACCACAACAGCCAGATCTACCAACCAGAATTCCCAGCTCTGTTATGGTCTACCTGCCTTTGTGTGTTTCAGCTCCTCCTTTTATTTTCCCTTTATTTTAAAATAATACAAAATCCATTAGGGAGAGTGGGAACCCATATATTGGCCGCAGCTGGTGTGCAGACCAGAAATCTCACCAATAAAGTTCCTGACAGATACTAGAAACTAGCATTAGTTTGTTAGTCACATTTAACTGGATTTGTTTTGTAATGTTAAAGATGTTTAGACCATAGGTGTGCACAGTCTATTGCATTAGGGTGCATCCCGAAGCTGGAACACAAAGAAACAGAGGCAGTAGAGAGTGGAAAGCACATGAGAACAAGTCTTTTTTTATTATTATTTTTTTATTAAATTTTATTCAGAGAAAATTGAGTACTGTCTGTGATACTTTTTTTATTTGCACTAACATACAACTTTTCAGGACAAGCTTTCGGGGTATGTCCCCTTCTTCAAGGTCCAAGCAGTACTGATTCACAAATTCAGTACTGCTTGGACCTTGAAGAAGGGGACATGCCCCAAAAGCTTGTCCTGAAAAATTGTATGTTAGTGCAAATAAAAAAAGTATCACGGACAGTACTCAATTTTCTGTGCCAAAATTGCACTAATACGGCTACAATCAAATCAAGTATTACATTTTATTAAAATTTTATTTTATTTTTTTTAGATTTTTATTTATTTATTTTTACATGTTTTAACTGCCCTTTTGGGGGGCTTTGGTGAAATAACAGGGTTCTGAACAGACCCCTGATGTCTTGCATTTAAGATTGAAAAATGGACTGAGGACAGGATGGAGATACAGATGCTAGTACCGATCTCCCCACAGCAAAGCCAGAGCAAGGGAAAAGAGAAGCCGGCAGCGCTGCAGAGGGAAGAACAAGAGGATCGATAGCTGCAGTAAGGCAGTGCAGCCGGTTCCCCTGCTCAGCAAGTACCTGGGTTTCCCTTTTGAACTAATAGGACATGGGCCCGGTACAGGAGGGCAGGCTGTACTGCCTTATCATCGGCCCTGGTGCACAGGGCGATTAGGGTGTGCCCTGGCACACCCAGCGCACCCCCTGCGCACACCTATGGTTTAGACCAGTGATTCTCAACCAGGGTTTCTCCAGAAGTTGCTAGGGGTTCCTTCAGCATTGGGCCATTTCTGCCCCTCGGATAAGTTCCCAACGACACCATTGTCTTTTTTAGCTATCTGTAAGGAGGTAATTCTTCCAAATGACCACAAGTGTAAGGACCATTCTTCCCTCTGACCATCATACTAATGTATCATGAGTTGTAGATTTCTAGTTTTTAGCAGGGGTTCCCTGAGACTGGACACCTATTTTAAGGGTTCCTCTGTGTTGAACAGGTTGAGAAAGGCTGGTTTAGACACTCGTCATCTTCAAGATTACATATACAGTTTAGAAAGCATTTTTCTCTCTAAAGAGTAGCTGTTTTCTTTCAAACTCTCTCTGAGCAGAGTAGGAAGGGAAGGGAGATAAGTCAATTCTTTACATTATTTACATCTGTGTGTAAATTGAAGGTTTAGTTAGGCTAAAGCTCCAAGGCTTATAGGCTTTTTCTCTGCAAAACAGTCTGGTAAACATGTGAAGAAGAGCCTAGTGCACCATCTGCTGGCAGTGAATGTAAGTAAGAAATATTTGCACACAATATATTAATATTATTAATTAATATAATTATTATATTTACTCAACTGCAAATATAAAAATAAAGCTACCTGTGTGCACTTAATATTTTAGTATGAACATAAATAAAGGCAGAAAGCATATCACTAACTTTAATTTGTTCCTTTGACAACAGTTTTTATATGTTGGATCAATGGTGTTGTTGGTTTTGCCACAAGACAAGGTGATGATTTTTATCATGAGATTTTACACCTTTACACCATCTTGTGGCCTCCATTTGCTTCCTGCTACAGTGCTGATGCTGAATGTCACCACAGAGTATATTTGTTGCACCATATAGGAGTGCAAGGTCATGAAGAGTAGTCAGCATTTTCTTTCATATTGCTTAGCAACCCTTTCTATGGAATCACTAATGCAATTTTGCTGAGGATGAATTATAATCCATATCACACAATAAAGGGGAACTTTTCTAAGCAAATTTGTGCCTTTATAAATTTCCGCCCCCTGAATTCCACATACCCCCCTTGCCTTAGCTTGCCCTCCTTCTTCCATCTCAGCCAGGCACAATGTCTGGTGTTTCCAGGTATGGGAATATGACCAAAAGACACTACAGTGCCGACACTGTGCCCATCCTATAGTGATAAAATGTCATAAAGCAGGTTAAAAAAGAAGTATTGAAAAATACTTATTGCCGGAGGTAAAGGAATAAAAATGTCAATTGGTAGAAAATGGCTGACACTGTGGTGCTGGCAAGGCTGCTTTCATTTGTGGCCTGGAAATCCACATTCTGTAAAATAGGAAGGGAAGGGAATAAAGCGCCAAACCGGCAAAGTGTAGCACAATTTATTAAGTAAAATACCATATAAAACAACTGGAACTTACAAGCGGGTGAGGGGGGAGAGGATGACAGTCTGCAGTGGATTGTAATGACCTGTGAGCTGTGTGGTAGAGTCCTTGGTGGAGAAGAAAGTCGGTTGTGGTGGGGAGCAAGATAAGCCCGGAGTCCATGCAGGTAAACCGGCATCAGGCTGCCTTGTGTGGCCATGTTGGTATATCCAGAAGTCGGATGCCCTGCCCAAAGACTTTGTGTCCAGCTGGAGTAGTGAGAGGAGCTGTCTGTCCAACCGGTGTGTGAAATAATCGGGACGCGTTTCGGAAGCTTAGCCTCCTTCATCAGCCAAGTACGGGGATGCACGTGACCTCCTATGGTCTAGCTAGATCTGAGCACTGTCAGATGACAGTTAGAGTGATATCACCACTCCCCCTATTTTCTGACACCAGGTAACATTAGTCATTTTAGTGTCTGCTGCAAATGAGGAAAGATCAGTGGGGGAGAACTGGCAAAGTGAGTATAAGGAGGTCTGGGGAAGGCCTTTTACAAAATGAGTCCACTCATCAAGGGTAATTTTGTAAAATATCTTCAGCTAAGTTGAAATTGCTGTTTTAGCAGCAAATCTAATTCTGTAAAAAAGTAGGCTCATGTCTATTAGGAACAGCCATGGCTGATGTTGGCTATTGACATCACTTCCTGTCCTTTCCGAATGGCAAAAAGAGTTGATCTAGAACTCGGTTAATTTCCGTAAGCTTCTGTTACCCTCATTCTGTCTGCATTAGCCTGGCTATGACTGTACCGAGACGACATTCCGCTAGATTTGACCATAAAAGCGGCTCTCATCCAGACTCGGGTGATTTTACTCCGAGGAAACATTTCGCCGATGAGTCTGGTAAAAACCTTCTTTATTGAGGCTATATATCAGGAATGATTCAATCATGGTTTAATGAGCACCGAGTGAAATTGAGTAGCAGAGTCTCTAAAAAGGAAAATGATTGTTTAAAGATTCAATGCCGGAATGAAATATCTGTAGAAGCAGCGTGCTTGTAGCCATTAAGATGTGATTCCTTATCTATCAAGAGGGGATCAGCTTGCCATATACCAGCGGTGATCCAGACGCACTTACCCATTAATGTTGTTGTCATTGGCTGAGGGTACTCTGGGAAAAATGCAAAGGCGATTGGATAAAGTAAATGTAAATTCCAAAAATAACAAGCTTCCATTTTCAATAAACAATTGTAGCTGGTTTGAATCGATAACTTATTGCATATGTATTTGCCGGAAGTAGAGCCGAATAACTGGACAGTGGATATGAAGATTAATTAATAAGTACCCTTGACAGACAGCTCAACTCTCCAGAAAGAAACAGCAGTTTAATCCACTATAGTTTTAGTTAAAATGCAGTAAATGGGATGTTCACCAGTCATTTGAATTGTAAAAAGTGTAAAACTTAAAAAGTCAATAATCTTACATAGTTACATAGTAGGTGAGGTAAAAAAAAGACACAAGTCCATCAAGTCCAACCTATGTGTGTGATTGTATGTCAGTATTACATTGTATATCCCTCTATGTTATGGTCGTTCAGGTGCTTATCTAATAGTTTCTACAAACTTTCGATCCTCCCCACTGAGACCACCGCCTGTGGAAGGGAATTCTTCTCAGCCTTATACCGGTTACAAAAGCTGGTGGCTTACTGAGGAAACATGAAGAAGGGAGCAGTCTATGTAAGGCAGGCAATACATTAACCAATTTTTCTTTCCTTCAACCATAGGTTGAAGGAAACAAAATTGCTTGATTTCTGAATGCGTTGATGGGGGAATCACTCCTGTGGAGCTATGGTATTCTGCAAACCTGGTTAGTGGGTCCTGAGGACATGAGTTGAGAACAACTGCCATAGGTGGATCGAAATTTGGCTGGTTCCTACTGAACCGGCCAAAGTTTGATCCGTCTATGGCCGGTGTTCTGTCAAAAAAGTCAACTCGTTGAAATCTCCAACCTTATCACTTCCAGTGACTCTCCAGTATCAGTAACTTGACATTTCGACGAGTTGGCTGTTTTGACACACCGGCAGCGTATACACTCCGGTGGATGATATAATGAGTGGACATTGTTAGTCCGCCCACTACTACAACATGGCTGCCTCCAAGGCGGTGACAACTTTTTTCCTTCTCAGCCGCTGTTCTATCAAAACAGCCATCTCATTGCATACTGGAGTGCATACGCTGCCATTGTTGTGTCAAAACAGACAAATCGTCGAAATGTCCAATTACTGATGCTGGAGAGTCACCGGAAGTGACCTGGTTGGAGATTTCGACGAGTTGGCTCTTGACAGAACGCCAGCTTTAGGACCAAACTATCTCCAACATACAGGGTATTTGGGTTATGACATTACCATGTGGTTACACTGAATTGCTAGATGCCAGCACTAAGACATACATAATCAAATCCAATGCTACAGTAATGGATACATAATAAGTATTTCGGAACAGAATGAGACAATGCATGGGCAAATCTGAAGCTCAAATCCAGCAAAACCAAGTAAAGTATGTGCTAGGAAAACTTTAGGATTGCTCCAAAGCCTAAAGAAACCCTCAGCTCCAGATGACTCAAGAAAACCCAATTCCAATATTATTACCAGCAACAGATCCAAAACCTTTTCTATTTTTTCTTGAATTCCTTGGAAGTGAACATCCTACACTGAACACGCAGTGGTAACCAGCATTTTATGCTGCATAGTTTTTAGTGTTTATACAGCCCACACTTTTTTGACAATTGTCAGCAGAGCTATTATCCACATTAGATGATTTATCTTCAACTTTTTTCTTGGTGACAACTGTAAAATAAAAAAGTTTTGGCTATACATACAGTATATTGTAATCTTTTTTTAGCATTGGGTTCTTTCAGGTCACTCAGTCTAATGCTATAGACCTAGTAGGTATATTTACGCAGCGCTTTACATATACATTGTACATTCACATCAGTCCCTACCCTCAAGGAGCTTACAATCTAAGGTCCCTAACTCACATTCATACATACTAGGGACAATTTAGACAGGATCCAATTAACCTACCAGCATGTCTTTGAAGTGTGAGAGGAAACCGGAGTACCCAGAGGAAACCCACGCAGGCACAGGGAGAACATGCAAACTCCAGGCAGGTAGTGTCGTGGTTGGGATTCAAACCAGCGACCCTTCCTATATGTAGTCAAAGCAAACCATGTTGCCTGCTGAAAGCTCATTGATGTCTAGGGAGTAAACCCAATCACCAAGATCCTAAAAGCTTACATGGGTTATGTCAGTCATACATTTTTAGATTCCTCCATCCGCATTATACAACATGGATGAGGAATCTCCACTGCTGCCTGTTGTATTCAGACAGCTGCAGCACCCATGGCTTCTTAAATACCCAAACAGTAAATTCACCTGATAGTACGCAGTCAATGTTGGGCCAATAATTTTTCACCTGAAATAGTGGATTTTTAAATTGACTTTTGTCAAGTCCACCGTGCCACCCATGGCTCGAATTTTAGCCGATTCAGCAGAAATCGGTCAAAATACAAACTCTGTATGGCTAGCGTTAATGACATTATGAAAAGTCACTTTCAATATTTTTATTCATGCAGCTTTCATTTAAATAGTACCTTGTCAATATTTATAGTTTATGTCTTCATATAACTGGCAGTGCTCTTGGGCAAGGTTTCTTTTCACGAGGTAACTCTAATTTCTGGAAGTAGAAGTACTGGATTGTGTATCAATACACTCTAGAACAGTGGTTCTCTACTAGCGGGCCGCAATATCCCTCCTTCCGGGCCTTCAGCCAGTTTCTGATCTCCCAACCTCCCACATTGCCTCCCAGCTACCATAGTGCCACCCAACCTCCTGTAGTGACCTACAGTGCTTCTTAACCTCCCACAGTGCCCACAGGTCCCCTAAGAGTCCCCACAGTACCCCTTAACCACTCACAGTGCCCCCAGACCACTGCAGTGCCCCTTAGCTTGCTGCAAAGCCTCCAGCTCCTCATAGTATCCTCAGCCTCCAACATTGTCCCACAGTGCTCCTGGAAGGCCCTCAGCCTCCTGGAGAGACTTTGAGTATACATTTTTTTCATATATACTATTGGGGAATGGAACTTTTGGAAACTTTACTGGGACCTGATCTCAATAAGGTTGAGAACCACTGCTCTAGAAAATATCCTCAAATAGGACTATACCTTAAATAATATTGTTTGTATCTTAAAGACTATCTACAGCCTAAGATCTTTTTATTTTGTATAGCCTGGAGAAGAATAAAAATCTCTGTTAGGTTTTTACTGCTGTTGTGTCCATTGAGGATATTTCCCCTCCTGTCCCTGTGACATCGGGAGGGAAAAAGGATAACAGGTGTCACTGGGACTCTACCCCATTTTCCACAAAAAAATGCAAATATCGCTGTATCTGTCTACATTGGAGACCATGTCCTTCATTTCTCCACTCCGAATAAAACTAAAAGAAAAAAAAAAACATTTTGGCTGATGTTGGGTGTTAATTTATATAAATTTTCTTGTGACAGCTTCAACTTGTTATGCGTCTCTAAATGATCTTGTTCTTGGAAATGTTTCCACCCCTTTTAAATCTGATTCTTTAAATAAAGGAAAAAAGGTAGCAATTACTGAGAAAACCACTTTTCAAGCAGCCGTCCTGTTTTTTTCATTTGCAAATGGGGAGTGAGGAGGGTTTTTCAGCTGGTTCTCTAGATGTTGTTAGTTTTGGATATAGCAAGGAACGATTTTAACTCTTTTTCGGTTTTTATTTTGGTGTCTTTTGCGCCGGCTAGGGAGAGTTATGCCGCGTACACACGAGCGGACTTTTCGAAGGAGTTCCGACGGAGTCCCAACGAAACGGACTTGCCTACACGCGATCACACCAAAGTCCGACTGAATTGAACATGATGATGTACGACCGTACTAAAATAAGGAAGTTCTTAGCCAGTAGCCAATAGCTGCCCTTGCGTCGTTTTTGGTCCGTCAGACTAGCATACAGACAAACTGATTTTTCGATAGGACTCGAGTCCATCGGGAAGATCTGAAACATGTTCTATTTCTAAAGTCCATCAGATTTTTCGACAGAAAAGGTCCGATGAAGCCCACACACGATCGAATTGTCCGATTGATTAGTTCTGTCTGACCTTTGCTGTCGAACGGTCCAATCGTGTGTACACGGCAGTACTCTCTCTGATTATCCTGGTGACCATTGTTTCCAATACAGGAAGTGTAGGGAAATACAAAGTTTACCGATCTCAGCAGAACAAGAGGCAAGAGCAAATTTTCCAATGTGGACACTTTTCTGTGTTCTGTGTCTAAGAAAGGAATTCCCCTAACTTTGTAGAGATTTCCTCCTACCTCCCATTACATCTCTGGAACACAAAGTGAATGGAAATACTGAACACAGACAACAAAAACTAATGTGATAAAGGTTTTTACACAGTGGTCTCCAAACTGTGGCCCTTTAACTGGCCTTTGGGACACTATTCCTCCCTTTGACACCAACAATGGGGCATTATCCCCCCCCCTTCCCCCCCATTCACGCCAATGATGGGTCATTGACCTCCACCGTCACCAACTATGGAGTTATATTTCTCCCTCTGATACCAATAATGGAACACTATTCCTGCACCGACATAAATGACGGACACTATTCCTCCTGCTGACACCAATGATGGGGTATTATTTCTTCCCACTGACACCAGTAATGGGGTTATATTTCTCTGGCCGACACCAACAATGGAGCACTATTCCTCCAGCAGACACCAATGATGTGGTATTATTCCCCCCCCCCCCCTCACTGACACAAATGATGGAGCACTATTCCTCCCACTAACACCTATGATGGGGCACTATTCCCCCGATTGACACCAATGAAGAAGGGTTATTGACCCCCCATGGGCACCAACAATGGGGTTATATTCCTCGCGCTGACACCAGTGATGGGACATTATTCCTCCTCCAACTTTCCTTCATCAACGTAATTTTTTATTTCTACTGACCCCAAATCTTGGGGCATTTTTTAAATTCCACCATTCAACCAACCTAGGACATTGTTTACTCCCTCTGACCACTTACAGTGGCCAGAAAAAGTATGTGAATTAACTGGTTTTCTGCAGTAATTTGCCATAAAATGGGATTTCATCCTCATATGAGTCACAACAATAAACAAATACAGGGGTTGATTTACTAAAACTAGAGAGTGCAAAATCTTGTGCAACTGTGCTTGGTAGCCAATCAGCTTCTAACTTCAGCTTGTTCAATCAAGCTTCGCCAAAAAAAAGTCTGGAAGCTGATTGGTTTCTATGCAGAGCTGCACCAGATTTTGCACTCTCCAATTTTAGTAAATCAACCCCATTGCGTGCTTAAGCTGATAACACACAAACAATTCTAATTTCTTGTGACTTCATTGGA
This sequence comes from Lithobates clamitans, assembly GCA_037952925.1. Classification (NCBI taxonomy): domain Eukaryota; kingdom Metazoa; phylum Chordata; class Amphibia; order Anura; family Ranidae; genus Lithobates; species Lithobates clamitans. The sequence continues at coordinate 943,796 of JBBGZY010001119.1, forward strand.
TACACCTATTTAACATTCACAGTGATGGAGGAAAAAGTAAGTGAACCCTTGGATCTATTAGCTGGTCGATCCTTCTTTGGCAGCAATGACTTCAGACAAGTGCTGTCGGTAGCTCTGGATCAGACCTGCGCAACGTTCAGGAGGAATTTTTGACTATTCCTCCTTACAAGGCTGCTTCAGCTCAGACACATTTGTAGGATGTCTGGTATGAGGTCATCCCACAGTCTCCCTATGGGGTTACCCTCTGGGTTCCGACTGAGCCACTCCAAAAGACACATTTTCTTTTTCTGAAGCCAGTCTGTGATGGATTTTCTTTGATGCGTATGGTCATTGTCCTGGTCATCACCAAACTTCTACTGAAATTCAGCTGGCGGACAGCCACCCTGACATTTTCCTGTAGGATACTTTTGCAAACTTGAGAATTAATTTTCCCCTCAATGGTGGCAAGTCGTCCAAGCCCTGAGGCAGTAAAGCAAGCCTAAATCATGATGTTCCCTCCACCATACTTCACAGTTGGGATGGTGCTTTGATATTGGTAAGCTATACCCTTTTTTGCACCATACATAGTGCCGAGTATTTTTCTTTTGTTTCATATGTCCACAAAACATTTTCCCAGTAGTATTGTGGTCTGCCAAGGTGCTCTTTGAACACACTTTAGGCATGCAGTAATGTTTTTGTTTAGAGAGCAGCAACTTTCTCCATGGGCACCCTGCCTTTTTTAAAGACTTAGGGCCCTATAACAATGACATTCTGATTGGGTCTGTTTTTCAGGTGGACCTGATAAGAACCTCCATTACTCTCAATTGAGCGGCGGATGTCAGTGGACATTTGTCCAACATCTGATCCGATCCGGCCTGCCAAAAACAGACGGATGGGGATCCATTCCCCATCCGTCTAAAGGATCGGGACAGATGACAGTCGGATGAAAACAGACAGGTGGTCCGTTTCTATCCAACTGCCCCAAAGAGGACAGCGGGCTGTGTCCACTCTGCATAGCAGAGTGGACACGGGCCTGTCATCCGCCTGCTTAGCAGGGATCAGCAGACAGATCACCCACTGAGCAGGCAGATCTGCTTGATGGAGTATGTAGGGTCAACTCTTGAACAGGGATGTTTGCCAGTTCCAGTGATGTCTTTGATCCTTTAGCTGTTACTCATGGGTTCTTCTTTACCTCCATGAGGATTCTGTGCTGTGCCTTGGGAGTCATTTTGGTTAGGCACCCACTGTAGCCACTGTACTAAACTGCCTCCACTTATAGACAATATGTCTAACTGTTGACTGTTGGATGCCTAAACACTTTGAGACTGCTTTGTATCCCTTTCCAGCCTTATGCAGATAAACTACTCTTGATTGTTTGTCTTCAGAGAGCTCCTTTTTGCGAGGCATTGTTCACATCAGCTGATGCTTCTTATGAACAGCAATCTTAAACTGTTTGAGTATCTTTTATCAATCAAAGTAGCTCTACCCAAGGGTTCTCAACCTGTGACTAGGGATGAGCCGAACACCCCCCGGTTCGGTTCGCACCAGAACCTGCGAACGGACCGAAAGTTCGCACGAACGTTAGAACCCCATTGACGTCTATGGGACTCGAACGTTCAAAATCAAAAGTGCTCATTTTAAAGGCTAATTTGCATGGTATTGTCCTAAAAAGGGTTTGGGGACCAGGGTCCTACCCCAGGGGACATGTATCAATGCAAAAAAACCTTTTAAAAACGGCCGTTTTTTCTTTTTTTCTCATTTAAAACTGCTTGCGGGTTTAATGTCATGTCGGGTCATGGCAATATGGATGAAAATCAGTGAGACAAACGGCATGGGTACCCCCCAGTCCATTACCAGGCCCTTTGGGTCTTGTATGGATATTAAGGGGAACCCCGCACCCAAATTAAAATAAGGAAAGGCCCTATATACTCTGAACAGCAGTATACAGGCGGTGCAAACAAGACAGGGACTGTAGGTTTGTTGTTAAGTAGAATCTCTTTGTAATTTTGAACGGGTACATTTTTAACGCGTTTAGCTCCAGCCAAAATATCTTTTTTAAGCTTTTTGGAAAACATAGGGAAGGGTTATCACCCCTGTGACATTTGTTTTGCTGTCTTTCCTCCTCTTCAGAAGATTTCACCTCACTTTTTGTCCTAATGAAAAATGTTTTTTGAAAATTTGGGTTTTTTGTGGAACAAGGATTGGAAAGCATCAGTGGAAAGGAGAAATTGTTTTCCCATATTAACTCTTACAGGAGAGAATTTCCCTTCCTAGGGGTAGATTTCATCTCACTTCCTGTTGTCTCCTTCCGTTTGCAAGTAGGAGTCGTTTGTAAGTTAGATGTTTGAAAGTAGGGTCCTGCCCTATATACTCAGCAGAAATTTGGGCCTTAGGTGTTGCTGTGGCCACAACACTGTAAGCCCTCACAGGGCCCTGCTGTGAAATATTAGATCAAGAATTGTAATTACATGCCCCTGTTGAACAGGAGCTGAAAAATTAGGCCTTAGGCACTGGTGCTGGTGCCACAACACTGCAACCCCTCACAGGCACTCTAGTTGGAACGCAGGAACGAGCCCTGCTGCAAAGTATTGCATCAAAAATTGTAATTACACGCCCCTGTTAGACAGGGGCAGAAAAATTGGGCCTTAGGCACTGGTGCTGGTGCCACAACACTGCAACCCCTCACAGACACTCTAGTTGGAATGCAGGAACGAGCCCTGCTGCAAAGTATTACATCAAAAATTGTAATTACACGCCCCTGTTAAACAGGGGCTGAAAAATTGTGCCTTAGGCACTGGTGGTGGCGCCCAGAACCAAAAATGTTCTTACAAGCTATCAGCGTGATGATTGAGGAGGAAGAGGATAATTACTCAGGGATAGTCACTCAGCATCAGCATAGTCTTTGAAGGGATCTGAGATTTGAAAAAAAATTATTCGGTTACATCAGCATCAGGTGCTTGGTAGCTGGTGGTGATCCAAGACTGATTCATTTTTATGAAGGTCAGCCGATCGACCGAGTCGGTGGACAGACGCACCCTGTGATCGGTTACCACGCCTCCAGCAGCACTGAATGTGCGTTCCGAAAGAACGCTGGATGCAGGACAGGCCAGTAGCTCAATTGCATACTGTGCAAGCTCTGGCCAGTGATCCATCCTCAAGACCAGTAACCCAGAGGATTTTCGGTGGGAAAGGTGTCCAAGTCTGATCTTGCCCCTAGGTATTCCTGCACCATGTAAAACAGACGCTGGCGATGGTTGCTGGAACCGATCATACCTTGGGGCTGCGGACCAAAAAATTGTCTGAACGCATCGGTCAGACGGCCACCTTCTCCACCGCTCCTTCTTTGACTGACCGAAGCCTCAGCAACACGTTGTCCAGAAACAGGAGTTTGTAACCTCCCAGTCTCTGGGAACGCGTTGCACAGACCTTTCTGCAAGGCCTCCCGAAGATGTTTCATCCTCTGCTCCCTCTGCGATGGCAAGATAAGGTCCGCAACCTTACCCTTGTAACGTGGATCAAGGAGGGTTGCCAGCCAGTATTGGTCCTTCTCCTTGATACCACGAATACGAGGATCCTTACGCAGGCTTTGCAGGATCAGGGAGGCCATGCAGCGTAGGTTTGCTGAGGCATTCGGTCCGGAGTCCTCTGGGTCACTAAGGACGACAACGTCCGCAGCCACCTCCTCCCAGCCATGTACAAGTCCATGTGTTTCTTGGGACTGATCCCTTAAAGACTGCTGCTGATGCTGAGTGCCAGGCTCCACCTCCATACTGACACAATCTTCCTCCTCCTCCTCCTCCTCCTCGTCCTCTTCCTGTGTGATCGGCGGGCACGCAGGAACACTGTCTGGATAAAGGGGGCCTTGAGAGCTAAGGAAGTCCTCCTCTTCCTGCCTCTGTTCTGCCTCAAGTGCCCTGTCCATTATTCCACGCAGCGTGTGCTCCAACAGGTGGACAAGGGGGACAGTGTCACTGATGCATGCACTGTCACTGCTCACCATCCTCGTGGCCTCCTCGAATGGTGACAGGACAGTGCATGCATCCCTGATCATGGCCCACTGGCATGGGGAAAAAAAAACAAGCTCCCCTGACCCTGTCCTGGTGCCATAGTCGCACAGGTACTCATTGATGGCCCTCTGCTGCAGCCGCTGCAGCATGGCCAACGTTGAGTTCCACCTGGTGGGCATGTCACAGATTAGGCGGTTCTTGGGCAGGTTAAACTCCTTTTGGAGGTCCGTCAGCCGAGCACTGGCATTATATGACCGGCGGAAATGCACACAGACTTTCCTGGCCTGCCTCAGGACATCCTGTAAGCCCGGGTACCTGCCCAAGAACCGCTGCACCACCAAGTTAAGGACGTGAGCCAAACAGGGCACATGGGTCATTTGTCCCTGTCGGAGGGCAGAGAGGAGGTTGGTGCCATTGTCGCAAACCACCATTCCTGCCTTAAGTTGGCGTGGCATCAACCACCTCTGAACCTGCCCCTGCAGAGCTGACAGAACCTCTGCCCCAGTGTGGCTCCTGTCCCCCAAGCACACCAGCTCAAGCACCGCATGGCATCTTTTGGCCTGCGTACTTGCGTAGCCCCTTGAACGACTACGGAGCACTGCTGGTTCCGAGGAAGAGGCCATGGAGGAAGAAGAAGAGGAGGGGGTGGAGGAGAGAGGTGTGTCACAATCAGCATTTTGGAGGCGTGGTGGCGGAACAACCTCCAACACTACTGCACCTTGTCCTGCATCCTTCCCAGCTGCCAGCAGAGTCACCCAATGTGCCGTGAAACTTAGGTAACGTCCCTGTCCATGCCTGCTGGACCATGAGTCAGCGGTAATATGCACCTTACCGCTGACCGCCCTGTCCAGCGAGGCATGGACATTGCCTTCCACATGCCGGTAGAGAGCCGGAATCGCCTTCCGTGAGAAAAAGTGGCGTTTGGGTACCTGCCACTGAGGACCCGCACATTCCACAAACTCACGGAAGGGGGCAGAGTCTACCAACTGAAAAGGCAGCAGTTGAAGTGCTAGCAATTTTGCCAAACTAGCATTCAACCGCTGGGCATGTGGATGGCTGGGAGCAAACTTCTTTCGGCGGTGCAGCAGCTGGGGCAGGGAAATTTGCCTGGTACAATCTGACGTCGGTGTACCAAAAGCAGATTGCCCACAAGTACTTGGCTGTGACACACCTAATTCTACACCTTCATTCCTCTCACTGCAGGTCTCAGAGAGGACTGGAGGTCTAGTGGGGTTGGAAATCTCAGCTGATGAGGAGCAAGGAGAGATCCTCTTTGTTCTTTGGTGTGGGTCTTTTAGATACGCTTGCCAACGAACTGCATGGCAGGTCAACATATGTCTGGTCAAGCATGTGGTACCCAAGCGGGAGATGTTTTGGCCACGTGAGATACGCTTGAGACATATGTTGCAAATAGCAGCGGTGCGATCTGATGCACTCGTCTCAAAAAAGGCCCACACCAAAGAACTTTTTGAATAACGCGCAGAGACTGCAGCGCCCTGCACATGTGGAGCTTTGGGGTGTGATGCAGTCAATGTGCTGCCCTTAGGCTGGCCCCTGGAGGGCATCCTGCCTCGTTGGTGATGTGCCGCCTCCTCCTCCTCCTCCTCCTCCTCCTCTCTCCTATCAGGCACCCACGTTGAGTCAGTGACCTCATCATCCCCTCCCTCCTCATCACTGGAGCAAACCTGGCAGTATGCTGCAGCAGGGGGAGCATGACTGCCAGATTGCTGTCCTTCTTGGGCACCCCCTCTGTCCGTGCTCATGTTACTGCCTTCATCGAGCTCAGTATCATCATCAGAGCCTTCCAAACGCTGGGCATCCTCCTGGAGCATGTACCCAACACTGTGGTCAAACAGTTCGAGGGAATCCTCAGGAGGACATGGTGGAGCTAGGGAAGGAGTCACTGATGACATTGAGCTGAGGGAAGAGGCCGCTGCTTTGCCAGACAAAGCACCCTGGGCATGGGTGAGAGAGGATGAGGAGGATGAGGACGGCTTGGTCATCCACTCGACCAAGTCTTCCGCATGTTGCGGCTCAACACGGCCAGCTGCCGAAAAAAAGGCCAAGCGTGTCCCATGGCCACGTGCTGATGAGGATGCACCGTCTCCACGACCAGCACTAGACACAGAGCCTGCTTGCCCTCTCTTATTGGCTTGTGACTGTCTGCCTCTCCTTCTTGGCCTTCCAGACATACTAATGGCCTGTAGCTGCACTAAGCTGGGATAGAACACCAGTAATTTTCTTCAGGTAGCTTTATATACTGTAACCAGACAAGCCTGCCTGTCAGTAGGAAGATAACAGGAACGGATCTAGCTGAACACTGTGAGCAGGATACACTGTACTAAATGTAAATAGTCTAGCTGCCTGACCGTGGTACTAATAGGATCAAACAAAACACCAGTAATTTTCTTCAGGTAGCTTTATATACTGTAACCAGACAAGCCTGCCTGTTAGTAGGAAGATAACAGGAACGGATCTAGCTGAACACTGTGAGCAGGACGCACTGTACTAAATGTAAATAGTCTAGCTGCCTGACCGTGGTACTAATAGGATCAAATAGAACACCAGTAATTTTCTTCAGGTAGCTTTATATACTGTAACCAGACAAGCCTGCCTGTCAGTAGGAAGATAACAGGAACGGATCTAGCTGAACACTGTGAGCAGGACGCACTGTACTAAATGTAAATAGTCTAGCTGCCTGACCGTGGTACTAATAGGATCAAACAGAACACCAGTAATTTTCTTCAGGTAGCTTTATATACTGTAACCAGACAAGCCTGCCTGTCAGTAGGAAGATAACAGGAACGGATCTAGCTGAACACTGTGAGCAGGACGCACTGTACTAAATGTAAATAGTCTAGCTGCCTGACCGTGGTACTAATAGGATCAAATAGAACACCAGTAATTTTCTTCAGGTAGCTTTATATACTGTAACCAGACAAGCCTGCCTGTCAGTAGGAAGATAACAGGAACGGATCTAGCTGAACACTGTGAGCAGGACGCACTGCACTAAATGTAAATAGTCTAGAAGATAACAGGAACGGATCTAGCTGAACACTGTGAGCAGGACGCACTGTACTAAATGTAAATAGTCTAGCTGCCTGACCGTGGTACTAATAGGATCAAATAGAACACCAGTAATTTTCTTCAGGTAGCTTTATATACTGTAACCAGACAAGCCTGCCTGTCAGTAGGAAGATAACAGGAACGGATCTAGCTGAACGCTGTGAGCAGGACGCACTGCACTAAATGTAAATAGTCTAGAAGATAACAGGAACGGATCTAGCTGAACACTGTGAGCAGGACGCACTGTACTAAATGTAAATAGTCTAGCTGCCTGACCGTGGTACTAATAGGATCAAATAGAACACCAGTAATTTTCTTCAGGTAGCTTTATATACTGTAACCAGACAAGCCTGCCTGTCAGTAGGAAGATAACAGGAACGGATCTAGCTGAACACTGTGAGCAGGACGCACTGTACTAAATGTAAATAGTCTAGCTGCCTGACCGTGGTACTAATAGGATCAAACAGAACACCAGTAATTTTCTTCAGGTAGCTTTTTATACTGTAACCAGACAAGCCTGCCTGTCAGTAGGAAGATAACAGGAACGGATCTAGCTGAACACTGTGAGCAGGACGCACTACACTAAATGTAAATAGTCTAGAAGATAACAGGAACAGATCTAGCTGAACACTGTGAGCAGGACGCACTGCACTAAATGTAAATAATCTAGAAGATAACAGGAACGGATCTAGCTAAACTGAATACAGTGTATATATATATATATGCAACACCTGGGATGCATATATATACACAATACACTGTAAGTGCAGCTAACTGACTGACTGTTCTGCCTAATCTATCTAACTCAAATCAAATGACACTGTCTGTCTCTCTCTCTCTCTCTCAATGAACGCCGGAACACACACTACACAGGGCCGCCGTGCAGGCGGCCTTATATAGTGTGGGGCGTGTACTAAATCCCCTGAGCCATAATTGGCCAAAGCCTCCTTGGCTTTGGCCAATTATGGCTCTCTGTTCAGGCGGCGCTGTGATTGGCCAAGCATGCGGGTCATAGTGCATGCTTGGCCAATCATCAGCAAGCAATGCACTGCGATGCCGCAGTGAATTATGGGCCGTGACGCGGCACACGAATTTGGCGCGAACGCCCCATATCGTTCGCAATTCGGCGACCGGGCGAACAGCCGATGTTCGAGTCGAACATGGGTTCGACTCGAACACGAAGCTCATCCCTACCTGTGACCCTCCAGCTGCTGCATAACTACAAGTCCCATCATGCTCAGCCTTTGGGAGTCATGCTTGTAACTGTCAGCCTTGCAATGGGACTTGTAGCACCGCAACAGCTGGAGGACCACAGGTTGAGCACCTATGCTCTAAACCCTCTGCCGCAGCTTCAAAGTTGCACAACTTTAAATCCGATATCCCTGCACGACTTTATCACAGTTTGCATACAGCTTCTTTAACAGAAGTCAATGCAAGTCGTGTTGAAGTTGCACCAAAAGTAATGCAGGAACCTTTTTCTGAATTGGAGCGACTTGAGTCTCACCGATTAGAATGGTTCCATTGCCGTCAATGGGGCGTGGCTTGCCATGCGGCTTTGTACTCTCAAGTTGCATGATAAGTCGGGGCAGTGTGAACCGGGGGGTAAACCTCACCTCCAAACTTTGTGATTTTTACCTACAGGCTATAATAATTCCTACGTGTAAGTAAAATTAAAATCTCCTAAATGTACACCATTTAGGAGATATTCAACCTGCATGCAGCCGCTGACATCATCGGCACATGCGCTCTGAAGGTCTAGCGTAACGTGCTGGAACTTCAGAGCTTCTTACTTGAACCGAGGGCTGCTGCGCGCATGCGTGGGAGTGACTTCATCGCGGCACTCACACCGGCTGAGCCCGCGAACCTGGAAGAAACACCGGGGAAAAACATCAGCCTCCCCCCACCACTATGGGGGCTTCATTCTAAGGTACTGTACGTATTTCATAATGTGCTAGTATGCGATGCATACTAGCATATTATTATTATTATTGTTATACAGGATTTATATAGCGCCAACAGTTTACGCAGCACTTTACAATATAAAAGGGAGACAATACAGTTATAATACAATAAAATACAAGAGTATTAAGAGGGCCCTGCTCAGAAGAGCTTACAATCTAATAGGGTGGGGCAGGTGGTACAAAAGGTTGTGGAATGAGCTGTTGGAAGTGGTAGGAGATTAGTTGGAGACGTGATAGGATTTCCTATGCCATTCTCTTACAGTTTTTTTTTTTTTCAGCGGTTCACTACCACTTTGATTGGACTGGGGTGCAAACTACTGGCTCCAATTAGCTTTCGTTAAAGTAATTAGTCTATAGGTGCACTTACATTTACCTCCAGAACTGTGAATGTTTAATGGGTGTGTTCAATAAAAAGAAGTTCAATAAAGAACTTTTGTTTAGAACCCCTTTGTTTTTTTTAACTGAAGGTGGCTGGATATCCAGCAAAGTACAGGTTTGTTTTAAGCATTTTTTTTTTTTACTCACTAGCTTACTTTGAATTGCCCATATCTGCATCAAGTGTACTTATTAGTATTCTGGACCATTGAACGTTTTTTGTGTCATTCTTTGGAATCATTGTTCTTAGCAGGATAGCTTATTTTCTGTAGAGCGTTCCTATAATATGTATACGCCCACCTATGGCTGTATTGTAATTAGGGTTCGTTCTGTGTAATTATTCATCCTTCTGCAACTATCTTATGTCCTTATCTGCCTCTGACAATCCGAGGGTTGGCCAGTTTCTGAAAGCAGATTGAACGTTCCCTGTTAATTACATGAGGAATTGAAGTGACTTTTAAAAGGGATCACTTGATGCTGTTTTATTTCTTGTAGACTTAGTGTACCCTGCGGATTCTTCACGGAGCCACACAAGAATTTACAGATAGCGTGATCGTAGTTTTCGGAGACATCTGGAGTCACCATCTGTTACCTTCATGATGCGGTATTAGGAAAGGTCCTTGTGTTTCCCTTTGCTTAGCAGAACTCTATGGGACCATCTCAAGTGTGACCATGTAAATGCATTATCGGGGTCTATTGTCTCAACCAGATGGTCGATTAATTAAATTACATTTCATCTTTTATTTTGGAGAACCATATTTTAAAGGTGACATTTACAACATTTCTACATTAGCCTATCCTTTCTCTTCTGATTTGAAAAAATTCTATAACTTTTCCCAATGGGTACACAGACAAAAGCACATTTTATGTAAACTGGGTTATACTTTTTGACAATGGGCAGTGGCGGCCCGTCCATAGAGGGCGCACGGGCACCGCCTCTCCTATCCATGCGTCCGGCCCCCTGATCTACATATCAGGGCACCGGACTATGGATTCCAATGGGGGGCTCTAATGGATTCCAATCATTCTATCAATGGGGGAATCTATGGCTTCCAATGGGGGCCTATTAGAGTCAGAGCCTCTAATAGGCTTCAAAAAAGGGTGGCCTTGGAGCGCAGAGCATTGCGCTCCGAGCCCACCCAGTTGTGTGACGATAGCGAATTAATTTTCACTATTTTTACACTAAAGTTCCTCCCTGCCAATCAGGCGGCAGGTCATGAGACCTGTTTCCCGATTCGCCAAAGCGTCAGGCAATCCTACTGGATGCAGAGCGCTTTAGCGGAAGAGGAGACACAGCGGAGCCGCCACTGCCCGCACTCCAGGAGAGGACACCACAGCCCCGTCACACGAGTGGGTAAGTGTCCGACCGCCCACGGGGGGGGGGGGGGGGCAGGGTGCTGTCTTAGTGCCGCCCTGCCATGGGGGGGTGTCGTTTGTTGGCCACTCCCCCCCCCCCCCAAAAGAAGAACCCACCAGCCGCCACTGACATTGGGGCTGATTTATTAAAGGCAAAATAGTAGACATGTGCATGATGAAAAAAATTCTTTAGTTTCGTTTAGATTTGTTAATCTAGTTATTTCATTTGGTTAAATTTGATTGATGCGCTCAATTCGTATTCAGGTTTCGTATTCGGAAATTCGCATTCAGGAATTCACTTTATGTCTTTTTCAAATTTTTTTTCTTTGAATTTACAGTTTTTTTCGATTCAAAATGTCCGAATCGAAAACTTTAGATTTTTTTTACATTTTTTTTTTCGATTCGAATGTGGCAAAGTGAACGTACAAAATAAAAATCTTCATCAAATGATTACAATGACTCTTTAAATCACCTTTGGCTAAACTAAAACAGCATTATTTCAAAATGGTACTCTAATAACACACACAGTCTTTGATTTCAGAAACATGTTTACAGTTCAAATTCGACTGGAATTCAATGTAAAATTTGATTCGAATTTCAATTAAAATTTCGGAAATTCGGACGAATTTCGTTTCGTTATTCAGAGCATTTGGTAAACTTCAATTATACTATAATTCGGGTATTGGGATCTATCCAAATATCCGAATAATGAAAAATTTGTCCGAATATTTATTCGGAACCAAAGGAACCTGCACAGCTCTAGCAAATAGACTGTTCACTTTGCAAGGGAAATTGCACTTTGTAAGGGAACATTCCCCAGAGCTTTGTGAATATGGTGAAGCTCTGTTGACTTCTTTCATCTAATTGTGTGCAAACAAAAATGTTTTTTTTTTCTTGCACTTGATTGGGTATTGTTTGCAAAGTGACATTTCACCCCTTTCACTTAGCTATGGGGAAACTTCTCTTGGAAAATGCAACTTAGTTTGCAAAGTGATAAGCCAATGTTTTAATTGCTGTCTGTGCCTTTCTGTCTTAGTGACAACCGCTCCCCCACGTTCTTGTATGGATGTCATGGGTACAGGAAGTGTGAGAAAATTTCCCCTTAATGGGATCACATACAGAACTATCTTTCCACTCCATCACAACATAAAGGACAACAAGGGAATGGGATTCTGTAAAGTACTGTTGCGGTTAGGTAAACAATGTGACTGCTAAAATTAGAATGTTCACTTAAGCCTCCTACACAGGATCGAACTTTGAACAAACTTTTCCGTGGAGTTCTGTCCAAAGGGCGTTGGCCGTGAACTTGTATTGCATACACACGGCAGCACTTTTTAGGCAATAAACACGAACGCAGTGATGTTTCAACGTACTGACGACACTTCAAAAGAGGACGTTCAATTCTCCGGCGCCACCCTTTGGTCAACTTCTGTATTGTTGTCTGATCTTTTGCATTGGCTCTGAGCAGACGTGTTTGTACTTTGGACTAAAGTCCGATGGTTTTGTGTACACACGATCGGACTAGCCGACGTAGGACTTTTGTTGCCGCCAAGTTTGTCTGTTCGCACAGCCAACATTTGTCCGATGAAAACTGGAAAAGTTTGTCCGATGTTGCCTTAAAACAGGTAATTTGCATGTTTGTTGTCAAAAAGCCCGATCGTGTGTATGGGCCTTAAGTTTACATTTAAAGTTGGATTCCAGGTGTAAACATTTTCACATAGTTACATTAGTCCAGCTTGGAATGGATGTGACGTGGTAACCAATCATCTTCAAACTTCGGCTTGTTCAATTAAAGTGTAAGTAAACCCCCCTATCATTTTCAGCCAAGGAAGCTGCCATCTTTGCCTCTGTTTAATCTACAACTGCCATGACGCTGCACATGTGATCCGTTAAGACAAAAGCCATTGGATGGTTTGACCTTTTGGTTGAGAGCACAACCAATGGGAGTGTTACATTTCCAGCACATGCCGGAAACTAAACTGTTTCATGGATGGGTTTACGCCCGCTTTAGGCTTTGACAATAAACACATGACGAGTCAAACCCTATTGTCGGCAATGGCAGTGTTCAAATCGGTGTGACGCCAACTTTGCGATGCCGCGTCCATCTAAAAAAGTAGTTCCTGCACTACTTTTGGTATTTTCAGGTGCGACTTGCATAGACATCTGTGCATGAGGCCCCACAGATGTCTTCCAAGTCACACCTGAAGTCACACTGACATACGGCTTTGAAATCGCGTGATTTAAGATGAAGTTGCACGATTTCAAGCCTCATTCAATGTGAACCAGTGATAAAACCTAAAAGCTGATTGGTTACTATGCACCGCCGCACCAGATTCTGTGTACACCAGTTTTAGTAAATCTCCCGTAATGGAAAACATGCTGCTCCAAAGCTCCTCTTTCCCTCCATACCTCCAAGCTCCGCTAATAACGCATTCCCGCTCAAAAATACCACTTGTCATAAAAGAGTAAATAGACTGCACACTTATGATGTCACCAGTTTACAGTAAACTTTAATACACCAAAAAGAAAGTTCCCAACATGTAGACTACCTACTGCGCCATGAGTAAGCTAACAGCTTCAACTCTTCTGGGAAGGCTGTCCACAAGGTTTATGGAGTGTTTCTATGGGAATGTTTGACCATTCTTCCAGAAGCATTTGTGTGGTCAGGCACTGATGTTGGATGAGAAGGCCTGGCTCGCAGTCTCCACTCTAATTCATCCCAAAGGTATTCTATCGGGTTGAGGTCAAGACTAGTCAAGTTCCTCCACCTCAAACTCGCTCATCCACGTCTTTATGGACCTTGCTTTGTTCACTGGTCCAAATCATTTGGTGGGGTGTGGGGGGGGATTATGGTGTGGGGTTGTTTTGCAGGGGTTGGGTTTGGCCCCTTAGTTGCGGTGAAGGGAACTCTTAAGGCGTCAGCATACCAAGAAATTTTGGACAATATCATGCTCCCAACATTGTGGGAACAGTTTGGGGATGGCCCCTTGCTGTTCCAACATGACTGTGCAGCACAGCCCCAAGCCTGTGGGCCTAGAACAGTAAGGGGCTATGCTATGCAAAGAGCGTTGGATAGAAAAAGGTTTGTGGGAGACAGACAACGGCCTGAAGTGAAAAGGCCTGAGCGGCACAGCTCTTTGTATAAGCCAGGAGGCTGAATATCTATTTCTTTGCTAATAAGACCAAAAAGGACAGATATTTAATTTTGTTCATGGTGAAACACCCTGTGAGGGAAGCTCATGGATGATGTCTTCTGGAACTTTGAAGTTTCCTGGAGCAGTTGGCAAAAGAAAAGTGGTCCAAAATTCCAGTAGAGAGGTGTAAGAAACTCTTTTTGCCGCGTACACACGATCGTTTTTGCCGCCGGAATAAACTCCGAAGGTTTCTCCAATGAAACTCCGACGGAATTCCATTCAAGCGGTCTTGCCTACAAACCAAAGTCCGACCAAAGTCCAACCGTCCAGAACGCGTTGACGTACAGCACGTACAACGGGACTAGAAAAAGGAAGTTCAATAGCCAGTAGCCAATAGCTTCCGTCGCATACTTGCTTCAGAGCATGCGTTGTTTTTGGTCCATTGGAACAGCATACAGACGAGCGGTTTTTCCGATAGGAATTGGTTCCATCGGAAATATTTAGAACATGTTCTATTTCTAGGTCCGTCAGAATTTTTGAAAAAGAAAGTCCGATGAGGCCTACACACAATCGGAATAGATGATGAAAAGCTTCCGTCAGACTTTTTCTGTCGGACATTCCGCTCGTGTGTACGCAGCTTTTGATGGTTACAGGAAGCCATTGATTTCAGTTATTTTTTCCAAGGGGTGTGCTGGCAAATATAAATTGAGGGTGCCAATTTTGTCCAGTGCATTTTTTGAGTTTTCCGTGGAATGTCAAATTTGGCTTTTTGTTTCTCCACTTTTTTGTGTCATACTAATACAAACAAAAGAAATAAACATGAGAATGCCTAATCATTTGTAATTGCAACAATTTTCTGGGTGAATTGGTGCATTATTTGACAGAAATGCAGGGGGGGGCAATATTTTTTTTTTGGTATGACAAAAAATTGACTCAACCTTTCTGGTGTGTGTTTCTGTTGAGCATGGAGAAGAGAAAGAGCAGCAAAGAACTGTCTGAGGAGTTTAAAACAAAAAATATGGAAAAGCATGGACAATCGCAAGGTTACAAGTCCATCTCCAGAGATCCTAATGTTCCTGTGTCCACTGTGCGCAACATCGTCAAGTAAAATTTACAGCCCATAGCACTATAGCTAATCTCCCTGGATGTGGACGAAAAAGAAAAATTGATCAAAGAGTTTAACAAAACTTACCTGAGGAAGCCAAAATCCTTTTGGGAGAATGTGCTGTGGACAGACGAAACAAAATGACAGCTTTTTGGTAAAACCCATCATTCTACTGTTTTCAGAAAAAGAAATGAGGCCTTTAAAGAAAAGAATACAGTCCCTACAGTCAAATATGGTGGAGGTTCACTGGTGTCTTGTGGTTTCCAGTATAGAGGTGTAAGAAACTCATTGATGGTTACAGGAAGCCAATGTGCGCCGTCAATAAATTTGTTTGGTTTCGTTCCATTCCATTTCGTATTAAGATTAATTTGTATTTCGTAATTCGTGTCCGAAATTCAATTTGGATTCGTACAAAATACGAATTTTTGTTCGGTTCGTTAACTTTTCGTAACAATTACGAATGTTCGTTATGATGAATTTATTATGAGGGGCTCCCACCATCCCTGTGCTGTGCTGACTTTCCGGGTTTTTTAACTTCATCATAACGAATAATTGTAATTAACGAACATTCTTATTTTGTCCGATTCTGAATCTCCCATCGGCTACCAGTACCAGTCTCCCACCCCCATATTAAAAAAAGATCATTTTCCCAACCCTCACTCAGCAGCAGAAAGAAAACCTCTGATTAGTCAACAAAAACACCAGTCACATTTCCATTAACAGAATTTGGATCCGAAATTCATAAACAAAATTTCGTATTTCGTACAAAATTCGGAAGCATAGCAACTCGTATTTCGGATCCTCCCGAATGTACGAATTTACGGAAATTCTAACTAATCGCACATGTCTAGTATTGATTTCGGTTATTTTTTCCAAGACTTATCTACCAAATATTAAATTGAGGGTGCCAATCATTTTGTTCAGTCCAGTTTTGGGTGGAATGTGTCAGATTTGGCTTTTTGTTTCTACGCTCTTTTTTGTCATAACAATACAAACAAAAGAAATAAACATGAGAATGCCTAAACATTTGTAATTGCAACAATTTTCTGGGCGAAGTTGTGCATTATCTGACAGAAATGCAGGGGTGCCAATATTTTTGGCCATGACTGTATATATCCCAACTGTCACATGTTTGAAACATTGTTGCCAATAGAAAATCAAACTCCAGATGTGTTTTCGGAGAGTGTTAGAAAGCTATAATCAGGGATGCAATTGGTTACTAGGGGGACTGTAGAAACTTTGCATTTAGGACTCCTTTTAAACATTAAGCTCGCTGTTTGGCTTGAGAAAAAATCCAATAACATTTAATTAGGCAGAACAGACATCCGCCATTATGCCCAAGCTGAGTTTTGGACCACTTGAGACATGTTGTTCTGTTGCTATGGCAAGCAAAAAGACTCAGCAAGGATAAGTGTTGTTTGATTTGTTTGTATGCTTTGGTCAAGTTTGAGTCTTGTGTAATACTCAGCCTTAGCTGCCAAAGGAGTCTGTAAAATAACACAAGTAGTTGAGGTTATTACCTGTCCCTTCATAGCTAAGATGTTGTTTATTTTCGGTTAAAGCCCAGCGCCCAACTGTTTTTAAATGTACCTATGGGGTATTGTACCCATGTGGACAGGTAGTGAAGTGAAGCGGCTTGAGAGGAACAAACTTGCAAAAAGAAGGAAGCCTGCAGGAGCAAGGAATACGGTAGCTGAGCATTAAACCTATACATTTTGGAGGTGACCCTACTACATGGGTACATTTTAAAGACACAAATGTAAAAAATAAAAATCAGATGTACAGTGCCTTGCAAAAAGTATTCAACCCACTTGGCATTTTTCATATTAACATGGATTGTGGAATTAACATGGATTTGCATCATTTAATGTACAGAACATGCCCACAACTTTGAAGATTTTTTTTTTATTTTATTGTGAAGCAAACAACAAATAGGACAAAATAACAGAAAAAGTCAATGTGCATAACTATTCACCCCCCTAAAGTCAAAACTTTGTAGAGCCACCTTTTGTGGCTATCACAGCTCCAAGTCGCTTTGCATAAGTCTCTATGAGCTTGCCACGTCTTACCACTGGGATTTTTGTCCATTCTTCCTTGCAAAACTGCTCCAGCTCCTTCAAGTTGGATGGTTTGCGCTTGTGAACAGCAATCTTTAAGTCTGACCACAGATTTTCTATTGGATTGAGGTCTGGGCTTTGACTAGGCTATTCCAACACATTTACATGTTTCCCCTTAAACCACTCAAGTGTTGCTTTAGCAGTGTGTTTGGGGTCATTGTCCTGCTGGAAGGTGAACCTCCGTCCTAGCCTCAAATCACACACAGAGTGGTACAGGTTTTGCTCAAGATCATCCCTGTATTTAGCACCATCCATCTTTCCCTCAACTCTGACCAGTTTCCCAGTCCTGACTGCTGAAAAACATCCCCACAGCATGATGCTGCCACCACCATGTTTCACTGTGGGGATGGTGTTCTTTGGGTGATGTGATGTGTTGGATTTTCGCCAGACATAGAGTTTTTTTGATGGCCAAAAAGTTCAAAATTTAGTCTCATCAGACCAGAGAACCTTCTTCTATACATTTTGGGAGTCTCCCACATGCCTTTTCACAAACTCAAAATGTGTCATTTTGTTTTTTGCTGAAAGTAATGGCTTTCTTCTGGCCACTCTGCCATAAAGCCCAACTATGTGGAACTCTGTAGCTCCTCCAGGGTTACCTTAGGTCTCTGTGCTGCCTCTCTGATTAATGCCCTCCTTGCCCGGTCCGTGAGTTTTGGTGTGCGGCCGTCTCTTGGCAGGTTTGTTGTGCCATGTTCTTTCCATTTGGTTATGATAGATTTGATGGTGCTCCTAGGGATCATCAAAGATTTGGATATTTTTTTATAACCTAACTCCTATTTCTCAACAACATTGTCCCTTACTTGTTTGGAGAGTTCCTTGGTCTTCATGGCAGTGTTTGGTTAGTGGTGCCTCTTGCTTAGGTGTTGCAGCCTCTGGGGCCTTTCAAAAAGGTGTGTATATGTAATGACAGATCATATGACACTTAGATTGCACACAAGTGGACATCATTTCACTAATTATGTGACTTCTGAAGGTAATTGGTTGCACCAGAGCTTTTTATGGGCTTCATAATAAAGGGGGTGAATTCATACGCACATGCCAATTATAATTTTTTTATTTCTGAAACATAGTTTTATGTATATATTTTTCTAATTTTACTTCACCAACTTAGACTATTGTGTTCTGATCCATCACATATAATTCAGATTTAAAAAAACATTGAACTAAAGGCTGTAATGTAACAAAAATGGTAAAAAGCCAAGGGGGTGAATACTTTTGCAAGGCAATATATGTAATCTTATCCAAAATGTATCAACAATTGTTTCTGTATATAGTTTGTAATTATATCTGTATGTAGTGGACAGCCTTTTTTCTGCTTTGCTATACGACAATTGCAGTTTTCTTCCCCTATTTCACAGTGAAACTGAGAAAAAACGCATTCCCTGTGTAGGTGATACCTTATATCAAAAGCTTTTATAGAAAATGTATTTGTGCCATTCAGTGGTGTAAAGTGACAGGTCCTCTTTAAAGCCTTTTTCACAGAGTTCCCCATTGCTCAGTTCTGTTTCAGAGTCTTTGGAACTACCCCATGCTTCCAGGAATGGCAGATGTGACCTTGTCCGTCTTCTCCTAGGATGCAGAACTTAGGCAACCAATCTCAAGGTCCAAAAACAGTCAAAAGAAGGAGAGGAGCTTTACCTTAAAGAACAAGTCCACACATGACATACACCCAAGCCCCCCTCTCTAGCTCTCTCAGTGAAGTCCCTACTTACCTCTACATTAGAGCATAGACATGCACAGCCCAGTGCTAGATTTTTTTTACCAGCTGGACTGCCAATGCCAGGTTAGGTCACAGCTGTCATAGGAAGTAAGTCCAGACCTGCAAGGGATGAGCGTAGGGGGGGGGGGTTGTGGTAGCATTACTGTATTAAGGGGTGGGCTGACCCGGTGGTTAATCTCAATTAGAGGATGGTGGTGGCGTTGAGCCCTCTTGGGGCTTGGGCTGCTTCCTTCGGAAACGACCTTAGAGTCATTCCTGCATGTAGACTTGGAAAGGTAAGTAGAAAAGGAGTGCCCAATGTCCAATACCATGCTAGTTGGAAGGTGTGTTAGAAGACGCTAATTAATTAATTAATTAATTGTTGCATGCTAATAGATGGTAAGGGTTCCCAAACAGGTGTGTCAGTGATAAACAATCAGAGGAATGCCTGTCAAAGTGTCAACTGTGTTTGCAGAGGCAGAATTGCATTGTATTAAGAAGTGGCTAGTAGTAGTTAGTCACATTCAACTGGGCTTGTTCTGTAATGTTGAAGACCTTTCATAACTTCTCTAAGCCACTTCTTTAGAAACTATAAACTATTTTGAACATTACAGAACAAGTCTACCTGAATGTTACTAACTACTACTAGCTATACCATGACCTTAATAAATGAAAACCTTCACAGATATATTGAGGGGGGCCAAGGAGGGGGGCTGGAGATTTTTTTTTTTAAATTTATGAACTTGTCCTTTGTAAGTTGTGATACTCATAAAAAACGCTTATTATTGGTCCACAATAGATGACATTGCTTTCCTGTCTGGCTGTGGTGGACGTTTCTGGAGATGGGAGGCTTTATCTCGGTGTATTCTAAAGGAGACCTCATACAGTTGAGGGGTGATTTATGACTTCATTGTTACCTTCTTCAACATATTATTGAATATGTGGCCCCCACCATACATTAAGTTAACATGTGTGGACCTCTTGGCAATTGAGCCATGCATAATCATTCAAATAAGGAAGAGGAATTACATACCCTTGCCTCCTCCCCTTTCTTTAGTATTACACGGCCTCCCTTTGGGTCTCTGTGGCCACTTTTGGTTCTCCTCCTCCCTCCACCGATGTTTGGATGTTCATGTGATCACCTGTGTACCCCACGGTAACACCCCCATTCACTGCAGCTCAGGACTCCATGGTGAATATCGCTGTCTTAAGGATACATTGACAGGCCAGTGTTTCTTAAAAAAGAAGTATGGGAATGGTGTATTTTCTAGAATCATACTCACCTAGGTGGATGCAGCATTTGTCTAATGGTGCTTCTCTCCCCCTCCCCCCCCCAAAACACCATTTGGTTCTCAGAGCTCCCTGAGTCTGTCACCAGCTCTCTGCTCTGCCCCCCCCCTGCTTACTGGAGCCCAGGGCTGTGGAGGGAGGCGGGAGTGGCCAGTATAGGCTCTCAGCAGCTCACTGAGAGCCTGAGCTGGGTGCCGGTCTAGGCATGTGGGCAGATCCCGACCATGTGGTTGCAATCTTTGCCGAGCCGCGACTGACTCTGTGACATCAGCCAACAGCGGCGGGCTTGCACTCCTGTGATCTAAAGGAGAAGTACAGCCAAATGTGCTTTGGCTGTACTTCTCCTTTAATTGGAAGCTTTAGCTCTCCCTCTTGTCAAGGCCCTTTAAAGAAAATCTTGGATTGGAATGGTTGAAACGCGTTGAGACTGTTATATGCATTTTAATAATATTCATTCTTGATCACTTAGGTACTGCACATTTGGTTTCAAATTTATTTGATTGTTATTACATGCTTTTGTATAGATAAATTATTCCAATATGGGGGGATCATGTTCATGGCTTTGTCAGAGCTACCATATAGGTTTTTTTTAGTATACATAGGAATAATTAGAATACTTAAGAATTTTGTGTACAATAAAGTATACTCCTTTTCATAATAATAAACCTGTGCTATATTCCAAGCTGCGTTAAAGTCCCAAGGGGGTATATTTTTTCGTCCTAACCAACGTTATTTGGGGACGAGTGTTTGATACTCTTGTTGTTTGTATGTTGTCAGTAGATGACAATAAAACATGCTTGGTGCAGCTCAAGGCAATCCTTGCAAATTATGGACTTGGTGTCTCAGGCAATACTTGGAAAATAGGATGCTAAAACATGGAGCCAAAGTGCACTGGATTGCACAGATCATAACATTTATTGGTGGATAGTAGTAGTAGTAGTAGTAGTAGTAGTAGTAGTAGTAGTAGTAGTAGTAATAGTAGTAAATATAAATGCACTTACAAACACCAACTGAAGCCAGGTTAAGCAACCACAACCAGCAGCAATAGAAGCTTTCAATTCTATAATATGATGGTCCCTTGGAGGAAAATACTTTCTGCCATGAGCTGTGCCAAAGAAATGTTATGCAGTGTACACACGAGCGGACTTTTCGACCTTACTGGTCAGACGGACCAAATCTGGCGGACAATCTGACCGTGTGTGGGCTTCATCGGACCTTCAGCGGACTGTTTATGTTGAAAATCTGACGGATTTTAGATTTGGAACATGTTTCAAATCGAGAAATCCGCTCGTCCGTATGCTAGACCGATGGACGAAAACCGATGCTAGGGCAGCTATTGGCTACTGGCTATGAACTTCCTTATTTTAGTCCGGTCGTATGTCATCACGTACGAATCCATTGGACTTTCGTGTGATCGTGTGTAGGCAAGTCCGTTCAGTCGGAAGTCCGTCAAAAGTCCGTCGAAAGTCCGTCGGAAAGACTGTCGGACCTTTGTTGGCGAAAAGTCCGCCCGTGTGTACACGGCATTAGTGTAGAACACATCTTGTGGCTGAAGGTTTGTTGCTGTTAGTATTCTCTGTTAGCCTGGTTTCAGCTTGTGTTTATAAATGCATTATTATTTAGTATTCTCCACCTACAAATGATCTATGCAATTCAGTGCACTTTTCTTCCATGTTTTTGCATTTTAGGCTCCTAAACCACATGTGACAAACACAAGGACCCAAGGCCGAATCCTGCCCTCTAGGCCATTTCATGTGGCCCCTGAACCCCTCCTGCAGCTGAGGCAGGGTCTGAAGGAGGACTAGAGGAGAGCTGGAGTCAGCTGCCAGTGTCTGCTGAATGCTGAGACCATGGGAGACAGTGACGAGGTAGTGCTGCAGCCACAGAGAGCCTCATCTCTGTCTCTCCCTTTCTCAGCAGTCAGCAGCAGAGAGGAGGATATGACTCCTCCTACAGATCCTGCGCCTCTCTGTGCAGCTACAGCACCCCCTCGTCTCCACCTCCCCTGGTCTCAGCATTCAGCAGACACTGGCAGCTGACTCCAGCTCTCCTCTGGTCCTCCTCCAGACCCTGCACTTTCTGCTTCCCAGATCCATTGCAGCTTTTTCCCAGCAGCAGCAGAAGTGGATGCACTGTGATGTAAGGGAGGGTGGAGAACACCTGACTTCTGATGTTGGGGGGTGGTGGCTAGTGCTCAAAATTTTTTTGGGGGCGCAAACAAACTGAAAAATTCTGAAAAAAAAACATCAATTGCAGCCTCAATGTGCCCATCAAATGCAGCCACTGTGCCATTGAATGCAGCCACTGTGCCATCAAACGCAGCCACTGTGCCCATCAAACGCAGCCACTGTGCCCATCAAACGCAGCCACTGTGCCCATCAATAGCAGCCACTGTGCCCATCAATAGCAGCCACTGTGCCATCAAACTCAGCCACTGTGCCCATCAAACGCAGCCACCGTGCCTATCAAACACAGCCACTGTGCTATCAAATGCTGCCACTGTGCCCATCAAATGCTGCCACTGTGCCACATCAAATGCTGCCACTATGCCATCAAATAGTGCCACTGTGCCCATCAAATGCTGCCACTGTGCCCATCAAATAGTGCAAGAAAAAAGGAAGAAAAAACTGCGTTAGACTTGCGAAAAATAGGAAAAATGAAGGCAGCAACTCAAATGTGGGATACACACAAATAAAGATGGGTTAGGAGAGAGCTGCGCCCAAACATTAAATACATGAATGGTAAAGGTAGTCCATAGATTCATAAATACACACAGTCCATAAATTCAGTTCTTGATCAACTCCACAGTGACTCCACATATAATGAAAGAAGTGCCCGACCACCGTAAAAATTGCCTGCTTACCAGATAGTAGGCAAAAGCAAGCGATTCGCGTGTAGCCCAGCCATGGCCTTTAACTTGCAAGGACGGCTGTTGGACACACACAGGAATGCACCTGGTATTGGACTAGATAATGGCAACCCCCTAAGCGACTCACTGGATCATGGCCATACTTGAGGTGTACTCCAGGTAGGCTCAGGGAAAAAACTGACCATGGCATCATAAAGTATAACAATTTAATAAAGATAAATGGTATTGCACTTACATAGGTAGGATAAAAACTAGCATAAAAGCTGGCAAACACAGGAGCCCGTCCTCCTCACAGACAGCGTGGTGACGTCAGTGCGTGCCCTCCCAGGACGTCACCACGCTGTCTGTGAGGAGGACGGGCTCCTGTGTTTGGGCGGAGCTCTCTCCTAACCCATCAAATAGTGCCACTGTGCCCATTAAAAGTCACCACTCTGACCCCCCACCCCGCCCGCTCGCCATCTGCCCAGCACCTACCCTGTCTCGGTGGCGGGTCAGGTAGCGGGTGACGGTGGCAAGCAGAGGTACCCTGCAGCAGGTCAGAAAATGGCTCCTGTGTCCTCCATGCATCTCCTCCCCTCCTCCTGATAGGCGTCCAATCGCAGAGCCTGTCCTTTCAGCCAATCAGGTGACACCTAACAGATCCGAGCACCTGATTGGGGGAGAGGCGGTTCAGTGTTAAGAAAGTGAATAATTATTTGCTTTTCTAACATACCTGGGTGGACTCCGAGTGCAATGCTCTGCGCCACAAGTCCACCTTTTTTAAGGATATTAGTGCATATGGCTCTAAACGGGTGCTTCAAAAACACCCCCCCGCTGCTGTAATTTAGGCGCCCAGTGTGCGAAAAGATGCCGGATGCCTAAATAGGGGGTGGCGGCGGCCATGGATAGATTCATGCAATGCATGAATCTATCCATTAGTCATAGAGGGGGGTGGCTGGAGAGAGGGGGCAGTGTCCGTGCGCCCTTAATTGACGCACCGCCACTGGTGGGTGAGCTCTTGACATGTGCTATAAGGGGGAGGAAGGGGGGCGGGGTGCTCTGTTCATCTGCTTATAACTATTATGAGATTAATAAAACTCTGTGCTTCACAATATAAAGCCAGTTTTCTATATAAAATCTGCTGGTCTTCAATCAAAATGGATAATATTTCTAAATTAATTTTATGCCACAGTCTGAAAGCCACCTATAAAGAACACACCATTCAGAAACGGAAGAGGCAAATAGATGAATGTCACAGCATGGGGACCTATGTGTGGACAAGACACTTCATAACATAAAGGCTCAGTTGCAATTAAGGCCGACTCACGCTGACGAGCTTTGATTAAAAAAGGAATATGAAGTGAGCTGAAATATCTAGAAACACAGAAAAAAATAAATGTACGAGCAAACTTTAAAAAAGGTCATAAAACTTTGCAAAATGCAGTAAATTATGTTTCGAAGAAAATAGGCTCTGAGCTAATTAAATAATATTTTTTTAATCTGTTTCATTTACATCTTCCCCTTTTTTCCCTTTCGCCTGCAATTCTTAAGCTCAATTTTTAGGATTAAATATTGAGATGTCAATTCAGATTTGTCAAACGATTGTGTGAAGGCAAGCTTGTTTGGCTTTTAGGACAGAAAAAAAAAAAAAATTATATATATATATATATATATATATATATATATATATATATATATATATACTGTATACGCACCTACATCCATTTTTATATATATATATATATATATATATATATATATATATATATATATATATATATATATATATATATATATATATATATATATATATACTGTATACGCACCTACATCCATCTTTATATATATATATATATATATATATATATATACTGTGGATCTAGAGTAGCCTATATCTACAGTGCATTTGGTGGTGTACTGTTTCTAATACACTTTACATTGTAGCAAAGTGTCATTTCTTATATAATAATATTAAAAATAATAATTAATAATACTTTTTATTATTATTGATATTATTATTGCTATTAACAATATTATTATTATTTTCTTTAATAACTACCCCCACATTTCTAGATAATATTTTTAAGTCTTCTAAAAAATGAAAAGAATTACAAGAAATGATGTATTATTATTAGTAGTAGTAGTAGTAATATTGTTGTTATTAATAATAATAATACTTTATTTAACTATTTATTTATTATTTTTTTCAAGAAATGCCCAACGGCGTGCCCCATAATTCCCAGGCTCTCCTTTTGCAGACTCACTGCTCCTACATTTAGTTGTTTTGTCCTTTAACCTTTTTTTTTGTTTTTTTTTTGTTTTTTAAATCAGCACATGGGACAGTACTGCTGGCTGGTCTATTATTTAAAATCTGAAGTCCTCTGCCCCCTCCTTTCCCCAATACTTCAATACCCCTGCAGCCATAAACCTCCTATGCTGTAGGGGCAGGGGCGGACTGACCATTGAGCCACTCGGGCACTGCCCGGGGGCCCTGGGCCAGTAGGGGGCCCTATCAGGGTTGCCAGCCTCAGTAAAACCAGGGACAGTATGTATAAAACTGTGTTTTTTTTTACATCTGTCTGTGTATACTGTGTGTACATGTATGTGTATACTGTGTGATTGTATACTGTGTGTATACTGTGTGGCCTCATAATCTCTGATTGCCCAGGGGCCCCATGAGTTATCAGTCCGCCCCTGTGTGGGGGTTAATACGAGTGCTGGTCCTGTTAAATGCACTCATTAGGGTGCTGACTATGCATGCCCTTTCTGTCCTCCTCCTCCATTCATAGAAGCTATTCTATAGCTTTCAGCAATGAAAAGCGCTCTATGAATGGAGGACAGGCAGACAAATGAAATGTCTGTCTCCTCCACTTATAGATTGCTTTTCATTGGAAGCTATAGTAGAGAGACCAACTATTAAAAGCCCTCAATACCCCAGTCCATATAAATGTCTTTCCAAAAGTTCTCAATCTTTCCAAGTCCAATCTAGACCAAAGACTTCAACACCATCCTCTCTGGTTATGATTCATCACAATGAAATAAAACTTCCTCTAGTGCACCTAGGCATTACGCTTGACACAATTAGGGTGTGTGGGCCCCTTAATAATCACTGGGATATTGCAGTAACTTGGCTCTAGGAGATAGAGTTACTTCCTGCTAATACGCAATGACGTCAAAAAGCTCCGCCCCAGCACGTTTCGTCACTCATCACGCAAAATCCTCAAGGAGGCTTAGATTGAGGGTTGTCCTCTTTACCCATCCAAATATATTTCCATGGAGGAATTTCCCCTCACATCCCGTCCTGGTAACACACCGTGTGTAAGAGTGTGAAGAGGTGTCATCAAAAGACATGTTAGCAACAGGAATATAAATCTGACCATGAGTTTCATTATAAAAAAAATCCATATTGAGTGGGGTTTATATGTTGGATTCCATTCTAAAAAAAAAAATCCATATCCAACCCCTTTTCCCCCCCTCTACCTCTTAGACGCCGATTTTCCTACAGTATCTCTCATCTTGCAGGCTCTCATCTTATATCTTCCTATGTAACCTTACTATTCGTCTAATCAACTCCAATCGGCAAAACAAGGCCAGCGCACAAAATGACTTTATGTAAGAAATGAACGAGAATAAAACGGAGAAATTGTAATTGCATATTTCAAAGTTATCGGTTAAATGTAGTTTTTTTTTTTTTTTCCGGTGCCACTCTACTCATTTGGATGGGTAGTGAAGTGCAGAGTAATATGTTGAATTAAGTGGAGAGGTAAATGAAGCAATTAATTCTTTTCTGTTCAAGACAATAAGGAGACCCAGCAGAATACAGAACAGCAACTGGCTGATCTCTTCTGGGATTCTAAAGTGATAAGACCAGGAGTTAAAGAGGATTCGGTACTTCGCTTCTCACTCCTTTGAAGTAGCAGCGAGGGACTCGGTGACACAAGATATCAGAAATATAGTGAGAGCTATTACTGCCTGTTAGTTATGCTGCTTAATCCTCTCTCTGCCAGGCGAGCTGGAATACTTTGTGTGGCTGGGAGCCGGGGTTCTCCAGATCCGCAGCTTATATGGAGTACTTGGAGTGGATTAATGAATCTCGACCTGGGAAGGGTGTCTGTGAGAGCACAAATGTATCAGCAAGATTAGATCAATACCGCACTGCTTTTCATTAACTGGCTATGTAATAATATAACACTCTAGATACAAGATGCTTTATGGTAACTTCTGTATAGGCAGAATGCTGTTTACTGACAAAAGGCTTTAGCGTTTAAAGAGTACCTGACGCTTTTTTTTTTTAAGAAAACATTGTTGATATCAAACAGTTGGATGCTCGGAAAACTTTCCTGTTCGGATTATTAACCACTTGTCTACCGGGCACTTTTACCTCTTTCCTGCCCAGATCAATTTTCAGCTTTCAGTGCTGCCGCACTTTGAATGACAGACAATTGCGCGGTCATGCAACACAGTACTCATATGAATTTTTTTGACACAAATAGAGCTTTATTTTGGTGGTATTTAATCACCACTTGTTTTTTTTATTTGTTGCTAAACAAATAAAAAAGGACCAAAAAAAAATAAAAAATGTTTTCAAAGTTTGAAAACAAACAGGTATTTGTTCTCCTTCACCGATGGGCACTGATAGGTGTAACTGATGAGGCAGCACTGGTGGGCACTGATCAGGCAGCACTGGTGGGCACTGATGAGGAGGCACTGATGAGGAGGTACCGATGAGGCTGCACTGATAGGCGGTACTGATGGGCACTGATAGACGGCACTGATGGACACTAATATGCAGCACCGATGGGCACTGAGAGGTGGCACTGATAGGCAGCACTGATAGGCGACATTGATAGGCACTGAAAGGTGGCATTGATGGGCACTGATAGGCAGCAATGATGGGCACTGGTAGATGGCACTGATGGGCACTAATAGGCAGCACTGATAGGTGACACTGATGAGGAGGTACTATTGGGCACTGATTGGCAGTACTGATGGGCACTGATAGGTGGCATTGGTGGCCACTGATTGGCAGCAATTGTGGGACTGCCCTGATTATCAGTGCTGATGTCCCTTTAACATAAGCAGGTTATCAGCTTTCTTCTCTCCTCATGCTGTCAGCATGAGGAAAGAAAAGCGGATAACCGGCTTGTGTTTACATCCTGTGATCAGATGTCATTGGCTGACAGCTGATTGCTTGGTAAAAGGCTACAGTGATTGGCTCTTTACCCCAATCTGTGATCAACTGAGTCTGAAGGGCTGGGAGATCACAGAGTGCGCTGCCCACATGCCGCAGGGGGCACGCGGGCAGCGCAATCACGGGAGGATGTCAATGGACACCCTCCCGTCTTTTGGCTATAGCGTAGTCAGGAAGTAGTTAAAGTGGTTCTAAAGGCAGAATATTTTTTACCTTAATTCATTCTCTGCATTAAAGTGGTTCTAAAGGCTCAAGGTTGTTTACATTTTTGCATTCTATGCATGAAGGTGACACACCTTCTGTGTGTACCAGCCCCCCTAATACTTACCTGAGCTCCATCTCAATCCATGTGCATGAGAGCCTTGGCTCTCCAGGGACCCTCACTCCTCATTGGTTGAGGCAGGGGAGGGGGCCATTGGCTCCCACTGCTGTCAATCACAGTCAGTGAGCCTATGAGGACAGAGAGGGGGCGGGGCCAAGCTGCGGTTCTGTGGGTGAATGGACACGAAGAGCAGTGGTTCGGGAGCGAGCCAGCTTGGGAGACCCCACACTAAGCTGCTTGCTCTGGGGGCATTTGACTGGAGGGAGAGGCCAGGAGCACCGTCGGCGTACCCAAGAGGAGTATCCGGGCTGCTCTGTGCAAAACCACTGCACAGAGCAAGTGAGTATAACATGTTTGTTATAACAACCCTTTAATATCACTTTAAGGTAAAAATATCTTCTGCATGCAGTTCCCCCTTCATTATACTTACCTGAGCACAATCTCGATCCAGTGATGTACAGTGCCTTGAAAAGGTATTCACACCCCTTGAAATTTTCCACATTTTGTCATGTTACAACCAAAAATGTAAATGTATTTTATTGGGATTTTATGTGATTGACCAACACAAAGTGGCACATAATTGTGATGTGGACGGAAAATGATAAATGGTTTTCAATTTTTTTTACAAATAAATAATGGAAAAGTATGGGGTACATTTGTATGGCGCCCCCCTGAGTCAATACTTTGTAGAACCACCTTTCACAGAAATTACAGCTGCAAGTCTTTTTGGAGATGTCTCTACCAGTTTTGCACATCTAGAGAGGGACATTTTTGCCCATTTTTTGCAAAATACCTCAAGCTCTGCCGGGTTGGATGGAGAGCGTCTGTGAACAGCAATTTTCAAGCCTTGCCACAGATTCTCAATTGAATTTAGGTCTGGATTTGACTGGGCCATTCTAACACATGAATATGCTTTGATCCAAACCATTCCATTGTAGCTCTGGAAGGTGAACCTCTGCCCCAGT
Source organism: Lithobates clamitans (assembly GCA_037952925.1). Lineage (NCBI taxonomy): Eukaryota > Metazoa > Chordata > Amphibia > Anura > Ranidae > Lithobates > Lithobates clamitans. The sequence goes on from JBBGZY010001119.1 coordinate 973,211, forward strand.
CTCAAGTCTTTTGCAGAATCTAACAGGTTTTCTTCTAAGATTTTCCTGTATTGTGCTCCATCCATCTTCATATCAACTCTGACCAGCTCCCCTGTCCCTGCTGAAGAAAAGCATCCCCACAACATGATGGTGCCACCACCATGTTTCACGGTGGGGATGCTGACCAGAGCACCTTCTTCCACATGTTTGCTGTGTCCCCCCCATGGCTTCTCACAAACTACAAACGGGACTTCTGCTTTCAACAATGGCTTTCTTCTTGCCACTCTTCCATAAAGGCCAGATTTGGGGAGTTCAGGACTAATAGTTGTCCTGTGGACAGATTCTCCCACCTGAGCTGTGGATCTCTGCAGCTCCTCTTGGCTGCTTCTCTAATGAATATTCTCCTTGCCCGGCCTGTCAGTTTAGGTGGACGGTCATGTCTTGGTAGGTTTGCAGTTGTGCCATACTCTTTCCATTTTCAGATGATGGATTGAACAGAGCTCTGTGAGATGTTTAAAGCTTGGCGTATTTTTTTATAATCTAACCCTGCTTATAACTTCTCCACAACTGTAGCCCTGACCTGTCTGGTGTGTTCCCTGGCCTTTATGATGCTATTTGTTCACTAAAGTTCACTAACAAATCTCTGAGGCCTTCACAGAACAGCTGTATTTATAGTGAGATTAAATTACACACAGGTAGACTCTGTTTACGAATTGGGTGACTTTTGAAGGCAATTGGTCCCACTAAATTTTAGTTAGGGGTATCAGAGTAAAGAGAGCTGAATAAAAATGCATGCCGCACTTTTCTGATATTTATTTGTAAAAAAAATTGAAAACCATTTATCATTTTCCTTCCACTTCACAGTGATGTGCCACTTTGTGTTGGTCTATCACATAAAATCTCAATAAACTACATTTATGTTTTTTGTTGTAACATGACAAAATGGGGAAAATTTCAAGGGGTGTGAATACTTTTTCAAGGCACTGTACATGTGTAGGCAGGTGCAGTCTATTTTCTCCACTGCAGGTTGCGCTCAACTGAAGCGACAGTGCAGATGAAGGAGAGGAAGTCAAGTGAAACATGGTTCCTTTATGGTTTCCTGGGTCACTGGGTCAGCGATTTGGTTGGATGCTGTTGGCCCATTTGACTTTGGTGGGTCAGGCATAGTCTACTTAAGACCCTGGCTCCTGTGATTGGGGCACTTTTAGCATGTGGATAGTGTAGGGACAGGTCACTCATCTTTCAGGGACAGTATAAGCGACAGCAGGGCCAGGGCAAGGGCTGGGGGTGGGAGGCAACTGCCCTGGGCACAATGGTTTGCTGTAGGGATGGGGGGGGCCTTCCTTCTGTTACAAGGCTGGGCAGTTTGGCATCTTTGCTCTGGGTGCTGGATGACCTTTTCCCAGGGATAGGTTCCAGACGAGTAGCTTAGGGATCCACCACTCTTCCGTGAAAACTCTGTGTGTCCCTGTAAAGGGGATACTTGGTAACCTGGCATTATAAAGGTAGGAAATCTCCTTAATGGGGTCACCAACACTGGTAAACCTGGCAGAGGTTCTAACCGGTTCCTGCAGTCTGCTATATATGAGTGTATGTGAAACATCTATGTGTATATTTTCATTAACTGTAATGTAAAAAAAAAAAAAAAAAAAGACTTCTTGCCCGCGCAATTTAATGCATTTTTCCTTTAAGAAATCCAGAGAAGTGAGCTCCCTTGTTTGAGCATTACAGCCCCGTGTTGCCCAGAGGCCTCGACATTCTTCCTGGCGCCATTTACATTACAATTAGGAGGTCTGTTTGCAGGATGTAGGTCATTCATTTGCATTGCTTTTATTGCATAATTAGACCATGTTCCTAAATGTCAGGATTAAGTATATGGATATTATTAACCTAGATGAAGGTATAGAACTTATTTTTTACAGCTGTGGCCCAATCCGCATATCTGAGAGTCGGATTATAGAGAAAAAAAAAATAATGAATCTCCGTTAACTAAAAATAGTATTTGTCTATGCGTGGCATGGTAAAGCGGGGGTTGTCTGCTGGCAGCAACAATTCTGCCTAAAATATATTTTTTAATTTTAAGCAAGTTCCAAGTTGTTCATGTAGGTCAATCCATCCAAAAATGCGCCTTCACTTTTCCTGCAGTAAATTTAGATGCCTGTGGGTAAATACTGCTAGTAATCTAAAGTTTAAAGGCTAACTCCACTTTTGTGGGAGAAAAAAAAAAAGAAAATCTCTGAGTGCCCTCAGCAGGGGGGAGGAGCCAAGAGCGCCTGTGGGGGACCCGAGAAGAGTAGGAGCAGGTAACTATGAGGGGCTTACAATCACCTTGGTCCCTTTCACACTGGGTGGACTCCGGCAGCAGAACTGCCTGCTCAGCAGGGAAATTGTCTGCTGATCCCTGCTGAGCAGATGGATCTCAGGTCTGTGTCTGCTTCACTGTTCTCCATGGGGAGGTCTGATGGAAACAGACCGCCTGTCCGTTTCCATCCAACTGCCATCCACCAGACGAATGGGGAACAGATCCCCTTCCATCTTTTTTTTTAGCGGACAGGATGGAACCAGATGTTGGTGGCCTACTGAAGAAGCCCAACCTCAGGGCGCAACACATCTAGGAGGGGGGAGCCGAGTCCGTGACGTCACACCACTGCCATATCAATGTATTGTGGGGAGCAGGTTGATGACAGTTCTTATACAACGCACTGTTCTTGCATTCTTGTGAGTGTATTTTATTTGTGGGGGTGTTTGAATAAATCTTATAAAATGGAGAGCACTATGTTTTTGCGTTTCTGTTCCATGTAATCTGTATCTGGGGATATATGAGCACACTTGGTATTGGAAGGTACAATTACCCTGAATCTTAGGACTGAGTAGGTATTCCCTGATAAGTGGTTATGTTGTGATGATAAATATGAGCGTTTAAAAAAAAAAAAAAATTATATATATATATATATATATATATATATATATATATATAGTAGGTGAGCAGGTTTTTCACCTGGTGGTGGAGGTGCACAAGATACAGGAGGAAGAAGTGAAGATAGATGATTTTTTATTTCACTGGGGAGCACTGAACTATATTTTACTGAATTCTGCTTTTTTTATGCTTGAATTTTTTTTTATTTTATTTTTTATATATATCTGTTGTAAAGATTGAATGATAACCAATATATATTTGTTTGAGATTTTTTTATGTATTAAGTGATTAATATTTTGATAATTTTTGAACTACATTTATTTTGTTTTATATTGAATAGTGTATATATCTATATATATATATATAGATATATGTATATAGATATATATAGATATATACATACATACATGCATACATACATATATATATATATATATATATATATATATATATATATATATATATATATATATATATATATATATATATATATATACAAATACATACACATATATATACACACATACATATATATATATATATATATATATATATACAGTCAGGTCCATAAATATTGGGACATCGACACAATTCTAATCTTTTTGGCTCTATACACCACCACAACGAATTTGAAATGAAACTAACAAGATGTGCTTTAACTGCAGACTTTCAGCTTTAATTTGAGGGTATTTACATCCAAATCAGATGAACGGTGTAGGAATTACAACAGTTTGTATATGTGCCTCCCTCTTTTTAAGGGACCAAAAGTAATGGGACAGATTAACAATCATCCATCAAACTTTCACTTTTTAATACTTGGTTGCAAATCCTTTGCAGTCAATTACAGCCTGAAGTCTGGAACGCATAGACATCACCAGACGCTGGGTTTCATCCCTGGTGATGCTCTGCCAGGCCTCTACTGCAAGTAAAATGCATGCTCAATCGGATTCAGGTCAGGTGATTGACTTGGCCATTGCTTAACATTCCACCTCTTTCCCTTAAAAAACTCTTTGGTTGCTTTCACAGTATGCTTCGGGTCATTGTCCATCTGCACTGTGAAGCGCCGTCCAATGAGTTCTGAAGCATTTTGCTAAGTATGAGCAAATAATATTGCCCAAAACACTTCAGAATCCATCCTGCTGCTTTATCAGCAGTCACATCATCAATAAATACAAGAGAACCAGTTCCATTGGCAGCCATTCATGCCCACGCCATGACACTACCACCACCATGCTTTACTGATGAGGTGGTATGCTTTGGATCATGAGCAGTTCCATTCCTTCTCCATACTCTTCTCTTCCCTTCACTCTGGTACAAGTTGATCTTGGTCTCATCTGTCCATAGGATGTTGTTCCAGAACTGTGAAGGCTTTTTTAGATGTTGTTTGGCAAACTCTAATCTGGCCTTCCTGTTTTTGAGGCTCACCAATGGTTTACATATTGTGGTGCACCCTCTGTATTGACTCTAGTGAAGTCTTGATCGTTTACTTTGACACACATACACCTACCTCCTGGAGAGTGTTCTTGATCTGGCCAACTGTTGTGAAGGGTGTTTTCTTCACCAGGGAAAGAATTCTTCGGTCATCCACCACAGTTGTTTTCCGTGGTCTTCCGGGTCTTTTGGTGTTGCTGAGCTCACGGTGCATTCTTTCTTTTTAAGGATGTTCCAAACAGTTGATTTAGCCACATCTAATGTTTTTGCTATCTCTCTGATGGGTTTGTTTTGTTTTTTCAGCCTAATGATGGCTTGCTTCACTGATAGCGACAGCTCTTTGGATCTCATATTGAGAGTTGACAGCAACAGATTCCAAATGCAAATAGCACACTTGAAATGAACTCTGCACCTTTTATCTGCTTCTTGTAAATGGGATAATGAGGGAATAACACACACCTGGCCATGGAACAGCTGAGCAGCCAATTGTCCCATTACTTTTGGTCCCTTAAAAAGTGGGAGGCACATATACAAACTGTTGTAGTTCCTACACCGTTCACCTGATTTGGATGTAAATGCCCTCAAATTAAAGCTGAAAGTCTGCAGTTAAAGCACATCTTGTTTGTTTCATTTCAAATCCATTGTGGTGGTATATAGAGCCAAAAAGATTAGAATTGTGTCAATGTCCCAATATTTATGGACCTATATATATATAAAAATAAATATGTTTTCGTTTTTTAGATAGTGACACAGGGGTTGCGCTTATAATTGTGATTGGATAACTATATTGGATGTCGGCGGGGGTCAACGGACACATGTCTGATGACATCCACTGCTCCATTGAGGGCAATGGAGGGTCCAGTTGGGTCAGCCTAACAAAACTGACAGGCGAACCCAAACTGTCCGCTTGTGTGAAAGGGGCCTTAAACACCAAGCAGATATGTGTAAAAAAATAAAAACATTGTTATATACACTTTTAAATACAACTAGTATAATAAATAACTGAATCTGATGTAATTTTGTGTACAACAGGACTTTATACTGGGATATAGATGGGGCAGTACAAGTGGCCAACCAGGTTCTCTACAATAAACGCCTGTGCAAATGTACCTGACTAATCATTGGGAGGAAGATCGAAGAATAAATTCAACTGCTGTAGATCAAAGAAAAAAAAAAATTGAAATATTTGTTTTTCATACTCTGCTAGTGTAGAGTGTGCTGTCCGTGGTGCTGATTCTACAGTATATACAGACATTCCCTGACTTGTATAACTAAAGGCAAACCTTATTTTAGTTTTGGATTGAGTGAAGAGTGATTAGAACACCTGTCAGGCTTTTATTGCTGTCTGTCCCACCATTAGGCTCCATTCACACCTGAGCGCAGCGATTTACTGGCATTTTTCAGGCATTTTTTCCAAGCATTCTTAAAGCTTTTTACAAGCGTTTTACAGCTTTAGGTATGTTTGTTTAGCCAAAAGAAAGCTCTAGGAGGAAGAGTGGGAGAGGAAATTAGGGGTAGACCTGTACAATCGGATTGGTCTAAAAATGATGGACGGATTTGAATTCTGTGTCAAGAATATATGGTTGTTAAGCAGCCACCACGTCCTTAACAACTGATGAGTCATCATCTGTCAGCGGGCTCCCCCATTGACAGCTGAATGTAAAAAAAAGAATGCTGGCAATAAAAAAGTCAGAAGCCAATCCATACCAGGCCCTTTGCCAAAATGTAAAAAAAAACATGTGCCCCCCCCCCCCCCCAAAATCCATACCAGACTCTTTTCTGAACATGCAGCCTGGCAGGCCAGGAAGGGTGGGGGACGAGCGAGTGCCCCCCCTTCTGAACCATACCAGGATGTTGATGAGGACAAGGGCCTCTTCCCCACAACCCTGGGCTGTGGTTGTGGGGGTTTGCGGGCGGGGGGGCTTATTGGAATATCCCTACCCATTCACCAAAAAAGTGAATAAAAACACAAGAGTTTTTGTCAATTAAAAAAAAGAACAAGAAAAAGACCTCCGATCTCGTCAAAGGCTCCCCAACGACTGCGTGCTCCTCCATCTGTCATTTCTTGAATAGATAAGGGGCGGGGTGACCAGATGACATCAGCAGGTGACCCCGCCCCATTGTGACATCACTGACCGGTCCATGCTGGGTCGGTGACGTCAAATATGTGTATGTGTATGTGTATATATATATATATATATATATATATATATATGTATGTGTGTGTATATGTATGTATGCATGTATGTATGTATATATCTATATATATATATCTAGATATATACACTATTCAATATAAAACAAAATAAATGTAGTTCTGTCATTTCTTGAATAGGTAAGGGGCGGGGTGACCAGATGACATCAGCAGGTGACCCCGCCCCATTGTGACATCACTGACCGGTGCATGCTGGGTCGGTGACGTCAAATGGGGGCAGGAGTCACCCGCTGATGTCATCGGGTGACTCCACTCTTCAGCTATTTAAGAAATGTCACACAGAGGAACAGGCAGTCAGCGGGTGCCTTCATTGTGGGCGGAGCTTTTTTTTGGGTCCAGTGGTGCGGCGGGCGGCATGATTGACGATGGATCGACAATGGGGAATGGGGGACATTGTTTTTTATTTTTTAATAAAGGACTTGCTGTGTGGTGAGGCCCTGACAATGACCAAGATATCACCCTTCCTAACCATCAGAGTACCGGTATGTTGCTGAACGTGAAGCTGGTACATCCCAGATTTTGAAGCAGGTACATTCCAAGCAGGTACATTCCAAATATGAAACAGGTACACCCCAGAACAGGAATAGAAATCTTCCAATGCAGACAGTTCTGGTGAGTCATGACAATCAGGGATTCCTTCACTTTGGAGAGATTTCCTCTCACTTCCTGTTTTGATGTTTTACTTATGGGACAGGAAGTGAAGGTAAATCTCCCTAATGGGACACATATGGCAAAAGAAACTAACTAGGGATGCACCATTACCATTTTTTTTTACAATGAGTACGAATACCAATATTTTTTTTTTAGTATTCACCAATTAGTGATACCTACCATAACAGTTTTGTTTACACTTCAGGGGTCAGCAATGGTGCAAAGCATTGAAAAGTTATCTACAAATTAATTTTTGTGCTTTTTTCAACGTGAAACATGTAAATATATGGTAAAGGTGTAAAAATATTAACGTACAAAGCAAACAAAAAAAAGTTTTAATTATTAATAGCTTATAAAATAGAAGTGAACAAAAAAAAAATCACCAGGAAAATAATAATTAAACGGAGAAGGAGAATAAGGAGTTAATTAAGGTTGATTAGAGTAAATGAAGGGTTAATAAGGGGTTAAACAGAGGAATATTTAATTAAAAAAATAAATAAATTATTTCACTTGACAGGTTGTTTTAAACTGACTTCATCTGCAGATCGAAGTTCATCCCTTTGATGAATAAGATGAATAAGCAGAAAGATACAAAAAGAAACAATGTTTCTTTTTATCTTTCTGTTTCAGTGGCTGAGCAATGTTGTTGAGAAACATTGCCCGGCTGCTTTTTTTTTTTTATGACAGCTCCAATTGCCAGGACTTTGTTTACACTTCAGCTTTCAGCAGGGGAAGCCCACTGGCAGCTGAACGAGTCATCAGTTGTTAAGGACGCGGCGGCTCCCCTCCCACCCAGGCATTTGGAAACGTGGGCGGAATCGCAACGCGTGAAGCTTATCGCTCAAAAAGTAGCAGGAGCTTCCTTTGGGTGACAGCGTAACGTGTTGCAATTTTGCCACAATTGGCATCGCAATCGTGTCCCACGTTTTGATACGATTCAGGAATTCCAAGCACCTAGGTCTGAATGGAGCCTGACTGCTCTTTTTTTTAAATTATTTCAGCTATCAGTGGGGGAATCCTGGAAGTATCTGTTTTGGAGCATTTGCATGACTAGCGATACTTGTGCAAATGCTTAGTATCGGCATTGATACCGATATCGGTGCAACCAGGAGCGGCCCGTTCATTAAGGGCGTATGAGCGCCGCCCCCTCCTGTCCATCGCTGCCCCTCCATCCATGCGTCTGGCCCCTTTCAGGACACCGCAGGGGCAGACTGATAACTCATAGGGCCCCCGGGCAATAGGAGATTATGGGGCCCCCAGGCAATCAGAGATTATGGGGCCACACAGTATACACACACACAGTATACAATCACACAGTATACACATACATGCACACACAGTATACACAGACAGATGTAAAAAAAAAAACACAGATTTATACATACTATCCCTGGTTTTACTGAGGTTGGCAACCCTGATGGGGCCCCCTAGTGGCCCAGGGCCCTCGGGCAGTGCCCAAGTGGCTCAATGGTCAGTCCGCCCCTGGGACACCGGCATATGGATTCCAATGCAGGTGGGCTGTTATATTGAAGCACCGATTAGAGCCAGAGGCTCTAATAGGCTTCAATATAAGGTGGGGTCGGGTCGCAGAGAGTGCGCTCCGATCCCACCAGGTGTGTTGCAACAGCGAATGAATATTCGCTGTTGTGACACTGATCCTCCTCCTGGCAAATCAGGAAGTCGGTTTTAGCAGTCACCCGATTGGTTGAAAGGACAGGTGATCCTATTGGAAGCTTAGAAGGAGGAGGGGAGGAGCTGGAAGCCGCCATGGAGGAGAGGACATGGAGCTGCTGAACCATACTGCCTGCCACCCGCCGTCGCTGATAGGGTAATTGCCGGACCAACCAGCAAACAGCCGGGGGGGGGGGGGCGGTGCTGCTCGGGGGGGGGATTGGGTGGTTGTTTGCTGCCCCCCGCTGTTTGGCACCCAGGGATGCCACTGGGTGCAACCCTAGTTATAACCCTCCATTACTCTATCCAAAATGGAAAAGTTTTGCCTATAGGTCTATTTAAGGTACATACAGTATATGAAAGCTGTCTTACCTGCCTTGTGATTTACACAGCTCCGCCAAACAGCACAGTCCTGCCGGCCCATGAACCCTTCCGGCGTCCTCTGCTGGCTTCTAAAACTAGAGGCTGTCAGAAGTTTGATCTATGAGCTGTAGTAGACCTTAATGCAGTCAATCACTCCAGCTCTCTGTGCTCTTTCGTAGCCAGTGCAGGCCCCCTGTAATTACATTGTCATATTTGAGGTGGTTTGCGAGGGATAATAAGAAAGTGATACCAATGTAATTATACTCAGAAAGATCACCGGCTCAATAAAAAGACATTTCGCATTTACACAGTCTTGCTTGAATTTTCTTTAAACATATATGAATTTGATTTAAAAAAATAAATCAAAAAGAACGTGCACACACACACACATCACCAAAAACAGCGAGGGGAAACCTCCTCAAAAAATGAGCAGAATCATTTTTGCTGCTATAGTCATCGAGACTAATAATCAAAGCTCTACTCTTTGGTTATTACTGTACATTAAAAAAAAAAACATTAAATTCAGATTATTATATTGCAGATTACTAACTCTCATTCCACGTACACACGATCGGAAATGCCGCCAGCAAAACTTACATGAGAGCTTTTTGTCGGAAAATGTGACCGTGTGTATGCTCCATCGGTCTCTTGTTGGCGGAATTCCAGCCAGCAAAAGATTGAGAGCTATTTTTCGGTCGGGAAAGGTTCCTATCCGAAAATGCGTTCGTCTGTATGCGATTCGGACGCACAAAAAATCATGCATGCTCGGAAACAATTTGACACATGCTCAGAAGCATTGAACTTCATTTTCTTGGCCCGTCATAGTGTTGTACGTCACCGCGTTCTTGACGGTCAAAAGTTCAGAGAATTTTTGTGTGACCGTGTGTATGCAAGGCAAGCTTGAGCGGAATTCCATCGGAAAAACCATCCAAGTTTTTTCTGACGGAAATTCCGATCGTGTGTACGCGCATGTGATAGCTACATTTGTTTTCTTTTTTTAGGCTTTCTTTCTTTTATTTTCATCTGGTGATCCAGCCCGTAAGTCTTTTTCTTTTCAAAAGCTCAAGCTCTCCAGCAGAATGTATCAATTTACATGGATGAGGCAAACCCTCACCTTGCTTTGTGCACTGGTGCACAGTCATGTTGGAACAGGAAGGGGCCATCCCAAAACTGTTCCCACAAAGTTGGGGGCAGGAAATTGTCCAAAACGTCTTGGTATGCTGATGCCTTAGGAGTTCCCTTTACTGGAACTAAGGGGCCAAGCTCAACCCCTGAAAAACAACCCCACACCATAATCCCCCCTCCATCAAAAGATTTGGACCAGTGCACAAACCAAGGTCCATAAAGACATGGATGAGCGAGTTTGGGGTGAAGGAGCTTGAATGGCCTGCACAGAGTCCTGACCTCAACACGATAGAACACCTTTGGGATGAATTAGTGCGGAGACTGCGAGCCAGGCCTTCTCGTCCAACATCAGTGCCTGACCTCACAAATGTGCTTCTGGAAGAATGGTAAAACATTCCCATAGGCTCCTAAACATTGTGGACAGTAGGGATGAGCCGAACAGCCCCCCCCCCCCCCGGTTTGGTTCGCAGCAGAACTTGCGAACAGGCAAAAAATTTGTGCGAACATGTGAACCCTGTTAAAGTCTATGGGACGCAAACATGACAAATCGAAAGTGCTAATTTTGAAAGGCTTATATGCAACTTTTTGCCATAAAAGGTGTTTCGGGACCCAGGTCCTGCTCCAGGGGACATGTATCAATGCAAAAAAAAGTTTTAAAAAATTGCCGTTTTTTCGGGAGCAGTGATTTTAATAATGCTTAGAGTGAAACAATAACAATTAAATATTCCTTTAAATATTGTGCGTGGGGGGTCTTCTTAGTCTGCCTGTAAAGTAGTGCATCTTTCCCATGTTTATAAAAGTACCACAGCAAATGACTGCTGCGTTATAATATTATATCAAAAATTATAATTACATGCCCCTGTTAAACAGAGTTAGAAAAATTGGGGCCTTTGATTTTGATGGTGCCAGAACACTGTAAGCCATCACAGTTACTCTTGTTGGGCACAGGAACGGGCCCTGCATTGAAATATTACAGTATATCAAAAATTGTAATTACATGCCCTTGTTAAACAGGGGCAGGAAAATTGGACCTTGGGTGGTGGTGGTGGTGCCCTAAACCAAAAATATTGTTGGCAGCTAGCATCATCAAGATTGAGAAGGAATAGGATAGTCAGCATAGGTAGTCTTCAAGGGATAACAGATCCATAGCAAATTCAATCAGTTACATCAGCATCAGGTGCTTGATAGCTGCTGATCCAAGACTGATTCATTTTTATAAATGTGAGCCTATCAACGGAGTCTGTGGACAGGCGCACTCATTGATCTGGTACAAACCCAACAGCAAGAAGGAAGAAGAATGTGAATGTGCGTTCAGAAAGCACGCTGGATGCAGGACAGGCCAGTAGCTCAATTGCATATGGCCAGTGGTCCATCCTCAAGACCCAGTAACCCAGTGGATGCTCCGTTGCAAAGGTCTCCAAGGCTGCTCCTGCCCCTGGATATTCCTGCACCATATAATGCAGATGCTGGCGATGGTTGCTCGAACCGATCAGACCTTGGCATTGAGGACTGAAAAATTGTTTAAAGGCATCGTTCACCTTCTCTACCGCTCTTCCTCTGACTGAACAAAGCCTCAGCAACACGTTGTCCAGCACCAGGAAATGGTAACCTCCCAGGGTCTGGAAATGCATTACACAAACTTTTCTTCAAGGTATCCTGAAGATGTTTCATCCTCTGCTCCCTCTGCAAAGGCAGGATGAGTTCTGCAAAGGTAACGTGGATCAAGAAGGGTTGCCAGCCAGGAATGATGCCTCTCCTTGATACCACAAATCCTAGGGTCCTTTTGCAGGCCTTGCAGAATTAGGGAGGCCATGCAGCATAAGTTTGCAGAGGCATTCGATTCTGAGTCCTTTGGGTCACTAAGGATCACATTATCCATAATCCTCCCAGCCACGTACAACTCCTTGGTTTCTGGGGACTGAAAACCATCCCTTGAAGACTGCTGCTGAGTGTTATCCTCTACATCCATGCTGACACAATCCTCCTCCTCCTCTTCTTCTTCCTGTGTGTTTGTTGGGCCCGCAGGAATACTATCTGGATAAAGGGGGCCTTGAGAGGAAAGGAAGTCCTCCTCTTCCTCCCGCTGTTCTGCCTCAAGTGCCCTGTCCATGATTCCATGAAGCATGTGCTCCAGCAGGAAGACTAGAGAGACAGTGTCACTGATGCATGCATTGTCGCTGCTCACCATCCTTGTGGCCTCCTCAAATGGTCACAGGACAGTGCATGCATCCTTACGTGGCATGGCGAAAAGAAGCCAAGCTCCCCTGACCCTGTCCTGGTGCCATACTTGCACAGGTACTCATTGATGGCCCTCTGCTGTGTGTGCAGGCGCTGCAGCATTGACAACACTGAGTTCCACTTGGGCATGTCAAAAATGAGGCAGTTGGTGGGCAGGTTGCATTCCCTTTGAATGTCAGCCAGCTGAGCACTGGCATTGTATGACCGGCGGAAATGACCACACACTTTTCTGGCCTGCCTTAGGAGATCTTGTAAGCCTGGGTACCTGGTCAAGAACCGCTGCACCACCAAATTCAGGATGTGTGTCAAACATGGAACATGGGTTAAGTGTCCCAGTCGGAGGGCGGAGAGAAGGTTGGTGCCATTGTCACATACAACCATTCCTAGCTGAAGCTGGCATAGCCTCAACCACTTCTGAGCCTGCCCCTGGAAAGCTGACAGAATATCTGCCCCAGTGTGGCTCCTGTCCCCTAGGCAGACCAACTCAAGCACCGCATGGCATCTTTTAGCCTGACTGCTTGCATAGCCCCTTGAATGCTTACGGAGCACTGCTGGTTCAGAGGACAAATTTGCAGAAGAGGCCATATAGAGGAAGAAGAAGAGGAGGGGGTGGAGGAGAGAGCTGTGGCACCACCAGCATTTTGGAAACGTGGTGGCGGAACAAGCTCCAACAACACTAAACCCTGTCCTGCATTCTTTCCAGCTGCCAGCAGAGTTACCCAGTGCGCCGTGAAGGCCCATGCCTGCTTGACCATGAGTCAGCGGAAATATGAACCTTACTGCCAACTGCCCTGTCCAACGAGGCCAAAACATTGCCTTCTACATGCCGGTAGAGAGCCGGAATGGCCTTCCATGAAAAGAAATGTTTTTTTGGAACCTGCCACTGAGGTACAGCACATTCCACAAATTCACGAAAGGGGGCAGAGTCTACCAGCTGAAAATTCAGCAGTTGTAGTGCTAGCAATTTGGCCTAGAGGCTGAGGATGTGGATGGCTGGGACCAAATTTATTTTTACGGTTTAGCAACTGAGGTAGGGAAATTTTCTTGCTAAATTTAATTGGTGGTGTACCGCTAGCAGATTTGCTGCAAGTACTTGAGACACCTTTTGCTATATCTTCATTCCTCTCAGTGCAGGTTTTTGAGAGGACTGGAGGTATAGTAGGGTTGGAGATCCCAGATGAGGAGCAAGGACAAGTCCACCTTTTTCTATGATGTGGGTCTTTCAAGTTCTGTTGCCAAAGGACTGCATGGCAAGTCGTCATATGTCTGGTCAAGCATGTGGTGCCCAAGCGGCTGCTGTTGGGGGCCACACTTGATCCACTTCAGACATAGGTTACAAACAGCAACAGTGCGATCTGCTGCACATGTGTCGAAAAAGTCCCACATCAAGGAACTTTTAAAAGTCAGCGGGGAGTCAGCAGTGCCCTGCACCTGCAGAGCTCTGCAATATGATGCAATAAAGTGGCTGCCCTTAAGCTGCCCCCTAGAGAACATCCTGCCTCGTTGGAGTTGTGTCTCCTCCTCCTCCTCTATTCTCTCAGGCACCCAAGTACAGTCAGTGACCTCATCATCCCCTCCCTCCTCGTCACTGGAGCAAACCTGGCAGTATGCTGCAGCTGGGGGAACATGACTGCCAGTTCCTTGTCGTTCTTGGGCACACCCTCTCACTAGGCTCACGTTAGTCCCTTCCTCAACCTGTGAACCAACATCAGAGCCTTCAAATCGCTGCTCATCCTTCAGCAGCATATAACGGACACTGTGGGGACTCCTCCGTGCATGATGGTGGGGCTACAGAAGGAGTGACTGTGGACAAGGAGCCAGTGGAATAGGCCGCTTTAGCAGTTGCGTTGGAAGGTAAACTACTGAGCCTGGGTGACAGAAGATGAGGAGGATGAGGACGGCTTTGTTATGCACTCCACCAACTCTCCTGCATGTTGTGGCTCAATAACATGGCCAGCAGCAGAAAAAAAAAAAGGTCAAGCGTGCCCCAATGCAGAGGATGCACCATATCCACAACCACTACTGTTGACTGTAGACACAGAGGCTGCTTGCCCTCTTTTAGTGGCCTTTGAACATCTTCCTCACCTTGGTGGCCTTCCAGACATGATGTATTTTTTTGTTTTGCAACACCACACTACACTGTATTATATACTGTGTGCACCGCCTGAAGTGTATTAGAAACTATACACCACAAATGCACTGTATATATAGGCTACACTGAATGCAGAGTGTATATATATATATATATATATATATATATATATATATATATATATATATATGTACTAGACTGTATATATATTAATACACCGCCTGAAGTGTATTAGAAACAGTACACCACCGAATGCACTGTACATATAGGCTACGCTGGAAGCAGAGTACACAGTATCGCACAAAAGTGAGTAAACCCCTCACATTTTTGGAAATATTTTATTATATCTTTTCATGTGACAACACTCAAGAAATGACAGTTTGCTATAATGTAAAGTAGTAAGTGTGCAGCTTGTATTACAGTGTAAATTTGCTGTCCCCTCAAAATAACTCAACACATCATGTCTAAACCTCTGGCAACAAAAGTGAGTACAGCCCTAAGTGAAAATGTCCAAATTGGGCCAAATTAACCATTTTCCCTCCCCAGTGTCATGTGACTCGTTAGTGTTACATGGTCTCAGGTGTGAATGGGGAGCAGGTGTGTTAAATTTGATGTTATCGCTCTCACTCTCTCATACTGGTCACTGGAAGTTCAACATGGCACCTCATGGCAAAGAACTCTCTGAGGATCTGAAAAAAAGAATTGTTGCTCTACATAAAGATGGCTTAGGCTATAAGAAGATTGCCAAGACCCTGAAACTGAGCTGCAGCATGGTGGCCAAAAACATACAGTGATTTAACAGGACAGGTTCTAGTCAGAACAGGCCTCGCCATAGTCGACCAAAGAAGTTGAGTGCACATGCTCAGCGTCATATCCAGAGGTTGTCTTTGGGAAATAGATGTATGAGTGCTGCCAGCATTGCTGCAGAGGTTGAAGGGGTAGGGGGTCGGCCTGTCAGTGCTCAGAGCATACGCCGCACACTGCAATAAATTGGTCTGCATGGCTGTCATCCCAGAAGGAAGCCTCTTCTAAAGATGATGCACAAGAAAACCCAGAAACAGTTTGCTGAAGACAAGCAGACTAAGGACATGGATTTCTGGAACCATGTCCTGTGGTCTGATGAGACCAAGATAAACTTATTTGGTTCAGATGGTGTCAAGCTTGTGTGGCGGCAACCAGGTGAGGAGAACAAAGACAAGTGTGTCTTGCCTACAGTCAAGCATGGTGGAGGGAGTGTCATGATCTGGGGCTGCATGAGTGCTGCCTGCACTGGGAAGCTACAGTTCATTGAGGGAACCATGAATGCCAAGATGTACTATGACATACTAAAGCAGAACATGATCCCCTCCCTTCGGAGACTGGGCCGCAGGGCAGTATTCCAACATAACGACCCCAAACACACCTCCAAGACGACCACTACCTTGCTAAAGAAGCTGAGGGTAAAGGTGATGGACTAGCCAAGCATGTCTCCAGACCTAAACCCTATTGAGCATCTGTGGGGCATCCTCAAACGGAAGGTGGAGGAGCGCAAGGTCTCTAACATCCACCAGCTCCGTGATGTTGTCATAGAGGAGTGAAAGAGGCTCCAGTGGCAACCTGTGAAGCTCTGGTGAACTCCATGCCCAAGAGGGTTAAGGCAGTGCTGGAAAATAATGGTTTCTACACAAAATATTGACACTTTGTGCCCAGTTTGGACATTTTGACTTAGGGGTGTACTTACTTTTGTTTCCAGCGGTTTAGACATTAATGGCTGTGTGTTGAGTTATTTTGAGGGGACAGCAAATTTACACTGTTATACAAGCTGTACACTCACTACTTTACATTGTAGCAAAGTGTCATTTCTTCAGTGTTGTCACATGAAAAGATAGAATAAAATATTTACAAACATGTGAGGGGTGTACTCACTTTGTGAGATACAATATATATATACAGTATCTCACAAAAGTGAGTACACCCCTCACATTTTTGTAAATATTTTATTCTATCTTTTCATGTGACAACACTGAAGAAATGACACTTTGCTACAATGTAAAGTGTATTAGAAACAGTACACCACCAAATGCACTGTAGATATAGGCTACTCTAGATCCACAGTATATATAAATATATATAAATATATATATATATATATATATATATATATATATATATATATATATATATATATATATATATATATATAGATGGATGTAGGTGTGTATACAGTATATATATATATATATATATATATATATATATATATATATATATATATATATATATATATATTTTTTATTATTATTATTATTATTATTATTATTATTGTTACTGTTATTGTTATTGTTATTGTTATTGTTATTATTATTTTTATTTTTATTTTTTTTAAATAGACTTTTTTAATAGACTGCACTGACATAAAGTAAATGCTGAATATAAAGTCAATGCAAAATGCAGAGTGTATATCTAGATAGATAGATAGATAGATAGATAGATAGATAGATAGATAGATAGATAGATAGATAGATAGATAGATAGATAGATAGATAGATAGATAGATAGATAGATAGATAGATAGATAGACACACACATACACAACACACGTATACACTAGACTGACTATATATATATATAGTCAGTCTAGTGTATACACTGCCACTAACTGAATAACCTGCCTGCTTAATCAAACTTAAGCTATCTCTCAGTCCACGCCAACAACACTACACAGGGATGGAATTAGTCCCCCTGAGCCATGATTGGCCAAAGGCACACTGCCTTTGGCCAATTATGGCTCTGTCAGCAAAACACGCTGTGATTGGCCAAAGCATGCAGGTCAGGTGCATGCTTTGGCCAATCATCATACAGCAATGTGATCTCACAGTGCATTATGGGGCGTTCCGTGGCGCTCGAATTTCTCTCGAACGCCCCATATGTACGGTTTATTTTAGAACAAACACCTGATGTTCGAGTTGAACTCACGTTCGTCTCGAACCGCTGGCTCATCCCTTGTGGACGGCCTTCCCAGAAGAGTTGAAGCTGTTATAGCTGCAAAGGGTGGGCCAACTCAATATTGAACCCTACGGACTAAGATTGGGATGACATTAAAGTTCATGTGTGAAAATACAGGTGTCCAATACTTTTGGTAATATAATGTGTTAATGCAAGTGCGCTCAGAGAGGGGGGATTTGTAAAGCTAGATTTCAGCTATAGCCAGATAAGTCCATTAAAACATATGACTGTGAATTGATTAGCAGGTTTTGCAGAGTCAAATAGATTACTTAGAGCAAGAACAGTATTGCTCATACAGCCATGTCTTCTGCTGAATCTGAATTTATGCACCAAACCTCTGTACAAATACCTGGGGCTATAATGACTCCGCAGCATTTGTCTAGTTCATACACCTAAAGGGTAATTGTTTTAAACTCCAACCATGCATCACTAATATGTAAAGATTTCACTAGGAATTATGCAATTCAACTATGGAGAGGTGGTCTATTATACAAATTAACCTTATTGTTCCTTGAGAAATAGGAGACTACAGTTAAAGCGTTATTAACCACTTCAGGAAGGTTTCACCCCCTTCATGACCAGGGCATTTTTTGCCATTCAGCACTGCTCTACTTTAACTGGCAATTGCACGGTCATGCAACGCTGTACCCAAATTAAATTGATGTAATTTTTGCACACAAATAGAGCTTTCTTTTGGTGGTATTTGGGTTATATACTGTTTTTTTTATCTTTCATTATATACAGTGCCTTGAAAAAGTATTCACACCCTTGAAATGTTCCACATTTTTTCATGTTACAACCAAAACGTAAATGTATTTTATTGAGATTTTATGTGATAGACCAACACAAAGTGGCACATAACTGTGAAGTGGAAGGAAAATGATAAATGGTTTTCAATTTTTTTTTTACAAATAAATATGTGAAAAGTGTGGTGTACATTTATATTCAGCCCCCCGGAGTCAATACTTTGTAGAATCGCTTTTCACTGCAATTACAGCTGCAAGTCTTTTTGGGGATGTCTCTACCAGCTTTGCACATCTAGAGAGGGACATTTTTGCCCATTCTTCTTTGCAAAATAGCTCAAGCTCTGTCAGATTGGATGGAGAGCGTCTGTGAACAGCAATTTTCAAGTCTTGCCACAGATTCTCAATTGGATTTAGGTCTGAACTTTGACTGGGCCATTCTAAAGACATGAATATGCTTTGATCTAAACCATTCCATTGTAGCTCTGGCTGTATGTTTAGGGTCGTTGTCCTGCTGGAAGGGGAACCTCCACCCCAGTCTCAAGTCTTTTGCAGACTCTAACAGGTTTTCTTCTAAGATTGCCCTGTATTTGGCTCCATCCATCTTCCCATCAACTCTGACCAGCTTCCCTGTCGCTGCTGAAGAAAAGCATCCCCACAACATGATGCTGCCACCACCATGTTTCACGGTGGGGATGGTGTGTTCAGGGTGATGTGCAGTGTTAGTTTTCCATCACACATAACGTTTTGATTTTAGGTCAAAAAGTTTAATTTTGGTCTCATTTCACCAGAGCACCTTCTTCCACATGTTTGCTGTGTCCCCCACATGGTTTCTCGCAAACTGCAAATGGGACTTCTTATGGCTTTCTTTCAACAATGGCTTCATTCTTGCCACTCTTCCATAAAGAAATATGCAAATGTAGATAGTGCAGCGCACTAAAATGTCCAAATTATGAATACAATGGATAAATATAGAAGTCCAGGTATAGGCATGTGCAGACAGCACAAATCTGAAAAAACGGTGCAGTAAGGAGTAAAACGCTGTATCCAGTGAAAGTGATCCCTCCACCACAGGTAAAGCTGGCCTCTTACCTCATGAATTCGACCTGAGACAGGTCACAAAACAGTAGGCAAAAGTCAAATCAGCAAGTAAGATGCCCTCTGGATAACGTCTTCACATCCATACTTATGATAAACTTTAAGATGCTCCAAAACATATAAAGACAGAGGAAGAAAATCTAGTGCTCACTGTCTTAATTTTTATTAAAATATAAAATATACGAATACACTCACATATGGCTGCACTCAGACCCGAGTGCCGGCGTACGAGCATGTAAACAAACCATCAAGATGGCCGCAGGCGACGTCACACGTGACTCCTGACCCCCCAATAATATTATGGATACGAATAAAATTATTATTATTATTATTACTAATCATTTTATTCATATCCATAATATTATTGTTAATAATTTAAAGAATAATAATAATAGTGGTAGTAGTAATAATAATAATAATAATGATAATAATAATAATGATAATAATAATAATAATAATAATAATAATAATAATAATAGTTGTTATTATTTGTATTTCATTTTAACATTTGCTTTTCAAATAATTTTTTGTTCATTAAGCAGATAATAATAATAATAATTTTTTTCATATCCATAATATTATTGTTAATAATATAATCAATAATAACACTACTAATAATACTAATAATATGAATAATACTACTACTAATAATAATATCAATAATACTAATAATAATAATGTTGTTGTTAGTTGTTTTTTTACTTGTATTTAATTTTAACATTTGCTTTTCAAATTATTTAATTGTTCAATCTGTATTTTAAACAATAAATCAACCAATAAAGTGCAGCAGCAAATTTCTTGCCAATAAAGTTGTGTTTTGCTCTGCAATTATATGAGTTTTTCTGGTTTAAGAGGGGGTTATTTCTATGTATAAAACAGATTTTTAGGAGCCATGCTTCTGGAATTTTCAGAACAAAGGCCACTAATCCCAGCCTATACACTTTTTTTTCTGCACAGGACACCTTTAAATAAAGGTCTGAGCTCAGTCGATCATTGCAGCTTATCACAGTGTTCAGTATCTTAGGACCAGACTTTTAATTTACAGTTTGCATCAAATAAACCTTTTCTCCCCTTTGTTCTGGTGAGCGAGGTGCTCACCTCCATCATCTGCTTGGGTTAAGCGGTATTCTGTCACTGCTCAGTTAGCTACACTGCAGCTTGTACTACTGTAAATCAGACCGACCACGCGACCTTCTCTCCCTTGCAGTATATGTGATTGACATAAAGTATCTAATTTCCTCTTCTTATTATCTGATGGAGCTTCCTCCTCTTCAACCCCTGACTTACACCTAAGCCCTACCGCGCCATCGCAATGAGAAGATTATCCTCTCCTGGGAACTTGGTGTGCGGTAATATAAAGCAGATTTGGGCAACCTACAATCCCCAGCTGTGGAGGAACTTCAGATCCCAGCGGGGATGTTCTTGCTTTGCTGGTTTCATTAAAGGGCTTCTAAGCTCATATTTTTTCAAGCCAATAAATATTTAAAAAAATATATATAAATACTTTTGGTTTTGGTTAGAGTCAGGAAGGCAAAGAACCTCTGGCAGATCATTATTCACGTAGCTTTTCCCTCATTTCTGTCAGTGGCGGCCCGTCCATAAGGGGTGCACAGGCGCTGCTCACCCCCCTATCCGTGTGCCCCTAATCTACATGCAGGGCACCGGATTCATGGATTCCAATGGGGGATGTTTTTATTTTTTTAAGCACGTGATTAGTGCCAGAGGCTCTAATAGGCTTCAAAATAGGGTGGGCTCGGGGCACAGAGCACTGCACTCCGAAACCCACCCAGTTGTATTGCACTAGCGAATGAATATTTGCTAGTGTCACACTAATTCTCCTCCCGGCCAATCAGTAGACGGGTCTGAGACCCGTTTCCCGACTGGCCGAAAGGAGATGCTACTAGACATGTGCACTGGCAAAAAGTTTGTTTGTTTTCGTTTCATTCGTTTTCTTTTTTGTTTTGTTTTTTCGGGGCATTCGTTATGATCGCAATTTGTAAATTCGAAAAATTCGAAAATTCGAAAATAAGAAAGAAAATCCGAAAATTTGAAAGAATGAAAAACTAGAAAATTCTAAATAATAACTAACTAACTATTAAATTATAGGTATTGGAATTTCCTTTCAAATTTGGCTGTTAGTGAAAGTAACGAATACGAATTTATCCGAAGTCACAAATTCCGTTGCCTTTCTATCATCTCGAACCAGTCTGCCCATTCTCCTCTGTCATCAACAAGACATTTTCTTCCACACAACTACCGCTCACTGGATATTTTCTCTTTTTTGCACCATTCTCTGTAAACCCGAGAGATTTTTGTGCGTGAAAATCCCAGTAGATCAGCAGTTTTTGAAATACTCAGACCAGCCCGTCTGCCACCAACAACCATACCACGTTCAAAGTCACTTAAATCCCCTTTCTTTCCCATTCTGATGCTCGATTTGAACTTCAGCAAGTCATCTTCAGCATGTCTAGATGCTTAAATGCATTGAGTTGCGGCCATGTAATTGGCTGATTAGCAATTTGCGGTACCAAGCAATTTAACAGGTGTACGTAATAAAGCGGCCGATGAGTGTATAGATAATATATATATATATATATATAGTGGGGAAAATAGTTATTTGATCCCCTGCAGATTTTGTAAGTTTGCCCACTTACAAAGAAATGAAGGGCCTATCATTTTTATCATATGTGTATTTTAGGCCACTCCATGACCTTAATGTGCTTCTTCTTGAACCACTCCTTTCTTGTCTTGGCGGTATGTTTTGGGTCATTGACTTGTTGAAAGACCCATCCATGACCCATCTTCAGTGTTCTGGCTGAGGGAAGAAGGTTCTCATTCAAGATTTTACAATACATGGCCCCATCCATTGGCCCCTCAATGCGGTAACGTTGGTCTGTACCTTTAGCAGAGAAATAGTCCCACAGCATAATGTTTCCACCTCCGTGCTTGACTGTAGGGATCGTGTTCTTAGAATCATAGTCAGCATTTTTCTTCCTCCAAACACAGCAAGTCCCCCTCCTCAAGAAGGTACATGTGCAGTCATGTTAATGAACATCTAACTGATTCAGAGAAGGATTGGGAGAAAGTTCTGTGGTCAGATGAGACCAAAATTAAGCTCTTTTGCATTAACTCAACTCTCTGTGTTTGGAGGAAGAAATATGCTAACTATGACCCTAAGAACACCATCCCTACAGTCAAGCATGGAGGTGGAAACATGATGCTTTGGGGCTATTTCTCTGCTTAAGGTACAGGCCAACTTTTCCACATTGAGGGACCAGTGGACGTAGCCATGTATTGTAAAATCTTGGATGAGAACCTTCTTCCAGAACACTGAAGATGGGTCTTGGATGGGTCTTCCAGCATGACCATGACCCAAAACATACCTCAAAGACAACAAAGGAGTGGCTCAAGAAGAAGTACATTA
The DNA here is from genome assembly GCA_037952925.1 of Lithobates clamitans. Taxonomy (NCBI): domain Eukaryota; kingdom Metazoa; phylum Chordata; class Amphibia; order Anura; family Ranidae; genus Lithobates; species Lithobates clamitans. The sequence goes on from JBBGZY010001119.1 coordinate 996,143, forward strand.
AAGGGGTTGTAAACCCTTGTGTTTTTTCACCTTAATGCATCCTATGCATTAAGGTGAAAAAACGTCTGGCAGTGACGGCCCCCCCAGCCCCCTGTTTTACTTACCTGAGCCCCTTCTTCCCCTTGGCGTAGATGATGCAGTCTCCCTCTCTGTACGGGGTCCCGGCTCTTGATTGGATAGATTGATAGCAGCGCAGCCATTGGCTCCCGCTGCTGTCAATCAAATCCAATGACCCTTGCGCCGGGAGGGCGAGGCTGAGTCTGGCATTCGTGTCTATGGATGCAAATGCTGGACTCGGGAGCGCGCCCACAAAGTGACCCCCCTGGGAGAGTGCTTCTCCTAGGGGGTTATCTGATGTGGGGAGGAGCCGTGAGAGCCGCCGAGGGACCCCAGAAGAGGATGATCGGGCAACTCTCTGCAAAACGAGCTGCACAGTGGAGGTAAGTATGACATGTTTGTTATTTAAAAAAAATAAAACATGAAGCTTTACAATCACTTTAAGGTCATGGAGTGGCCTAGTCAGTTTCCAGACCTCAATCCTATAGAAAATTTATGGAAGGAGCTGAAACTTTGAGTTGTCAAGAGACAGCAAAGAACCCCTAAGGATTTAGAAAAGATCTGTAAAGAAGAGTGGACCAAAATCACTCCTGAGATGTGTGCAAACCTGGTCACCAACTACAAGAAACGTCTTACCTCTGTGCTTGTCAACAAGGGTTTCTCCACCAAGTCATGTGTTGCTTGGAGAACAAATACTTATCTAAGGGTCCTTTTACACAGACACGTCCGTGTACGGGCTCCGCTTTGCTCAGCTAGGGATCGCTCCATCGATCCCCGCTGAGCAGGCAGATGACGGGTCTGTCTCTGCACATTGTGCAGGGACCGACCTGTCAGAGCACCGCTCTCCTCTATGGGGGATCGGATGAAGACGGAGTCCATTTTCATCCGATCCGCAGATGGATGGAAAAGTAGGGTAGGAGCGAGTCGGATGTCAGTGGACATGTCACCGCTGACATTCGTCGCTCCATAGACCTGTATGGAGCGTCCGTTCAGGTCCGCCTAAAAAACTGACAGGCGGACCGTTCAGATCTCTCTAGCCAACAAGCTGATATATAGACAAAGTACATGGCTCTAGCCACAGCTACAGTCTCTGATACGGTTTTTCTCACCCCAGCAGGTACACAATCCAGCAAAGGATTCTCTTCGCACAGCTCCTCTCTGACATTTTCAGCTCAGCTGGCAATAAGCAGGTCTGAAGTGGAAGTACCTGCCCTCTTCAATTAACCCCTTCTTAACCCTGCCCCAGGCTGACCCTCTACAATATATAATTTAATAATAATTCAAAATGAATTAAACATTTATAAACATATAAACATAATAATAATAACACAATAAATTATATGCATTGTATTATATTTATTTTTATTTATTGACATTTTTAAAATTTGTATTTATTTATTTATTTTATTTAAATATGCCCACTTTTGCTATATATATATATATATATATATATATATATATATATATATATATACACACACAGTGGGGATGGAAAGTATTCATACCCCCTTAAATTTTTCACTCTTTGTTATATTGCAGCCATTTGCTAAAATCATTTAAGTTCATTTTTTTTCCTCATTAATGTACACACAGCGCCCCATATTGACAGAAAAACACAGAATTGTTGACATTTTTGCAGATTTATTAAACAAAAAAAAACTGAAATATCACATGGTCCTAAGTATTCAGACCCTTTGCTCAGTATTTAGTAGAAGCCCCTTTTGATCTAATACAGCCATGAGTCTTTTTGGGAAAGATGCAACAAGTTTTTCACACCTGGATTTGGGGATCCTCTGCCATTCCTCCCTGCAGATCCTCTCCAGTTCTGTCAGGTTGGATGGTAAACGTTGGTGGACAGCCATTTTTAGGTCTCTCCAGAGATGCTTAATTGGGTTTAAGTCAGGGCTCTGGCTGGGCCATTCAAGAACAGTCACGGAGTTATTGTGAAGCCACTCCTTCATTATTTTAGCTGTGTGCTTAGGGTCATTGTCTTGTTGGAAGGTAAACCTTCGACCCAGTCTGAAGTCCTGAGCACTCTGGAGAAGGTTTTAGTCCAGGATATCCCTGTACTTGGCCGCATTCATCTTTCCCTCGATTGCAACCAGTCGTCCTGTCCCTGCAGCTGAAAAATACCCCCATAGCATGATGCTGCCACCACCATGCTTCACTGTTGGGACTGTATTGGACAGGTGATGAGCAGTGCCTGGTTTTCTCCACACATACCGCTTAGAATTAAGGCCAAAAAGTATCTTGGTATCATCACACCAGAGAATCTTATTTCTCACCATCTTGGAGTCCTTCAGGTGTTTTTTAGCAAACTCCATGCAGGCTTTCATGTGTCTTGCACTGAGGAGAGGCTTCCGTCGGGCCACTCTGCCATAAAGCCCCGACTGGCGGAGGGCTGCAGTGATGGTTGACTTTCTACAACTTTCTCCCGACTGCATCTCTGGAGCTCAGCCACAGTGATCTTTGGGTTCTTCTTTACCTCTCTCACCAAGGCTCTTCTCCCCCGATAGCTCAGTTTGGCCAGACGGCCAGCTCTAGGAAGGGTTCTGGTCGTCCCAAACGTCTTCCATTTAAGGATTATGGAGGCCACTGTTCTCTTAAGAACCTTAAGTGCAGCAGAATTTTTTTTGTAACCTTGGCCAGATCTGTGCCTTGCCACAATTCTGTCTCTGAGCTCTTCAGGCAGTTCCTTTGACCTCATGATACTCATTTGCTCTGACATGCACTGTGAGCTGTAAGGTCTTATATAGACAGCTGTGTGGCTTTCCTAATCAAGTCCAATCAGTATAATCAAACACAGCTGGACTCAAATGAAGGTGTAGAACCATCTCAAGGATGATGAGAAGAAATAGACAGCACCTGAGTTAAATATATGAGTGTCACAGCAAAGGGTCTGAATACTTAGGACCATGTGATATTTCAGTTTTTCTTTTTTAATAAATCTGCAAAAATGTCAACAATTCTGTGTTTTTCTGTCAATATGGGGTGCTGTGTGTACATTAATGAGGAAAAAAATGAACTTAAATGATTTTAGAAAATGGCTGCAATATAACAAAGGGTGAAAAATTTAAGGGGGTCTGAATACTTTCCGTCCCCACTGTATATATGTGCATAATGGCTTACCAGCTTCTTTTGTATGTACAAAAGGAATGAATTTCTGCAAAAAATGCATCACTTATTTCAAAATAATGACAATTTTCTCAACCAAAATTTGCAACGCTTTACTAATATCCCCCCTGAAATCATCAAACTGATAAAAAAACACTTGAAAACATAACAAACAAGGCAGAGAATATAACCCTTCTGCCCCAAGTATCCACTGTCAGAATATATTACATACTCCAGAGTTTCTGAGATCCGGATCTCTGATCAATCAATTCTTCAGCATGCCTGTAATTTAAAAAATATAAGTACAACACTCAACTGCATTACATGGACGAACACACAATTACAACACTTTGTTCCTTTGGATAATTTTTTCTCCACTTTGTTAAGGTTCCATGCACACTAGACGGTAAAATAACGTTATAAAAATGCCAGTAGCTTTGCAGTGAGTCTTCCAATGTTTTTTAACGTTTTTGCAATAGCGTTTATTAGTGTTTTTCCGCATTGGCGTTGTATAGCGTTCAGAAAACAGCCCAATAACTCCATTGCTGATAAACATCCAAAAACATCCATGTGTGCATGGACACATAGGACAACATAGAGGGGAGTTTATGGGCTCAAACTCCTAAAAAAAAAAAAACGCCGTTTATGAGCTTCAGTGTGCATGGAGCCTAAGGCATGCATTCTTAAAAAGCTCTAAAATTAAAAACAGTACAGTTTACAAGATACTCACCTAGATCTCAAACCAGGTAAGTGTATGTCAGTGCAGGAGCCAACAATTTCTGTCATAGGGATATCAGTGTGTCATAAGAGGACTATAATCCCCCCACTTTATGTGGCAGGTTCTTACTGTGGGGTTATAGTCGTCCTATGACACGCTGATATCCCTATGACAGGAATTTTTGGCTCCTGCACAGACATAGGCTTACCTGGTTTGACATCTAGGTGAATAACTTGTACAGTAATTCAAAAGCCTCCTGAAGAAGCCATCTCTTGGCGAAACATGTTGAGCAGAAGTTGCTGTACTGTACACCTGGATTACATGTAATCTATATTCAAACCTTTTTATGACTTAAATACATTTTTTATGTACTTAATAAAATGTAATATGGATTGTAAAATATCATGTCGTTTACTGTATTTGTCTGGCACCTTAAAAATCCCTTTGCTTTGTTTCACGTGGATTTTTGTACACAAAGAGTGCCAGACAAAAGCCTGGTCGGCAAGTGGTTAAGTTGGTGACAAAGTATCCTTAAAACACCGGTATATGTGTATTCTGTTGTCAGGGCCGTCTTTAATATTGATTGGACCCTGGGCAAAAATTTTCTTGCCCCCCCCCATGCAATTTCACTCTCCACCTGCTCTGAGACATACAATAAATAGCAGCTAGTAGGGATGAGCTTCGTGTTCGAGTCGAACCCATGTTCGACTCAAACATCGGCTGTTCGCCCGTTCGCCGAATTGCGAACGATATGGGCCGTTCGCGCCAAATTCGTGTGGCGCGTCACGGCCCATAATTCACTGCGGCATCGCAGTGCATTGCTGGTTGATGATTGGCCAAGCATGCACTATGACCCGCATGCTTGGCCAATCACAGCGCCGTCAGTAGAGAGAGCTGTAATTGGCCAAAGCCAGGGTGGCTTTGGCCAATTATGGCTCAGGGGATTTAGTATATGCCCCACACTATATAAGGCCACCTGCACGGCGGCCCTGTGTAGTGTGTGTTCCGGTGTGCTAAGAGATAGAGAGAGAGAGAGACAGTGTCATTTGATTTGAGTTAGATAGATTAGGCAGAACAGTCAGTCAGTTAGCTGCACTTACAGTGTATTGTGTATATATAGGCATCCCAGGTGTTGCATATATATATATATACACTGTATTCAGTTTAGCTAGATCCGTTCCTGTTATCTTCTATCTAGACTATTTACATTTAGTGCAGTGCGTCCTGCTCACAGTGTTCAGCTAGATCCGTTCCTGTTATCTTCTAGACTATTTACATTTAGTGCAGTGCGTCCTGCTCACAGTGTTCAGCTAGATCCGTTCCTGCTATTTACATTTAGTGCAGTGCGTCCTGCTCACAGTGTTCAGCTAGATCCGTTCCTGCTATTTACATTTAGTGCAGTGCGTCCTGCTCACAGTGTTCAGCTAGATCCGTTCCTGCTATTTACATTTAGTGCAGTGCGTCCTGCTCACAGTGTTCAGCTAGATCCGTTCCTGTTATCTTCTAGACTATTTACATTTAGTGCAGTGCGTCCTGCTCACAGTGTTCAGCTAGATCCGTTCCTGCTATTTACATTTAGTGCAGTGCGTCCTGCTCACAGTGTTCAGCTAGATCCGTTCCTGCTATTTACAATTAGTGCAGTGCGTCCTGCTCACAGTGTTCAGCTAGATCCGTTCCTGCTATTTACATTTAGTGCAGTGCGTCCTGCTCACAGTGTTCAGCTAGATCCGTTCCTGTTATCTTCTAGACTATTTACATTTAGTGCAGTGCGTCCTGCTCACAGTGTTCAGCTAGATCCGTTCCTGCTATTTACATTTAGTGCAGTGCGTCCTGCTCACAGTGTTCAGCTAGATCTGTTCCTGCCATTTACATTTAGTGCAGTGCGTCCTGCTCACAGTGTTCAGCTAGATCCGTTCCTGCTATTTACATTTAGTGCAGTGCGTCCTGCTCACAGTGTTCAGCTAGATCCGTTCCTGTTATCTTCCTACTGACAGGCAGGCTTGTCTGGTTACAGTATATAAAGCTACCTGAAGAAAATTACAGGTGTTCTATTTGATCCTATTAGTACCACGGTCAGGCAGCTAGACTATTTACATTTAGTACAGTGCGTCCTGCTCACAGTGTTCAGCTAGATCCGTTCCTGTTATCTTCCTACTGACAGGCAGGCTTGTCTGGTTACAGTATATAAAGCTACCTGAAGAAAATTACAGGTGTTCTATCCCAGCTTAGTGCAGCTACAGGCCATTAGTATGTCTGGAAGGCCAAGAAGGAGAGGCAGACAGTCACAAGCCAATAAGAGAGGGCAAGCAGGCTCTGTGTCTAGTGCTGGTCGTGGAGACGGTGCATCCTCATCAGCACGTGGCCATGGGACACGCTTGGCCTTTTTTTCGGCAGCTGGCCGTGTTGAGCCGCAACATGCGGAAGACTTGGTCGAGTGGATGACCAAGCCTTCCTCATCCTCCTCATCCTCTCTCACCCATGCCCAGGGTGCTTTGTCTGGCAAAGCAGCGGCCTCTTCCCTCAGCTCAATGTCATCAGTGACTCCTTCCCTAGCTCCACCATGTCCTCATGAGGATTCCCTCGAACTGTTTGACCACAGTGTTGGGTACATGCTCCAGGAGGATGCCCAGCGTTTGGAAGGCTCTGATGATGATACTGAGCTCGATGAAGGCAGTAACATGAGCACGGACAGAGGGGGTGCCCAAGAAGGACAGCAATCTGGCAGTCATGCTCCCCCTGCTGCAGCATACTGCCAGGTTTGCTCCAGTGATGAGGAGGGAGGGGATGATGAGGTCACTGACTCAACGTGGGTGCCTGATAGGAAAGAGGAGGAGGAGGAGGAGGAGGAGGAGGAGGCGGCACATCACCAACGAGGCAGGATGCCCTCCAGGGGCCAGCCTAAGGGCAGCACATTGACTGCATCACACCCCAAAGCTCCACATGTGCAGGGCGCTGCAGTCTCTGTGCGTTATTCAAAAAGTTCTTTGGTGTGGGCCTTTTTTGAGACGAGTGCATCAGATCGCACCGCTGCTATTTGCAACATATGTCTCAAGCGTATCTCACGTGGCCAAAACATCTCCCGCTTGGGTACCACATGCTTGACCAGACATATGTTGACCTGCCATGCAGTTCGTTGGCAAGCGTATCTAAAAGACCCACACCAAAGAACAAAGAGGATCTCTCCTTGCTCCTCATCAGCTGAGATTTCCAACCCCACTAGACCTTCAGTCCTCTCTGAGACCTGCACTGAGAGGAATGAAGGTGTAGAATTAGGTGTGTCACAGCCAAGTACTTGTGGGCAATCTGCTTTTGGTACACCGACGTCAGATTGTACCAGGCAAATTTCCCTGCCCCAGCTGCTGCACCACCGAAAGAAGTTTGCTCCCAACCATCCACATGCCCAGCGGTTGAATGCTAGCTTGGCAAAATTGCTAGCACTTCAACTGCTGCCTTTTCAGTTGGTAGACTCTGCCCTCTTCCGTGAGTTTGTGGAATGTGCGGTTCCTCAGTGGCAGGTACCCAAACGCCACTTTTTCTCACGGAAGGCGATTCCGGCTCTCTACCGGCATGTGGAAGGCAATGTCCATGCCTCGCTGGACAGGGCGGTCAGCGGTAAGGTGCATATTACCGCTGACTCATGGTCCAGCAGGCATGGACAGGGACGTTACCTAAGTTTCACGGCGCATTGGGTGACTCTGCTGGCAGCTGGGAAGGATGCAGGACAAGGTGCAGTAGTGTTGGAGGTTGTTCCGCCACCACGCCTCCAAAATGCTGATTGTGACACACCTCTCTCCTCCACCCCCTCCTCTTCTTCTTCCTCCATGGCCTCTTCCTCGGAACCAGCGGTGCTCCGTAGGCGTTCAAGGGGCTACGCAATTACGCAGGCCAAAAGATGCCATGCGGTGCTTGAGCTGGGGTGCTTGGGGGGCAGGAGCCACACTGGGGCAGAGGTTCTGTCAGCTCTGCAGGGGCAGGTTCAGAGGTGGTTGACGCCACGCCAACTTAAGGCAGGAATGGTGGTTTGCGACAATGGCACCAACCTCCTCTCTGCCCTCCGACAGGGACAAATGACCCATGTGCCCTGTTTGGCTCACGTCCTTAACTTGGTGGTGCAGCGGTTCTTGGGCAGGTACCCGGGCTTACAGGATGTCCTGAGGCAGGCCAGGAAAGTCTGTGTGCATTTCCGCCGGTCATATAATGCCAGTGCTCGGCTGACGGACCTCCAAAAGGAGTTTAACCTGCCCAAGAACCGCCTAATCTGTGACATGCCCACCAGGTGGAACTCAACGTTGGCCATGCTGCAGCGGCTGCACACGCAGCAGAGGGCCATCAATGAGTACCTGTGCGACTATGGCACCAGGACAGGGTCAGGGGAGCTTGGTTTTTTTTCCCCACGCCAGTGGGCCATGATCAGGGATGCATGCACTGTCCTGTCACCATTCGAGGAGGCCACGAGGATGGTGAGCACTGACAGTGCATGCATCAGTGACACTGTCCCCCTTGTCCACCTGTTGGAGCACACGCTGCGTGGAATAATGGACAGGGCACTTGAGGCAGAACAGAGGCAGGAAGAGGAGGAATTCCTTAGCTCTCAAGGCCCCCTTTATCCAGACAGTGTTCCTGCGTGCCCGCCGATCACACAGGAAGAGGACGAGGAGGAGGAGGAGGAGGAGGAAGATTGTGTCAGTATGGAGGTGGAGCCTGGCACTCAGCATCAGCAGCAGTCTTTAAGGGATCAGTCCCAAGGAACACATGGACTTGTACATGGCTGGGAGGAGGTGGCTGCGGACGTTGTTGTCCTTAGTGACCCAGAGGACTCCGGACCGAATGCCTCAGCAAACCTACGCTGCATGGCCTCCCTGATCCTGCAAAGCCTGCGTAAGGATCCTCGTATTCGTGGTATCAAGGAGAAGGACCAATACTGGCTGGCAACCCTCCTTGATCCACGCTACAAGGGTAAGGTTGCGGACCTTATCTTGCCATCGCAGAGGGAGCAGAGGATGAAACATCTTCGGGAGGCCTTGCAGAAAGGTCTGTGCAACGCGTTCCCAGAGACTGGGAGGTTACAAACTCCTGTTTCTGGACAACGTGTTGCTGAGGCTTCGGTCAGTCAAAGAAGGAGCGGTGGAGAAGGTGGCCGTCTGACCGATGCGTTCAGACAATTTTTTGGTCCGCAGCCCCAAGGTATGATCGGTTCCAGCAACCATCGCCAGCGTCTGTTTTACATGGTGCAGGAATACCTAGGGGCAAGATCAGACTTGGACACCTTTCCCACCGAAAATCCTCTGGGTTACTGGGTCTTGAGGATGGATCACTGGCCAGAGCTTGCACAGTATGCAATTGAGCTACTGGCCTGTCCTGCATCCAGCGTTCTTTCGGAACGCACATTCAGTGCTGCTGGAGGCGTGGTAACCGATCACAGGGTGCGTCTGTCCACCGACTCGGTCGATCGGCTGACCTTCATAAAAATGAATCAGTCTTGGATCACCACCAGCTACCAAGCACCTGATGCTGATGTAACCGAATAATTTTTTTTGAAATCTCAGATCCCTTCAAAGACTGCCTATGCTGATGCTGAGTGACTATCCCTGAGTAATTATCCTCTTCCTCCTCAATCATCACGCTGATAGCTTGTAAGAACATTTTTGGTTCTGGGCGCCACCACCAGTGCCTAAGGCACAATTTTTCAGCCCCTGTTTAACAGGGGCGTGTAATTACAATTTTTGATGTAATACTTTGCAGCAGGGCTCGTTCCTGCATTCCAACTAGAGTGTCTGTGAGGGGTTGCAGTGTTGTGGCACCAGCACCAGTGCCTAAGGCCCAATTTTTCTGCCCCTGTCTAACAGGGGCGTGTAATTACAATTTTTGATGCAATACTTTGCAGCAGGGCTCGTTCCTGCGTTCCAACTAGAGTGTCTGTGAGGGGTTGCAGTGTTGTGGCACCAGCACCAGTGCCTAAGGCCCAATTTTTCTGCCCCTGTCTAACAGGGGCGTGTAATTACAATTTTTGATGCAATACTTTGCAGCAGGGCTCGTTCCTGCGTTCCAACTAGAGTGTCTGTGAGGGGTTGCAGTGTTGTGGCACCAGCACCAGTGCCTAAGGCCCAATTTTTCTGCCCCTGTCTAACAGGGGCGTGTAATTACAATTTTTGATGCAATACTTTGCAGCAGGGCTCGTTCCTGCATTCCAACTAGAGTGTCTGTGAGGGGTTGCAGTGTTGTGGCACCAGCACCAGTGCCTAAGGCCCAATTTTTCTGCCCCTGTCTAACAGGGGCGTGTAATTAAAATTTTTGAAGCAATACTTTGCAGCAGGGCTCGTTCCTGCGTTCCAACTAGAGTGTCTGTGAGGGGTTGCAGTGTTGTGGCACCAGCACCAGTGCCTAAGGCCTAATTTTTCAGCTCCTGTTCAACAGGGGCATGTAATTACAATTCTTGATCTAATATTTCACAGCAGGGCCCTGTGCGTTCTTACAGTGTTGTGGCCACAGCAACACCTAAGGCCCAAATTTCTGCTGAGTATATAGGGCAGGACCCTACTTTCAACCATCTAACTTACAAACGACTCCTACTTGCAAACGGAAGGAGACAACAGGAAGTGAGATGAAATCTACCCCTAGGAAGGGAAATTCTCTCCTGTAAGAGTTAATATGGGAAAACAATTTCTCCTTTCCACTGATGCTTTCCAATCCTTGTTCCACAAAAAAACCCAAATTTTCAAAAAACATTTTTCATTGGGACAAAAAAGTGAGGTGAAATCTTCTGAAGAGGAGGAAAGACAGCAAAACAAATGTCACAGGGGTGATAACCCTTCCCTATGTTTTCCAAAAAGCTTAAAAAAGATTTTTTGGCTGGAGCTAAACACGTTAAAAATGTACCCGTTCAAAATTACAAACAGATTCTACTTAACAACAAACCTACAGTCCCTGTCTTGTTTGCACCGCCTGTATACTGCTGTTCAGAGTATATAGGGCCTGGTGGCCCCACACCTTTCCTTATTTTAATTTGGGTGTGGGGTTCCCCTTAATATCCATACAAGACCCAAAGGGCCTGGTAATGGACTGGGGGGTACCCATGCCGTTTGTCTCACTGATTTTCATCCATATTGCCATGACCCGACATGACATTAAACCCGCAAGCAGTTTTAAATGAGATTTTTTCCTTTAAAAATTACATTTGGTGCAGGGACTGTTCTAAACATGGGAAACACGCCTCACTTTACAGGCATACTATAGACACCCCCCAGGTACGATATTTAAAGGAATATTTCACTTTTTTTTTTTTACTTTAAGCATCATTAAAATCACTGCTCCCGAAAAAACGGCCGTTTTTAAACGTTTTTTTTGCATTGATACATGTCCCCTGGGGTAGGACCCGGGTCCCCAAACCCTTTTTAGGACAATACCATGCAAATTAGCCTTTAAAATGAGCACTTTTGATTTCGAACGTTCGAGTCCCATAGACGTCACTGGGGTTCTAACGTTCGTGCGAACTTGCGGTCCGTTCGCGGGTTCTGGTGCGAACCGAACCGGGGGGTGTTCGGCTCATCCCTAGCAGCTAGACTTAAAATCAGTTTACTGTATCAGATCAGGCAGCAATTGTGATTGGTTGCCAGCAGTCACAGCATATATTTACTGCTTACTGACTGGTTGCTAGAGGTTACAGCACACATTACTGCTCACTGATTAGTTGCTAGAGGTTACAACAAATTATTTCTGCTTGTTAAGTGGTGGCTAGAGATTACTGTACAGTAATACTGTTCACTGATTGGTTGCTAGAGGTTACAGCACATCATCTCCTCACTGCAGGGGGGCATGAAATACATATGAATGCTGCCTTTATTTTACATATGAATGCCGGTTATTTACATGTAAACACAGGGTCTGCAGATGAGTCATCTGTACACAACAATAGGGCAGACCTGGGCAGCATTAGTACCAGCACTTCACACTTAGATATTGGGACACAGCACGGGACTAAATCTTCAAGGGACAAGGGAATTTAAACTGGGATAGTTGGCAGGTATGAGGCAGCTGCTTTGCTTTGCAATGACAGGGCCCAGGGCAGCTGCCCCTTTTGCCCTGCCTTAAAGACGGCCCTGTCTGTTGTATTGTTTTTTATTTGAAATGTAAAGCCAACGCAGATACTCAATAAAAAAAATGCACCTCTGCTATAGCGCATAGATGTGAGTGTCCTGTGCGTTGTAGAGTGTACGTTGCCAAAAATGAATATTTTTTTTTTGTATGCTGTGACGTGTTGAGAGCCCACATAAAGATGTGAATGTTCCCCTAGGTATACAGTGTATCAAGAAAGAATACTAAGTGCATGTCCAAAAAAAAAAAGAATGTAAAGAGATTCATAATACAGAAAAGATACAAGATCAGAAAGACTCAGGCAGAAAAAAAAATGGAGAAGATGGAAAAGTAATAATAATGGTATTTGCTGCATGCAGCAGTCTTCCCCCCCAATCAGAGTCAGCCTCAGAATATCTCTAAAAACCTCCAGAAACCATTCTGTCCTTACAGAGCTGAAACAAATTAACCCCTTCTTTTTGTATCCTGTCACATTGTTAGCATTGTTGAAAATGGTTGTGGTGAAGGACCAAGCTCAGGTTATTTCTTAACTCTAGAAAGTGCTTCAAAATATATTAATGTCATAAAATGAAAAAAAAATATATAACTATAATCTCTACCAACTACAAAATCTTGAGGACTAAATCCTGCTATTGACATTTTAAAAGCTGAACTCACGTCTTTTGGTCTCTTGGATCTGGTTATTATAAGACTCTAACAAGCTTGTTAAGTCTAGTGGACTACAATGAGCAACAGGGCACTGATCACTTATCTGGAGCTACTAAGCATCCTACTGATCAGTTAGCAACTCTAGTGAGGATAGGAGATAATTGCTCCACCCGCTGGGACCGGGCAACCCATGAGTGCCCCTCCTCTTCCTCAGTCATTCGCCCTCTCCTTGCTGATCCTAAGCATGCCCATACTGGCACAGTTTCCTGCATGCAGCCTCTGCTCAGTGGGCTTCCTTCTGTACTGGTGTGTTTTTGAGTGTGTGTGGGGTGCCAAATGGGAGAGAGAACTTTGCATGGATGGGGGGAAGGGGGTTCTATACTTGGGGATAATTTGGAGGTAAAACTCTGTAGTTGGGGACGATTTGGGGGTAGAGCTCTGTACTCAGGGCCGTTTTTTCGATTGGGCACGCTGGGCAGTTGCCCGGGGGCCCCATTTGCATGGAGGGCCCCACCAAGGGCCGATCCTCAGCGCCAGGGCCGCCATCAGGGGGGTACAGCCCATACGGCTGACTGTAAGGGGCCCCGGCGTCCCTAGGGGCCCAAGCGGGAACCGCTGCTTTGGTCACTTTCCCACATATCCTCTGTGGACCGGCGCGGCAATGAAGCTCTCTGTGGCAGGTGTCGGCTGCTTATCACAGCAGCATACCGTCACCTAGCCGATGGAGCCAGTCTCCTCCATTCTGACCAGGGGCAGACTGAGGGCCCAGAGTAAGTTGATGGGGGGGGGGTACACTTGTCACTATGGGGACAGCAGCTTCTAAATACATACACTGTGCCGGCAGTGTTTGTATTTAGAACCTCCAAAGCAGCTCTTCTCTCCTTCCGTCTCCTGCACTGTGAGATCTCTGACTCCACCCCCTCCCTCCCCCTTCCTCCAATCACCAGTGCGGTGTGCTGAGGGACGGAGCTCACTGTAGCTACTGCTGGCCGGTGTCTTGCCGAGAAAGTTCCCCCCGGCGGATAAGGACCCCCCTGTACTGCGCCGACACAGTGCTTGCACAGTACGAGCCGCCGAAGGTCTCCGAAGTTGAGTCCAGGTTCAAGCCCCACCATCTAAGTGGACATAGAGTCAGAATAAAAATTTGCCGAGCGAAGCAAGGCCGTGCCCGAAGCGAGCCCACGAGGGGCCCTGTTACAGGCGCCGTGTACAGCTGACTCACAGGTTTTCAACTTCGGCTATTTTCGGCGGCACGTACTGCGCAAGCGCTGCGCCTGCGCAGTACAGGGGGAGTCCTTATCCGCCGGGGGGAACTTTCTCGGCAGAACACCGGGATGTCTGCTCACACTACAGGGAGGAGGTGAGATAATTTTTTTACTGAGTAAAGTCTCCTTGGAAGAAAAGCTGCAAAAGTTTCTGTAGGATTTGTCTTGTATTGTGATCAGTGATAAGAAGAGGAGGAGAATGAAGAGACAGCCCAGATATCTCCCAAACTGGTACACAGCCCTATCTATATAACATCCCCCAATCACTCTGTACAGATAAAGTGAAGGTCATTTATGACCATTCATGTAACTCTGTGTTTATGTGGTGAGTTTACACTTCTGATGGCGCAGACTCAGAGCTTGGATAACACGGGGTTACATGAATGGTCATAAATACTTTTCACATTATCTGAACATACATAGAGTGCTGGGGGTTGGATTATATAGATATTTACATCTTATAACAGGAGGATGTTTTCTTCACATACCAATTCTGTATTATGTATTGTTGTATATATTGGTAGATGAGCACAATAGTTTTTTTTTTTAAATGATAAACATCACTATCTGACCACATCTCAGCCCCCTACTCCCGCCATCAAAGCTGCCACTGTGCCCACCAAACACAGCCACTGTGCCATCAAACGCAGCCACTGTGCCCATCAAAGCTGCCACTGTGCCCATCAAACACTGCTACTGTGCCATCAAACTATGCCACTGTGCCCATCAAACACTGCCACTGTGCCATTAAACGCAGCCACTGTGCCCATCAAATGCAGCCACTGTGCCATCAAACGCAGCCACTGTGCCCATCAAACGCAGCCACTGTGCCATTAAACGCAGCCACTGTGCCCATCAAATGCAGCCACTGTGCCATCAAACGCAGCCACTGTGCCCAAACACAGCCACTGTGCCATCAAAGGCAGCCACTGTGCCCATCAAACGCTGCCACTGTGCCATCAAACGCTGCCACTGTGCCCATCAAACGCTGTCACTGTGCCATCAAACGCTGCCACTGTGCCCATCAAACGCTGCCACTGTGCCTATCACAGTGCACAGTGGCACGTGCCATTAAACGCGCCACTGTGCCATCAAATGCAGCCACTGTGCCCAAACACAGCCACTGTGCCATCAAAGGCAGCCACTGTGCTCATCAAACACTGCCACTGTGCCATCAAACGCTGCCACTGTGCCCATCAAACGCAGCCACTGTGCCCATCAATCGCAGCCACTGTGCCATAAAACGCAGCCACTGTGCCATCAAACGCAGCCACTGTGCCCATCAAACGCAGCCACTGTGCCCATCAAAGCTGCCACTGTGCCCACCAAGCACAGCCACTGTGCCCATCAAAGCTGCCACTGTGCCATCAAACACAGTCACTGTGCCATCAAACGCAGCCACTGTGCCCATCAAACGCTGCCACTGTGCCCATCAAACGCAGCCACTGTGCCCATCAATCATTTCAATCTGTAATTTCTTGTTTTTCAATTACTTGCTTTTCAAGGTCGTGATATTTTGTAATGTTTAAACACTGATTTTGTTGGAAGTACCAATAAATTTAGCCTTATTGATAATTTGCATTTTTATTCTCGTGTGTGATTGTGTAGACAGGGCCCCAGTGCACTGTATTGCCCAGGGGCCTATAATGCTCTTAAGATGGCCCTGTCTGTACTTAGGGATGATTTGGGGGTAAAGCTCTGTACTTGGGGATGATTTGGGGGTAGAGCTCTGTACTTGGGGATGATTTTGGGGTAAAGCTCTGTACTTGGGGATGATTTGGGGGTAGAGCTCTGTACTTGGGGGTGATTTGGGGGTAGAGCTCTATACTTGGGCATGATTTGGGGGTAAAGCTCTGTACTTGGGGATGATTTGGGGGTAAAGCTCTGTACTTGGGGATGATTTTGGGGTAAAGCTCTGTACTTGGGGATGATTTGGGGGTAGAGCTCTATACTTGGGGATGATTTGGGGGTAAAGCTCTGTACTTGGGAATGATTTGGGGGTAGAGCTCTAAACTTGGGGATGATTTGGGGGTAAAGCTCTATACTTGGGGATGATTCGGGGGTAAAGCTCTGTACTTGGGGATGATTTGGGGGTAGAGCTCTAAACTTGGGGATGATTTGGGGGTAAAGCTCTGTACTTGGGGATGATTTGGAGGCAAAGCTCTGTACTCGGGTAATGATTTGGGGGTAAATCTTTGTACTTGGGGATGATTTGGGAGTAGAGCTCTGTACTTGGGGATGATTTAGGGGTAAAGCTCTGTACTTGGGGATGATTTGGGGGTAAAGCACTGTACTTGGGGATGATTTGGGGGTAAAGCTCTGTACTTGGGGATGATTTGGGGGTAAAGCTCTATACTTGGGGATGATTTGGGGGTAAAGCTCTGTACTTGGGGATGATTTGGGGGTAAAGCTCTATACTTGGGGATGATTTGGGGGTAAAACTCTATACTTGGGGATGATTTGGGGGTAAAGCTCTGTACTTGGGGATGATTTGGGGGTAGAGCTCTGTACTTGGGGATGATTTGGGGGTAGAGCTCTGTACTTGGGGATGATTTGGGGGTAGAGCTCTGTACTTGGGAGTGATTTGGGGGTAGAGCTCTGTACTTGGGGATGATTTGGGGGAAAAGTTCTGTACTTGGGGATGATTTGGGGGTAAAGCTCTGTACTTGGGGTTGATTTGGCAGTAAAGCTCCATACTTGGGGATGATTTGGGGGTAGAGCTCTGTACTTGGGGATGATTTGGGGGTAAAGCTCTATACTTAGGGATGATTTGGGGGTAAAACTCTATACTTGGGGATGATTTGGGGGTAGAGCTCTGTACTTGGGGGTGATTTGGGGGTAAAGCTCTATACTTGGGGATGATTTGGGGGTAAAGCTCTGTACTTGGGGATGATTTGGGGGTAAAGCTCTATACTTGGGGGTGATTTGGGGGTAAAGCTCTGTACTTTGTACTTGGGGATGATTTGGGGGATCAATTTTTTAACTGGGGGGGGGGGTTGGGAGGAAAGCTTTCTACTGGGGTGGGGGAATTTGGGGGAGAGCTCTGTACTGAGGGGGATTTGGGGAGAGCTCTGTACAGAGGAGGAGTAATTTCCAGATAATGCTGTACTGCGGGAATGAGGGGATTGGGGGGTATTTTAGTACTGAAGGATGATTTGGGGGTAGTGCACTGTATACTTGGGGGTAAAACACATGTCCTGTGTGGAACATCCCTGCTGGATTAAATAGAACATTTTAGGATATATGGCTTAGCATCATGAAGCTTTACATCTGTCAAGTAATGGATCCCCAAAGTATCGTGGAGTGGATACGGCATAGGACCTGAGAGCGGTACTATGGACACATGAGTTTAATACTGGAATTTTATGGGCTGGAATGTAACACTTTCACTTTTCTTGTACATTAGTGTCCATAAATTAGCCAAGTTTATGCTTATTTAGTAATTTATTGAGTGCAGAAACTGTAAATTCTTGTTTTGTCTGTTTTCAGGAGCTGATACATAAATTGTATGAAACATTACCAGATACAGACGACGCCAACCGATCCCACTAGGTAAGGAACATTTTTTAAGAGCGTGATAAAACATGACGAGATATGGTGATGAAGGATTTAAATTCAACAGTATTATTCAAATTCAATGTTTTTAGAAGGTCCATTTGCTTTCCAAAATCCCTTACTCATCTTTCAGTGATGCACTGCAGTCATTCTCTTATATATTGGGTTATGACAGTGCTACTACTAAGTAACCAGTCAGTAGAAAAAACGGTTTGGTGCTTTCTAGCTAAATCTTAGATTTTTGTAATGGAGAACAAGAAGAATGGGGTCATCCAAGGACGGGGAGAAAGATTCCTAGAGTTGACAGGAAAAGGATCAGAAACTTATGTAAGAACATCAACCCAGTTGAGTCCCCAAGAAGTCTATTAAGCTGGCATGTCACTTATAAACCACAAATTCCACTTTTAACTGACGCTATAGCAAACACTGCCTCACCCAGGGTTGGTGTTGGGGGGGGGGGGCAAACTGGGCAATTGGCTCCTATTTACAGAGTTGACACATTTGTGTTAGGCTGATGATACCATGAGGTGTTCTATTGCTTCTTTGGGGGCCTTGTTATGTACACGTTTCACTAAATTTAAGCACTCTTAACCACTTCAGCCCCGGAAGATTTTACCTCCTTCCTGACCAGAGCACTTTTTACAATTCGGCACTGCGTCGCTTTAACTCACAATTGAGCGGTCATGCGCGGATGCTTTACCCAAACAAAATTTGCGTCTTTGTTTCCCACAAACAGAGCTTTCTTTTGGTAGTATTTGATCACCTCTGCGGTTTTTATTTTTTGTGCTATAAACAAAAAACTTAGTTTTGAAAAAATATGTATGTAGAAGAATACATATTGGCCTAAACTGATGAAGAATTTTTTTTTTTTTATTTGGGGGATATTTATTATAGCAAAAAGTAAAAAATATATATTTTTTTTAACTTTTTGCTATAATAAATATCCCCCAAATAAAAAAAAAAAAATTCTTCATCAGTTTAGGCCAATATGTATTCTACATATTTTTTTGTAAAAAAAATCGCAATAAGCGTATACTGATTGGTTTGCGCAAAAGTTATACCGTCTACAATCTATAGGAACGATTTATGGCATTTTTATGGCGTTTTTATTTATTTAATTTTTTTTACTAGTAATGGCGGTGATCTGCGATTTTTAGTGGTATTGCAACATTGCGACGGACAGACTGGAGACTTTTGACACATTTTTGGGACCGTTGACATTTATAGAGCGATCAGTGCTATAAAAATGCACTGATTACTGTATAAATATCACTGGCAGGGAAGGGGTTAACTGTAGGGGGCGATCAAGGGGTTAACTGTGTGTTCCCTCACTGTGTTCTAACTGTGTGGGGATGGGACTAACTAGGAGAGATGACAGATCGCTGATTGAGTGTGCCCACCGGCAACGCGCAACGGGTCCCCCGCTGTGCAGCGGGCATGCACGCGTGCCTCCGGCAGCGTTTGCGCTCCCTCTGGTGGCTCTCCTGGGCAAAGCTGTATATATACGGGATTTCACCCAGGAGAGCCATTCTGCCGCAGTATATCTGTTTAAACTGAACTGGTTAAAGAACACCCCTATAGACTTCATGTTTAATATTTACGTTCAACCTGGTCACACAGTAAATAATTTCAGCACATGGGGCCCTCACTTTATTTTTTTCTCAGAGCCCCAATTTGTCTAAAACTGGCTCTGGTCTCACCCTATCTCGCAACCTTACATCTAACTGTAACCAACTATCCCTTATATGGTACAGTAGCCATCTTCTGACCACCCGTTTTGCTTTGTGTCTTTTAAGGTTCTTTGCAGTAAAAGCAAGAAAGCATAAGAATTGTAGTGTATTAATTTGCTTTACTAAAAAACAATACACAACATACAGAGTATTACAAAATATACATGTAATATACACATGCACAAGCCATCTATTCTTCCTAGCAAATGAGCATGGACAATGTATGCGATTACACTAAACAGCTACTTAACTTGTTTTTTTTTTTCTGGTGATTGAGTCTTCTTCAAGACTGCTCCTTGTTTCTCAGAGTCCTCCAGAACTACCAGTTTCTTTGGCTGTGATCAAATCTTTATATCCTTCCCCCCACTTCCTGTAGCATCACTTCCTGTCCTGAGCTCACAAACCACTCCAACTAGTTCATTAGCAGATGAATAGGGGAAGCCGAGCTTCTAAAATATTACATGTAACTAACATGCATCATTCTTCTATTTATGCTATAAAAATTTGTTTCACACTGCTGTGCACCAAAATTAACTTATTCTGTAATATATTGATAATTAAAAACGTAGGTGCAGTGATACCCATGTACCAAAGTGGTGAAAAAATCTGACTGTCTGACCTGCCACTGACAATGGCTACACCCACAATAAATTTTAAACAACCCTGTTAGTAATCTGTCCATATAAAAAGTTTTCCTTTAAAGATGAAAGGACATGCTTACCTCTCCTCGTCTCCTGCCACCCATGCCACCAAAAAGTTGCTCTGATTAAGAGAAATCAACTTCTAAAATCTGATGGGGAAACCAACCTTTTGGTAGTGCTGGTCTACTGTGACCCCCCGAAAGTGCTCAGTGATTCTTCTTGCTGACCTCTGGGTCACTACAATGCTCTGTAGAGATGTAGGGGTCATCAGGAAGAACCAGTGAGTGCCATGGGGAACCCAGAAAGCCAACACCCCAGGAAGTGTTGACTTCTTCTTTCACTGGTGATTCCTCTTGATCATAGCAGAATTTGATGGTGCAGGAGGAAGAAGAGATAAGTATTCTTATCTCCCCTAACTTTCCTATTGCTGACTAACCTGTACATACAGTAGGTGACCACAATATTTTGTTGATCTCGCCGCTGTAATCGGCGAGATTTGACACCTGGGAGCCCTGTTGCTGGAGCCAGCGCCGAGCTGGCTCGCTCATCGGGAAAGAAAAAAAAGGAAAATGAGCGACAGTCATTGCTGACAGGTGTTTGGTATGATTCATGAGGGGGAACACCGCGCCAAATTTTAAATAAAAAAATGGCATGGGTTCCCCTGCAAGAGCATACCGGGCCCTTAGGTCTGGTATGGATTTTAAGGGGAACCCCCTATGCCAAAGAAACGGCGTGGGGGTCCCCCACAAAATCCATACCAGACCCTTATCCGAGCATGCAGGTCAGAAAAGGGGGTGGGGACGAGCGAGCGCCCCCCCTTCTGAACTGTACCAGGCCACATGCCCTCAACATGGGTGGGCACTTTGGGGCAGGGGGGCGCCCTGCGGCCCCGCCCACCCCAAAGCACCTTGTCCCCATGTTGATGAGGACAAAGGCCTCTTCCTGACAACCCTGGCCGTTGGTTGTCGGGGTCTGTGGGCGGGGGGCTGCATACTCGGATAAGGGTCTGGTATGGATTTTGGGGGGATCCCCACGCCATTTTTTCGGCGTAGGGGGGTTCCCCTTAAAATCCATGCCAGACCTAGGGGCCTGGTATGCCCCTGGAGGGGAACCCATGCCGTTTTTTTATTTAAAATTTGGCGCGGCGTTCCCCCTCATGATTCATACCAGACACCTGTCAGCAATGCCTGTCTCTCATCGGGAAAGGAAAACACAGTTTTCCTTTCCCGATGAGCGAGCCAGTGCGGGATGTACAGCACCCTGTAACCGAGAACCAGCGTGATGGGATAGCGCTGGAAACACATTCTCGCGGTCAGGTACTGTAGTTTATAATGTTGGCAATAGGACTAAAGCCCTCAGCTCTGAAGTTGAAGCTCTGACAACTCTCTTCAGCCTCCATTGTCTAACCCAGTGTTTTTCAACCTTTTTTCAGTCAGGGCACCCTTTAAAAATGATAGACAATATTGAGGCACCCTTTCGAAATAAGGGACAGTCTCGAGGCACCTTTTAAAAATTATGGACAGCCTTGAGGCACCCAATTCGAAAATGTAAAAGCTATTCTAATAGTTTTACATAATGCAGCAACATCCAAAAGTTCAAGTAGGACACCCAACGTTGGAGGTGATTTATTCTTCCAAAGCAAATACACTTTTGGAAACTGGTACTGACTAGTATGCCAGTGTTTCTCTTCTCCCTCAGTTTTTCTCCATCACTCAGCTAATGTGACCCCAACGCTGATGGAGAGGGGCAGGGGAGAGCCAAACATGGATGCTATGCAGGTGACTGACATCCTCCTTATCAAGCTGATGATGCCATCGGTCATTAGGACGCCAGAAGCTAGAAGGTTGTAATGGTGCACAATGAAAACCTGTGACTAAGTGTAACTAAAAATGCTGCCTTAATCCACACGCCAGCTTCTATGCAATTTTTAGGCAATTTTTAGGCATTTTGCCAAGGCACCCCTGAAAGAACCTCAAGGCACACCAGGCTGCCTGGGCATCCTGGTTGAAAAAGGCGGGTTTAACCATCAGTCTGTGGGCCTGAAGTCATGACATGTATAGCACAGATAACCTCCAGCCTATCCCCAACCTGTTAAAACCATAACCTCCAACCCCCCAAATTACCTGATAAAAGACGTGACAAGGGTTTTGGAGTAAAATGGCCTTTTATTTAACAAATATCTAACTTCAAATAAATAACATATTTAACATAACCATCAGCCCAAATTTTTATCTAAACCCTTGCTTGGCAGTCTTTGAGGGCAACGACACACAACTTGGTCACTGGGACAAACTTCTTTCCAACTTAGGCCTCCAGTCGCAAAACACCGACTCGGAGACGATACTCATCACCTGCAGTGACCTACATTTTACCCATTTCTAGTTAAACCCCTTGTTAACTGTAATGTACCCGAGAACCCCATACCACAGATGGGTCCCAACCATTTTTTCTTCCAGACTTTTCTCCTCCTCCAAAGACCCACCACTGCCAGGCTGCCATGACAGCATAGGGAGAGTGGGAAGCTTCTCCTTTCACTTTCTTCTCCCGCCTGGCTGCTCACTGCTCACTCCTCCTCCCTCAACTTCGTGGGACCCCTCCCAGCCTTTGGTCACCTCCACCTGCCTTAAAGGGCTCTGATGACTTGTACCCCCTAACTGCCTGTCCTACTGTCCACCTCTGTCATGCTGTCCCTCCGCTCATTTCTTTTTCTTTCTTTTTACTCCAGGACTCCCTAACTGATGGGACAATAGTAAGGCAAGTAAGTGGAAGGGCCAAACCTCAGACAGTAAACTTTGCGTGGCTTTTTGGAAGACACTGAAACTTTGTGCAGGCACCTCTAGGCACCACCATTTTAGTCCTATTAAAGGTTTAGTACCTTTAAACTATAAACACATGTACTTTACATCACCCTATGTTGTTAATACTGACTGGCATGTTACATTATCACGGTGATAGAATTCTTCCCCCAATATTGCGTGGAGGATTATGTGACTTTCATCACATTTACATGCTGATGTCTTGCTCGTAACCTGGAGGGGGAGATGGCATCCTTTTTCTAATGGGAATCGGTTAACATTTCACTGCATCAGTATTCAAAATGTATTTTATTTATTTTACCCAGCAGCTTAATGGTGCACATTATCAGAGCAATTCTTTTCAGCAAAAACAATAGCCGAACCGTAGTGTAGTGATTTGTTTTCTTCATTTAAAATTAATACTGTTCCGTAATATGCTACAAAGTCATATTGCCCTTGCCCGGGCTTTAAATCATCCCCGGGGAAAAATAACTGGAGTCTGGTGTGTGTGTGTGTTGGTTCTGTTTCCTGTTTGGGTAAAGTCTGAAATCTTTTCTTCATCTTTCTGAAAAATGAGATTTGAAAACGAATCAACTTCACAAATAGTGGTATTATTTACTATGCCTTTTTTTACTTTGTGCCTGCACCTTGCCATAGTTAACCACTTGCCGACCGGTGAACGCCGATATATACGTCCTCACTTTGAGGATGCCTATCGTTGTTATGGCAGCAGCTAGCTGCCATAACCCCGGTATCCCCATGTTTGGCCAGTGGTTGGCTACAAGATAAAAGTGGTCTCTGCGGTGGATTCACCACAAGATTACTTTTATCGGTGGCGGAAGAGGGCCACCCCCCCCCCCTCCCGCCTTGCTCCGAAGCCCTTCCGCCGCTTAGCGGAGCCGTCGGCTGCGACGGAGGCAATCCGGTCCTCTCACTGGCTGTACATGGAGACGAGTGAGGGGAAGATGGCCCCCACCTGTCTCCATGACACTGCAGGGCGGAAGCGATGTTTTTATTTTTTTTATTGCATTTTAGTGTAAATATGAGATCTGAGGTCTTTTTGACCCCAGATCTCATATTTAAGAGGACCTGTCATGCTTTTTTCTATTACAAGGGATGTTTACATTCATTGTAATAGGAATAAAAGTGACACTTTTTTTTTTAAACAGTGTAAATAAAAAATAAAAGGTAACATAAATAAGAAAAAAAAAAAGTTAAACGTGCCCTGTCCCACCGAGCTCGCATGCAGAAGCGAACGCATACCTGAGTATCGCCCGCATACGTGAGTATCGCCCGCATACGTGAGTATCGCCCGCATATAAAAACGATGAAAACGGTGTTCAAACCACACATGTGAGGTATCACCGCGATCGTTAGAGCGAGAGCAATAATTCTAGCCCTAGACCTCCTCTGTAACATAAAACATGCAACCTGTAGAATTTTTTAAACATCGTCTATGGAGATTTTTAAGGGTAAAAGTTTGACGCCATTCCATGAGCGGGCGCATTTTTGAAGTGAAGCGTGACATGTTGGGTATCAATTTTTTTTCAATTATCTTTCACAATATAAAAAAAAAATGGGCTAACTTTACTGTTGTCTTATTTTTTTATTCAAAAACGTGTATTCTTTCCAAAAACAGTGTGCTTGTAAGACCGCTGCGCAAATACGGTGTGACAGAAAGTATTGTAACGTCCGCCATTTTAATCTCTAGGGTGTTAGAAAAAAAATGTATAATGTTTGGGGGTTCTAAGTAATTTTCTAGCAAGAAAAAAAACTGTTTTTAACTTGTAAACAACAAATCTAAAAAAGAGGCTCGGTCCTTAAAGCGGGGGTCCACCCACACCGTGAAAAAAAATAAATATTAAAAGCCAGCAGCTACAAATACTGCAGCTGCTGACTTTTAATACATGGCCACTTACCTGTCCCAGGGTCCAGCGATGTCGGCAGGCGACGCCGAGAACCCGCTCGGTTCTCGGCAGCTGCCGCCGCCATCCTAGGTGAGGGAATCAGGAAGTGAAGCGTTGCGGCTTCACTTCCCGGTTCCCTACTGCGCATGCGCGAGTCACGCTGCGCATCCCAAGTGGTCCCCGCTCTCTCCTGGGAGCTGTGTGTTTCCCAGGAGACAGCGCGGTGGGGACGGGAAGAGGCGTAGACTCCCATGGGAGTCTATGCCGGAAGTGGGTGCAAATACCTGTCTTAGACAGGTATCTGCACCCCCCGCCCCTGAAAGGTGATAAATGTGACACCGGAGAGGGGGAGGGTTCCGAAAAGCGGAAGTTCCATTTTTGTGTGGAACTCGGCTTTAAGTGGTTAAAGGGCTAAAGTGTCTGTTATTGGAAGCCCGGTTTTATACTTTTTGACCCAGCAAAGATAGCAGCATTGCTTTACTGTCTTTTGGGGTGAGTAGCCCTAATGGGAAGGGGATGGGGAAGGCAGGACTTTTTTTTCTGAGAGAATAGGTGCAGGAACTCCCCCCTTTTGAGTCACCCCTTGTCTCCTCCCCCCTACCCACCCCCGAGTACCGTCCCTTGGTTCCTATCCCGACCCACCTCCCACTACCACCCCTTTTAGACCCCTTTCACACTGGGGCGGTTTTCAGACCCTTTAGCACTAGAAATAGCCTCTGAAAAGCACCTCCCATTCATTGCAGTGTGTCTTTTCACACTGGGGCAGAGTGCTTGGGGGACGTTCTGAAAAGTCCTGCAAGCAGCATCTTTGGGGCAGTTTGGGAACGCTGTATTTAGCGTTCCCAAAATGCCCCTGCCCATTGCAATGAATGGGTGGCGCTTCCAAAGCGTCTTAAAAGAGATTTGAATGGGTTCTGTCTGCCTAGGAAATGATCAAAGGGTCCTGAAGGACATCGGGTCCGTCGGACCCGCTGATTGGCTCCCGCTGTGTCCAATCACAGCGGGTCCCCGGTGGCGCGCGCACGTGGCCCAGAAGAAAAAAATCACGTATAGGTACATGATTTTGCACTGAAAGGCCGCCCTGCTGCAGTATATGTACGTGGGGCAGTCCTTAAGCGGTTAATCTGCTCAACAAGTTGGCCAAAAAAAAAAAGCATAACGAGCACAAAACGCAAATCGCGGTAAAATCATGGCAAAAACACGACATGCTTTTCTGCAGCTCCTCCATTGAGGTCCATGGAACCAAAAATGCAAAAAAAAAAAAAGCACTGTTTTGTGTTCTAAAAGGTCCCCGACACTTTCCTAAAATCCTAAAATGCAGTGGCTGAAAAAAGCATAGAGGTGTCTCATAGGAAACCATGTTAAATGGGCTGTAGTGCGTTTCTGCAAAATGCACCAAAAAAAACGCATAGGTGTGAACCAGGCCTTAGGAGATCTCTTCCAATACTGACTCAAAAGTAATATAAGCACTATAGGGGTTCATTTACTAAAGGCATGTACACTGTGCACTCTGCAAGAGCAGCTGCGTAAATGAGCAGAGGCTCTGCTGCCTTCCATCATCCAATCAGGTGCAAGCAAAAATGCATTTTTTTTTTTATTTACCTTGCATGTGATTGGGTATTCTATGCAAAGTGACGTTTTACTTCATTTACTAAGCTCTGGAGCAACTGTCATTAGTACAGTGACAGTGAATATTATTTAGCACTGAACACTGTATTGGTGTCACTGGTTCCCAAAAAAGTGTCAAAATGTCACTTATTATGTGATTTGTCATTCGCAATGTTGCAGTTCCGCTATAAGTCGCTGATCGCCACCATTACTAGTAAAAAAATATATTATTATCAATAAAAATTCCATAAAAATATCCCATAGTTTGTAGACGCTATAAGTTTTGCGCAAACCAATCAATATACGCTTATTTGGATTTTTTAACAAAAATATGTAGAAGAATACATATTGGCCTAAATTGATGAAGAAATTAGATTTTTTACGTTTTTTTTATTGGAAATGTTTTAGCAGAAAGTAAAAAAGATTGTTTTATTTTCAAAATTGGCAGTCTTTTTTCGTTCATAAAAAAAAAACAAAAACTGCAGAGGCGATCAAATACCACCAAAAGAAAGCTCTATTTGTGGGGGAAAAAAAGGACATAAATTTTATTTGTGTACAGTGTCGCCGGAACACGCAATTGTAAAGTAACGCAGTGCCGTATCGCAAAAAAAAAAAAAAAAAGAGACCTGGTCATGAAGATGGGCTGAGGTGGTTAAAAAACACAAAGCGCAAATTGCGGCACAATTACGGCAAAAACACACTACACGCTTCCCTGTTTCTTCTCTATGGAAGTCTAGATTCTATGAAACCATAAAAGCAAACAGTGAACGTGTCCCATAGGAAACCATGTTAAATGGGCTGTAGTGCGTTTCAGCAAAAAGCACCAAAAAACGCATAGGTGTGAACCAGGCCTAAAACTGGTGCACATCGAAAACTGGTACAGCTGTGCGCAGTAACCAATCAGCTTCTAACTTCAGCTTATTTAACCACTTCATTATACGTCAGCAGATCAGCATGTGCCTGCAAATCGCCATAGGTGTACGTCGGCTCCTTCATGACTAAGCCTATTTTTGAAATGTGGTGTTTACAAGTTAAAATCCGTATTTTTTGCTAGAAAATTACTTAGAGTTCCCAAACAATATATATATATTTTTTAGCAGAGAATTTAGAGAATAAAATGGAGATTGTTGCAATAGTTTATATCACACGGTATTTGTGTAGCGGTGTTTTAAACGCAAATTTTTGGAAAAGGGACACTTTCCTGGATTTTAAAAAATCCAAACAGTAAAGTTACCCCAATTTTTTGTATAATGTGAAAGATGATGTTACGCCGAGTAAATAGATACCAAACATGTCACCCTTTATAATTGCACGCACTCGTGGAATGGCGACAAACTACGGTACCTATGAATTTCCATAGGCGACGCTTTACATTAGAGTTACAGAGGAGCTCTAGGGCTAGAATTATTGCTCTCGCTCTGACGATCGCGGCGATACCTCACATGTGTGATTTGAACACCGTTTACATATGCCGGTGCGACTTATGCATTTTCTTCACTGAGTGAGCTCGCGGGGACAGGGGCGCTTTAAAAAAAAAATTTTTTATTTATTTATTTATTTTATTATTTTTTTATACTTGTAAATTGTGTTTAAAAAAAAACATTTTTTTTTTTAAATTGTTTTGCTGTCACAAGGAATGTAAACATCCCTTGTGACAGTAATAGGTGGTGACAGGTACTCTTTCTAAAAGACCCCCGATCCCTCCTTTGCACTTCACAGTATTCAGATCGCCGAAAACGGCGATTCTGAACATTGTATTTTTTTTAAACCCGGCGCCATTGGCAGCCGAGTAAACGGGAAGTGACGTCATGACGTCGCTTCCACGTTTACATTGAGAAAGCTGGAACAAAGCCGCCCACAGCTTCGTTCCAGCCCGCCCCCAGCCGCTGAAGGCAGCTGATTGGACACCGAGCTTCCCGATCGCACGGGAAACCCGGTAAGAGCGGCGGGAGGCGGCGAGAGCTCCCGCTCCTCCGGTATAACAGCCGAGCGGCTTTTAGCCGCATCGGTTGTTATACTCGGATAGCCGATCGCCCGCTCTAAACAACGGTACCGGGATGATGCCTGCAGCTGCAGGCATCATCCCAGTATAACCCCGGAAAGCCGAGTACGCAGATGTGCGTAGGTCAGCGGGAAGGGGTTAAGGGGCCGTAGCAGGCCCCTGCTGTACGGTGGTGGAACCTGGTGCGCGGCTCCGATGTCCCCCGGCCAAGTATTGCAAAGACCGTCATTTTATTCTCTAGGGTGTTAGAAAAAAAAATTATAATGTTTGGGGGTTCTAAGTAATGTAATGTTCTAGCATAAAAAACTGTAAACAACAAATTTCAGAAAGAGGCTCGGTCCTTATGTGGTTAACCGGTTGCCGACCGGCTCACGCCGATATACGTCGGCAGAATGGCACGTACAGGCAGATTAACGTACCTGTACGTAGCCATTCAAGAATCGCGCAGGCGCCCTCCGCAACCTCCGTGAGTGTGATTGCGGGTCAGCGGGGATACCCGCGATCATCTCACGGCGAGGAAGAACGGGGAAATACTAATGTAAACAAGCATCTCCCCATTCTGCCTGGTGATCAGTGTCATGTCACACATAGCCACGCCCCCCCCACAGTTAGAATCACTCCCTAGGACACACTTAACCCCTTCACTGCCCCCTAGTGGTTAACCCCTTCACTGCCAGTGTTATTTACACAAGAATCAATGCATTTGTATAGCACTGATCGCTGTAAATGACAATGTTCCCAAAAATGTGTCAAAAATGTCCGATGTGTCTGTCATAATGTCGCAGTCCCGATAAAAATCGCAGATCGTCGCCGCTAGTAAAAAAAAAAATAATAAAATAAAAATGCCATAAAACTATCCCCTCTTTTGTAGACGCTATAACTTTTGCGCAAACCAATCAATAAACGCTTATTGCGATTTTTTTTTACCAAAAATATGTAGAAGAATACGTATCGGCCTAAACTGAGGAAAAAAAAAATGTTTTTTTTTTTTATATATTTTTTGGGGATATTTATTATAGCAAAAAGTAAAAAATAATGCGTTTTTTTTTTCAAAATTCTCACTATTTTTTTATTTATAACGCAAAAAATAAAAACCGTAGAGGTGATCAAATACCACCAAAAAGAAAGCTCTATTTGTGAGGAAAAAAAGGACGTCAATTTAGTTTGGGAGCCACGTCGCACGACCGCACAATTGTCAGTTAAAGCGACGCAGTGCCAAATCGCAAAAAAGAGTGCTCTGGTCTTTGGCCAGCCAAATGGTCCGGGGGCTTAAGTGGTTAAGTAAGCTATGACAATAAAACCTGGAAGCTGATTGGTTACTAGGCTCAGCTGCACCAGATTCCGTGTGCTCCAGTTTTAGTAATTCTCCCCCTTTATCTTATACCAAAACAAAATTGTGCTGTGATAAAGTAACACCAAAAAATGTCCATCCCAACATACAAACCCTCAAGAAACTGCCCCAGATAAATTCGATTTAGTCTCTTCTGTATTTTCGGAGAGCGTGTAAAACATTCCAGTGCATGCTTCTGATTCTACTGTTTGGCGGAATTCCTATGCTGGTCACATGCATTTCAAATTAGAGGACATGCTTTGGCTCTCTCAGCATCCTTCTTAACCCACCGCAATGCATTTGTCAAACCGACCACATTACAGATGGTGCTGGATGCATTTTAAAGCATTTATAATGTGTTTACATTGCCTTTCCGTCTCCGTTGGATGCAATTATAAGCTTTGTCAGTTACAGAAATAGGTATGGATATAGGTCGGGAAATACAGTATCACTGCAAAGCAATCCAATGAAAACGCATTTCATGATGTATTTAGTATTTTCCAAAGCATTAGAGTGTAGATGTAAAGAACAAGAGGGTGCAACCCCCCCCCCCCCCCCCCACGTGCATTACCACCAAACTATTTATTAAAACCCCCACAGCGAAAAGAATATTCACAAACATATACAAACCAGCAGGCCTACTTTGTTCTCCTATTCTCTCTCTCTCTCCTCTTTTAATTTACTCTTTATTAGACATGTGCAATTCGTTTTGTTCCAAATAAGTTTTTTACCAAATTGCGACAAATTCGTTCATTCAGAAATATCCGAATTAACGAAAACTAGTTTGACGAACTTTTCCGAATATTCGTACAGTAAATTCGAAAAATTTGTACATTCGTAAATTCATACATTTGTACATTAGTAAATTAGTGAATTTGTAAATTTGTAAATTCGGAAATTCAGAAATCTGAAATAATAAGTACTGACACATAATCACACACATAGGTTGGACTTGATGCACTTGTGTCTTTTTTCAACCTCACCTACTATGTAACTATGTAACTATGTAACTATGTATAATTAACTAATAATAACTTAACTATTACTAGTAACTATTAAATTATAGGTATTGTAATTTCCTTTCAAATTTGGCTGTTAGTGAACGTAACACATACAAATTTATCCGAAGTTAAGAATTATCCGTAATAACCAATGCCGTATCCAAACAAATGGAACGTAATGAATTGATAATAATAAATAACAAGAATAATAATAAAAACGTTTTATTATTATTATTTATTGTTAATTTGTTCCGTTCCATTTGTTTAGATGCAGCATTCATTTTGGATAATTTGTAACTTCGGATAAATTCGTATTTGTTACATTCACTGACAGTCAAATTTGAAAGGAAATTACAATACCTATAATTTAATAGTTAGTTACTATTTCAGATTTTAAAATTTTTGGGTTTTGGATTTTCAAATTTCGAATTTACAAATTTCCGAATTTTCTAATTTACAAATGTACGATTTTGCGAATGTAAGAATGTACGAATTCACAAATGTTTGAATGCATGAATGAATGAATTTACGAATGTACAAATTTACGAATGTATGAATTTACAAATTGTGATCATAACGAATGACCTAAGAAACGAAAAATAAAATAAACTAATGAAACGAAAACGAAAATGAACAAATATTTTCTCTGTGCACATGTCTAGTCTTTATATAGTTCTGGTAGCAGAACTTTTATTTCCTTGGTTATCATTATACCATTGTATATAGTTCCAATATGTAGTATAAGATTTTAGATTCTATAATTTTTTTTTTGTTTTTAATTTAAAAAATATACTCTTGATAATAATTAAGACCTTTTTTTTCTTTTTATCTGAGGTCCTCTTATATTAACCTGGTCTAAGTTTATTTTATCCTCTCCTATACAATGTATGACACAATCTTTTGAGTAGTTAGATCCATGCTAAAATAGTTTTAGTTAAATGTTGGAACTTCAACTCAATTTTAATACCATATATGTGATCTTTTCTTTTGCTGCCGCCATATGTACTTATGTATACTAATTGTTAAAATTTAATAAACAAATTTGACAAGAAAAAAAACACAAAAAAAAAAACCTGCAGGCATGTAACAGACGCATCATATACGTTCCATCATTGGACCATCTGATTTGGTTGGACCTCAGCTCTGAGGAAGTCTCCCGAAATGTGTCAAATTTAGACATGTGCAATTCGTTTCATTCCGAATTAATTTTTTTTTAAAGAATTTCAACAAATTCATCCAATCGGAAGTATCCAAATTAACGAAAACCCATTTAACGAATTTGTGAATCCGGCAATTTGAAAATCTGTGAATTAGAAAATTCAAAAACCCGAAAATTGGAAAATCTGAAATACTACCTAACTAATAATAACATCACTATTACTAATTATTAAATTATAGGTATTGGAATTTCCTTTCAAATTTGGCTGTTAGTAAATGTAACGAATACGAATATGTAATAGAGACTCATCAGAACAGGCAACGTTTTTCTAATCTTCTATTGTCCAATTTTGGTAAGCCCGTACAAATTGTAGCCTCAGTTGCCTGTTCTTAGCTGACAGGAGTGGCACCCGGTGTGGTCTTCTGCTGCTGTAGCCCATCTACTTTAAGGTTCGATGTGTTGTGTGTTCAGAGATGGTATTCTCCATACCTTGGATGTAACGAGTGGTTATTTGAGTTACTGTTGCCTTTCTATCATCTGGGACCAGTCTGCCCATTCTCCTCTGACCTCTGACATCAACAAGGCATTTTCCTCCACACAACTTCCGTTCACTGGATATTTTCTCTTTTTCGGACCATTCTCTGTAAACCCGAGAGATGATTGTGTGTGAAAATCCCAGTAGATCAGTTTTTGAAATACTCAGACCAGCCCGTCTGGCAGCAACAACCAGGACGCATTCAAAGTCACTTAAATCACCTTTTCTTCCCCTTTCTGATGATTAAGGATGAGCCGAACACCCCCCCGGTTCGGTTTACAGCAGAACATGCTAACAGGCAAAAAATTTGTTCGAACACCTTTAAAGTCTATGGGACACGAATGTGAAAAATCAAAAGTGCTAATTTTAAGGGTTAATTTGCATGGTATTGTCATAAAAAGTGTTTGGGGACCCGGGTCCTGCCCCAGGGGACATGGATCAATGCAAAAAAAAGTTTTAAAATCTGCCGTTTTTTCGGGAGCAGAGATTTTAATAATGCTTAAAGTGAAACAATAATAGTGTAATACAGCAATACAATACAACGGCAATACAGATAAAAATTGAAAAAAACGGCATTTGATTCCCCCACAGTCCATTACCAGGCCCTTTGGGTCTGGTATGAATATTAAGGGGAACCCTGAACCAAAATTTAAAACAAAAATTGCATAGGGGTCCCCCTAAATTCCATACCAGGCTCTTCAGGTCTGGTATGGGTATTAAGGGGAACCCTGCGCCAAATTTAAAAAAAAAAATGACGTAGGGGTCCCCCCGAAAATCCATACCAGACCCTTCCAGCAGGCCACAGGAAAAGAGGGGGGGGGACAAGAGAGCGCCCCCCCGAACCATACCAGGCCACATGCCCATAACATGAGGCCCCTGTTTGAAATGGTAACGGGTACATCGTAGTGCTTTATTCAAAAATAAAAAAATAAAAATGTCCCACGAAGTCCATTCATCTTCTTCTCTCGCTCCGCCGACGGACTGAAAAAAATAAATAAAAAAGATCTGCCTCCATGGGAGGCACCCGCTGTATGACGATTCAGTGGCAATGACAGTTCTTTTATAACTGAGGACAGGGCCACACGGTGATGTACCCGGGTGATCCCGCCCCCCTCTGACGCACAGGGACTTCCCAATGGCTTCACTGTGGCATCAGAGGTGGCGGGGCCACCCGGGTATAATAGTATAGCCACTATATTATATAGGTATAATAGTGTAGCCACTATTATTTTCCAGCACTGCCTTAACCCTCTTGGGCATGGAGTTCACCAGAGCTTCACAGGTTGCCACTGGAGTCCTCTTCCACTCCTCCATGATGACATCACAGAGCTGGTGGATGTTAGAGACCTTGCGCTCCTCCTCCTTCCATTTGAGGATGCCCCACAGATGCTCAATAGGGTTTAGGTCTGGAGACATGCTTGGCCAGTCCATCATTTTTACCCTCAGCTTCTTTAACAAGGCATTAGATAGTCAACTTGGAGGTGTGTTTGGGGTCGTTATCCCTGCGGTCCAGTCTCCAAAGGAAGAGGATCATGCTCTGCTTCAGTATGTCACAGTACATGTTGGCATTCATGGTTCCCTCAATGAACTGTAGCTCCCCAGTGCCGGCAGCACTCATGCAGTCCCAGACCATGACACTCCCACCACCATGCTTGACTGTAGGCAAGACACACTTGTCTTTGTACTCCTCACCTGGTTGCCGCCACACACGCCTGACACCATCTGAACCAAATAAGTTTATCTTGGTCCCATCAGACCACAGGACATGGTTCCAGTAATCCATGTCCTTAGTCTGCTTGTCTTCAGCAAACTGTTTGCGGGCTTTCTTGTGCATTACCTTTAGGAGGCTTCCTTTTGGGACGACAGCCATGTAAACCAATTTGATGCAGTGTGCGGCGTATGGTCTGAGCACTGACAGGCTGACCCCCCCACCACTTCAACCTCTGCAGCAATGCTGGCAGCACTCATATGTCTATTTCCCAAAGACAACCTCTGGATATGACACATTTGTTTGCAACCTGGCATTCACTTTGCAAAGAATATCTAATCACATGCAAGGAAAAACAAAAATAATTAAATAAACCTATTTTTTGCTTGCACATGACTGGGCATTGGAAGTCAACCGAGCTTCACCTTATTCGCTAAGCTAAGTGAAAATCCCCTCACAAAGTGCACAGTCTATTTGTCTTTTGTAAATCAACCCTAATGTCTTAAGTATGCCATGTGTATGTATTTATCAGTTTGATACCATTGCACAAAGACCTCGGCTCCCGTACACCAGGATAAAACACAAAGCTGTTGACACAAAATACATGTACACCGAAGCATTATTTTTTAAAGACAGAATGAAAAAAAAGGCCAGAGATAATTTGGGTTTATCATGATGAAGTAATTGGCAACAGATTGAATAATGGATGATATTGTTTAATTTAGAGATTGGCCTCTGGTAAGATTAATTAGCCTTGTACAGATTGTGGTATGTAAACGCAGAGATCCCAAATTGGCCAGCTTCTCATTAGAGAATGGAATATTTAGGTCCTGTCTTTGCACTTTAATATTGAGTTATCCACAATATTTGTGTCTGCTAATTAGAATGAAGCCTTGTTCACATACAGCATGACTGCAAAACTGGCTTGACTAGACGGGTGGAATGTAATTGCTTTATTAACGTTGATTGTATTTAAGCGGTTACTATTGTATTATTTGTATAATGTATTATTATTATTATTATTATTATTAATATTATTATATTAGTGCATTGTATTATTATTATTATTATTATTATTATTATTATTATTATTATTATTATTATTATTATCAATATTATTATTACTATTATTATTATTATTATTATTATTATTATTATTATTATTATTATGTGCATTGTATTATTATTATTCTTAGTATTATTCGTGCATATTATTTTATTATTAATATTTTATTATTATTATTATTATTATTATTATTATTATTATTATTATTATTATTATTATTATTATTATTATGTGCATTGTATTACAGTAGTACCTTGGATTACGAGCATTATCTGTTCTAGAAGAATGCTTGTAATAATTTGTATAACGTATTATTATTATTATTATTATTATTTTTATTATTATTATATCAGTGCATTGTATTATTATTATTATTAGTGCATATTATTTTATTATTAATATTTTATTATTATTTTTTTTTTTAGTGCATTGTATTACAGTAGTACCTTGAATTACAAGCATAATCCATTCTAGAAGAATGCTTAAATGCGTCCTATTCCCCATAGGAATCATTGGAAACCCAGATAATTTGTTCCAGTGTCACTGCTAGTGTATGCAGTACTGTATGTGGCCAGAGGTGGGTGGGGGGTTCCGGAGACACTCGGAAATGTTTGGAGACCACTCGGAGACGTTCAGAGAACTCGGGAACGGAGTATCTCCCAGTAGCTCCAAGTGTCTCTAAGCGTCACCCGCGCACCCGCACCTCTGGCCAAATGCGGTACTACACACCCCAGGGCTTGAATCCTGCTCGTCTTGTGAGACAACGCTCGCAAACCAAATCAGGATTTTTTTTTTAAGAACAGCTCGTATTGCAAAGTGTTCGTAAACCGTGTTACTCCCAATCTGAGGTTCCACTGTATTGTTATTATTGTTATTATTATTAGTGCATATTGTTGTTATTATTATTATTATATTACATTATAGTATTATTATTTATTATTTTATATTTATCATTTATTTATTTGGATTATTCTTATTAGCTTTGAATACACTCAGGACGAAAATTCAAAACTAATACTTAGAAAGTATTATTTCACCGAGAGAGAAGTTGATGTTTAGAATAGACTTCAAACAGAGTTAGTGAGTCAGTCAACAGTAAGTGAATTCAAATATGCTTGGGGAAATCACAGATCTATACTCAGACAAAAAAGTAACCCCCCCACTATATATATATATATATATATATATAAGGCGGGCAGACTCCATGGACCACTTGGTCTTTTTATCTGTCATTACTCTTATTATTTATTTTTTATTATTAATATTATTATTATTATTATTATTATTATTATTATTATTATTATTATTATTACTGCTTTAGTTTTAAAATTTTATTTTTAAAGTAATTGTAAAGTCTCGTTTTTTTTTATCTATAAAAGTAACCAACATGTTATTCTTACCTCCTCTGTTGCAGTGGATTTGCACAAAGCAGCCCGGATCCTCCTCTTCTCGGGTTCCTCTTCTGTGCTACTGGCCCCTCCCCTCCTGTTGAGTGCCCCCACACCAAGCAGCTTGCTATGGGCACACCCGAGCTGAGTCACAGCTCCCTGTGTCCATTCAGACACGGGAGTCCTGCCCCGGCCCCTCCCCCTAGTTCCCCTGTTTGGCTAGCTGACTTTGATTGACAGCAGCAAGAGCCAATGGCGCTGCTGCTGTGTCTTAGCCAATCAGGAAGGAGAATCTCGGACAGCTGAGATTCACGCGGACATCGCTGGACAGAGATGGACCTCAGGTAAGTGTTAGGGGCGCTGCTGCACACAGAAGGCTTTTTATCTTACTGCATAGAATACAGTAAGATAAAGAAAAACCTTCTGACTTTACAACTCCTTTAAGCCTCCTCAAAAAAGTAAAAAAAAAAAAAAAAATAACAGAAAAAGACCCCGAAACATATTTAAATAAATCAAAAAGAGGGGGGTAGGGGAAGTGGGGCTTTATATGAAGCACGTGGTAGCGAGAAGGTAGTTTAGCTGAACAAGGGAATTTTATTCATGTAAAATACTTGTAAACATACATATAATAATGTTTATATCAGGATAAATGGTAAACACAATAACAACAGTAACTGTAATGATAACACGAATGTCTCAATATGTAACCACTGATGTCAACGGTAACAGGTTTATACACAATGATAAACAAATTAATGACAATAATGTCATAATTAAGACCATAATAAAATTCCATAGTTCAACAAAGACAAAATTGGATAAAAATATGATTGCGAGATAATGCCTGCAGGACCTAAGGCCTTACTGAACCTGTAGGGGTAGAAATTGCATAGTAGCTTGAAGATCTGAGTATAAATAAATGGAAACACGGCATCAAGTAGGTCTACGCGTTTCGTGGCTGATACACCATTCATCAGGAGCATGCAGGTGATAGGGGCATTTTCTACACCCATTGGCCACAGTCCCCCCAAAGCCAGAAGGACAATAAATCGGCCCTTTGCTTAGAAAGTTTGGAGACCCCTGGTATAGGCTCTCAGATGCTGTTTGTAAGGCTGCTGGGAAAACGGACGTTTAGGAGCAGGTGGGCGATTTTTTCAGCTGCCCCTGAACTCTCCTCTGTGTTATCTTATCAGTCCATGTACACAGGGTCGTTTATAGTCGTTTCTAGGCATTTGAGTTTAGAAGCATTTTTTTGAAAAGCAAAAAAATGCGTTCAGGACGGATGTTCAGAGGTATTTGAAGCGCCAAACGCCCGTAAGGCTCCATTCACATCTCCGCGTCCCGAATTGCGTGCGGAATTGCTGTGATTCTGCCTGCAATTGGGGCAAATCGCGGGACCCCTGTGCGTTCCCGGTGCGTTTTAATAACACCCCAAGCGCGGTGCGATTTTCCCACGATTTGTTGAGCAACAATCGCGGTAAAAAACTCTCAAATAGAATTGCGGGACACCCCATCTCCCAAAAGAAATACAGGAGCTTCCTTTGGGCAACGGGCGTCCTGCGATTCTATTTGCACATTTTTATCGCGATTGTCGACCCCCATACACGAAGATGTGAACAAAGTCTGACAGCTTGTAAATGAGTGTACTTCGCATTTAGCCGCATTTCGTTGTTTACAGGCGTTTTTAATTTTTGACTATTTAAAAAAAAAAATGCTTCTAAGCGCAAACGCAGCTAAACGCGGCAAAACTGACGTTTTTAAACATCGGTTACTAGCTTTCCGGAGAGGTTGTAAAACGTCCCGTGTACATGAAGCCTTAGACTAGGCATGTCCAAAGTCCGGCCCGTGGGCCAATTGCAGCCCGAGTTCGGTTTAATAAGGCCCCCCTGGTGATAATATAACGTGTTTATCGGCGCTGCCTCGGAGGGAGTGGGACGAGCGCCATCAGATTACATACAAGAGAATCTCCTGTTTACTCAGCGGCCTCTGTAATAGGAAGTCCCATCTCCTGGAAGTCCCGTCTCCTGGGCTGCCATTGGACGACTGTTCTGTCTATCATGGGAGGCGAGACTTTGTATTAAAGAGGCCGCCGAGGAAACAGGAGATTCTCCTGTATGTAATCTGTCGGCGCTTGTCCCGCCCCCCTCCCTGTCCCCTCCAAGGCTGCAGATGGGCATCGATCAGGCTGCACTGATGGCAATGGTGAGGCTGCATTCATGGCAATGGTGAGGCTGCAGATGGGCACTGATTAGGCTGCATTGATGGGCACTGACCCTTATTTTGCTTCACAGTTCTTTATTTAAAATTACATTTTTTTCCTGAAATTTCCCTCTTAAAGTGAATAAATACGGTATATCCAAATAACGCACCCAAACTCATCCTTAGTCCTGAGCGGCGCTCTGGGATTCGTTGGGGCCACAAAAGATATATAAATATATATATATATATATATATATATATATATATATATATATATATATATATATATCCAAATAACACGCCCAAGCTCATCTCTTTACTCACACACAGCCACAGGGGCAAGAAAATTCTTGTTGAGCAGAGTATTAGTGAACACTAAACATGAACACACTTAAGCCTCGTACACGCGATCAGATTTTCCGCAGACAATGCAGCTGACTTTTGTCCGAAGGGCGTTGGCCAGGAACTTGTCTTGCATACAAATGGCAAGGAATTGTCGGCCAACAAACACAAACAGACTGACATACTACGTGTTTTTTCAGCTCTTTAGCACCACCCTTTGGGCTCCTTCTGCTAATTTTTGTGCTAGTAGAAGTTTGGTGAGTGTTGATTCGCGCTTTTCATTTCACAATTTTCAGTTAGTTTCTGAACGGCCGTTCGTCAACCAGCCATGTTGCAGAATCAGAGGAGATAACGTGTTATTTATTATTGGCCTTTGAGTTATTGCTTTGACCCAAGTCCAGTCCAGGAACAGGAGGAGGAGGATTTCTTGGACCAAAAATTGGTTGCTTTATTAATGGTGACCAATTATGCCATATGCCTTTGCTGCGGGAGCTCCAGGGGAATAATCCGGATGATTTTCGGAATTATCTCGGGATGACGGACCCCTGCTTTCACCAGCATTGTTGACCCCCTATATTAAGAAGCAGGACACATGCATGAGGCTATTATTTTATTTTTTGGTCGAATAATGATTTGATTTGGTATATTTTCTATATTTTTAGATGCATAGAATGCACTTTTTGGTTAAGTTCTATTGGCAGATAGCATGTCTAATTTTATTTGTTTTCTTTTTTTAATGCACAATAAATAAATTGTGTAGAAGAATACTTGGCTATGTGTTTTACTTCAAATGACAGTTTGGGAGTAGGCAGTTACATTTAAAAAAATACAATGTAATTGTATTACAATGTAATAAATACAATTGTTATTAACAAGGGACACCAACATATATATATATGTATCTTTGATCTTAATAACTACAAAATAATAATGTTGTGGTAACTTGCACCAAAAAAAAAAACAAGAATAATAATATATATTCTTGATATCACTAGAAAAAAAAAGCCTTTGAAAATTAGTTTCCAATAACTCCATCAGTATCACCAGCAAAGCAGCTTCATTATTATCCCATTAACCTCCCTGGCGGTATGATTATTTCAGATTTTTGATGCTGAAAGCGGTACAATTGTTTTGCATGGAAATTTGGCGTTTTATTTTGTAGGCCTGTAATTCTTAGGACTAATTCACTTGAATCTGTCCAAACAAGAGTCTAGTAGACATCCAGAGTATGATAAAGTTTGAAACACAAAATCATAAATTATAATATAATAAATAACTATAAATAATTGTAACAAATAATAATATAATAATAATAAAAATGATTCAATAATGTAATTAAATCAAAAACACTGAAATTTGCTCAGTTGCAGAATTGTCGCTGTCATTACTTTTCAGTGTTTGATGACGGATTTCCCCACAAATCACTATCGCTCAATTCTGCGAGTGATTCCAATTTACTATCGCTGTTTTCTAGCTGGTGTAAAACCACTTTTGATGTAAAGGGACAGTTTTGGTTGCTATGGACAATCTCCAGTTTCCAGGCAGAAAGAACGGTATATATAATATAAAACTGGAGAAACCACTAGGGACAAAAGGGAGGTGAAATATATTCATACAGTAATGTAATCTGTAAGATTACAGTGTACTGTATGTATTGTGTGTGTTTCACTTTTTGAATTTGGCGCCGTTCTCCGTCCCCGTGCGTCGCAACGCTCGCAGGGAACGGAGCTCGGCACTGTGATGAATCGAGCGGAGGACGGCTCGCACACACAGCGGGGAGGACATCACAGGATCCTGGGGACAAGGTAAGTAACTGTACCTGCATCCTGCGATGTGATCCCGAGTGTGGCTCATGGTTACCGCTTTTGGTACTGAAAATCCACCCCGAGCCAGACTCGGGATTACCATCAGGGAGGTTAAAGAAGAAGAGAATTGTGTGCTGCATTTCGGGATTTCATAATTTGAGCGTCATGAATGTTAATTCTCCATTACGAATGCTAATTTACAAAAACGACCGCTTCCAGCTCGTCCTTGCTTCCGAGCATGCGTGTTTGTACTTTGGACTTTTGTCCGACGGACTTGTGTACACACGCTCGGAAAATCCAACAACAGACATTTGTCCGTGGAAAATTTTAAAGCCTGCCATCCAACATTTGTCCGTGGAAAATCCGGCAACAATTGTCGGATGGATCGTAGAAACGATCGGATTTTCCGCCAACAGTCTGTCATCATAAAAAAAAAAAATGAATAAAAACCAAGCGCTGATGTGGATAGATGTGTGTGATAAAAATAAATTGTGCTTAAAAATATATATATATACCAATATAGTTAGTGCTATGAAAAAATCAGTAAATTAAAGCTGCTATCAATATAGGGTGATCAGATAACCAAACAAATAGTACTAAGTATAAAATTGATGCGCATTAAATAAATAGTGCACAATATGCTGCTGCGACTAAGCATAAATCCAGGAATAAAAAATGTCATCATACAATTCCCATCGGAAAATCCGATCGTGTGTACGAGGCTTTAGACCAAATTTTAATAGTTTAAAGAATGTCAGGCAAAATGGTCGGCCCTCTTTGAAAAAAGTTTGGACACCCCTGACTTAGACTAAGGTTATTGAAATCAGAATTGAAAATATTATAGACGGCTCCTTGAAATTAAAGCAATTACCAGTTCTATGAGTTTACGGATGACAGTAAATTTATACACAAATTCATCTCAGTCATATTTAGCCACCTGTGGCCAGAGTGAAATTTTAACTTTTGGATAACGTCCCAATTGTAAAGACCCGACTTTCAGATTGACCATCAAAAAAAAACGTGTCATTCCAGCACTGATATAATTTAATGAATAACTTGTTAAGTAAGGCTAAATTATCTGAGCTCCATAAAACGCACATTTATCGTGCAAAATCATCCAAAAATGTATTTTCGCAACCAGCATTTCAGGAGGAACAGATTGAGTGCACCAGATGCTGATATAATGCCAGATAAGATATTTTTTAAAAAGTTAACTTTTGAAACAAGTGCAGACTTCACACTTAGGAAAAGTCAAAGTTAAAGGTATACTCCAAATTTTAAAATGAAGCCTTGAAATGTATGTAGAGGACCCAGTAGTTCCCAGCTCAAGCTACTTTTGGAGCGCAAGGACTCCCCAATGCTTAACGTGACCATGTACTTGGCCCTTTCAGATAACAGGTTGATATTATAGTAATAGGTTGACACTATAGCTTCTTGCTTATTGTCACTCTCCTTTCTTTCTAACACAGTATTGTTTGCATGCTGCAACAACGTAAAATACCCAGTATTTTTGGGTATGGTGGAGCGTGCAACTCTCATTTCTCTCTCCTATGATGCAGTGTTGGGTGCCTAAGTTCACAATGGTCGGTCCAAGCAATATCAAGTGGGTTCCGGTTCTTAACCCCATGTAAGCTTTGGCTATATAGACCTGGAACTCACACGGGGTTAAAGATAAACTATATAACCATACATTTTGAAACAACTGACCAACATAACCACACTATATGGGCAAAAGTCCACCTCTCCAAATTACTGAGTTCAGTTCAAAGCACCCACCCCCCTATGTTAAGGGCATGTGGCCTGGTATGGTTCAGGGGGGGAGGGGGGGCGCTCGCTCATCCCCTCCCTTTCCTGACCTACCGGGCTGCTCGGATAAGTCCCTGGTATGGATTTTGGAGGGGACTCCTCGCCATTTTTTTTTTTACTTTGGCGTGGGGGGTGTCCCCTCATAATCCATACCAGACTGAAGGACCTGTATTTTTTTTGAGGGGGGGACCCTATACTGTTTTTTTTGTGAATTTTTCTAGCCAGCAATATTTTCTTTACACTCAGCTGTCAGCGGTGAAAGCCAGCTGACAGTTGATGACTCATCGATTGTTAAGGACACGGTGGCCGCCCTCCCAGCCCGCTCCTTAGCAACCAGCTATAAACAGTGAATGTAAAAAAAAAAACACCTCAAATTGCAAAACGCAAATTGTGTTAAACTTGCGGTAAAAACGCAGTACTTGCGTTTTGGATGCGGGTCCATTGAAGTCTATTATATGCAAAACACTGCATTTTGCGGGAAAAAATGTCCCCGAGTCTTTTTAAAAACACAGAGGCACAAAAATGCATTAGTGTGAACATGTTCCATAGGAACCCATGTTAAAAAAATTTCCTGCATTTCTGCAAAATGCAAAAAGCATAAAAAAACGCATTAGTGTGAATGGAACCTTACGGTGGGTGGTAATATCCTGTTATGGGGTATTTTTCTGCAGCGGGGACTGGAGCACTTGTCAGGATAGAATAGAAAGAAAAATCGATGGGGCAAAATTCCATCAAATTCTTGAGGAAAATCCGCTGCCCTCTGCCAGAAAGTTGTCAGGGAGAAGGTTTACCTTCCAACATGACAATGTGATCAATTCACTAAGGCCTGATTCACACCTATGCATTTTTAGTGCTTTTTGCATTTTGCAGATTTGCACTACAGAACGTGTTCTATAGGAAACCATGTTAAATTACCGCATTGAGCTGGTTGCTAAGGAGCAGGCCAGGAAGCCGACCACCGCGTCCTTAACAACCGATGAATTAAAAAAAAAACATGCCGACAATTAAAAATGATTAAAAAAAAGGCGTGGGGTCCTCCCCAAAAATCCATACCAGACTCTTATCCGAGCATGCAGCCTGGCAGGTCAGGATGGGGGGGGAGAGCAACCCCCCCAAACTATACCAGGCCACATGCCCTCAACATAGGCGGGTGTGTGTTTTGGGGCAGGCCCCCTGCCCACCGACCCCCACAACCACCAGCCACAGTTGTGGGGATGAGGCCCTTGTCCCCATTAACTTGGGACAAAGGTGCTTTGGGGCGCGGGTTGTGGGGATGAGGCCCTTGTCCCCATTAACATCAACAGAGCAAACCCCCACCCGCCCCATGGTTCAGGGGGATTGCTGCATGTTTTGGATAAGGGTCTAGTATGGATTTTGGGGGGGACACCAAGCCATTTTTTTTACATTTTGGCCTGGGGTTCCCCTTAAAATTCATACCAGACCCGAAGGGCCTTATATGCATTGGGGGGTGGGGGGCCACGCTATTTTTTGTTCATCAATTTTAATTCGGCATGTTTATTTTAGATTCAGCTGTCAGCGGGAACCTTTTGCTGCTGTCTTAACCAATCAGGAGGGAGAGTTCCAGGCAACCGAGTCTCTCGTGCAACATCGCTGGATTGCGAGGGGGCTCAGGAAAGTATTAGAGGGTCTGAGGGGGGCTGCTGCACACAGAAGGTTTTTTTATCTTAATGCATTGAATGTATTAAAGGGTTTGTAAACCCTCGTTAAAAAAAAAAAATAAAAAAAAATTATCAAACATATCATACTTATCTCCACTGTGCAGTACGTTTTGCACAGTGTGGCCCCAAACCTCGTCTTCTGGGGTCCGCCGGCGGCTCTCGCGGCTCCTTCCCGCATTAGATAACCCCCTGGGAGAAGCGCTCTCCCGGG
Organism: Lithobates clamitans; assembly: GCA_037952925.1. Classification (NCBI taxonomy): domain Eukaryota; kingdom Metazoa; phylum Chordata; class Amphibia; order Anura; family Ranidae; genus Lithobates; species Lithobates clamitans. Next base: position 1,040,503 of record JBBGZY010001119.1, read on the forward strand.
GGGTTACCTTACGGGCGTGCTCTCGAGTCCAGCATTTTCATCCTTAGACACAGAATGCCGGACTCAGCCCCACCCCCCGGCACCCGCATCATTGGATTTGATTGACAGCAGTGGGAGCCAATGGCTGCACTGCTATAAATCTATCCAATCAAGAGCCGAGAACCCCCGGGCAGAGAGGAAGAGCGTGTCTCCGCTGAGGGAACTAAGGGCTCAGGTGAGTAAAACGAGGGGGGGGGGGGCTGGGGGGCTGATCAGTGTCAGAAATGTTTTCATCTTAAGCCCTCATTCACACGAGGCGGACTCAGTTTCCACGGAGCCTGCCTCGGTCCGCCGGCTCAGCGGGAGATCTCTCCATTGATCTCCGCTGAGCCGGCGGATGACAGGTCCTTCTCTGCTCACTGAGCGGGGAGGGGCTTGTCAGGCGCCGCTGCTGCCTATGGAGAGATCGGATGAAAAAGGACAGCATGTCCGTTTTCGTCAGATCTCACCCGATCCGATCCGCCAGCGACGGATCTGGACGTAGGGCTTTTAGCGGATCAGACGGGGTCGGATGTCAGCGGACATGTCTCCGCTGACATCCGTCACTCCATAGGCTAACATGGAGCGCCCGTCAAAACTGACAGGCGGACCTGAACGGTCCGATCGTGTGAAAGGGGCCTAATACATAGGATGCATTAAGGTGAAAAAACATGAGGGTTTGCAACCCCTTTAAGATAAATAACCTTCTGCCTTTACAACCACTTTAAGGAGCTTTTTCAATGATATTTACCGACAGATTTTTTTTTTTTTGCGGTAAATACCTCATTTCCTTTTTTTTTTTTATAAATTGGAATTTACCGCATGCAATAATTTATGCAAATGAGTCACGTGACCACATTATCGCATGCAGTAAACGTAACTGAATTGACCCCAATGACCCAAAGCACACAGCAACAATGACCACACAGTGGTTGAAGGAGAAAAAGGTGAATGTCCTTGCATGGCTTAGTCAGAGCCCAGACTTAAACCCCACTGAAAATCTGTGGAATGACTTGAAGACTGCAGACCACAAACGGTCACCATCAAATGTAACTGAACTTGAGCAGTTCTGCAAAGAAGAGTGAGCAAATATTGCAAAGTCTAGATGTGCAAAGTTAGTAGAAACAAATCCCAACAAACTAAAGGCTGCGATTAAAGCAAAGGGTGGTCCAACAAAATACTGACACAAGGGGGGTAATCCTTTATCCAACTCACTGATTCTGTATTTTACTTTTTTGTTCTGACATGGTGGTGTTATATCTTTCACTTGGAAGTTATAAGTTGCACTAGTAAACACAGCTGGATAAAACAAAAATTGTCTGTTGTATTCAGGCAACAAAATGTGATGTTTTTTTTGGGGGGGGGGGGGGTTAATTCTTTTCTATACCTAATGTATAATGAACAATCACTTGATAAATAAATGATTCCTTATGAAATGGGAGTCTCAGAGTTTGCAGCAAAAGAACCACATAGCCTGGGGGGGACACAAGTAACAAAAGAACAAAGAGTTGGGTGAGCAGAGCGGCACAGTGGTTAGCACTTATGCCTTGCGTGCTTGGTTCAAATCTCAGCAGAGACATTATCTGCATAGGGTTTGTATGTGGGATTCCTCCCACACTCCAAAGACATGAATGGCGTTTAGTTTAAGCATTGTCTATCATAAAAAAAGGGTCATTATTTTTTCCTTTTATTCTAGCCTTGGTTGCATCTCCATCCTGTTGATCTCCTGCAGCCTTTTCGCAGCACATTCATGTCTACATACCCTCCAGCAATAACATTTCTCAGGACGGGTTTCCTATTGGTGATCACAGTGGACTGTGCTTACTCAAAGCGGACCTTCTCCCATGTAAAGTACTTCCTCTGCCTCCCTCTCTTTTTAACCAGTTCGGCTCCTGAACAATTTTTTCTTTTTTTCACATTTATGCAAAAATCTTAATTTTTGGCAATAAAATTTCTTTAACCCCCAGAACATTATAGATATATTTCTGAAAGCAGAGGCCCCGTAGAATCAAAAAGGCAATAGTTGCAAATGTTTATGTCCCATGATATTTGTGCAAACTGTTTATTAAATGCGAATTTTCCAGAAAAAATATCATAACATGAATTTTCGTGCAAAAACACACAATATAATACCCATTTTTGGTTCAAATATAAAAGATAAGGTTGCATTGAGTAAATACAGGAGATAACTAACAATCCATGTCTTAAAATTGCGTGCGCCCATGATATCGCCCAAAAAACTATGGTGCCCAAAAATCTCCATAGGCGACGTTTTAAAAGCCTTTACAGGTCATCAGTTTAGAGTTAACAAGGAGCTCTTTTGCTAAAATTATTGTTCTCACTTTGACATTCGCGGCGATATGTAATACGTGTGTTGTGACCGCCGCTTACATGTACGTGCGCACCCTGGGCTTTTGTTTGCGCTTCCGCAGGTGTGCGGGGCAACAGGCGTTATGGCAATTTAAAAACACTTTTTTATATATTTATTTTATTTTATTTGTATTAATTTTTTTACTCGATTGCTATCACAAGGGGTTAAACCCCTATGTGACAGCATTGGGCAGGTGACAGGTACTCTTTATGGAGACATTAAAGGTTTATCAGACTCCAATGTCTCCCTCGCCCTTCACACCATCTAACCGCGGCTGCGTGATCGGTGCTTCCGGCCATCCGGCTGCCATTTGTCTATAGGCTGGGCGGGAAGTGTTTAACCACTTCCCGCCCGGCCTATAGCAGAATGACAGGCGGGCGGTGGTTCAGTTGTCCTGACTGGGCGTCATATGATGTCCAGCAGGATAACAACCGCTGCGCGCCCGTGATCGTTGGTGCAGTGTGTCACTCTGACACACCGCTACACCAATCTCGGTAGAGAGCCTCTGACGTGATCACAATGTAAACAGGAAGAGCCGTTGATCGGCTTTTCCTCACTCGCGTCACACAGACGTGAGTAGAGGAGAGCCAATCGGCTGCTCTCGTGACAGGGGAGGGTCTGTGCTGATTGTTTATCAGCGCAGCCCCCCCTCGGATGCCCGCCCAGGACCACCAGTATGCCGCCAGGACCACCAAGAATTGCCACCACACTGGACCACCAGGTATGCCACCCTAGACCACCAGGGAAATGCCATTCAGTGCCCAGGCAGCTGCCAATCAGTGTCCATCCCCAATACCTGCCAGTGCCATCAGTGATGCCTATCAGTGCCATCTATCAGTGCCGCATATCAGTGCCTATCAGTGCTACGTATCAGTGCCAATCAGTACCCATCAGTACCACCTATCAGTGCCCATCAGTGCCGCCTATCAGTGCCACCCATAAGTACCCATCAGTGTTGCCTTTCAGTGCCCATCAGTGTCGCCTATCAGTGACCATCAGTGCCCACCAGTGCCACCCATAAGTGCCCATCAGTGCCACCTATCAATGCCCATCAGTGCTGCATATCAGTGCCACCCATCAGTGCCGCCTACCAGTGCCCATCAGTGCCGCCTATCAGTGCCCATCGTCAGTGCACATTAGTGCACATCAGTGCCACCTCATTGGTGCCACCCCATCGATGCCGCCTTATCAGTGCCGCCTTATCAGTGCCCATCAGTGAAGGAGAAAACTTACTTATTTACAAAATTTTAGAATAGAAACAAAAAAAAATCTGTCTTTTTTTTTTGTTTAGCAAAAAATATAAAATGCAGAGGTGATCAAATACCACCAAAAGAAAGCTCTATTTGTGGGAATAAAATGATAAAAATTTAGTTTGGGTACAGCGTTGCATGACCGCGCAATTGTCATTTAAACAGCGACAGCGCTGAAAGCTGAAAATTGGCCTGGGCAGGAAGGGGGTGTAAGTGCCCGGTATTGAAGTGGTTAAATACTTTGTATTATTTTATTCCCCGAATTTCTGTCTTGATAAGGATGATGCAATCCCAGTGCTCAGCACAAAATCTCATGCATGTGCAGACGCGCTGCGGGACCATGGGAATGTGCAGAGATCAGCAGTGTGCATATGCGTGAGATCTCCCTGTGCATGTGCAGAAAGCCACAGGTCTCTGGCAGTCTATGGGATTTGGCAGTTCCAGTAGACCTGGCAGAGACCCCCCTTGGTGTGTCTGCATATGTACGGGATCTCATTCCAAAATGGTGGCAGGGGAGCAGAGCACATGTCACAGCCACAATGCTTTGCTTCACGGTTGTGCCAAAAAAATGGGTCGTGTTTGCCAGCCATTACCGCCGTTAAATGTGAAGCGCATGGGGCTGCGCTGCACCTGCCCTGCATCCATGTGCAATGCATGCTTTTACAGCACAATGGGTTTCATTTTTGGGTGGAAGACAGCGATGGACTGGTGCTGCTGAAGGCTGCCTAGCGGCAGGTTTCCACGTGTAGGGTATAGAAGGAATGGTTTCCAATAGGTTATATCCCAATTGTAGGTGATAGGTGATAGACTCTGTTAAGGTGTAAGGCTTTCACCTTTCTGAAAAGGACGATGAGGCCTTTACTGTGGGGAACACTTGGGTGATTGGGAAGGAGCGACCGGTGTCCAGAAAAACGTCTTACTTGGTGATTTTTATAGTTCTTTATTGAAGATAAAAGTATACAAGTGGACCCAACGCATTTTGGGGAATAGACTCCCCCTTCCTTAGGGTTGTACTTTTGCACACGCCTATGGGTTAAATATACTTGATCAGCGGCTCTGCAGTATGGCAGCATTTATGGGTGCTACAAAAAATAAAAAATAAAACTTCAAAATTTGAAACTTTGAGTCAAGAGCAGACGCTGACTCTATAAATGTGAAGACAAAAGGGGAAAAAGAGAGGCGCCTCTAAGTGTAGACTGTATTATAGTTTACTATGCTCATAATTGTAGCAACATAAGGTAAAACACAGGAAGGCTCATCAATGAAAAAACCCTATGGAATGGCCGCCACTGCGCGGCGGGGGACGCTGGAGGAGTCCAGATGTACAGCACTGTCAGGGATGTGGAGCCGGTCAAGACCATCTGTCATCAGAATCGAGGGTTGGAACGCTCCGTGGACTGCAGCCTTAGTGTGGTGACGTCACTGGGGAAGAGATGCAACGCGTTTCCGAGCATGTTTGAATACATTCAAAATTCATATATTTATATTTTTATATTTTTATTTTTAAATCATCTTTAATAATTATATTGCATTTTAAATGTATTTGAACTGCTGCTGCTGGGCGCTGTAGTGCCACAATATTCAGAGCCCACCTCCAGGATCCACTTATAAGGCTCCAATAGTCCTCTCCCCTCCAGCTTGAGAAAGGAGCGTGCTTGCCGTTCTAGGCATTGCGCATGCTCTGAAATGCGTTGCATCTCCCCCCTAGTGTCACCATGGTGACAGTGTGGTCCACGGGGTGTTCCATCCCTTGACCCTGATGACAGACGGTCCCAGCTGACTCTACGTCCCTGACAGTGCTGTACATCCGGACTCTTCCAGTGTCCCCTGCCGTGCAGTGGCGACCATTCCATGATGAGCCTTCCTGTGTTTTACATTATGTGAGTTGCAACAATTATGAGTTTATTAAACTATATTACAGTCTACACCATGGGTGCTTCACCTGTGGCCCTCAAGCTCTTCAGGAACTACAAGTCCCATGAGGCATTGCAGGTACCGTTACAAGCATGACTCCCAAAGGCAGAGGCATGATGGGACTTGTAGCTCCACAACAGCTGGAGGGCCACAGGTGGACCACCCATGGTCTACACTTAGAGGTGCTTCTTTTTTTCCCCCTTTTGTCTTCACATTTGTAGAGCTGGGAAACTAGCGGCTCGGCTGCGCCCTAACCAGCAGTGCACCCTAGGCGGCTTCCTGGTTCACCTAGCGGTAGCGCCATCCCTGTCCACCGTGGATCACTTTTGAGAAGGGGCAGCAACAATAGCAGCACATGTGAGCAAGTCCTATGTCTAGGAAATACTTTTTTTTTTTAAATCACACATAGGGTTGATTTACTAAAACTGGAGAGTACAAAATCTGGTACAGCTGTGCATAGAAACCAACCAGCTTCCAGGTTTTATTTTCAAAACTGAACAAGCTGAAGTCAGAAGCTGATTGGCTACCATGCACAGCTGCACCAGATTTTGCCTTTTACCAGTTTTAGTAAATCAACCCCCATTGTCTTTTAAGAAACAGGCAGAACCTGCTATGAGAGGGATAAAGAAAAAAAACAAACAAAGGACCAGCAGCAAAGACAAAAGCAACTTTGGAGTCGCACGAGCGTGAACAGAGCCTTATATACACGATCAGAAAATTGTATGAAAATTATTGCTTTCGAATCGATCGTGCGATAATCGGATCACTAGTACACAGCTATTGCCAAAGCATAAAGTGTTACTAAACCCACAACAGTAAAATCAGTATGTATATGCAGTAAAGCATGCTTGTTATATCCGCTATGGAACCTAAGGGGTTAATCGCCGCATTGTGTAAAAAGGCTGTTTGATCCTGTCTTCTCTGATCCTCCCCTCCTTCTACTGTCCACAATCAATCTGCTGATAGAACAGAGCCATAAGAGTCACTCTGCACATGCTCAGCGTGTTTTTCTAGAGAGTTTTTTTTTTCCTTGGGAGGGTGCATGTGATCAGCACAGGGCCAATCAGCACTGTCCAGAAAGAGGGTCAGGGGTCCTGCAGCCTCATAGGACAGTCAGAGGAGAATGAAAACTCCTCCTACAAGCTTTAACCAGACACTGATAAAAGTCGCAAAACTGCTATATATACTGCTGATGAGAAAAGGTATTCAGTAGGTCATATTTACTAAAATACTAAAATTTCAATTTTCTGTGTACTGTGGGAGACCCATAGAGGTGTGCCAGGTGTACCTGGGCACACACTATTTATCACCCTGTGTGGTGCAGATTCTCCCTGTTTACACACCTGATATTTCTCCAAAGCCTTCTACCGGGGCTCCTAAAAAAAAAACGAATAAAAAAAATGTAATTGTAAAAAAATAATAAAAAATGAAAGCTACTGACACCGATCTCTGCCCTACTGACACTGTCAGTAGATATGCACATGGACACACACACTCATATGTGTTTGAGCTTTCGGGTACACACCCTACTACAAGGGGAGACCAGATACAGTGGGGAAAATAATTATTTGATCCTCTGCAGATTTTGTAAGTTTGCCCCCTTACAAAGAAATGAAGGGTCTATATTTTTATCATAGGTGTATTTTAAATGATAAAGACAGAATATCAACCAAAAAGCCAGAAAAAAACACATAAAACAAATGCTATAAATTAAGTTGCAGTTCAGTGAGTAAAATAAGTATTTGATCCCAAAGCAAAACATGACTTAGTAAGTTTCTTGTAGCTGGTGACCAGGTTTGCACACATCTCAGGAGGGATTTTGGTCCACTCTTCTTTACAGATCTTCTCTAAATCCTTACGGTTTCTTAAAGGTTCTGCTCCCTCCATAAATTTTCTATAGGATTAAGGTCTGGAGACTGGCTAGGCCACTTCATGACCTTAATGTGCTTCTTCATGAGCCTCTCCTTTGTTGCCTTGGCGGTATGTTTTGACCATTGTCATGCTGGAAGACCCATCCACAACCCATATTTAGTGTTCTGGCTGAGGGAAGAAGGTTCTCATCCAATATTTTACAATATATGGCTCCGTCCATTGGCCCATCAATGCAGCAAAGTCATTTCTCTGTTTCTCTGCGGAACCTTTAGCAGAGAAAGAGCCCCAAAGCAACATGTTTCCACCTCCGTGCTTGACCGTAGGGATGGTGTTCTTAGTCATAGTCATAGTCATAGTCAGCATTTTTCTTCCTCTAAACATGGCGTGTCGAGTTTAAGCCAAAGAGCTCAATTTTGGTCTCATCTGACCACAGCACTTTCTCCCAATCCGATGTTCATTAGCATGACTGTACATGTGCCTTCTTGGAGGAAGGAAAATGCTGACTATGACCCTAAGAACACCATCCCTACAGTCAAACACGGAGGTGGAGACATTATGCTTTGGGGCTGTTTCTCTGCTAAATGTACAGATCGACTTTGTGGCATTGAAGGTCCAATGGACGAGGCCACATATTTTAAAATCTTGGATGAGAACCTTCTTCCCTCAGCTGAAGATGGGTTATAGATGGGTCCTTTCAGCATGAGAATGTCCCAAAACATACCGCCAAGGCAACAAAGAAGTGGATCAAGAAGAAGCACATTAAGGTCATGGAGTGGCCTAGCCAGTCTCCAGACCTTAATCCTATAGAAAATTTATGGAGGGAGCAGACACTTCAAGTTGCCAAATGACAGCCAAGAAACCTTAAGGATTTAGAGAAGATCTGACCTTGTTGGCCTAGGCCAAGAGACAGCACTGTTAGTACTTGGTGGAGAAACCCTTCTTGGCAAGCACAAAGGTAAGCCTTTTCTTGTAGTTGGTGACCAGGTTTACACACATCTCAGGAGGGATTTTGGTCCACTCTTCTGTACAGATCTTCTCTAAATCCTTACAGTTTCTTGGCTGTCTCTTGGCAACTCAAAGTTTCATCTCCATCCATAAGTTTTCTGTAGGATTAAGGTCTGGAGACTGGCTAGGACACTCCGTGACCTTAATGTGCTTCTTCTAGGGATACTCATTTGTTGCATTGGCAGTATGTTTTGGGTCATTGTCATGCTGAAAGACCCATCCATGAGGGATCTAAAACTTTGAGTTGCCAAGGGAAAGCCAATAAACCATAAGGATTTAGAGAAGATCTGTAAAGAAGAGTGGACCAAAATCCCTCCTGAGATGTGTGCAAACCTGGTCACCAACTACAACAAAAAAGGCTATACCTCTGTGCTTGCCAACAAGGGTTTCTCCACCAAGTACTAAGTCATGTTTTGCTTGGGGATCAAATACTTATTTTACTCACTGAACTGCAACTCAATTTATAACATTTGTTTTATGTGTTTTTTTCTGGCTTTTTGGTTGATATTCTGTCTCTATCATTAAAAATACACCTATGATAAAAATTTTAGACCCTTCATTTCTTTGTAGGTGGGCAAACTTATAAAATCTGAAGGGGATCAAATAATAATTTTCCTCACTGTAAAGCTAATGCAGGCTCCTGGGTTTAGTAACACTTTAACTACTTGCTGACCAGCCTCCATCATTATACAGCCACAGGTTTGCTTGCTCCCGCGAGTCACCATAGCTGTACGGTGGTCCCTTTAACAGCTACAGCAGACGCGCGTGCGCTGCCTGAGGTGGCGGGGGAGCCGATGCCCGTGGCCTGGCGGCCACCCGTGATCGCTCCACAGAGAGCCAGAATGGGGATCTGTCAATGTAAACAAACAGATCCCCGTTCTGACAGGGAGGTTCAGAGTGATTGTCTGTTCCTAGTGATTAGGAACAGCGATCTCCCTCTACTCCCAGTCAGTCCCCTCCTCCCACAGTTAGAAACATCTCCCAGGGAACACAGTTAACCCCTTGATCGCCCCCTAGTATTAACCCCTTCCCTGCTAGTGTCATTTATACAATAATCAGTGCCTTTTTATAGCCCTGATCACTGTATAAATGTCACTGGTCCCAAAAAAGTGTCAAAAGTGTCCGTTTGTCCGCCGCAATGTCGCAGTCCCACTAAAAATCACTGATCACCGCCATTACTAGTAAAAAAACAAAAAATAAAATTAAAAATGTCATAAATCTATCCCCTACTTTGTAAACGCTATAACTTCTGCGCAAACCAATCAATATGCGCTTATTGCAATTTTTTTTACCAAAAATATGTAGAAGAATACACATCAGCCTAAACTGATGAAGAAATTTGTTTTTGGGATATTTAGGCTACTTTCACACTGGGGCGGGCGGGCGTCGGCGGTAGAGTGGCGCTATTTTTAGCGGCAGTTTACCGCTAGGACAGTTTTGACCCCCGCTAGACAATTTTAAAAAATAAAAGTATAATTTTTACATTTTGCTATAATGAGGCTACTTTCACACTGAGGCGGTTTACAGGCGCCTCAGTGTGAAAAAAAATAAAAATAAAATGGCGCCTGGATAGCACCTGTAAAGAGCCTCTCCTGTCTTCCCGGTGTGAAAGCCCGAGTAAAAAAAAAGTCCTGCAAGTAGCATCTTTGCAACGCTGTAGGAGTGGTCTATACGCCACTTCTAAAGTGCCCCTGCCCATTGAAATCAATAGGGCAACGCTGCCAAACTGCCGGCAAAGCGCTTTGCCAGCGGTGACTTTTTTTTACCGCCCTGCAAGCGCACCGCTCCAGTGTGAAAGCACTTGGGCTTTCAGACAAGAGAGGCTCTTTACATCTTTATCCACGCGCTATTTTATTTTTATTTTTTCACACTGAGGCTCCTGTAAAGCGCCTCAGTGTGAAAGTAGCCTCATTATAGCAAACTGTAAAAATTATAGTTTTATTTTTTTTAGTCTTTTTTTGTTTATAGCGCAAAAAAAAAAAAAACGCAGAGGTGATCAAATACCACCAAAAGAAAGCTCTATTTGTGCGAAAATAAGGACATTCATTTTGTTTGGGTACAGCTTTGCACGACCGCGCAATTGTCAGTTAAAGCGACGCAGTGCCGTATCGCAAAAAAAAATTCCTGGTCATTAAGGGGGCAAATCCTTCCGGTCCTTAAGTGGTTAATTGAACAAGTTGAAGTTAGAAGCTGATTGGCTCTCATGCACAGCTGCACCAGATTTTGCACTCTCCGGTTTTAGTAAATGGACCCCATGGGGACAGTTATCAGCACATAGAAAGTGTAGCTAGGCAGAATGAAGTTCCTCTTGCAATCTCCATTAGCAGTTTAGGAAGAACCTGAACAAAGATCTTCATAAATTGGATGACCAGTTATTATTTTAACACAAACTCTGTTATAACAAAGAAATAAATACCAATGACTTTTTGCAATGGCATCAACCTGTTAAAAAAAAAAAAATTAAAAAAAAAAGATTTTTTTAGCGATTTGGCTTTTCCCATCTCCTTTAATGTTGCAGACTTTCACTGTCTCGTGGTGACAGGTAGGTGGCAGCAATAGCACACCAGTTGGCTGCCTTTCCTTTATTCAAAGACATCAAGTGTTAATGCAATTGACCAATCAGTGCTAAGATGATGGGAGGTAATTGGGTAATTGTATTTTATTCATCACAAGCAGAGGAAAAAAAAAAAAAGAAGAAAAAAGTGGCAGAGGGAGAGAGAGAGAGAGAGGGAGAGATAGAGAGAGAGAAAAAATAGAATAAGGGAAAAATCAGAGGAAAAAAAAAAGGTTCAGTGAGAAGGAAGGAGGGAGGGTGAGGAGGTAACCCTCCTTGGATGGGAAATTGCATTAAAGAGTTATTGCTGGACCTACACACATTGAGGAGGCACTACTGCAAGCAATGTGCTTTTGACTTGGATCTACAAGCAGGTTGTGCTGCTGCTGCTGCTACTGCAAATTAAAGATCTGTATTATTATTATTATTTTGTATATAATGATGGGGGTAAGAGAAACACAAGGACCCCTGCAAGAAGAGGAATGAGCAGCAGCATCTTCCAGCACAGCAGCCACCAGCGCAGCATCCTCCAGGATCGTGGTACCCAAGTGATGGGCAACTCAATGCATCTCCACCAAACGTGTTCTTCTTCTCATCATCTCCATGGAGGGCTGTAGCAGCGATCCGAGGCACTGTGACCATCTCACTCATCATCACCAAGCTCCCTGAAAATGGAAATAGCCATTGCTCTCCTACATTGAGGATTTTTTTTTTTTATTTCATTTTATTATTATTTTTTTTTTTCTTTATGTGCAAAACTCATCAAAAGGGATGATCAGCAAAGCACCCATTCACCAGGTGATCCCATACCAGGCTTGATGGATTTATGGCAAGCATCTCCGACTGAATGTGATATCATGAAATTGCAGAGGAGGCTGTGGAGCTGGGGGAGGCTGCTGAGCTGTGCCTGGAGTTTGAGCACCAGGATTCCTGGATCCGACAATTAAAAAAAAAGGGGGGTGAGCTCCAATGCCAAGCTGCACTGGGCTGTGATTGGAAATTTAATCAGTTTTTTATTTTTATTTATTTTTTTGGAGGAAAAAAAAAAGGGGGGGGGGAGAAAGTTTTTTTTTTTATTTTGCTACTTGGGTTGGACACACAAGCAAGCCTGTGATTGATGCTTTACAAGGAACCTGTGGGATGACCATGAAGGCTGCTGGCTTACTGTGGACCCAGGGTGGATTTTATTGTCGGCAGCGTCGCTTGGCAGCTGCAAGGGGCGCCCGGGCGGAGGTGAGGAGCTGGCCCATCACAGGCGATTCAGCACCTTGGCCAGGGAAAGTTTGAAGAGCTCGCTGGTGTTGCTGTCCCAGCTCTTTCGCTCTCTCCCTCCCTTCCCTACCCCCCACTACACTTCTTCTTTTCACTGTGCAAATTCAGTGTGAAATGAGCCTGACTTTGCAGGCATAGTTTGGTAGGAACACTTCGGTCTGGGATAATACTGAGCAAGGCATGGATGCTGGCTTTGCTGCCTGGGTGCAATCTGCAAATTGTCGACTCTGATCGTCTCTGTTAGGAGCTTCTCCTCTTTTTCACACAGTGAGTACTTCTCTTTATTTTTTTTTAAAGGGGGTGATTTATACTGGGGATTGGCAGTGTTTTATACTAGGAATGGGGGTGCTTTTTACTGGGAATGGGGGTGCTTTGTACTAGGGGTTGGGGGTGCTTTATACTAGGGGTTGGGGGTGCTTTATTTTAGGGAATGGATGTGCTTTAAACTGGAAATGGGAGATCTTTATACTGGGAATGGGGGTGCTTTATACTAGGTGTTGGGGTGCTTTATACTAGGGGCTGGTAGTGCTTTATACTGGGGTTGGTAGGTGCTTTATACTAAGGGTTGGGGTGCTTTATTCTGGAGATGGGGGTGCTTAGGAGCTGAGAGTGCTTTATACTGGGGATGGGGGTGCTTAATACTGGGAAGAGGGGCACTTCATAATGGAGATGGAGGTGTTTTATACTAGAGATGAGGTGCTTAATACTGGGAATAAGGGTTCTTCATACTGGGAATAGGGGTGCTTCATTTATTGCAGCCTTTACATTCAATAAGTGTGCTTCTCTTTTATGTGTAGCCTTTGAGGGTTTTAACCCTTGCTGCTGCCTCTACACCTGTAGGCTGCACTGCATTGGAAATACATGTATGGCAGAAACACTGCAGATGATCATTAGCACAGAGGCTCAGAATAGTGGGGTAGTTGTAACTGTGCCCCCCCCCCCCCTCTCTGTCTGCCAGTCTTCCAGGGAGGATGGGCAGTGGATGGCAAGGCTGAAATTACCATAGCCAGCAACAATGCCCAGTTGTAGTTTAGCATAGAACTATAAAAGGTGCTAGTTCAGATTTTAATGGATTTTAGAAGATGTAACCTATAGGATAATATGTCCTGAGTAATACTGAATTGATGTGTGTGTGTGTATATACAGTATATATATATATATATATATATATATATATATATATATATATATATACATAAACGTATCCCTCTCTCATTCCCAGATATACATGAATAATAAAGGTAGCTAGCATAATGTAGTACTCTCTCTCTCTCTCTCTCTCTCTCTCTCTCTCTCTCTCTATATATATATATATACATACAGTATACTGTGTACCTGGTGTGAGATAGGATATATCTCTCATTTTCACTCTCCCTTTCATCTCTCTCTTTCTTTTTACCTCTCTCTCTATATACTGTATACATTCTATGTATCTAGTGTCATGTAGTTTTCTATGTATCTAGTGTAATGTAGTATCTCCCTCTCTCCTGTTTATGTTATATTATATTTACATATGGTTTATACTTTTGCACTTTTAATTGTATTTATACTCATTTCATTCAGTAACACATTACATAAACAAGGATAGATAGATAGATAGATAGATAGATAGATAGATAGATAGATAGATAGATAGATAGATAGATAGATAGATAGATAGATAGATAGATAGCTAGAAAGATAGATGCTGAGGGATTTAATTGCTTTGAAAATAAATTGCCTTTAAAAAGAAAAAGAAAAAACGACTGAATTTTTCACGTCATTCATCATTTGTAAGCTGGACGGTGTACAGTTTTTCCTAGCTGCATGCTGTTGACTGTAAGAAGCTATTGACCCAGTGCCATACAGAAAATCCTAAGAGATTAAAGAATTTGTAGCTGGCACCCCTTCTGAAAGAGCCCGCTTCCTAATAGGTGGTGGAATGCAGTGAGGGAGTAAGCCTTTTTGTTGCCATTTCCATTGTGCGACTCGGGATCAGCATTCCTGAGGTTGACATGCACCCCCTGAGAGGACCCTTTTAATTTGGCCTTTGTGCTGGAGCTCCCTCCTGCCTTTGCTCTTTCCTCTCGGAGCAGCGTGTGAACTGAATTCATTTGTTGTGTTGCAGGACGAGGCAAGGTTTCAGGGTTGGAGACCCAACTTGGATAGGCTAGTCCAATTTGGTCCACACCAATGAATTATTGTTGTAGTAGATTGTGTAATTTCAGGGGCAAGCCTTTATGGGGGTAATTACTGCGGTGACCAGAGGCATCTGTCTTGACAGAACACTGGGGGGGTTCATGTCTATGCATTAACATAAACGTTGCCTGGGTTTAAAGAATGCGTAAGATTTATGGGGCAGAATTGACATTTTTCACATGGCCTGATTTGGCCAAAAGCCAGTACCTGGGGCACCAGTGGGCCGCATTGACCGACCAATCTCATTCTTAGCATAATGAGTGAAAACTCTCTCTTGGCCAGTCATTAATAAGTCATTTGGTTTGCATGTTGAAGAGCACTAGTCTTGATAGAGAAATGCCATGTTAGTGTTATTTGGTATTGTTTTCTGTTGTATCCTTTTTTTTTAAAAAAACACTGGCCTTTAAAAACTGTTACATTGTTGTAATGCATCTTAATAAATGTAACAAAGTGTTGCTTTTATTTACTTACAAAGGGAGAGTTAATATTATGGGTTCCAGTACATTGTACCCTTACAAACTTTGCTAATGGTTTGCTCCTTTTGGTGGCACGTCATTGCTTTCTAAAATGATGTTGGTATCTGAGTTGATGGTTGTCAACTAATGAGGTATGGGGGGGCCTCAACTGCAGCCCCTGACATTGCCAAAAGGTCCAGAAAATGTTCTGTATAGGTAATATAGAGAGGACTGTCAGACTGTAGACATATAGGAGGAAATGATGGCCATAGACTGTAGACATGCTACAGGTTTGGTTGGAGACTAAGGACATTCTCCAGAAGACAGTGAGAGACTGAGGACATGCTATAATAGTCTTGGAGAGCTCATTGCTATGACCACTTATCAAATGAATGCTCCCACTCCCATTATAGATTGCCAAGGTCTACAGGCTGCCCAGAAAGAACCAAAGGGCACCTTGTGGCTCTTGGTAGGACACCGGGGGTCTACAGAAAACATTTATTAAGCGTTAGCAAGACAATGAGAGACAAGGGACATGTTACATTAGTCTAGCAAAGCTCATTCCTATTACCCATTTACAAAGCAATGCTTCTTTTTCTACAATAGTTTTATGTGGTCCATGGGCCGCATAAGAAGTATCGAAGGGCCATATGTGGCACTTTGCAAATTGGCCATCAGAGGTCTACAGAAAAACAAAAAATAATTGTAAGAATTAGTTAGACATTGAGAGTCCAGGGACCTGTTACATGAGTCTAAAGGAGCTCATTGCTATTATCCCTTTACAAATTCCCCCACTCTCATGTTAGATTGGTGGCATCATAGGGCCACACAAGAAGAATCAAAAGGCCACATTTGCTCCTCAGGTTGCAGGTTGGGTACCAGGGGTCCACAGAAAATATTTATTGTGAGAATTAGTAAGACAATGAGAGACCAGGGACATGTTACATGAGTCTATCAGAGCTCATTACTATTAGCCTTTCACAAATCAATGCTCCTCCTTTAGATTGCAGTGGTCCAAAGGCCACATAAGAAGAACCAACAGGCCACACTTTGGGAACCAGGGGTCTACTGAAAACATTTATTGTAAGAACTGGCAAGACAATGAGAGACCAGGGGCATGTTAAATGAGTCTAGCAGAGCTTGTTGCTATTACCCCTTCACACATCAATGCTTCTACTCCTACTATAGATTGCTGGGGTCCAAAGGGCACATAAGAAAACCCAAAGGGCCACAGGCTGGGAACCAGGGGTCTACTGAAAACATGTATTGTAAGAATTGGCAAGACAATGAGAAACTAGGGACATGTTACATGAGTCTAGCAAAGCTCATTGCTATTACCCCTTTACAAACCAATGTTCCCACTCCAACTATAGAGTGCTGGGTCCAAGGGCCAAATAAGAAGAAGTAAAGGGCCACAGGTTGGAAACCAGAGGTGTAGCGAAATCATTTATTGTATGAATTGGCAGGACAATGAGAAACTAGGGACATGTTACATGAGTCTAGCAGAGCTTCTTGCTATTGTCCCTTCACAAATGAATGTTCCTACTTCTACTATAGATTGCTGGGGTCCAAGGGCCACATAAAAGGGGTCAACTGAAAACATTTGTGGTAAGAACTGGCAAGATAATAAGAGACTAGGGACATGGTACATGAGTCTAGCAGAGCCTGTTGCTGTTACCCCTTTACAAACCAGTGCTCCCACTATACATTGCTGAGGTCCAAGGGCCACATAAAAGGGGTCAACTGAAAACATTTGTGGCAAGAACTGGCAAGATAATAAGAGACTAGGGACATGGTACATGAGTCTAGCAGAGCCTGTTGCTGTTACCCCTTTACAAACCAGTGCTCCCACTATACATTGCTGAGGTCCAAGGGCCACATAAAAGGGGTCTACTGAAAACATTTATGGTAAGAACTGGCAAGATAATAAAAGACTATGGACATGTTACATAAGTTCGTTGCTGTTCCCCCTTTACAAACCAATGTTCCCACTCCCACTTTAGATTGCTGGGATTCAAGGATTACCATAGGGCTGCATGTGGCCTCTGGGCCACAGCTTGGGCACCAGGGGTCTGCAGAAAGCATTCATTGTAAGAATTAGCAAGATAATGAGACCGGGATATGTTGCATGAGTCTAGTAGAGCTTGTTGCGATTACTCCTTCACAAATCAATGCTCCCACTCCTACTATAGATTGCTGGGGTCCAAGGGCCATATAAGAAGAGGGGTCTATGGAAAACATTTTTTGTAAGAACTGGCAAGATAATAAGAGACTATGGACATGTTACATGACTCTAGCAGGGCTTGTTGCTTTTACCCCTTTACAAACCAATGCTCCCACTCCCACTATAGATTGGAGAGATCCAAGGGCTGCCCAAGAACTACCATAGGGCTCCATGTGGCCTCTGGGCC
Organism: Lithobates clamitans; assembly: GCA_037952925.1. Taxonomy (NCBI): domain Eukaryota; kingdom Metazoa; phylum Chordata; class Amphibia; order Anura; family Ranidae; genus Lithobates; species Lithobates clamitans. Next base: position 1,057,803 of record JBBGZY010001119.1, read on the forward strand.
ACAGGTTGGGCACTAGGGGTCTGCAGAATTAGCAAGATAATGAGACTTGGGACATGTTACACGAGTCTAGTAGAGCTTGTTGCTATTACCCCTTCACAAATCAATGCTTCTACTCCTAGCATAGATTGCTGGGGTCCAAAGGCCACATAAGAGCCGATTGGCCATAGGTTGGGAACCAGTGGTCTACTGAAAACATTTATAGTAAGAAATGGCAACACAATAAGTGACTAGGGACATGTTAAATGAGTCTAGCAGAGCTTATGGCTATTGCCCCTTCACAAATCAATGCTCCATTCCTACTAAAGATTGCTGGGATCCAAGGGCTGCCCAAGAACTACCATAGGGCTGCATGTGGCCTCTGGGCCACAGGTTGGGCACCAGAGGTCTGCAGAAAGCATTCATTGTAAGAACTAGCAAAATAATGAGACCGGGACATGTTACATAAGTCTAGTAGAGCTTGTTGCTGTTACCTCTTCACAAATCAATGCTTCTACTCCTATCATAGATTGCTTGGGTCCAAGGACCACATAAGAAGAACCAATTGGCCGTAGGTTGGGAACCAGTGGTCTACTGAAAACATTTATAGTAAGAAATGGCAACACAATAAGTGATTGGGACATGTTAAATGAGTCTAGCAGAGCTTATTGCTATTACCCCTTCACAAATCAATGCTCCCACTCCTACTATAGATTGCTGGGGTCCAAGGGCCATATAAGAAGAGGGGTCTATTGAAAATGTTTATTGTAAGAACTGGCAAGATAATAAGAGACTGTAGGCATGTTACATAAGTCTAGCAGAGCTTGTAGCTATTACCTATTTACAAAGCAATGCTATTATTTCTACTATAGATTGCTGGAGTCCAAGGGCCACATAAAAAGGGTCTACTGAAAACATTTATGGTAAGAACTGGCAACATATTAAGAGACTATGGACATGTTTCATAAGTCTAGCAGGGCGTGTTGCTGTTACCCCTTTACAAACCAATGCTCCCACTATAGATTGCTGGGATCCAAGGGCTGCCCAAGAACTACCATAGGGCTGCATGTGGCCTCTGGGCCACAGGTTGGGTACCAGGGGTCTGCAGAAAGCATTCATTGTAAGAATTAGCAAGATAATGAGACTGGGACATGTGACAACATGAGTCTAGTAGAGCTTTCTGCTATTACCCCTTCGCAAATCAATGCTCCCACTCCAACTACAGATTGCTGGGTAAAAGGGCCACACAAGCAGTCTCAAAAGGCTGTCTGTGGCCCTCAGGCTGCAGGTTGGGCTTCAGGGACGTACAGAAAAACATTCATTGTAAGAATTAGCTAATACATAGACCGGTTCCTTATCAAACTCTGACTTCCGTTACCAAACACGTTTCCTGCGGAGAGGCGTGGTTACTTATCACTAGATCCTAGCTAGCAAGGTTCTTTATCCACAGCAGGCCAATTCATTACAAAATGACCACCCCATTCACTGTCATAGTACCAGTTTCCCATAAGCCTAATTCAAAAATAATTTACAAATACAGCTACAGCAACCCATCACAATCTATACGCTGTACTAATCAGACATCAGCAAATTCTTATTGGCCTTGCACTACAGAAGGAGCACTTATTTTCTGAATAAGACTAAAAGCATCCATGGGCTTTTAAGAAACTGTATGTTTAACACTTTGGGAAAGAACGCAGAACACAGCCTCCAATTGTGTGATAATGTCTTTACTAGCCGCAAGCACAAAACACGAGGCAGGTGCAAAAAACAGCAAAATCCGGCAATGCCTTACAGGGCTGGATCATTTCAACAGATGAATGCTGGGAAAATCTGACTACGCACCCAAATTCACAAACCCTTTTGAAGTTTCCTAATGAATTGAAAATTCTGAACTGATCTAGCCTATGGTGTCTGAGCCCACCCGTGTGTCATATAATATAATATATAATATATAATATAACATATAATATAATATATGTGTGCCATATTGGAGAGCACTGAAAACAGTTTTAAATCTCTAGTTTGGGATTTTAAGGCAATTAAAAACAAAAAATATGTACAACAATAAAAATGCATAGCCAAAATATATATTTTTAATATATATTTTTATATATTTATTTTATATATTTATATATATTTATTTTATTATATAGGCGATTGTTTATTAGGAGTTCGGTGAGTGCAATTCCTATAGGGAGTGGAGTCACATGGTGTGGTGATTGTGGAACATCTCTTCAGTGATATGAACTGTCTTTTATTATGAGAAATTACCCAACACCAGGACTGTCACATTTTTTAATTTTAAATATATACCCGAGTATAAGCCGACCCGAATATAAGCCGAGGCACCTAATTTTACCACAAAAAACTGGGAAAACTTATTGACTTGAGTATAAGCCTAGGATGAGAAATGCACAGCTACTGTAAGTGGAAAAGAGGGTCAACAATGCCCATTTGCAGCCTCACTGTGCCCATTTGCAGTCTCACTGTGCCCATTTGCAGCCATAGGGTCCCCCCAAACTTCAAACTCGGTAGTTAAGGGTCCCTAGATGCCCCCTAGCTGCAGCCAAAATTTGGGGTCTCTGGACCCAAAGAGTCCTGAAATGACATTTCTGCATATGGACACAGTTGACCGACTTTGGGGCCCCCTTATTTCGGGGCCACTTGGTGCTAGGAACCCCAAATTTGGTGTGAAAACCCAGTGCAACTAGCACTACAACATATCCCAAGTTTTGGTTCCTAGCACCAAGTGGCCCCGAGATACGGGGCCCCAAAATCAGTTCGGAAAATGTCAGGCACTAATTTGCAGCAGAGAATGACATTTTCGGAACCGACTTTGGAGCCCTGTATCTCGGGGCCACTTGGTGCTAGGAACCCCAGCTTTGGATATGTTGTAGTCCTAGCTCCACTGGGTTTGCACACCAAATTTGGGGTTCCTAGCACCAAGTAGCCAAGGGGGGTATTTTCAGCACCAAAAAATGTGCTGAAAAACTCGGCTTATACTCGAGTATATACGGTAGTTTGGTTTTGCTCATACGTTCTTTTATTTAATTTTTTTATTTTCTATTTTATGAGTTTTTGTTTTTTGAGCGCTGCTTAAGCTGGAAAGAACCTACCCTCTTGGAACTTTTTTGCCTTCTCTTTAAATATATATATATATATATATATATATATATATATATATATATACTAATTTATTTGTCCTTTGGGTTTAGCGCAGATATCCTATACATAATTAAAAACCAAAAAAATGTTTTGAAATATTATTTTTATAGAAAAAAAGTTTATTTTAACATTATCAATTGATAAAGAAGATAGAAGAATTTAACATATGTACATGATTATACAAAAATAAAAACATTGCATGATATTTGTAGGTTTGAATGGTTTAGAAGTGGTGTTTCCCTACTACTTGACTGACTACCATCAGTGGAATACGGATGGTGATTAGTAGAGGGATATCAGAAATCATAAATGGAGAGCAAAGCTTATGCTGGAGAAGAGCAAGGAATGCACCCTCTATAACATAGGAGCTAAGCCCCACCCCCTCTCTATTGTAATGGCGTTTTTTTTTTTTTTTTATGTGGCCAATTTAGGTATAAAACGTGTGCTCATCTTTTCAACATCTGTTTTCAGTTTAATGAAAGCCTTTGAGGTTCCATAAGCTTTAGCTGTGCTTGATGTAGGTGTAATATTAACTAAGTTAACAGTTAGTGAAGGATTCCATCGACTGTGTGGTTCGCACCCAATGGTGGCGATACAAACTTTGATAAATGATCGATTTATTTTCTGATTGGTCTGTTTTGATAGGAATACTAGAGCCATAGTCAATAACCCATTGGATCAATATGACACACATGAGAATGTAAAATATGATTGTAACTTACAATCATAAGCTATCGGTCGCATCCTTGTTTCCACCATGTATTCTAATAATCCGATCAATTGAAATACAATTGTATTGATGAACAAAGTATCTCGGTGCTGTCGGATCAATGCACAACAATTGATCATTTTCCGTCCTGGCTGATAGACTCAGATTGATCGAATTCAGTTTAAATTGTGCAGAAGGGAAGGGCTGCTTGATCGTTTGTGGATTTGATTGTTTTGATCGACTTACACACTGGTTGGATAAAAAAAAATTACATATATATATATATATCTATATATATATATATATATATATGTGTGTGTATAGTGTATATATATATATATATATATATATATTATATTATATTATATTGCCAAAAGTATTGGGACACCTGCCTTTACAAGCACATGAACTTTAATGGCGTCCCAGTTTTAGTCCGTAGGGTTTAATATTGAGTTGGCCCACCCTTTGCAGCTATAACAGCTTCAACTCTTCTGGGAAGGCTGTCCACAAGGTTTAGGAGTGTGTCTAAGCAAGGTCCATAAAGACATGAAGGAGCGAGTTTGGGGTGGAGGAACTTGACTGGCTGGCACAGATTCCTGACCTCAACCCGATAGAACAACTTTGGAATGAATTAGAGTGGAGACTTCTTGTCCACATCAGTGCCTGACCTCACAAATGCTCTTCTGGAAGAATGGCCAACATTCCCATAGACACACTCCTAAACCTTGTGGACAGCCTTCCCAGAAGAGGGAGTCTATCAGCCAGGACGGTAAATGTGCCAACTCAATATTGGACCCTACGGACTAAAACCGGGATGCCATTAAAGTTTTATATATATATATATATATATATATATATATATATATATATATATATATATATATATATATATATATATATATGTATATATACATATATATATATATATATATATATATATATATATATATATATATATATATTATCTACATGGCATATCAACCAATCTGGTTTGTGTTCCTGCAGCCCATTCATTCAAGAGATGATTTCTGATTGCCTTCCTTTTACGTTGAAACGTTCTCTACCCATTGAATACCCCCTATAGATGGCTTTGTAAATTCTTGTGTAGATTGTAACAAATAGTACTGGAAGGGAATGTCTGTCTCTCTGTCTACTGATTTATAATCGGGAAGATAGGGGGGCACTTATGGGGCTTGAAAGTTATTTTTGTCATTATGATGAGGCACAAACTCATCTTCCTCAGGAAGTATATATCTCATATCCTCTCTACCCTACCCACCATTACACCATTAGTACAGCCCAAGAACACCAAGGATTGGGTGTAAAGTGTCCGGAGGTCAATGGCCAGGGGTTAAACATCTGAAATCAGCATTTTGATGTCAGTGGGTTTGTAGTTTATTAACTGTTTATATCCTCAAAAAAAAAGAAAAAGAAAGAAAGAGAAGTATAGTGGAAGTGAGTGCAGTGACAGCATTGTAATAGAATACTCATGTGAGGTTTCTGATACTCCAACATTCTCACATGGGTGTGCAGAGGAGCCACAGATAGAAAAAGAACATGTTTACTGATCTATCTAACTATTGGCTGATTGGTTAATCAATTAACAGACAAACTATCTATCTATCTATCTATCTATCTATCTATCTATCTATCTATCTATCTATCTATCTATCTATCTATCTATCTATCTATCTATCTATCTATCATAGACTGCTATTATGAATAAAACATATTGGGGTTGATTTACTAGGCAAATACACTCTTCACTCTGCAAGAGCAGTTGCTCCAGAGCTTACCAAATGAGCAGAAACTCTGATGACTTCCATCATCCAATCATGCGCAAGCACAAATGCTGTTTTTTTATTTTCCTTGCACATGATTAGGTATTCTTTTTATAATGAAACTTTTACTCATTTACTAAGCTCTGGAGCAACTGCACTTGCAGAGTGTACAGTCTGTTTGCCTTTAGTAAATCAAGCCCGTTGGGTGCCATGTAGCGTTGCTGCATACTGCACAATATACCATAGAATACTCATACAAATCTATATATTTCCTTCATTTCTTCCTATATATCTATATCTCTGCTACCTATTTTCTTACCACTGTCATAGACAATTATCTTATGATACCAGATTTGATTGCTCTTTCTTTTTTTCTTGTTTTCTTTCTCTCTCTCTTGCTTTCTCTCCTTCCTTCCCTCCTTCCTTCCTCTCTTGCTTTATCTATTTTCTTCTTTCCTTCCTTTATCTCTCTATCTATCTATCTATCTATCTATCTATCTATCTATCTATCTATCTATCTATCTATCTATCTATCTATCTATCATAGACTGCTATTATGAATAAAACATATTGGGGTTGATTTACTAGGCAAATACACTCTTCACTCTGCAAGAGCAGTTGCTCCAGAGCTTACTAAATGAGCAGAAACTCTGATGACTTCCATCATCCAATCATGCGCAAGCACAAATGCTGTTTTTTTATTTTCCTTGCACATGATTAGGTATTCTTTTTATAATGAAACTTTTACTCATTTACTAAGCTCTGGAGCAACTGCACTTGCAGAGTGTACAGTCTGTTTGCCTTTAGTAAATCAACCCATTGGGTGCTATGTAGCGTTGCTGCATACTGCACAATATACCATAGAATACTCATAAAATTCTATATATTTCCTTCATTCCTTCCTATATATCTATATCTCTGCTACCTATTTTCTTACCACTGTCATAGACAATTATCTTATGATACCAGATTTTATTGCTCTTTCTTTCTTTCTTGTTTTCTTTCTCTCTCTCTTGCTTTCTCTCCTTCCTTCCCTCCTTCCTTCCTCTCTTGCTTTATCTATTTTCTTCTTTCCTTCCTTTATCTCTCTCTCTCTCTCTCTCTATCTATCTATCTATCTATATCAAATTTCTTATCACTGTCATATACACGTATCTTATGTTTCCTTCCTTCCTTCCTTCCTTCCTTCCTTCCTTCCTTCCTTCCTTCCTTCCTTCCTTCCTTCCTTCCTTCCTTTCTCTCACTCTCTTGCTCTGTCTCTCTATCTATCTATGTATATGTATTTATTTCCTTACCACTGTCATAGACACTTATCACATCATGCTTCGTAGTGGTGCTGCATACTTTTAAATATCTTTCCTTTCCTTTCCTTCCCATTCCTTTCCTTTCCTTTCCTTTCCTTTCCTTTCCTTTCCTTTCCTTTCCTTTCCTTTCCCTTCCCTTCCCTTCCATTTCCCTTCCATTTCCTTTTCCTTCCCCTCCCTTCCCTTTCCTTTCCTTTCCTTTCCTTTCCTTTCCTTTCCTTTCCTTTCCTTTCCTTTCCTTTCCTTTCCCTTCCCTTCCATTTCCCTTCCATTTCCTTTTCCTTCCCATCCCTTCCATTTCCTTTTCCTTCCCTTCCCTTTCTCTTCCATTTCCTTTTCATTGCCTTTCCTTTCCTTTCCTTTCCTTTCCTTTCCTCCTCTTCCCTTTCCTCCCCTCCCTTCTCTTCCCCTTCCCTTCCCTTTCCTCCCCTCCCTTCTCCTCCCCTTCCCTTCCCTTCCCTTCCCTTCCCTTCTCTTCCCTTCCCTTCTCTTCCCTTCCCTTCTCTTCCCTTCCCTTCCCTTCCCTTCTCTTCCCTCAGGGTAGGGTTCTGTGTGGTGTGCTGCATACAGTAAAACATACTCTAGAATACTCGTACAATTTCCAGTCCTCTTGTAAGTCTCGATCATTTCCGGATGCCGTAGTTTAGGAAGGAATGTAATGTACAGCACAGTATCTACATAATGGTAATATTACAATCGTTACAGTGAATCTATCTCAAGCACAATCCTATAGATGAGATTCGATCAATGTACTTCTACTAATACCATGCTATTCACCAGCAGTGAAAAGGGCGTTTTGGGTGCATTTTAATATAGAATGTGACTCCACAGCAGAGGGCTGCTTAGGGTGGTCTGGACAGTCACCCATCCCCCGGGTATCATTTCCAAGATGGCAGCGGTGGCAACAAATTTAGGATTTTGTGAAATTCTTCTGGACAGGTTTGGGGGTCATTTGTCCGTCCGCTAGCAGCAGGTTCCTTTCAGTCGTTGTACGGGGAACGTTCGTCTTTATGGTGAATATATTGTCGGGCCAAAGTGCGATGCGGAAGCCCCGTTGGGGTTAACAAGGACCCCCGGGCGTAGTGAATCAGGGGGACCCTCGCACATTGACACACTGAAGAAGCAGTGAATGAGCTCAGTGCTTCAAAGGTCGCATGTGTCTCCAGATACAATGGCGGCTCTGTTTTCCGGGGACCCTGGTGAATGGCCATTGATAGTGGAGCTGAGTTTATAATGATCGGCGCCATCGTTTGTGAATGTGCAGATTATTCAGCGTGGGTTGTAATAACGGCAAAGTCTCTGCAGCACAAATATAAGCCATATAATCACTGCTTCTCTGTATTAGAACTTAAAGTGGTAATAAACCCCAAATACAAACATTTATTATATTGCAGCGTACTGGTTCTTGGATGTGGTGGTCGCAATTGTTTTCTTTTTTAGGCTTTTTTTTTGTCCTTTATTTTCACCCAGTGATCAGTCAATGTTATCTTTCAACTTCCATTAACAGACCAAGTTGTCCAGCAAAAGTGACAGTTAGAGGGTTGAGACAAACCATTTACTAATGGTCAGCGTTTATTCATTTACAGCATATAAAACATTTATGCCAAAAGGCAAATAAAACCATTGTTGTAACTGCTTAAAAAGTGTTAGCTGGAGTTGGGCTTTAATTTGTAAATTCAAGTGTTATTAAACCCACAAGAGTAAAATCAGTCTATATATACAGTAAAGCATGCTTGGTATATTCCCTGTGGAACCCAAGGGGTTAATCCTCTGCATTGTGTAAAAAGGCTGTTTGATCCTGTCTTCTCTGATCCTCTCCTTCTTCCACTGTCCCCAATCCATCTCCTGATCAAACATCGCCTTGGGGGCAAGCTGCACATGCTCAGTTTGATTTGTATTGCTAGAGAGTTTTTTTTTTTTCTTGGGAGGGTGCATGTGATCACATGCACCCTCCAAAGAAAATACTATCTCCTCTGACTGTCCTATGAGGCTGCAGGACCCCTGACCCTCTGTCTGGACAGTCCTGATTGGAGGTTGCATGTGATCAGCACAGGGCCAATCAGCACTGTCCAGACAGAGGGTCAGGGGTCCTGCATCCTCATAGGACAGTCAGAGGAGATAGTATTTTCTTTGGAGGTTGCATGTGATCAGCACAGGGCCAATCAGCACTGTCCAGACAGAGGGTCAGGGGTCCTGCATCCTCATAGGACAGTCAGAGGAGATAGTATTTTCTTTGGAGGGTGCATGTGATCAGCACAGGGCCAATCAGCGCTGTCCAGACAGAGGGTCAGGGTTCCTGCCGCCTCATAGGACAGTCAGAGGAGATAGTATTTTCTTCGGCCCTGTGCTGATCACATGCAACCTCCAAAGAAAATACTATCTCCTCTGACTGTCCTATGAGGCTGCAGGACTCCTGACCCTCTGTCTGGACAGTGCTGATTGGCCCTGTGCTGATCAAATGCAACCTCCAATCAGGACTGTCCAGACAGAGGGTCAGGGGTCCTGCCGTCTCATAGGACAGTCAGAGGAGATAGTATTTTCTTTGGAGGTTGCATGTGATCAGCACAGGGCCAATCAGCGCTGTCCAGACAGAGGGTCAGGGGTCCTGCAGCCTCATAGGACAGTCAGAGGAGATAGTATTTTTCTTAACCGCTGTATAAGGAACTGCAGTTTGCTCACATCATTTGTAATAAAAACATCTTTGCCATTCTGAAGCTTCCCTCCAACCACTTTGCATATTATTTTTTATATATACTGCATACCTCCCAACTTTTTGAGATGGGAATGAGGGACACCTATTAGCAAAAGTATGTAGGCATAGGACACACCCCCTGCCACACCCCCTTAAAGAAGAATTAAGCAACAAAGAAAGATTAGTTCAAGTGCTTTTTATTTACCACTACTATTCCTTTATAGTGGCTTTTTAAATTTACAAATGCAGCAATTTAGAAATCAGATGAAAGGTTTAGCACTGGGAAACACTTTTTGAAAGATAAAAAGTGCATTTTATATTCAACTATAAAGATCAGACCTAAATGAGGGACAAATGAGGGGGAAGAGGGACAGAGGGACATCGCTCCAAATCTGGGACAGTCCCTCGAAATCAGGGACAGTTGGGAGCTATGATACTGTGTGTTCTGTACTTGCCAAATATGCTGCAGAAATCTCCCTCCACTGAGTCTGGCTGCAGCCATTTTAACTGTGGGCAGCTGAAGCTGCTGCCTGTTCACTTCCTGGATTTTACACAGACACACAGAGGCACGCCTCCAGCTCTGCCGCCCTGCAGCTCTCATTGGCCCTCTTATGACTCATCCTCCCTCCCTTCTTGGCAAACTCTCACAAGAGCTAGAGAGAGAGAGCTGTGCATGATGTCATAAGCCTAGACTAATGACCAGACAAGAAACAGGAAGTGGGCTGTATAAGGTATTTACTGGCAGAAAAAAAAAAATGATTTACTATCCAAAGTTAAAACAACAACAGGGGCAGAGGGTTTAATAGATGGAAACATGAAAAACTGACTAAAGGTCCGCTTTGAGCTTCTTTTAGCTCTTTTGAGCTCTTTGGGGCACTAGCTCCTCTCAAAAACGTGAGTTTGGTGGGGGGGCATAAGTCTGAAAAAGGCTGAAAAAGCCATAGTGTGCATGGACACATAGATGGAGGGGAGTTTCTAGGCAGAATAAAATCTCAAAAGAGCTCAGAAGCCTGTAGGAGCCGCTTCTTTGAGCTCCTTTGAGCTCCTTTGAGCTGCAGTGTGCATGAGCCCTCAGAGGAGAATGAGAACTCCTCCTACAAGCTTTAACCAGACACTGATAGAAGTCACAAGACTGCTATATACTGCTGATGAGAAAAGATATTTAGCAGTTTATATTTACTAAAATAATTGCATTTCCATGTTCTGTGTACTGTGGGAGACCAGATATAGTGAATGCAGGCTGCTGGGTTTAGTAACACTTACAGTACAAAGTATACTGTACCGTTTAGTTTTAGATAATGTAGAAGAATTAGAACATCTGTTTGTTTTTTTGCTGTCTGTGTCCCCGGTAAGGAGATTCACCCTCTCTATTTGTCCTGTTTACCATTTTCAAATTTTGGGTTGTCCCTAGAAAAGTAATGGAGGGGAAATCTTCTTGTGACCTGGGGAGGTCCCCAAGGAATTCCCTTAATTTGCAGGGATTTTCTCTCACTTCCTGTTTGTCTATGGGACAGGAAGTGAAGGGAAATCTCCACAATGGGACACAGATGATAAAATAAACTTGATAGAGGGTTATAACTCTCCTTTATTCTATCCAAAATGAAAAAAAAAGTTTTGCCTATAGTTCTACTTTAATGGACTCACACCAACTAGTGTGAGGCCAGTAGGTCTTTATGGTATATGATTAGATAAAAAATAAAAACAACGCGTTTCAGGGCAAAGAGCTCTCCATTGATCAGGGTTGCTTATAGCATACTTTAAATCTTAAGAAGTTTAGGTATGGCAATTTTTGCATAGGTACATTGGTCAAGCTTGGATCGATGTAAGAACAGGATGTACAGTATGAGCCATACCTGTGGGAACCTTGTAGAAACGGGAAATCACTGCAGTAGACACCACTACTCCACTGATCTCCACTAGCTTTCAGGTCCTGTGCCAAGCAGCAGTCCAGCTGTATTCTGAACACAGGAGGATCTCACTAGGCACAGGTACCATTCAGGGAACGCTTGGCATCTTCTCAAGGAATGCAAAGTCTTCTCAGATTGGATGAGGTGGAGAGTCAAGGTGGTGGCATCATGATCCCAACCTCGTTGAATCATAAAGAAAATGCTAGCAGTAGCGTACTGCAATATTAGAGGTAATACTCATACTCACCTCTCCGGTGGCCTGTGTCTCTGAGTCCTACCTTCCCTCCCGTCATACTCTTCAGAACTCAACACCTCCAGGAGTGTCAGATGCCCCTTGAGCTGTGGTTTCATCATCTACCCCCTACTACAAGACACAGAAGTGACGGAGGAGTAGGAGGATGGAACACAATATGTGGCATGGGCACCTACCCCTTCCATAAGTGGAGAACCTGGAAGAGTCTAGCAGACTCTGTTCCCTAATAGCACCTGTTCGAGTTCTACAGCCATATGATGGACTAGAAATGATGCAAAGGTATACAAAGCACTGCACTGTGGCTTAGTGGCTGGGTGGGCTGAGGTCCTCAGTTCAAGTCCTGGACAGGACACTATCTGCATGGAGTTTGAATGTTCTCCCAACGCTAGTGTGGGTTTCCTCCAGGTGCTCTGGTTTCCTCCCACCAGGGCTTCTGTTAGAAAGCACGGGGCCCCATACAGCCAACCTGGCAGGCCCCCCCAATAAACACAATTTACTATGCTTCAGTTATGAATGAACACAGTGAGTGATCGGTACAGATCACTCATTGGGGGTTATTTACGAAAGGCAAATCCACTTTGCAATGCAAGTGTACTTGAAAGTGCAGTCACTGTAGATGCGAGGAGGACATGCAAGGAAAATAAAAAAACAGCATTTTAGCTTGCACATGATTGGATGATAAAATCAGCAGAGCTTCCACTCATTTCAGATCTACCCCTTAGATTTAGAACGACTGCACTTCCAAGTGCACTTTTAGTGCACTTTCAAGTGCACTAAAAGTGCAAAGTGGATATGCCTTTAGTAAATAACGCCCATTGTGTTTATTCAGGAAAGGAAGGGGCTGGTAAATATGACATATTTACCGAACCCTTCCCCTACTCTCCGTTCTGATGGATCCTTTCGCAGGGGCGGACTGACAACTCATGGGGCCCCTGGGCAATAGGAGATTATGGGGCCCCCGGGCAATAGGAGAAGATTATGGGCCCCCAGGCAATAGGAGATTATGGGGCCCCCAGGCAATAGATTATGGGGCCACACAGTATACACACACATACAGTATACACACACAGACACACAATATACACACACAGTATACACACACAGTATACACACACACACACATACAGTATACATACACAGACACACAATATACACACACATACAGCATACACACACAGACACACAATATACACACACAGTATACACACACACACACATACAGTATACACACACAGACACACAATATACACACACATACAGCATACACACACAGACACACAATATACACACACAGTATACACACACACACACATACAGTATACACACACAGACACACAATATACACACACAGTATACACACACACACACATATAGTATACACACACAATATACACACACAGTATACACACACACACACATATAGTATACACACACAATATACACACACAATATACACACACATACAGTATACACACACACACACACAGAATACACATACACACACTGAAAAGGTACTGGAGAGGTGGGGCAGCTATAATCTTGAGATTTAAAAAAAAAACACAAATTTTTACATACTGTCCCTGGTTTTATTAAGGCTGGCAACCCTGATGGGGCCCCTTAGTGGCATGGGGCCCTCGGGCAGTGCCCAAGTGCCCGAATGGTCAGTCCGCCCCTGTCCTTTTGTGCGCTTGTAGCTGCCTGCAGGAAGGAGAGGAGGGAAGCCAGTAGCACTGCGGGCTTAGGGGGACCTTGGGTGAGGGGGAAATGTATGGTGCACAGGCAGGGTACCACCAGGCCTCCTGCACGGGGCCTAGGCCAGTGGTGGGCCCAGGCAGCAGGGGGAAATGTATGGTGCACAGGGAGGGCGATCAGTGTGGTAGTGGGGGGAACAATTACTGGAACTGATCCCCTGTATGGCTCTCTCTACAGCAGCTGACAGCCAGCAGGAAGGAGAGAAGAGGATGCCAGCTTTCAGCTGCTGCAGAGAGCGCCATGCAGGGGATCGGCTCCAGTAATTGCATTGATCACCCTCCCTGTGCACCATATATTTCCCCCTGCTGCCTGGGCCCCTCCACTGGTCTGGGCCCCGTACAGGAGGACTGGAGGTACCCCCTTATCCACAGCCCTGGCTCCCACACTTCAAAGACATGCTGGTAGGTTAATTGGCTCCTGTCCAAATTGGCTCCTAGTATATGTATGTTTGTATGATAGATGGGGACCTTAGACTGTAAGCTCTTTGAGAGCAGGGACTGGTGTGGATGTACAGAATGTAAAGCACTGTGTAAAATGTTGGCTATATAAATGCCTGTAATTAATAAATCAATGTCATAATATATTGGATTTGCACATAATCTGCTCTGCGATGCCGGGGTAAAACTCTTAAATGATGCATTTCAAGCCAATGCACCAATGCTGAGCCTATGAAGCAGACCTAACTAGTTAAAAGCCTGCATGTGTCATCCTAGAGTGCTCTGTGCAATGTTAAATAATAATACATAATATACAAATCTTTTTTTTATTCTTTTGCTCAGAAGTCATGGCATGGCCCCACCTCATGTAGAGAGGCTTAAAGTGGACCCATCATGATATATTTTTTAAACATGCATGCTACCCTGTTTCCCCGAAAATAAGACCTAGCGTGATTGTCAGTGATGGCTGCAATATAAGTCCTACCCCCAAAATAAGCCCTACCCTGTTTCCCCGAAAATAATCCCTACCCCCAAAATAAGCCCTACCCTGAAAATAAGACCTACAAGGATTATTTGGGGAGGTAGGGCTTATATTGCAGCCATCGCCGACAATCACGCTAGGTCTTATTTTCGGGGAAACAGGGTAAGTAGTATAAGTGTAACGTTTATTGCTCAACAGTGCTCCTTACTTCTTTCTCTAGAAGGATGGAACCATCTTTGTTCAGGCATCATCCATGGTCACCCCCTACTTCCTAGACTGAGATTCTCATTCAGACAGTCATGTAAATTCAACAATTTCCCTTTGGGACTAATAAAGTCTTCTGATTCTGAAATCTTGGTGCCTGTGTAGTCCTCGGCTGTGTTCACAAATGTGTGGGTCCCTGCAGCAACCTCTCACCTTGTGACTTGCTACAAAGTTACCATGTGGCGGTGTGACCACTAGGGGGAGAGGAGACTCAGGAAATGATCCCTCCTGCTTTCAGAAGACCAATGGCATCATCTCAGCCATAGGTGTGCGCACAGGGTCTGCCAGGTGTGCCTGGGCACACCCTAATCACTCCATGTGGATTAGCATTATCCAGGACTGGCAACGGGTGGTTGGGGGTGCCAGTGGCCAGTGTAAAAGCCCCCATTATATTAAAGTCTAGGTTTAACTCTAGGAACATGTTACACCTGTATTTAGGGTGTACCGTAATATGCCCCCACCTGTCTCCCACCACCAGAGCCCCCTTTCTGTGACAGCAGGTGGTTTTCATGTGTGTTGGAGCTTTGGGTTGCACACCCTAATACAATAGGCTGTGCACAGCAATGATCTCAGCCTAGGGTCACTTGGGCCCTAAAGCGGTTTCTTAAACACTTGCTGACCGCCGCACGCTGATATACGTCAGCACAATGGCAGCGGTGGGCAAATGGGCTGTTAGCGGCGAGATTGACACCCGCGAGCCCCGTCGCGGTAACCAGCGCCGAGCTATGTCGCTCCTCCCGCTCCCTGCCCCCAATACATTCCTATGGATACGCTGCATCTCGTAGGGGTGGCGAGCGCGAGAAGCACAGCCTCGCAGCGGTGATTTCCAGCGATCCCATCGAGCTGGAAACACAATATCGGCGGCACCTACTGTATGTAAACAAGGCATTTCCCCGTTCTGCCTTGTGACATGACAGGAGATCTATTGCTCCCTGTCATCGGTAGCGGTGATCGCTGTCATGTGACTGGAAGCCCATCCCTGCCACATGTAGAATCACTCCCTAGGACACACTTAACCCCTTGATCGCCCCCTAGTGTTTAACCCCTTCACTGCCAGTGTCATTTACACAGTAATCAGTGCATTTTTAGAGCACTGATCGCTGTATAAATGTCATTGGTCCCAAAAAAGTGTCCGATCTGTCTGTCACAATGTAGCAGTTCCGCTAAAAATGGCTGATCACCGCCATTACTAGTAAAAAAAACAAAAAAAAAATTATAAAAAATGTCATAAATCTGTCCCCTATTTTGTAGACGCTATAACTTCTGCGCAAACCAATCAATATACGTTTATTGCAATTTTTTTTTACCAAAAATATGTAGAAGAATACATATCGGCCTAAACTGAGGAAAAAAAATAGTTTTTTTTTTTTGTTTTTTTTAGGGACATTTATTATAGCAAAAAGTAAAAAAATATTGCTTTTTTTTGATCTTTGTGACATGGTGCATTATCCTGCTGGAAGGAGCCATCAGAAGATGGGGACACTGTAGTCATAAAGGGATGGAGATGGTCAGCAACAATACTCAGGTAGGTCGTGGTGTTCAAATGACGCCGAATTGGTACTAAGGGGCCCAAAGTGTGCCAAGAAAATATCCCCCCCACCATTACACCCCCCACCACCAGCCTGAACCGGTGATACAAGGCAGGATGGATCCATGATTTCAAATTCTGACCCCACCATCTGAATGTTGCAACTGAAATCGAGACTCATCAGACCAGGCAACGTTTTTCCAATCTTCTATTGTCCAATTTTGGTGATCTGTGCGAATTGTAGCCTCAGTTTCCTGTTCTTAGCTGACAGGAGTGGCACCCGGTGTGGTTTTCTGCTGCTGTAGCCCATCTGCTTCAAGGTTCGATATGTTGTGTGTTCAGAGATGGTATTCTCCATACCTTGGATGTAACGAGTGGTTATTTGAGTTACTGTTGCCTTTCTATCATCTGTAACCAGTCTGCCCATTCTCCTCTGACCTCTGACATCAACAAGGCATTTTCCTCCACACAACTGCCGCTCACTGGATATTTTCTCTTTTTCGGATCATTCCTTGTAAACCTGAGAGATGCTTGTGCGTGAAAATCCCAGTAGATCAGCAGTTTTTTTAAATCCTGGCACCAACAACCATGCCACGTTCAAAGTCACGTAAATCCGCTTTCTTCCCCATTCCGATACTCGGTTTAAACTTCAGCAAATCGTCTTCACCACGTCTAGATGTCTAGATGCATTGACTTGCTGCCATGTGATTGGCTGATTAGCAATTTGTGTTACCAAACACTTGAACCGGTGTACCTAATAAAGTGGCCGGTGAGGGTATATATATATATATATATATATATATATATATATATATATATATATATATATAGTAAGTATCAGTATATATTTAGTGCTCTATATGGCACTGTGCAGTTGCTATAAAAAAACAAGTTGTGTGTAAACAGTCAAACGCATATTCTGTGAATCCCCAAATTAGATGTTGTCAAATCTCACAGATAATGGCATTAATAATGGATTGTATTTTCTAGCAAGCACTGCTCTCACTTCTAGCAGATTGCATGGAGTTTTTGTCTGTGGATTGCTCTGTTGCTGGTTGATTTATTCTCCTCTTTTTTTTTTTTTTTTTTAAAGCTGAGATCATCTCCATAATACCGGATTATGCACATGAAGTGGCATTGCTGTTTAAGTCTAAAGCTTGCATCCGTATATTTAATTAGTGTTATTGAGGATCCTTTCAGGAATTTGTGATTCTGTGTTGTCCACACTACACCTCCTGATAGGAAGGGGGAATTGTCTAGAGAATATATTAAGTTACCGAGCTTGAAAACAAAGACACAAGTCCATCTAGTTCAGTGGTCTCCAAACTGCGGCTCATGGACCGGATCCTCCCACTGACACCAATAATGGGGTATATTTATTCCAGCTGGAACACTTTTCCTCCGAACAATAACAATGATGGGGCACTATTCCTCCCACTAATGCCAGTGATGGGGCACTATTCTTCCCAGTGATACCAACAATGGGGTATATTTCTTTCAAGTGATATAATAGTGGAACATTGTTCCTCCTACCAATACCAATGATAGGGCACTATTCCTCCCACTGACACCAATGATGGGGCACTATTTCTCCCACTGACACTGATGATGGGGCACTATTTCTCCCACTGACACCAATGATGGGGCACTATTTCTCCCACTGACACCAATGATGGGGCACTATTTCTCCCACTGACACCAATGATGGGGCACTATACCTCCCACTAATGCCAAGGATGGGGCACGATACCCCCACTTACACCAATGATGGGGCACTATTCCTCCTACTGACACCAATGATGGGACACTAAACTTTTCACTGACACCTAACGATGGAGTACTAATCCTTCCACTGACACCAATGATGGGGCACTATTTCTCCTACTAACACCAATGATGGGGCACTATTCCTCTTACTGGCACCAATGATGGGGCACTATTTTTCCCAATGACACCAATGATGGGGCATTATTCCACTGACACCAATAATGGGGTATATTTCTTCCAACTGATATAATAGTGGAACACTTTTCCTCTGACCGATACCAATGATGGGGCACTATTCCTCCCACTGACACCAGTGATGGTTCACTATACTTTTCACTGACACCCTGCGATGGAGCACTAATCCTTCCACGGACACCCAATGGGGCACTATTTCTGTTACTGACACCAATGATGGGGCACTATTCTTCCCACTGACACCAATGATGGGGCACTATTCTTCCTACTGACAGAAATGATAAGGGAACTATTCATTCCACTGACACCCTGCGATGGAGCACTAATCCTTCCACGGACACCCAATGGGGCACTATCAATGGGGCACTATTCCTCTTACTGACACCAATGATGGGGCATTATTCTTCCCACTGACACCAATGACAGGACACTATTTCTCCTCCTACTGACCCCTGTTTACTCCCTGTTTGGACATTTTTTACTCCCACTGGCCGCAGCTTGGCCCCCCCTACATTCTGAAGGATAGTGAAGTGGCCCTTTGTTTAGAAAGTTTGGAGACCTCCTGATCTAGTTCAACCAGACTAGAAAAGAGCAGAACTCTATACCCACAGGTGATCCAGAGGAAGGCAACCCCCCCCCCCCCCCTCCCTATATAGTATGGTCCAAATTGCTCCGGCAGGGAAAAAAATCCTTCCTGATCCTCTGAAGGCAATCACTTGTTTCCTGAAAGTGTTTGGGGAGGGGAGGGGGGAAGGGAGGGTGACACAATGCTAGTTGAGCACAATTGTTGACATAATGGAAAGTGAATGGGACACATGTGCCGGGAACAAGGTGAGAAAAATGTCTCTGCTACCCTATCTCCATATCCCTCTGGGTGGACCATGGAGAGTGTCCTCAAAACTTTGTAGGGATAATGAATCGGCTAAGGAATCGGCAGTCAATAAAACGTCGGGGTGAGCTTGGGTTCGATCCAAACCTGGAAAGCAGCTGTCACAGGGGAATTCCATGCCCTGAAGCTGAACCTACAGTAAAGGGCCCAGATGTTTGTGACATCATTGACCTAGAAGGACCACTGCTCTCATCTGGTCCAGCACCACCAATTTGCTTTCTGAAGTCATCTGGGAGCCGGTTGGTTCTTGCAGCCATCACCTTGATGATGTGCATGAGCTTCTGTGCATCATCGGGTAGCTGTCTGCAAGAACCAGGAAGACATACAGCCGGCCCCGGAGCAGCGGCCCATGCACATTTGAGATTGCTGACCCGCTTGGATATATCAGGTGTCCCCGATGGGACCCTAATGGAAAAGGGAACTCTGATGTAAGGGGGGAGCTCTGATTGAGACTCTGATGTAAAGGGTGACTCTGATGGGGACTCTGATGTAATATGGAACTCTGATGGGGACTGTGATGTAAGGGCGACTCTGATGGGCACCCTGATGTAAGGAGGATCTGATCGGCACTCTGATGTAAGGGGGGGACTCTAATGGGCACTCTGATGTAAGGGGGGACTCCGATGGGCACTCTAATGTAAAGGGGGACTTTGATTGGCACTCTGATGTAAGGGGGGGGGCTCTGATGGGCACTCTGATGTAAGGGGGGACTCTGATGGGCACTCTGATGTAAGGGGGGACTCTGATGGGCACTCTGATGTAAGGGGGGACTCCGATGGGCACTCTAATGTAAAGGGGGACTTTGATTGGCACTCTGATGTAAGGGGGGGGGCTCTGATGGGCACTCTGATGTAAGGGGGGACTCTGATGGGCACTCTGATGTAAGGGGGGACTCTGATGGGCACTCTGATGTAAGGGGGGACTCTGATGTGCACTCTGATGTAAGGGGGGACTCTGATGTAAGGAGGGGACTCTGATGGGCACTCTGATGTAAGGGGGGACTCTGATGTGTAAGGTGGCTCTGATATGATAGGGTGACTCTAATGTGTAAGGGCGCTTGTGATGTGAAGTTATTTCTTGGAACATGTTTATTCATTTATAAAACTGATTTTTTTTTCAACCCATGAATATTTATAAGATATATGGTGTATCCCTCATACTGAAAGGTTTGGAGACCCCTGCGTTAGAGGGTGACTTGACCAGTGCCTAGGCCATGGGGGTGCTCAGCATGTGGCCCTCCAGCCATTGCAGAACTACAAGTCCCATCATGCCTCTGCCCTTGGAAGTCATGCTTGTAACTGTCAGCCTTGCAGTGCCTTATGGGACTTGTAGTTCCGCAACAGCTGAAGGGCCACAGGTTGAGCCCTTACGGCCTAGACGTTCAGTCACATGACCAGCCACCAGGGCTGCTGTTAGAAATCACAGGGCCCTATACAGCCTACGTGATAGGGTTGCCACCTTTTCTTCAAGTCAAACCCGAACACTTTAGTGGCGCACAGCAATTTTTTTTTTTA
This sequence comes from Lithobates clamitans, assembly GCA_037952925.1. Lineage (NCBI taxonomy): Eukaryota > Metazoa > Chordata > Amphibia > Anura > Ranidae > Lithobates > Lithobates clamitans. Next base: position 1,078,420 of record JBBGZY010001119.1, read on the forward strand.
TAGTATAAACTATACATATATTTTGTTATTAAATAACATTTCTAATCATATGAAGTTAATAACAAGAGTTCCCCTTTACATCAGAGTCCACAGAGTTCCCCTTTTACATCTGAACTCACAGAGTTCCCTTTCACTGTAAGGGGGGACTCTGCAGACTCTGATGTAAAGGGGAACGCTGGGGACTCTGACACAAGGGATGCTCTGGAAACCCTGATATAAGGGGGAACACTGAGAACTCTGATGTATGGAGAGGACTCTGATGTAAGGGGGAACACTGTGGCCTCTGGTGTAAAGAGGAAATCTGATGTAAGGGGTGCTCTGAGAACCCTGATTTACCTTAGTGTACTCACCCAGGGGCAAGAGAGAGAAGGGGGGAGACTTCAGTCACAGACAGGGATGGATGGTGAGCTCACTCACCCCTTGGCAGTCAGCACCTCTCATCCAGATGTATCTGAGGCTGCTGGACTTCAAATTTCCAGCCCCCGCTGAGGCACAGTGCCGGGGATTGGAATGTAGGCAGACACAGAAGGGTGGGGCGGGAGTAAGAGGTGCAAATCAAGCCCTCTCTTCTCTCCCGTCTGTGCGTATGTGGGGGGATTGTTAATGTTGGCTTTGTGCAGTGTGAAAGAGGGTGTAACAGACATTCTCAGCTTAGATAACTGCAGCAACCCTGCTGGGAAGCCATAGTCAAGTCTGAATAATGTGTCCGGGTTTCAGTCTGAAACCCGGACGCATGATTCCAAACCTGAACTGTCAGGGTGAATCCTGGACAGGTGGCAACCCTACTACCTGACCCCCCCTAGGGTTGCCACCTCATCTCTTTAAACCCGAACACATATGAATTACACAGGTTCTGAGGCTGATTTAATGTAGATAAGGCACCAAGTGAGTTTAATTACCACCTTAATCAGCCACAGAACCCGTGAAATTAATATGTGTTCGGGTTTAAAGGGATGAGGTGGCAACTTTACCCCCCCCCCCCGGCCAGGAGTGACTGAGGACATAGAATTTATCAGTCCATTTCTTTGCAGCCTCAGTTGCAAAGATGAATGAATTTGAAGCGCTCTGATGCTTCTTGCTCATTTAAAAACTGAAGCATAGTAAAAACAGTATACTATGCTTCAGTGATGATTGGACACAGGAGTGATTGGTACCCATCATTCACTGTGTTCATTCAGAGTAAAAAGGGGCCAATTAAGTTTATATGTACTGACCACTCCCCCCCCTCCCCCGCTCTCCATCCTGAAACATCCCCCTGAGTGCTTGCAGCAGCTGGCACAAAAGGAGAAGAAGGAAGCCAACAGTGCTGCGGGGAAAAGGGCACACGGGGGGTGAGGGGGTGGGGGGGTGCCCAGACAGCAGCTGCAAGGGGTGCATCTGCTAGAACCACTCCTGGAGGGAGAAGCTGGGAGGAGAGCAGGGGAAGGCAGAAGAGAATTGGTGTCTGCGATAAGACAGTACACAGGGCCGTCTTTAAGGCAGGGCAAAAGGGGCAGCTGCCCTGGGCCCTGTCATTGTTGTGGGGCCCAAAGAGGCTGCCTTGAAGTTTTAGTCCCGTGCTGTGTCCCGATATCTCAGTGTGAAGTGCTGGTACTAATGCTGCCCAGCTCTGCCCTATTGTTGTGTAGAGATGACACACCTGCAGACCCTGTATTTATATGTAAATAACCGTCATTCATATGTAAATAGCTGCGGCTAGCGGCATTGATACACAAATAAAGGCAGCATTCATATGTATATCATGCCTCCCTGCAGAGAGGAGAAGATCTGCTGTAACCTCTAGCAACAATCAGTGAGCTTTAATGTGTCCTGTAACCTCTAGCAACTAATCAGTGAGCTTTAATGTGTCCTGAAACCTCTAGCAACTAATCAGTGAGCTTTAATGTGTCCTTTAACCTCTAGCAACTAATCAGTGAGCTTTAATGTGTCCTGTAACCTCTAGCAACTAATCAGTGAGCTCTAATGTGTCCTGAAACCTCTAGCAACTAATCAGTGAGCTTTAATGTGTGCTGTAAACTCTAGCGACCAGTCAGTAAGCGGTAATGATATGCTGTAACCTCTGGCAACCAATCGCAATCGCTGCCTGTTCTGATACAGTAAACTGATTTTAAGTCTAGCTGCCATTTATTGTATGTCTCAGAGCAGGTGGAGAGCAAAATTTCATGGGGGGGGGGGGGGGGGGGGGGGGCAAGGAAATTTTTGCCCAGGGTCCAATTAATATTAAAGACGGCCCTGACAGTACAACTGGCCTTCCTGCTCAGCAGATGACTGCCCCCCCTCCTAAACTGATGGTTTGTACTGCCTTATCAGTGGCCCTGCCAGCCACTGTAGAAGCCCACAGAAGAGTGTCCATCAAGGCAGGTAACTATTCCAGGAGGACATGAAGGGTGGATGAGCAGAAGATGATCCCTGTAGGTCTGCTTCCTCTAGTCTGCATTCCCAGCCTTGCTGTGCTGGATGGCAGACGTGAGGACTGCTGATTTCCAGGGATCCAGGCGGGGCGCATCCCAACGCTTCATTTGTACCAGTCTGCCACTGCCAACGATCTGTCTAACCTGAATGGTTTTAAACGTTTTCCATTTGTCGGAATAAGCCTTTAAAAAGGTTCTGGCCCTCTTTCTCTGTGATGTTTATCTCCTACACCAATTGTTATTGGCATCAGAAAGAGCTTTCACCTAGATGCCTCTACTCCTTGATGAATGGCTCGTGTCCAGGGATTCGTTGAATGGGAATTGATTGCCCCCCGCTCGCCGTAACGCAATTTGCACCTGTGCAGAAAATCAGGGGAAATGTATTTAATTCATTCAGTGCAATGCAGTAACCCCTACTTACCAATTGGGTTTAGTTTTCAGTTTTTGAAAGATGAGCCCTGATTGGTTGCTACGAGTTGCTGCACTAAGAATTAACTTTTCTAATTTGTTGTCTTTTTGATATATTTGTTGTTGTCTTTTTGATATATTAATATATTATCATATTATTATTTTTATTTTACTATTTTTATTTCTATTCTTTTTATTATTATTATTATTAGTAAAATGAATAATAATAATATTATTGCTGCACTTTGCACTGTTATGCCCTGTACACATGATCGGACATTGATCGGACATTGATCGGACATTCCGACAACAAAATACTGTACATCAGATTTCTTCCGACGGATTTTGGGCCAAACTTGTCTTGCATACACACGGTCGCACAAAGTTGTCGGAAAATCCGATCGTTCTGAATGCGGTGATGTAAAACACGTATGTCGGGACTATAAACGGAACGGGGCAGTAGCCAATAGCTTTCGTCTCTTAATTTATTCTGAGCATGCGTGGCACTTTGTGCGCCAGGTTTGTGTACACACGATCGGAATTTGAACGATCGGATTTTGTCGTCGGAAAATTTTATAGCCTGCTCTCAAACTTTGTGTGTCGGAAATTCCGACGAAAAAAAGTCCGATGGAGCCCACACATGATCGGAATTTCCGACAACACAATCCGATCGCACTTTTTCCATCGGAAAATCCGACCGTGTGTACAGGGCATTACAGTGATGATGTCGCCACTACCTTTACAAGGTATAATATCTGTGTCTGAAAAAGCATTTGGTGCACACAAAGTTGATTTATTTCCTTGTTGGCTATTGAGGAATATATTAATAACTCATTTTTTGGGGCCTGAAGTTCAGCTTTAACCAGATTATACTGCTTCTCTACAGGGGCGTCTGAGTCACAAGACTGGCTGAACAGGATTTAAAATCCCTTGACTGTTTATGTAAATACACTATATTACCAAAAGTATTGGGACGCCTGCCTTTACTCGCACATGAACTTTAATGGCACCCCAGTCTTAGTCCGTAGGGTTCAATATTGAGTTGGCCCACCCTTTGCAGCTATAACAGCTTCAACTCTTCTGGGAAGGCCGTCCACAAGGTTTAGGAGTGTGTCCATGGGAATGTTTGACCGTTCTTCCAGAAGCACATTTCTGAGGTCAGGCACTGATGTTGGACGAGAAGTCCTGGCTCGCAGTTTCCGTTCTAATTCATCCCAATGGTGTTCTATCGGGTTGAGGTCAGGACTCTGTGAAGGCCAGTCAAGTTCCACCACCCCAAATTCGCTCATCCATGTTTTTATGGACCTTGCTTTGTGCACTGGTCCAAATCATTTGGTGGAGAGGAGATTATGGTGTGGGGTTTGTTTTTCAGGGGTTTAGCTGGTCCCTTAGTTCCAGTGTAGGGAACTCTTAAGGCGTCAGCATACCAAGACATTTTGGACAATTTCATGCTGCCAACTTTGTGGGAACAGTTTGGGGATGGCTCCTTCCTGTTCCAACATGACTGCACACCAGTTCACAAAGCAAGGTCCATAAAGAAATGGATGAGCGAGTTTGGGGTTGAAGAACTTGACTGGCCTGCACAGAATCCTGACCTCAAACATGATAGAACACCTTTGGGGTGACTTAAAATGACGACTTGTGGACGGCCTTCCCAGAAGAGTTGAAGCTGTTATAGCTGCAAAGGGTGGGCCAACTCAATATTGAGCTCTACGGACTAAAACTGGGATGCCATTAAAGTTCATATGTGTGTAAAGGCAGGTGTCCCAATACTTTTGGTAATATAGGGTATATTTGATTTGTCTATTTAGCTGCTTGCCTGGAGTTCAGCTTTAAGAAAGGCCCTGTATAAGCCGCAGTCCTCTCCTGTTTGACATGCAGTACATGTTCAAGACTACACATGGAGAAAATGGCTGGGCCTCTATCCTCAGCACTCACTCAGTTCAGTGATAGAGGAAGAGTGATTTAATGAATAAAGAGCACAAATCCATATTTCACTTTGATTTCCCAATGACATTTTATCATGTCGACGTTTCAATGTAATTACTTTGCAGAAAACGGCTCCATCCATTCTCCTATATTTACATGCCGTGCATCTCATCTGCACAGAGTGCTCTTTACATCGAAGTGAGATCTATTTAATAAGAGTGCAAACAGCTATAGTCTGCAGTAAACTATAAGATCTGATCAGGTATGGTTTAATTCACTTGAGAATGCTAATTCATTGCTATAGGTAAAATCATCTATCTTCCCATTTCATGTAGCAGTTGATAGGGACAGCAGAGTAAAGGGAGATGATCCAGGCTTGCATTACCCAACTACATACCCAAGAACTTCATGGGATTCCAAAGTGTCCCCATGTCGTGTGGGGAACATACCCCCCCCCCCCCCCCGGAATTTCTGTGGCCTCATCCCAATTGGGTATGTCTCCTAGGATTAGCCTTCCTGAAGCATCTACCGTGAATAAGGTGATCATACCTACTCAACTTGCATCTCTTAAAGAAAGCTCAGGTCTTGGCAAAGGATGTCCTATATCATACAGTTCATAACATTAGTTGCTGTAGTCTGCAGTAAACTATAAAATCTGATAATATATGATTTAATTAACTTGACAGTGCTGATTGGTTGCTATAGGTAAAACTATTCATCCACCATTTATGTAGCAAATGATAGGGAAAGCTGGGTGAGGGAGATGTTCCAGACTTCTGTTACCCAGGTGCATACCCCATAACTTCTTGGTTATTCCAAGGTGTCCCCATATAATCTGAGGAACATAATACCACAAGCATCGCTTGGCCTCGTCCCAGTTGGGTATGTCTCCTGGAATAAGTCTTCCTAAAGCATTTTCCATAAGGAAGATGACATCTCTTGATGAAGCTCAAATCTTGGGTAATGGATGTTCCATACTGAACGGTTCATAACAATGGGTGCTGTAGTCTGCAGTAAACTATAAGATCTGATCAGATATGATTTAATTCACTTGAAAATGCTGATCGGTTGTAGGTAAAATCATCCATCTACCCATTTTACGTAGCAGTTGATATGTAAAGCAGGGTGAGTGAAATGATCCAGGCTTCCATTACCCAGCTACACATTCCTGAACTTCCTGGGAATTCCAAGGTGTCCTCACATCATCTGAGGAATGTAATCCCACCAGCATCTCCTTGGCCTCCGCCCAACTGGATATGCCTCCTGGGAGTAGCCTTCCTAAAGCATCTACTGTAAAGTAGGTGACCATACCTACTCAACTGATATCTCTTGTTGAAGCTCAAGTCTTGGTCAAGGAATGTTCTATGCTGTACGATTATTAACATTGGGTGCTGTATACAGCAGTAAACTTTAAGATCTGATCAGATATGATTTAATTCACTAATGCGATAGCATCAGTGCACTATAGCAAACAATGCTGATTGGTTGCTATAGGTAAAACCATCCATCTACCATTTTATGTAGCTGTTGATAAGGAAAGTGGGGTGAGGGAGATGATCCAAACTTCTGTTACCCTGCTACATAAACCAGAACCTCTGGGGGATTCTAAGGCGTCCCCATATCATCTGAGGAACATAATCCCACCAGCATCTCCTTGGCCTCCCCCCAGTTGGGTATGTCTCATGGGATTTTCCTTCCTAAAGAAACTGATGTAAAGAAGATGTCCATACCTGCTCAACTGACATCTCTTGATGAAGCTCAAGTCTTGGGCAAATAATGTCCCATACTGTACGATTTACTACATTGGGTGCTGTAGTCTGCAGTAAACTAAAATATCTGATCATATATGATTTAACTCACTTGAGGATACTGATTTGTTGCTATAGGTAAAATCATTTACCCATTATATGTAGCAGTTGATAGGCAAAGAAGGGTGAATGAGATGATCCAAGGTTCTATTACCAAGCTATATACCACAGACCTTCCTGGAAATCCGAAGGTGTCCCCAGGTCATCTGAGGAATGTAATTTTTACCAGCATCTTCTTGGCATCCTCCCAGTTGGGTATATCTCCTGGGATTAATTTTCCTAAAGCACCTATGGTAAAGAAGATGACCATACCTACTCAACTGGTATCTCTTGATAAAGTCTTCAGCAATGGATGTTCCATACTGTACAGTACATAACAACAGGTGCTGCTGTAGTCTGCAGTAAACTATAAGATCTAATCAGATATGATTTAATTTACTTGAAAATGCTGATTGGTTGCTTTAGGTAAAATCATCCATACCCATTTTATGTAGCAGTTCATAGGTAAAACAAAGTGACTGAGATGATCTAGGCTTCCATTACCCAGCTACATACCCCTGAACTTCATGAGGATTCCAAGGTGTCCCCACCTCATCTAAGGAATGTAATACCACCATCATCTCCATTGAGTATGTCACCTGGGATTAGCCTTCCTAATGGTGACCATACCTACTCAACTGGCATCTCTTGATGGAGCTCAATTCTTGGGCAATGGATTTCCTATACTATACGGTTCATAACATTGAGTTCTGTAGTCTGCAGTAAACTATAAGATCTGATCATATATGATTTAATTCACTTGTCAATGCTTATTGGTTGCTAAAGGTAAAATCATCAATTTACCCTTTTTATGTAGCAGTTGATAGGAAAAGCAGGGTGAGGGAGGAGATCCAGACTTCTGTTACTCAGCTACAAACCCCAGAACGTCATGGGAATTCCAAGGCATCTCCATATCATCTGAGAAACATAATTCCACCAGCATCTTCTTGGCCTCCTTCCATTTGAGTATGTCTCCTAGGATTTTCCTTCCCAAAGCATCTGATGTAAAGAAGATGACCATACCTACTCAACTGATATCTCTTCTTGAAGCTCAAGTCTTGGGCAATGTATGTCCTATACTGTACGATTCATAACAATGGATGCTGTAGTCAATCAGATATGATTTTATTCACTTGAGAATGCTGATTGGTTGCTATAGGTAAAATCTTCCATCTGCCAGTTTTATATAGCTTTATTCCGCGACAGTTTATAGGAAAAGCAGAGTGAGTGAGTGTCACTTTAAAGTGGTTGTAAAGGCATACATTTTTTTCTTGTGATACTTAAATGTTCTGTGCAATGGTATTCCACACAGAGTGACCACAAACCTCCTTTTCTGGGGTCTCCCGCTGGAGCTGTCCACTCCTCCTCTTGTCAGAGTGCCCTCTCTAGTGAGCCGTGTGCTGTGGGGGCACTCATGTGGGCGCGCTCCCAAGCCGAGCTGTGTGCATCCAAAGACACACGTAGATCAGCTTGCCCCTCCCCCCCATTTCCTCCTCAAGGCTTTGATTGACAGCAGAAGGAGCCAATGGAGAGAGAGGGACCAGATGGACACAGTGCTGGGTCAAAAGAGGAGTCAGGTAAGTATTGGTGGGCTGATCATGGAAGATGTTTTACCTTAATGCAGAGAATGTGGTAAGGTAAATAACCTTGCTGTCGGGCTTTGGCTGAAAAGCCTTAGCATGTTGCTGCTGTATGCTGCCATGTAGCCAATCAAGAATTGATGCAATGGATGTTACCAAGTAGCCAGCTTCATTGTTTTAAAAAAAAGAATGTATGCCTTTGCAACCACTTTAAGTAATAAATTATTAAAAATTGATAAAAAAAATGTAAAACATGGCTCTCTTTTTAGTATTCCCACCATCTGTAATATAAAATGTTGCATTTATTTGATCTTTTATATTAGGCGACTTTTATATAATGGGATGAACATGGACCAATGCTTTCAAATGGCAGGGATTTCACACCACAGGCCCGTAGCGTTCATGCCTCTGTATCCATTACATTTGTAATGTAACCGGTTAACCGCTATCGCAGTTACCAGGTTCATCTTAACTCGAGGGCGGCTCGGTCCCCCGCAGCTGGTGTATATATTCCAGCTAGTAAATACGGTACTTTGTTCTGAGAGAGGTTTTCTGGATTAGATGCAAGAGAATGTACATGGCAGCAAGGTAATTTCATGATAGATGGTGTTTACCTTCCATAAGGAATAATTAGATATACATACAGAAGAGGGCTTCTATATATAGAGGCAGATAAGGCACTACTGCTTCCATCGGATAGGATAGAATATTCCCATTATAATGCACTCTCATAACTCCGCTGGTATTTGCAATATGATGGCTTTATATTGGGAAGAAAGGGTATTATACTGTCACCTGTGGTCCCTTAGCAATAACAATGGGGGTAGGTGCCTAACAAGTTACTATTTTATTGGAATTTTAACAATATTTCTGTTCTGAAAGTTTAAGAGGACTCACTCAATAATGATAGCTTTTCTTTGTTTTGAAGGATGCAAAATATAATTTATATATATATATATATATATATATATATACAGTAGATATATATCTATATACAGTAGATATATATCTATATCTATAGATATCTATTTCTATAGATATCTATCTATCTATATATCTCTATATATAGATATATATATAGAGTGAAAAATTTAAGGGGGGGGGGTCTGAATTCTTTCCATCTCCACTGTATACTGTATATATACACACACATATATAAATATATATATATATATATAGATAAAGATATAGATAGATAGATCTATCTATATATATCTATATCTATATAGATATAGATATATAGATATATAATTATATCTATCTATATATATAGATAGATATAAATATATATATATATATATATATATATATATATATATATATATATATATATATATATATATATATAAATATACAGTATATATCTATCTAACTATCTATCTATCGATCGATCGATCGATCGATCGATCGATAGATAGATAGATATAGATATATATATATAGATATAGATATATTTATATATGTGTGTATATATACAGTATACAGTGGAGACGGAAAGTATTCAGACCCCCTTAAATTTTTCACTCTTTGTTATATTTCAGCCATTTGCTAAAATCATTTAAGTTATTTTTTTTTCCTCATTAATGTACACACAGCACCCCATATTGACAGAAAAACACAGAATTGTTGACATTTTTGCAGATTTATTAAAAAAGAAAAACTGAAATATCACATGGTCCTAAGTATTCAGACCCTTTGCTCAGTATTTAGTAGAAGCCCCTTTTGATCTAATACAGCCATGAGTCTTTTTGGGAAAGATGCAACAAGTTTTTCACACCTGGATTTGGGGATCCTCTGCCATTCCTCCTTGCAGATCCTCTCCAGTTCTGTCAGGTTGGATGGTAAACGTTGGTGGACGGCCATTTGTAGGTCTCTCCAGAGATGCTCAATTGGGTTTAGGTCAGGGCTCTGGCTGGGCCATTCAAGAACAGTCACAGAGTTGTTGTGAAGTCACTCCATCGTTATTTTAGCTGTGTGCTTAGGGTCATTGTCTTGTTGGAAGGTAAACCTTCGGCCCAGTTTGAGGTCCTGAGCACTCTGAAGAAGGTTTTCATCCAGGATTTCCCTCGATTGCAACCAGATGTCCTGTCCCTGCAGCTGAAAAACACCCCCACAGCAAGATGCTGCCACCACCATGCTTCACTGTTGGGACTGTATTGGACAGGTGATGAGCAGTGCCTGGTTTTCTCCACACATACCGCTTAGAATTAAGGCCAAAAAGTTCTATCTTGGTCTCATCACACCAGAGAATCTTATTTCTCACCATTTTGGAGTCCTTCAGGTGTATTTTAGCAAACTCCATGCGGGCTTTCATGTGCCTTGCACTGAGGAGAGGCTTCCGTCGGGTCACTCTGCCATAAAGCCCCGACTGGTGGAGGGCTGCAGTGATGGTTGACTTTCTACAACTTTCTTCCATCTCCCGACTACATCTCAGGAGCTCCGCCACAGTGATCTTTGGGTTCTTCTTTACCTCTCTCACCAAGGCTCTTCTCCCCCGATAGCTCAGTTTGGCCGGACGGCCAGCTCTAGGAAGGGTTCTGGTCATCCCAAACGTCTTCTATTTAAGGATTATGGAGGCCACTGTGCTCTTAGGAACCTTAAGTGCAGCAGAATTTTTTTTGTAACCAGATCTGTGCCTTGCCACAATTCTGTCTCTGAGCTCTTCAGGCAGTTCCTTTGACCTCATGATTCTCATTTGCTCTGACATGCACTGTGAGCTGTAAGGTCTTATATAGACAGGTGTGTGGCTTTCCTAATCAAGTCCAATCAGTATAATCAAACACAGCTGGACTCAAATGAAGGTGTAGAACCATCTCAAGGATGATCAGAAGAAATGGACAGCACCTGAGTTAAATATATGAGTGTCACAGCAAAGGGTCTGAATACTTAGGACCATGTGATATTTCAGTTTTCCTTTTTTTAATAAATCTGCAAAAATGTCAACAATTCTGTGTTTTTATGTCAATATGGGGTGCTGTGTGTACATTAATGAGGAATAAAATGAACTTAAATGATTTTAGCAAATGGCTGCAATATAACAAAGAGTGAAAAATTTACGGGGGTCTGAATACTTTCCGTCCCCACTGTATATATATATATATATATATATATATATATATATATATATATATATATATACTATATTACCAAAAGCATTGGGACACCTGCCTTTTTTTTTATATATTATCTGTCTGTATGTAACACAGAGTCACCTTCCACTTCTCCCCGTCACCAGCTCTTCCCGTGGGCTGTGTAAGGCCCTTGGAGAATCTGTGGAGTTTTAGTGGAATAACCTGGAATGATATCATCTCCTCTTCCCACCTTCTATCGGAGGGGAGATAAGACGGCACACACATCCTGTGCTACACTTGTGTGCTGTCACAGTTTCCATAGCAATCCCGACTACACCAACTTGTTGTCTATGATGTTTAGAAGATTCTCAAGATGAAATTTCTATTTAAATCTGGATGGGGAGAAAAAAAAAAAGGAAAAAAAGCCAAGAAGAATGTTTGTTTGTTAACCAGCCTTATAGATTCCTTCATTGTACTTAATATATTTGACTTGTCCTCAAAAACCTTTTATTGGAAACATATGGTAGCTAGAGGGTTGTTTTATCTATTTATACAGTATCTCACAAAAGTAAGAACACCCCTCACATTTTTGTAAATATTTTCTTCTATCTTTTCATGTGACAACACTGAAGAAATGACACTTTGCTACAATGTAAAGTAGTGAGTGTACAGCTTGTATAACAGTGTAAATTTGCTGTCCCCTCAAAATAACTCAACACACAGCCAATAATGTATAAACTGCTGGCAACAAAAGTGAGTACACCCCTAAGTGAAAATGTCCAAATTGGGACCAATTAGCCATTTTCCCTCCCCGCTGTCATGTGACTCGTTAGTGTTACAAGGTCTCAGGTGTGAATGGGGAACAGGTGTGTTAAATTTGGTGTTATCGCTCTCACTCTCTCATACTGGTCACTGGAAGTTTAACATGGCACCTCATGGCAAAGAACACAGAGGGCCGTTTCTTCACATCGCATGCGCCAATGACATCGGCGCAAGCATATATGGTAAATATCTCTTAAACCGTACATGTTTAGGAGATATTTACTGTACCCAGTGGCGTCGAGAGGAGGGGGGGGGGCCTGGAGCCCAGGGTCTCAGGCATGCGCAATTCTATTATTAGCTCCGAGACCGAGCAGAGACCGATCTGACCCCGAGCGCGGCCGACTGACATAGCAGGTCCCGCCTTCTGGAGCCTGCAGCGCCTATGATGGACGTCCCACTGGTCCAATGCCGGGACCGCGGGACGTGTGACGTCCATCATAGGCGCTGCAGGCTCCAGAGGGCGGGAATTACAATGTGGCCGCCGTGCCGCATCACTGTGAGAAGTTCCCCACTCGGCGCTCGGGCGGGCGGCTCTCCTCTCCTGTCCTGTCCAGTCACGGCTCTGACTGCCTGAAGTGCCTGCTGTCTACTCTACTGTAATGGGCACGCCGCACACTACGGCTGAGCTTCAGGAGGAGGTCACGTCACTTGAAGTCTGGTCAGGTAGGTCAGTGCACGTCAGGTAGGTCAGTGTATGTCAGGTAGGTCAGCGTATGTCAGGTAGGTCAGCGTATGTCAGGTAGGTCAGTGTGCGTCAGGTAGGTCAGTGCACGTCAGGTAGGTCAGTGTGTGTCAGGTAGGTCAGTATGTGTCAGGAAGTCAGTGTATGTCAGGTAGGTCAGTTTGCGTCAGGTAGGTCAGTGCACATCAGGTAGGTCAGTGTATGTCAGATAGGTCAGTGTGCATCAGGTAGGTCAGTGCGCGTCAGGTAGGTCAGTGCGCGTCAGGTAGGTCAGTGTGTGTCAGGTAGGTAAGTGTATGTCAGGTAGGTCAGTGAATGTCAGGTAGGTCAGTGTATGTCAGGTAGGTCAGTGCGCGTCAGGTAGGTCAGAGTGTGTCAGGTAGGTCAGTGTGCGTTAGGTAGGTCAGTGTGCGTCAGGTAGGTCAGTGCGCATCAGGTAGGTCAGTGTATGTCAGGTAAATCGGTGCACATCAAGTAGGTCAGTGTGCATTAGGTAGGTCAGTGTGCGTTAGGTAGATCAGTGCATGTCAGGTAGGTCAGTGTGCATTAGGTAGATCAGTGCGTGTAAGGTAGGTCAGTGTGCGTTAGGTAGGCCAGTGTATGTCAGGTAGGTCAGTGTATGTCAGATAGGTCAGTGTGCATTAGGTAGGTCAGTGCGGTAACACCCCCACCCCCCCGGTGCCAGGCTCAGACTTCGGGGCTGAAGCCCCTGGTCTTTTTGCCACCTAGCAACGCCCCTGACAGTACCTACAGGTAATCCTTATTATAGGCTTACCTGTAGGTACAAGTGGTACCTTGTACCTACAGCCACTACAGCTTGTACTCAACGGCCACTTTAATAAAGTGGCCGTTGAGTGTAGGTCCACAATATACAGTGTATATATATATATATATATATATATATATATATATATATATATATATATATATATATTCTCTAAAGAGGGGGATCCCTTTGAATTAAATTAGCAATGAATTCCTATTGGCTGCTATCGTTTTTTTCTGGCACTCACCGCATTGTTACTTGCCATAGTGAATAAAGAAATGTCTTCTATGCAAAAGAGTTTTTTTTTTGTTTTTTTTTCCCAGAGAATGCAATATAGTAAATTGTCATAGCCATTTAATGTGTTTAGCTTAATTGCGTCTGCCACCCGATTGGCTGATGGACTAGATTGTTAATCAAACGTAATTGCGCATTGAGGAGTATTCAGAAGCCTTAGCATGTTGCTTTAGTAGAGGATGATGTTACGGAGTCCCATGTAGCGGCGATATGTTAATTGTATCTCTGCAGGCGAGCGGGCTGTAGCAGCCTGTGACGATCCCCGAACAATGGACATACTGTGTGCGCCGGTACAATGGCTGGGGAGCAGCGGGGGTGATTAAAATGCATTGCAGGCAGAGAGGGAAAGAAATCTCACCAGAGGGGTTAAAGAGCCCCCGGAGGCTTCCTGCTTTTCTAATCAGTTACTTTCTAAGGCAGCACAAACACCGGCGGCACAGACTACGGAGAAAATGGCTTCTCGCATGGAGAACAGCAAAGGGACCATGGCGAGAAATAGCTGCAAGGACGCTATGAAACATTATAGTGGCTCCTAGCATGAAAGCGTTGCAGGCGTTATACATTAATATTGCCTGACTCATTCCTGATAAAGGACCCACAATGATTAATTAATGACCCTGGTTGCAGTCACGGGTTGTTAGGCTGGGAAAAAAAAAGACATGTCCATCGAGCTCAGGCTTTAAGATCACTGCTGATTACTACATGAAAACCCGACTACATGTGGGAATGGAGCACATACACATGCAGTGGCGGCCGGTGCCCGCGGCCCCCCCACCCAGCCAGCAATCCGACCACCACCAAAATCCTCATACAATGCAGAAGGGCAATATTGGCTAGCAACATTGATTTTTTTTTTTTTTTTTTGCATAGATCTTTATAGAAACTCAACACTTGGCGAGCCAGCCAGGAGCAGGGCATTACATGATGAAGGGGGGAATGATGGGGTTATGATGTAACGATAAAATGTGCTTTAACCACTTCAGCCCCGGAAGATTTTACCCCCCCCTTCCTGACCAGAGCACTTTTTACAATTTGGCACTGCGTCGCTTTAACTGACAATTGCGCTGTCATGCTATGCTGTACCCTAACAAAATTTGCGTCCTTTTTTTCCGCACAAATAGAGCTTTATTTTGGTGGTATTTGATCACCTCTGCGTTTTTTATTTTGTAATAAACAAAAAAAGAGCGACAATTTTGAAAAAAAACAAAAAAAAAAAAAAAAACAATATTTTTTTACTTTTTGCTATAATAAATATCCCCCAAAATATTTAAAAAAAAAAAATTGTTCATCATTTTAGGCCAATATATATTCTTCTGCATATTTTTGGTAGAAATAAACAAATAAGCATATATTGATTGGTTTGCGCAAAAGTTATAGTGTCTACAAAATGGGAAAAATTTCTGGCATTTTTATTATTTTTTTATGGCATTTTTATTATTTTTTATCAGTAATGGCGGTGATCTGCGATTTTTAGCGGAACTGCGACGTTGCGACGGACAGATTGGACACACTTTTGACACACTTTTTGGACCATTGACATTTATACAGCGATCAGTGCTATAAAAATGCACTGATTACTGTGTAAATGTCACTGGTAGGGAAGAGGTTAGCACTAGGGGGCGATCAAGGGGTTAATTGTGTTTCCTAGTTAGTGTTTCTAAATGTGGGGGGATGGGACTGACTGGAGGAGGAGACATATCGCTGTTCCTACTTACTACTTACACTCTCCCCTGACAGAACAGGGATTTGTGTGTTTACACACACAAATCCCCGTGCTGGCTCTTATGCCCCTGATTGCAGGTGGCCGGCGGCCATCGCGCATCGGGTCCCCCACTGTGCAGCGGGCGCGCGCCTCTGGCGGCTCTTGAAGGGGACAACGTACACATACGTTGTTTTGCTCAGCTGTGCCACAAATTTCTTCCTCAGATTATGTCGATATGTATTCTACTAATTTTGGTAAAAAAAATCGCAATGAGCGTATATTGATTGGTTTGCGCAAAAGTTATTTTGAAATTTTCAAAGGAAAATCCCAATACTTGTAATTTAATAATTAGTTATTATAAGTTAGTTTTTCTTTCGAATTTTCGGATTTTCGTCCTTTCGAATTATCGGATTTTCTTTCTTATTTTAGGATTTTCGAATTTATGAATTTTTGAATTCACGAATGTTCTAATTTACGAATTGCGATCATATCGACTAACCTGAAAAACGAAAAAAAAAAAAAATAACAAATGAAACGAAAACAAACTAATTTGAAAGGAAATTCCAATACTTATAATTTAATAGTTAGTTATTATTTAGAATTTTCGGATTTTAGTTCTTTCGAATTATCGGATTTTCTTTCTTATTTTAGGATTTTCGAATTGACAAATTTTCAAATTCACGAATTTACAAATGTTCCAATTTACGATTTGCGATCATAACGAATAACCCGAAAAATGAAAAAAACAAAAACAAAAAACTAATGAAACGAAAACAAACTAATTTGAAAAGGAAATTCCAATACCTATAATTTAATAGTTAGTTATTATATAGAATTTTCGGATTTTCGTTCTTTCAAATTATCGGATTTTCTTTCTTATTTTAGGATTTTTTAATCTACGAATTTACGAATTTACGAATGTTCCAATTTACGATTTGCGATCATAACGAATAACCCGAAAAATGAAAAAAACAAAAACAAAAACAAAAAAACAAATGAAACGAAAACAAACTAATTTGAAAAGGAAATTCCAATACCTATAATTTAATAGTTAGTTATTATATAGAATTTTCGGATTTTCGTTCTTTCGAATTATCGGATTTTCTTTCTTATTTTAGGATTTTTTAATCTACGAATTTTCGAATTTACGAATTTACGAATGTTCCAATTTACGATTTGCGATCATAACGACTAACCTGAAAAACGAAAAAAAAAAAAACAAAAACAAAAAACAAATGAAACGAAAACAAACTAATTTAAAAGGAAATTCCAATACCTATAATTTAATAGTTAGTTATTATGTAGAATTTTCGGATTTTCGTTCTTTCGAATTATCGGATTTTCTTTCTTATTTTAGGATTTTCGAATTGACAAATTTTCAAATTCACGAATTTGCGAATGCTCCAATTTACGATTTGCGATCATAACGAATAACTCGAAAAACGAAAAAAACAAAAAACAAAAACAAAAAAACAAATGAAACGAAAACAAACTAATTTGAAAGGAAATTCCAATACCTATAATTTAATAGTTAGTTATTATTTAGAATTTTCGGATTTTCGTTCTCTCGAATTATCGGATTTTCTTTCTTATTTTAAGATTTTTTAATCTACGAATTTTCGAATTTACGAATCCACAAATGTTCTAATTTACGAATTGCGATCATAATGAATAACCCGCAAAACGGCAAAAACAAAAACAAATGAGACCAAAACGAACTAATATTTCGGCAGTGTCTACCTTTGATCAATTTGCAGGCACAACTGTGCCGAGAGCGTTCGCCCTGTGCGCCCCCGGCACAGCTACCGGCGGGCAGCCAGTCACGGTGGTCACATGATCGCAAACCTCGCCCCGCCTCCTGGCATCTGAAACCTCTTAAAGGGCCGGGAGGCGGCAGGGCTAAGGAATTAAGTCAAGTATAGAATAATTTGATCACTGCGTTGGCTTTGCTGCCCTGCAGGGCTTATCAAATTTCAGGACTGGATGAACAGAGATAGAAACCTTGCGTCCAAATATTTTTTTCAGCTGCGTATTTAGCTGTGTGCCCGCAGCTCACCTGTAAGTGTCAGAGTTGATATTTGGATATGGATATAGTTAGGGATCGGGGTATGCAGGGGACTTTTTTTTTTTTGCTGGAAAAAAACAAAAAGCAAGCTGAATGCTAGCAGCCTTCGATTCTTGGCGCTGAAACCTAATGTACTGTTTTGGGTGCGCTGACCCTTCATTGCAGTGAAAGCACAGCTCTCTCCAACTGGTTTTATGTGAAGTGAAAAGTCATCGAGTGAAATGACCCAAGAATGCATCTCCCTTCTGCAGTATGAGCTCCTGACACTTCACCTATTGTCAGTGCTGTGCGCCGCTGAAGTAATGCGATCTAATGAGCCTTGCGCACACTGGCTTTGAAATGAAACATCCAAATTGTTCCATCACCTTGAAACCCATTTGAATGCTCCTTTGTCAGTCAATAGCTCCAGATTATACGTCTGAATTGCTTTTTTCCAGAGTTATGTGTCCGCACTTGAAAGCATTGTTGCACTCCGATGTGACGCACGCAGAATGCAGAGTATCCCGGGGAAGAGTAACCCTGCCAGAACCGAGATGCTCTTCGCTGGCTGGGGGCGAGTCTCAATGAAATGCAGTCGCGAAAATTTTCCACCCCAATCTCCTATCAACTTATTGGTGCCGCAGAGCCACCCCATAGGTTGTGTTCTGGGCGATTCAGCGGGAATCGGGCAAAATTCACTTCAATGTATGGCTAGCTTAACCACTTCCATAATGGGCAACCTTCAGCCCCTTCAAGGCCTTTTGATGACAATTGCGCGGTCATTCAATGCTGTACCCAAACAAAATGTTTATTAGATAGAGCTTTCTTTTGATGGTATTTAATCACTACTGAGTTTTTTATTTTTTGCTAAACAAATGATCGTTTCTGTTATAAAATGTTTTAAATAAGTATCTTTTTCTCCTTTAATGATGTGCGCTGATGAGGCTGCACTGATGGGCACTGATGAGGTTGCACTCATGAGGCGGCACTGATGGGCACTGATGAGGTTGCACTCATGAGGCGGCACTGATGAGGTTGCATTGATAGGCACTGATGAGGTTGCACTCATGAGACGGCACTGATGAGGCTGCACTGATGTGCTCTGATGAGGTTGCACTGATGTGTGCTGATGAGGTTGCACTGATGAGGCTACACTGATGGGCACTGATGAGGCAGCACGGATGGGCACTGATGAGGCTGCACGGATGGGCACTGATGAGGTTGCAATGATGTGCACTGATGAGGTTGTACTGATGGGCAATGATGAGGCTGCACTAATGGGCACTGGTGAGGTTGCGCTGATGTGCGCTGATGAGGCTGCACTGGTGGGCACTGATGAGGCTACACTGATGGGCACTGATGAGGCTGCACTGATGGGCACTGATGAAGTTGCACTCATGTGCACTGATGAGGTTGTACTGATGGGCAATGATGAGGCTGCACTAATGGGCACTGGTAAGGTTGCGCTGATGTGCGCTGATGAGGCTGCACTGGTGGGCACTGATGAGGCTACACTGATGGGCACTGATGAGGCTGCACTGATGGGCACTGATGAGGCAGCGCTGATGGGCACTGATGAGACTGCACTGATGGGCACTGATGAGGCTGCACTGATGGGCACTGATGAGGGGGCACTAATATGCAGCACTGATGGGCACTGATTTGCAGCACTGATGGGCTCCTTTCACTTTTTATTTTATTTTCTCTTTATGTGATATGATTACTTTGTATCTACTACGCTTTTCACTTTTTCAAGCAATAGTGTTGGTTTATAGTTCATGAATACTGTATGTTTATACTGGTACTATTCACACATATTGGTCCAATATTATTTACTCTACAGACATATTTGAAGTATTCCAGGGAGATATACATCTTGTTTCCCCTTGTCCCTACCTTCTTTCTTACTATCTGGGCGCAATATTAGATTATTTTTGGTACCTTTTTCCATTCTTTTCAGATATGCTATGCGTTTGCTCCTGATGAGTGGCAACTGAACTAGCCACGAAATGCGTCGAGACTATCAATGCCATCATGTTCCCAACACATAGCTTGACCTCAACTGTGATTCATGTGTATCCTATAACCCATTTGTATCCATTACTCAATAAGCATTTGGCTTTTTATACTAGTTATATATATATATATATGAATTCCTTGTTTGTATGCCATCGCCTTGTATATAGATAAAAATACTCATGTTCAACCACGTATCATATGTTTATGAGGTATGCTTTGCTTTTATGCCAATTAAAAATTTCATAATTTCTCCTACCGCGTGTCTTGTGCCTCACTCAAAGTCCCAAAAAACCCCTTTCTTATTTCATCTAGGGATGGAGGTGAATGTTATCATACACCTCATTTAAAGTCCCAGAACCCCTTTGCTTTCTGATAGGTGGCTCTCATATGCAGCACTCATGGGCACTTATAGGCGGCACTGATGGACAGCCTTTATGGGCACTGATAGGCGGCACTGATGGGCACTGATGGACAGCCTTTATGGGCACTGATATGCAGCACTGATGGGCACTGATGGACAGCCTTTATGGGCACTGATATGCAGCACTGATGGGCACTGATGGACAGCCTTTATGGGCACTGATATGCAGCACTGATGGGCACTGATGGACAGCCTTTATGGGCACTGATATGCAGCACTGATGGGCACTTATAGGCGGCACTGATGAGCACTGATGGACAGCCTTTATGGGCACTGATGGGCACTGAAAGGCAGCACTAATGGGCACTGATGGGCATCACTGGTGGGCATCACTGGTGGGCACTGACAGACATTACTGATGGGGCTGCACTGATACTCATGCACTGATTATAAGTGCAGACCCCCCCGCCCCATTAGGAAAGCCGCTTATCGGCTCTCCTCTGTTCACGCCCTGTCAGCGAGTAGAAGAATGCCAATAACCGGCACTTCCTATTTATACTGTGATCAGCTGTGTCCAGTAGGACATATTTCATAGGCTCTTTACCGAGCGACACACTGCACCACAGATCACCACGCTGCGTGCCCCCGGGGGTGCGCAAAAGTGGCATGTTCTGAAGGACATCGTATGATGTCCAGTAAGGATTAAACCACCGTCTGGCCATCAATCTGCTATAGGCCGGTTAGGATGTGGTTAAGGGTCGTTCAAAGGGCAATTTCTGCATTCAGGTGCATTTTTGTTGCATTTTTTGATGTGTTCCAATTCATTTTTGATGCATTTTTAATCCATTCTAGTGCATTTTTCCCTTCTTTTTTTCTTCATCTCTGTTGATTACAAGAGTGTTCCAGTGCATTTTGTTTGCGCTTTACTGCTTTCCAAATGCGTTCCATGCAGAAATAAAATGCAACATGTTCTACTTTTGTTGACTGCACTGGTATGAACTAGGGCCATTGGAATCCATGTTAAACACTGTCTGTGTTTTTTTTTTTTATGCAGAATAAAAATGCACTGAACTGCACCTAGTATGAACAGCCCTAAGGCTTCGTTCACATCTCCACGTATAGGGGCAACAATTGCAGTAAAAATGAGAAAATAGAATGGCGGGACGCCCGTTGCCCACAAGAAGCTCCTGTATTTCTCTTGGGGCGACGGGCGCCCCGCAATTCTGTTTGTGCGTTTTTATCGCGATTGTCGCCAGTGGGGTGCTGTTAAAATCAAAGGGCAATGCACCAGGAACGCACGGGCATCCCGCGATTTGTCACGATTGTGAATCGTGGGCAGAATTGCGCCGATTCCGCCCACAATTCGGAACGCAGAGATGTGAACGGAGCCTTAAGCTGAATATTGGGAATCCAGATAGGACTCAAGGTATGGCACTCCATTGAGGTTGAAAAAATACATCAAGTCCAACCTATGTGTGTGATTATATGTCAGTATTACATTGTATATCCCTGTATGTTGCGGTCATTCAGGTGCTTATCTAATAGTTTCTTGAAACTAACGATGCCCCCCGCTGAGACCACCACCTGTGGAAGGGAATTCCACACCCTTGCCGCTCTTACAGTAAAGAACCCTCTACGTAGTTTAAGGTTAAACCTCTTTTCTTCTAATTTTAATGAGTGGCCACGAGTCTTATTAAACTCTCTTCTGCGAAAAAGTTTTATCCCTATTGTGGGGTCACCAGTACAGTATTTGTAAATTGAAATCATATCCTCTCTCAAGCGTCTCTTCTCCAGAGAGAATAAGTTCAGTGCTTGCAACCTTTCCTCATAACTAAGATCCTCCAGACCCTTTATTAGCTTTGTTGCCCTTCTTTGTACTCACTCCATTTCCAGTACATCCTTCCTGAGGACTAGTGCCCAGAACTGGACAGCATACTCCAGGTGCGGCTGGACCAGAGTCTTGTAGAGCGGGAGAATTATCGTTTTATCTCTGGTGTTGATCCCCTTTTTAATGCCAATATTTTGTTTGCTTTGTTAGCAACAGCTTGCCATTGCTGAGCCTATCATCTACTAGGACCCCCAGGTCTTTTTCCATCCTAGATTCTCCCAGAGGTGTATAGATTGAAATATACTATATATATATATATATATATATATATATATTACTGAATAGCTACAAAAGATATTATTCAACTGTATGTGCACTGAATTCCTTTTCAAATGCAGATATTACCTTGTAAAAACAGCAGTGACATAATCACTGTGCTGTATATAGCCTGTGCAGAGAGCAGAGCTGTGGGAGGGGCCCAGCAGTCTCCATCCACTACAGGCTGCCTGCAGAAAACTACAGGAGGGGGCGGAGACGAGACCAGTCACCCTGCACAAGGTGAGAGAGCTGTAGTGAACGGTCTTTATTACAGGAAGCTCCTGCACAGAGGTAACATTTTTTGCTTCAATACCAAGTCAAATACTGCTTACATATAAACTGCATTTCATATTTTTTTAATCAATATATAACTAAATTGATTGGTGTTTTTAGTACTTGTCGGGAGCATCAAGTTCCGCAGTCTTTGAGAACTCAGTTTGGGACCCTTCCATGCAGAGCGGAGCTGTCACTGTAATTTCAAGAAGCCCAGAAGTGACTGACAGCTCGGCCTCTCAGGAAGTCCAACAGCATCTGAGATCCTTCAATTACTCGGGCTATTGTGGCTGAGTGCTCCGGCTGGGCTGGGGATAGAATTCAGCTTACACTTCAGTCAAGATTGAATTTTAGTCATTAGAATTTGGGATGTTGGGAACTGGAGTTTTACAACCTGCAGCTATGAGCTGTTTTTGGCATCACTAGTAAGCCTGGACCTCGATCAAACATTCTCAAAATACAAATTCCATCTGCTGAATAACCATTATATGGAAGATTCACAGGCTCTTTAAGACTTGGCCTGAAAGCACCTCCAAGTCTCAATTCACACTTAAATGCTTCTTGAATGTAATCATTTGTTTTTGTATGTTTTGCGAAACGCACCAAGCTGTGTGTCGCATTGCGGTGCATTCATTGTTAATGGCACCTGAAACGCGTAGACACACTTTTTTTGCACAGAAAGGCACGCAACAATCGTTTTAAAATGTTCAATTACAAAAAAAATGCACAGCACACAGAAAGCTACAGAGAGAGAGAGCTATGTGTTTGTCACACATAGGGCAGCCCCATTGAAATGAACAGGCATGCACGTGGGAACACGCACAAAGGCAGTGCAATTTTGCGCACATTCTGAATACACCTGGGTGTGAATGCAGCCTTAGGTTGGGTTCACGTCTGGCCTCTTGTGAATGCATATTTTGGCCTGGCCTGCAGCTTCTGCCCGCCCTCAGTACAACCATTGTGGGCAGACGGGAAATAGTTAAAGGGTATTTTCTTTTGAAGTCAAATCTGAGAAGACCCCACTATATGTTTGTTTGGCAGCCTATTTTCAGCCAATGATTTTGGCTGAAGTCAGCTGATCGGCTGTAGCCAATCACACACACACAGAATTCTGTGTACTATGAACATTGATCTGGCTGTTTCTTCTCCCTGCAAAGCAGGGAGAAAAAGCAGCCAGATAGTTAAGTAAAAGCAGCACACATTACACATATTGCACTTGTTAGGCTCACAGTTAACCCCTAGATATTAACCCCTTTCTAGCCAATATCATTAGTACAGTGACAGTGTACAGCATTAGTACTGATCAGTGTATTAGTGTCACTATTGATGTCAGTGTCAGTTAGTGTCTCTCCAAGTCAGTGTCAGCTGGCACCAGATTGCCCTCCACAGTCCCACTGTAAGTTGCTGATCTCCGCCATTACTACCGTAATATAGTGTCATAGCTGCTTAAATTTCAGTATATCCCAGTGGCGGCTGGTGCTCCATTTTTTTAGGGGGGTGGCACACAAGCCACCTGACCCCCCCCCCCATCTCCCGGATCTACTCATACATCCTCCCCAGAGTACTAGCCAATACGGTCGCTTCTCCTCTCGGCCAATCGGGTCTTAAGACCCACATTCTGATTGGGTTGTCCTCAATTCAGATACTCACCTGCATAGAAAAAAACTACATTGTCCTACTTCGACCCAAAGTTCAGAAGGTGCCGCAGCCTTGTTCCAGCACTGCCATCTTGGCCTCTTCAGGGTTCAGGCAGCCAGCCCTCGATACCGGCCAGCTATGTGTCCCTGATTCTGTAGCATGCTGGGATATGTGATGGGGGATATCTCAGGAAGCTTAAGGAGAAGAGTCGTGTCAATAGCAGAGATTTACATTGTAGAGAGGGGAAGGGGGAAGTCCAGGGATCTCAAGTGGATCTGGAGGGTCCACTTTCACTCCTTATTACAGTCTTCCACAAAGTTCAAAGCAGTGTGATTCCATTTGGTCTTTCAGCATTTATCAGCCATGTTTTCAAGGCTGTTGTATCAAACCAGTTGTCCCCATGTCATGAAGCTGACAGCAAGGCCTGATAAAGAGACAGAAACCTTGAAACATCTTTGATTAATGACCTGGGATTGAAAGGAATCACAAGTTCTTCTTTTTAACTTGGAAGATGGAATTTTTAAAGAGAATTTCACCATCTTGGTCCTTCTCAGTCATCAGAAGTCAACTGCCTATCCTGGGTTCAGCAGCCAGTCCTCAATGATGGCTAGCTGTGTGTCCCTGATCCTGTAGCTTCTTGGGTTATGTGATGGGGATATCTCAGGAGGCTTAGGAAGCAGGGTCAAGTCCTTAGCAATGATTTACTTTACAGAGGGGTGAAATCCAGAGATCTCAAGTGGATCTGGAGGGTTCGCTTTCAATCCTTATCACAGTCTTCCATGAAGTTCAAAGCAGCTTGATTGCATTTGGTCTTTCAGCATTTATCAGCCATGTTTTCAAGGCTGTTGTATCAAACCTTGCCGCCATGTCCTAAAGCTGACAGCAAAGCCTGAAAAAGAGACAGAAACCTTGAAACATATCTGATTAATGACCTGGGATTGAAAGGAATCGCAAATTATTCTTTTTTACTTGGAAGATGGAATTTTTAAAGAGAATGTCACCATCTTGGTTCTTCTCAGTCATCAGAAGTCAACTGCCTATCCTGGGTTCAACAGCCAGTCCTCGATGACGGCCAGCTGCGTGTCACTGATTCTGTAGCTTCTTGGGTTATGTGATGGGGATATCTCAGGAGGCTTAGGAAGCAGGGTCAAGTCCTTAGCAATTATTTACTTTACAGAGGGGTGAAATCCAGAGATCTCAAGTGGATCTGGAGGGTCCGCTTTCACTTCTTATTACAGTCTTCCATGAAGTTCAAAGCAGCTTGATTGCATCTGGTCTTTCAGCATTTATCAGCCATGTTTTCAAGGCTGTTGTATCAAACCTTGCCGCCATGTCATAAAGCTGACAGCAAGGCCAGATAAAGAGAAAGAAACCTTGAAACATCTCTGATTAATGACCTGGGATTGAAAGGAATCACAAATTCTTCTTTTTACTTGGAAGATGGAATTTTTAAAGAGAATATCACCATCTTGGTTCTTCTCAGTCATCAGAAGTCAACTGCCTATCCTGGGTTCAGCAGCCAGTCCTCTATGATGGCCAGTTGTGTGTCCCTGATCCTGTAGCTTCTTTGGTTATGTGATGGGGATATCTCAGGAGGCTTAGGAAGCAGGGTCATGTCCGTAGCAATGATTCACATTACAGAGGGGTGAAGTCCAGGGACCTCAAGTGGATCTGGAGGGTCCTCTTTCACTCCTCATTACAGTCTTCCATGAAGTTTAAAGCAGCGTGAATCCATTTGGTCCTTCATCATTTATCAGCCACATTTTCAAGGCTGCTGTCTCTTTATCAAACCTTGTCGCCATGTCATGAAGATGACAACAAGGTGTGATAAAGAACCAGCAGCCTTGAAACATCTCTGATTAATGGCGTGGAATTGAATGGAATTACGGATTCTTCTTTTTAACTCGGAAGATGGAATTTTTAAAGAGAATGTGATAAAGAACTAATTTTTACCCAAGACGGTGCCGACCTTTCAGTTCGTTAGCTTCAGGAAAACTCCGGCGGAATAGTTGATGGGTTATATGTCTGGAGATCTAGACGGCTCTACGGAAATTGCAGAAGAAGTTTTTCTTGTTTTCCCCAATTTTTCATTTTTTTTTTTTTTTATTCATCACCGCTCATTACACTCCCGGTACAGTCCTCTGCCGCAGCTGAGCCTTTATGTGCGGCGCAGCAATGAATCCTTTAGAACATAAACAAGCTGCAAACCTCCTCCAGAAGCCTGGCTTACAACAGCAGGTGAAATGACAGTGGGAGACAGGCGTTTAAATAAAGAGTTCCAGTCTAATAGGTAAACATTTTTTTACTTTGTTACGATGTATCACGCCACTGTCTGGTGGTCTGGATTCGCTCAATGTACCAGATGCCTCATTGGGGTATGGGAATGAGTTTCCTTGCATTTAATAAACAAGGTACTTTATGTCCTACACTATACTTGCCTCGGGTAGTTAGGATCCAGGTGCACTTGCTATTGATACTGTAATTGCATCCTTTAAAGAAATACCCCAATTCAGTTTTATAAGGCAAATTCGGCAGTAAATGACTTGTTTTATGGGAGTTATTTGGGCAGGGTGCAGGTATCTGTAGGCAGGTGTAGGCATTCTTTTTTCCTGTAGGTGGCACTGTGCCAATGCTACAGGGGAAGGGGTGTCTGTTAAGGGAAATTCATACCTCCCAACTGTCCCAGATTTCAAGGGACTGTCCCGGATTTGGAGCAATGTCCCAATGTCCCTCTGTCCCTCATTTTGGTCTGATCTATATTGTTGTATTGTTTCATCCAAATTCTAAATTGCTGCACTTGTAAATTTTAAAAGCCAATATAAAGGAATAGTAGTGGTAAAAAAAAAGCCCTTGTGGGTTTAATTAACCTTTTTTGGGTTAATTCTCCTTTAACCGCTTGCCGACCGCCTCACAAACATTTACGTCAGCAGAAGGACTCGTACAGGCAAAATCACGTTCCTGTGCGTTGCCCTTTAAGAGGCGGCCAGCGGATGCGCGCGCCCCCGCGGCAAGCTCCGTGAGTCGGGTCGCGGGTCCCGCGGACTCGATCGCCGCGGGCATACCCGCGATCGCCTCACGGAGAGGACGAACGGGGAGATGCTGTTGTAAACAGCATCTCCCCGTTCTGCCTAGTGACAGTGTCACTCGATCTCTGCTCCCTGTCATCGGAGCAGAGATCAGTGACATCACACTTACAGCCCATCCCCCCACAGTTAGAATCACTCCCTAGTACTGATTTAACCCCTCCCCGCCCCCTAGTGGTTAACCCCTTCACTGCCAGTGTCATTTACACAGGAATCAATGCATTTTTATAGCACTGATTTCTGTTTAAATGACAATGGTCCCAAAAATGTGTCAAAAATGTCCGATGTGTCCGCCATAACCTTGCAGTCACGATAAAAATCGCTGATCGCCGCAATTTAAAAAAAAAAAAAAATTTAATAAAAATGCCAAAAAACTATCCCCTATTTTGTAAACGCTATAACTTTTGCGCAAACCGATCAATAATCGCTTATTGCGATTTTTTTTTCCAAAAATATGTAGAAGAATACATATCGGCCTAAACTGAGGAAAAAAAATGTTTTTTTATATATTTTGGGGGGATATTTATTATAGCAAAAAGTAAAAAATAATGCGTCTTTTTCAAAATTGTCGCTCTATTTTTGTTAATAGCGCAAAAAATAAAAACCACAGAGGTGATCAAATACCACCAAAAGAAAACTCTATTTGTGGGAAAAAAAGGACATCAATTTTGTTTGGGTGCAACGTCGCACGACCGCGCAATTGTCAGTTAAATCGACGCAGTGCAGAATCGCAAAAAGTGCTTTGGTCAGGAAGGGGGTAAATTCTTCCGGGGCTGAAGTGGTTAAGGGGGTGTGACAGGGGGCGTGTCCTATGCCTTCATACATTTGCTAGTAGGTGTCCCTCATTCCCATCTCAAAATGTTGGGAGGTATGGAAATTGTCCCCTTAGAGCAGGGGTGTCAAACTCAATTTCACCATGGGCTGAATCAGCATTATGGGTCAGTTGTATCTGTAAGACTAGATGACCACAGCACCTTCCCTTACATCAGATGTCAAGAGCCCCCCCCCCACCATTAGAAGTCAAGAGTCCCCCACCACCCCTTACATCGCAGTGCACCCCCTTACCTTTGGCTGCTGCTGGGAAAAAGCTGGGGGTGGACTGGGAAGCAGAAAGTGCAGGGTCTGGAGGAGGACTAGAGGAGGGCTGGAGTCAGCTTCTGGAGTCTGATGAATGGTGAGACCGGGGAAGGTGGAGACGAGGGGGTGCTGCGTCTGCACAGAGAGACGCAGGATCTGTAGGATGAGGTCTGTCCTCCTCTCTGCTGCCACCTGCTGAGACAAGGTGGGGACGAGGAGGGTGCCGCAGCTGCAGGAGAGGTGCCAGGGCCACATGAAATGGCCTGGTGGGTTGGATTTTGCCCATGGGCCTTGTGTTTGCCTTAGGGACTCTGTTAGTCCTCTCTGGGAAGGTAGGCATCTGATGCCCTACTCCCGCCAAGAATTCAGAGGGCAGGAAGGCTGCAGAAGATGTGAATGGGGCCTGCAAAAGAAGTAAAGGATCTAATAATCAGTGGGAGGAAAGGGCCCCTTGACCATACCTCCCAACATTTTGAGATGGAAATGAGGGACACCTACTAACAAATGTATGTAGAAATAGGACACGCCCCCCTACCACACCCCCTTAAAGGAGAATTAACCAAAAAAAAGATTAATTAAATCCACAAGGACTTTTTTTTTACCACTACTATTCCTTTATATTGGCTTTTAAAATGTACAAATGCAGTAATTTAGAAATCAGATGAAAGGTTTAACACTGACAAATACTTTTTTAAAGATAAAAAGAGCATTTTATATACATCTATATAGATCAGACCAAAATGAGGGACAAATGAGGGGGAAAGAGGGACAGAGGGACATTGCTCCAAATCAGGGACAGTCCCTCGAAATCAGGGACAGTTGGGAGCTATGCCTTGACTGATAGAAAGGGCCCCGATGGTCAGGGGGGCACGTCATGGTTTCTTATAACAGGGCCCGGAAGGTTATAGTTACGCGGCGCCACTGTCATCACATCTAAGAGTTAGTAAGCTGCAACATAATAAAGGCTTGCTCTTGGCTTTAAGAAGGGGTAGCCGTAACCACCGTTGATATATAAAATGACCACTAGAGGGAGCATTTACACATCTTCTTTACATGGGTAACAATCTTCAAAATATGAAACAGCAAATGTGAAATTAGAAGTAGAAAAGTCAAAGACTTTTTTTTTTTTTTTTTATCTTTAATGAAATGCTACAGTACTGACTTAACATATGCTGTAGTTTCCCTTTAGAGGTCCCCCTCTCAGAATAAGGTCAGGAAGAGAGAGAGAGAGAGAGACATGGAAATCACTCAAAGTGTCTGAGAGCTGAAAGTCTGTGACAACGTGTGATCTTAATTTACATAGACATTAGAAGCAAACACTTTACCTTAATTTGATGCTGTTTGTGTTAGTTGCAAATGCTGTGAAACTGTTAAAAACCCTCTTTGCAGAGAGCCAGGGGCGGCCTGTCGCATTTGCATACACTTGTCTTCAGCTGCTATCTCCGCTTAATTTCAAATGTCTCTCCAAGTGTGGAAACGCTGGAGAAGTGGGGTTCTTTCCTGCACTAACTGATACCTAGCAGTTCGGGACAGATATTAAATAATTTTTTTTTTTTCCTCACTTACTCATTTTCGCTTGACATTAATCCAATATCTAAAACCAAAATATCTACTGGATGCATTTCATTTTATTTATTTTTTTTCTGCAACCTAATTACATTTGTAGTCGGCACAGGATGTCCACAGACAAATTCAGGAGTTTTTTTTTTTTTTTTTAGCTTATAAGGAAGTAGCTTTCTTCCCAATGTTCTACTCTCCTACTGTGAAGCAGCTGCATATACTCAGACAGAGGAACAACTGCTAGTCAGGTGGATTTTTTTAATTTTTTATTTCTCCAAATGATAGCTATAGTACAGAACAACCCATAATAAATTATTGGCTGCTTTCTTAGTTTGAATAAGTGTTTTCAAGCAGCTAGACAGAGTTAAAAAAAAAAAAAAAAGTTACTGAAGAAGTGCTTACAGTGCACTTATTATGTGATGGGATCCATTTTTAGTAATAATATTAAGTAAAAATAAAATAAATAAATAAATAAATAGCTATAGTCACCCTTTGTGACTGCAGATTTTACATGGAATCCAGCTGTATTCAGAGTAACTGTGTTTTTTTTTGTTTTGTTTTTTAAGTTTCTACTTGTCATTTACCAGAATTACTTTTTTAAGGGTTAGAATCCCTGTAATATTTGTATTGCTTCACATACATGGGAATGTGCTAGATCTTCTAATATTATTATTATCCAGTGTTACAACAAACCAGTTCATTAATTTGACTTGCTTAGGTGGAGCTGCTATAGTCCAGCTATACAAGAAGCATATTATTATTTATTTTAATATATTGTATAATACTAATATTTATTAGTTATAATTATTTATTGTAATATATTGTATACTACTAATATTGATTTATTAGTTATTATTATTTACTAATATAATTACAAATATAATGTAACTAATTATAAATCATATATTATTATACCAATTATTATTTATTACATACATCAATACATAGTATTATTTAATGCATTATATCACTATGCTAATAATTATATAATATCATGCTGTTTTTATATATATATATATATATATATATATATATATATATATATACAGGGCTTTTTTTCTCAGAGAATAGGTGCAGGAACGCCCCCTTTCTGAGCCACCCCTTTTCTCCACCCCTACCCACCTCCGAGCACCGTTCCTTGGCTCCATCCCCTACCCAGTACACAGTACTGCCCTTTTAGACAATACAGAACTAAGTATCAATTTGTGGTGCTAAGTAATCCGTAAGGAATTTGGTAATTGTAACAAGAAAAGCAGTAAAATAGAACCCCTGCAGCCAGTAACAATAGGGCCCCCGCCAGCAACAATAGACCACCCCACCACAAAAATTCCCCTCAGCAACAATAGACTCCCAGCAGAAATAGCAGATCTTCCCACAGCCAGCATCAATAGATTTTCCGGCAGCCAGCAACAATAGACCCCTACCTCAACAGTAGATCTCTCCCAGCAACAACTGACCCCCCAGCAATATAAGACCCACCCCCAGCAACAGTAGGTCTTCCACCAGCAACAATAGACTTCCTCAGAAACAATAGACCCCCAGGCAAAAAATAGATACCCTTCAGCTAGAATAGATCCCCTAGCAGTGAGTATCAATAGACCCTGCAGCACCCACCAGCACCACTTGCTGTCAGTGGTGAAGGTGCCAGAACTGCGTTCCCCCTACTATATATATATATATAGTAATATAAATAAAATCCAAAAGAGAGCAGCACTCATGGGTCTACAGGTCTTGACACAGTCTTTGCTGCGCACCCCAGGCCCTTTTTGTATCTCTGATATGTATGCAGCAACCATTGGATAATTTATATATATATATATATATATATATATATATATATATATATATATATATATATATATATATATATATATATATTAATTATATTATATATATAGTATTATTATTTATTAAGAAAACTACTAATATATCATAACTAACTATACATCTTATATTATATTATTATACTAATATTTATTATTATTTAAAAATGAAATTTCTAATATTATATAGCTAATTATATATCATACATTATATTACATTAGTATACCAATTGTATTATTATACTGATATTTATTTATTATTTAACTACTTATTAATATTTGCTCTACTGGTTATTTATTAAAACATCACTTTGCATTCTTTGACTATAATGCCCTGTACACACGGTCGGATTTGCCGACGGAAAATGTGTGATAGGACCTTGTTATCAGAAATTCCGACCGTGTGTGGGCTCCATCACACATTTTCCATCGGATTTTCCGACACACAAAGTTTGAGAGCAGGAGATAAAATTTTCCGACAACAAAATCCGTTGTCTGAAATTCCGATCGTGTGTACACAAATCCGACGGACAAAGTGCCACGCATGCTCAGAATAAATAAAGAGATGAAAGCTATTGGCCACTGCCCCGTTTCTGTCAGAAAAAATCCTAGGATTTTGTTGTCGGAATGTCCGAACAAAGTCCGACCGTGTGTATTAGACCTCTTTCACATGGGAGGTCTGGAGGGCAGTTGTAAAAATAGGTAGCTGAGCTGCGCTTTTACCATCCACCGGCCACCCACTTAAAAGCTAAATAACAGCCAGAGGAGGCTGTTCACATGCACTGGCATGCCGATTAGACAGACAGGGCCGCGTCACAAGTGCAAGCCAGGTTTGGCTTGGTTTGCAGTGTGGGTGCATTTGCCCCATTATCAATTGCGGTTTGGAAGATTGGAGAACACAAAAAAAAATTGGTTCCCCTCCACTGGTGCTCAATCGGTCAGGGGGAAACAAATCAACCCCCCCCTCGGTCGCTCCAGCCCACTACACCACACCAACCCCACCCCCATATTTCTAAGGGATTCATGTCACACAACTGGGGGGGCTCAGGGCGCAGTGCATATGCAAATGTATAAATTTATATTCTTTAATAAAAACGGCCATTTATGAGATGGTGGAAATGGACAATCAGAGGTGTGTTGCCAGCTTTGATCACCTCTCTCCATCGATAAGACAGGTGAAGTTACACTTTCACAGTTTAATTATGAGATGTGAGATATTGAAATGACGCTCGTTGTTCCTAATGAGATTACTGAAGCCTCATCCCAGCTGCCAAATATTGGAATATTGCACCTTGTCATCTTATATAAAGCTAGTCGCAGGCAAACACATGCCGCACATCCAGGTCAGCTGCAAGGAAAAAGTGCCGAGGTCGCTCAAGCAGCAATCACCGAGAACAGATTGTCAGGGTTATGTTCCTCCCTTGAGGTGTCACCGAGTAAATATACCATGACTTCTCTTTTTGACATATGGCTCTTCTGAGACGGACAAGGCAGGGACTTTAAAAATATACTTCAGTCAAATCTGAAAATCTTTGTCTTGCAAAGGCCATAGGAGACACAAGGTATGGACTCCGCTACCAATTCTCATCATCTCCACCTGGTTGTCCCACTTCGAATTTTCCTGAATTGGCATACAAGAAACGTCATTGTGTTATCTCGGCCAGCGTGTCCTCTCTGAATTCCCACTGGTGCCTCACTGGGAGGTTGCAGAGCTTGGACTACTCATCTTCAACTTCCATGTCCTTCTACTTCTTTAAAGCGGATCCTCACTGCATCTGAGCACCACAAACCAAAAACATGAATTCATTAGTTTTTAATATTCAAAGCAAACCCCCCCCCCCATCCACCCATGTCTCCATGCTTAATTTTGTGAGAAATCACTTTGAACCCTCCCCCCCCCCTGGCATTTCTGGCCGTGACCATCTTACTTAAAAGTGATTGTAAAGTCAGAAGGTTGCCTTAAGATAAAAAAGACCTTCTGTGTGCAGCAGCCCCCCTCAGCCCCCCTAATACTTACCTGAGCCCCATCTCTCTCCAGTGATGTCCACGAGTGGCTCGGCCATCCGGGACTCTCCCCCTGATTGGCTGAGACAGTTAGCCAATCAGGAGAGAGAGGGGGGGCGGGGTCAAATGGGGGACCCATGTCTGAATGGACACAGGGAGCTGTGACTTGGCTCGGGTGCACCCATAGCAAGCTGCTTACTGTGGGGGCACTCGACAGGAGGGAGGGGCCAGGAACACCAAAGAGGGACCCGAGAAGAGGAAGATCCAGGCTGCTCTGTGCATGGAATATATTTTTTATATGTTATTTACCTGTAAGCCTCACTTGCGTAGATGTCCACAAGCCCGGGACTGTTGCTGGGCGCCAC
Source organism: Lithobates clamitans (assembly GCA_037952925.1). Classification (NCBI taxonomy): domain Eukaryota; kingdom Metazoa; phylum Chordata; class Amphibia; order Anura; family Ranidae; genus Lithobates; species Lithobates clamitans. The sequence goes on from JBBGZY010001119.1 coordinate 1,112,325, forward strand.
TATCTTGAATGGTAGAGGAACTGCCTACTGCCTGGAGTGGAGGAGAGAAGAAGACAATGCTGGAGCATGCCAGAGCAGGGTGTAAGAGACGTAATACAGCCTCTTCAGCTACCCTGAGACTTAAAATCCATTAACTCTTGCGGTGGATTGCAAGGTTTTTTTTTTTTTCCTCATCCCAGGTTTGGGTTTTAGAAATGTAATTCCCCCAGAAAAGTAAAATGTAGCTTTTGTTGCAATGCTCACCACTGTCCCCCAAAGAAACTCCTGCTCGGATGATTCAGCACCACTCCTTTTGCAGGACGCATGACACCCTCCATCATTCCACCTACTTCCGGTGAGTGCTGAGTATCAAGGATCCACCCCCAGGATGCACCCAATGTATGCAATGTAATGCTTTACCCCTGAAACGCGTAGCTACACCCATATCCCCACCAGGAGTGTGTGACATCACTAGGCCTGTAATTGGCTATAGTAGTGTGTGATCTGACAGAATCTGCTCTCTGGTAGTGGTGATCCCCTACAGCAAATAGCAGTGTTGCTCTTGGAAGTGTGCAATGGAGTGGCATTCTCACCATAGATGGATTTTTATATGCTTCCCCGACTTTTCACCACTTGCTGACCGCCGCATGCCGATATACATCGGCACAATGGCAGCAGTGGGCAAATGGGCATACCTGTCTGTCCCCTTTAATTTGCGGGGCTAGTGGGCACGCTCGCCCGCCGCGTACAGCGTAACTGTCCCGCGATCATGTCACGAAGCAGCAGAACGGGGAGATGCCTATGTAAACAAGGCATTTCCCTGTTCTGTCTAGTGACATGACAGGGATCACTGCTCCCTGTCATCGGGAGCAGTGATCTCTGTAATGCTGTAGTGAGCCCATCCCCCCTACAGTTAGAATCACTCCCTAGGACACACTTAACCCCTTGATCACCCCCTAGTGTTTAACCCCTTCCCTGCCAGTGTCATTTACACAGTAATCAGTGCATTTTTATAGCACTGATCGCTGTATAAATGACAATGGTCCCAAAAATGTGTCAAAAGTGTCCGATGTGTCCGCCATAATGTCGCAGTCATGATAAAAATTGCAGATCGCCGCCATTACTAATTTTTCCTATTGATTTCCAATGAACTGGCTTTAGAAAGGGTCCCCGAAGACCCAGAAGTTATTTTAGGGGTTCCTCTGGGTTAAGAAGGTTGAGCAAGACTGGTCTACATGGAGGTTTTAACCAGTGCAAGGCCATCTAGAGATCTAGAGCCCAGGGCAAACATACCAAACTGCGTCAAGACCCCCCCCCCCCAAGATGTATAAGCATCATGTGTCAGCAAAAATCAACCCTCCCATTGAAAAAAAATTGCACTAATCTGCATGCTTACCCTCTAAGCATAACCCCCCCCCCCCTCCCAGGACAAATCGGCCCCCTGCTGAAATTCCCCCTCTCAACACAAATCTTTCCCCCCTCCCCCTGTCCATACCCCAAAAAAAATCAATTCTCACAGCACAAACCTTCTACCCCTCAAATTTCCCCTCCAAGTAAAGTACACATCCTCTCCCCCACACCCCAAATCCCCCCAATCCCCACTCCTAGAACAAATCCCCCCCCAATGATCCCTACTAGCACAAACTTCCCCCCACCCCATTAAAACTCACTTCTCCCAGCACAAATCCTCTCCCCCACCAAATTTCCCCTCCAAGTACCCATCCTCTCCCCCACACCCCAAATCCCCCTTCCCAGTACAAATCTCCCCCCCCAATCCCCACTTCTAGCACAACCCCCCCCCCCAATCATCTTTACTAGCACAAATTCCCTTCCCCTTTACCCTATTACCTCTTCTAGCACAACCCCCCCCCCATCCCCCCTCCTAGCACAAATACTCTTCCCCCCAATCCCAAAAAATCACCACTCCTAGCAGTCCCCATCAAATGTCCCCTTCTAGAACAATTGTTACCCCCTTATGCCTCCCAAATTCCCCCTCCCAACACAAATCCCCTACCCCCCCAATTTCTTTGTGGCACCCCCCCCACCTCACATGATACCACATTGCCCAGGGCAGTCGCCCCTCCTGCCCCGCCCCTTGTCCCGGTCCTGATTTTGACATCCAGAGCAGTTCTACAAAAATTGTCAAAAAAAGGTGAATTTAAAAGGCTTTTTCAAAGCAGTTATCATTCCGTTCATGGAAAAGGTCAGATACCTTGTGCTGATTCCGATGAAAAAATATAGACAGGAAAATATGCCAAGCAGACAAAAAAAAACAACAAATTCATACATTTTGTAAAGGGAAAGGGAAAAAAAAGCCATCTCGCTGGGGAAGTTGCCGAGAGATCCTCATCTCTTTCTCATTCATGTCTGGGGTTTTGATAGAGAAATGCAAACATTGTAATACACAGGGTCTATTTATAAAGCAAATTAACCCTGGGCGCCGCCGCCGCCGAGCTGTGAATCACTCGCCCGCCAAGAAAATCTCTTCTGTCTCAGCCACAGAAAGGTTAATAGACCTAATATTGATGTCTTGCGTCTCTGCAGCTCCAATGGTGATACCTACTTGTTGTACATGATAATACATGTTGGACTTGGTGTACATGATGATGATACAGCGATGATAAAGGCATAATCGTAATACGGCTGCTTAAAAAAAAAATAAAAGAAACTGATGCCCCTTCTCTCCATTTTTTTTTTTCATTTGTAGGTGTAGGGGAGAATGTGATTAGTGTTACATATATATATATATATATATATATATATATATATACACACACGCACTCACCGGCCACTTTATTATTTACACATTGTTAGTACCGGGTTGGACCCCGTTTTTCCTTCAGAACTAGAAGAACTAGAAGACTGCGTCTTCACCCTCTCATTTTCCTTAATTATTGCCTTCAGAACTGCCTTTATTCTTCGTGCCATAGATTCATGAAGGTGTTGGAAACATTCCTCAGAGATTTTGCTCCATAGTGACATGATAGCATCACTCTTGCTGCAGATTTGTTTGCTGCACATCCATGGTGCGCCTCTCCCATTCCATCACATCTCAAAGGTATTCTATTGGATGAGATGTGGTGAGTGTGGAGGACATTGGAGTACAGGGACCTCATTGTCCAGTGGTGAGATGATTGGAGCTTTGTGACATGGAGCATTATCCTGCTGGAAGGAGCCATCAGAAGATGGGGACACTCTAGTCATAAAGGGATGGACATGGTCAGCAACAATACTCAGGTAGGCCGTGGTGTCTAAACGATGCTCAATTGGTACTAAGGGGACCAAAGCGTGCCAAGAAAATATCCCCCACACCATTACACCACCACCACCAGCCTGAACCGGTGATACAAGGCAGGATGGATCCATGCTTTCATGTTGTTTACACCAAATTCTGACCCCACCATCTGAATGTCGCAGCTAAAATCAAGACTCATCAGACCAGACAACGTTCGAATCTTCTATTGTCCAATTTTGGTGATCCTGTGTGGATTGCAGCCTTAGTTTCCTGTTCTCTGGAGCTTAGTAAATGAGTCAAAGCTTCACTTTGCAAAAAATACCCAATGACATGCAAGGAGAGTAGAAAAAAATGCATTTTTGCTTGCACATGATTGGATGATCGAAGTCAGCAGAGCTTCTGCTTATTTATTAAGCTCTGGAGCAACTGCACTTGAAGTGCACAAAGTGCACAGTCTATTTGCCTTTAGGAAATCCACCCCTTAGAGTCCAGATGCAGAGTAACTGGAATATATTGTACTTGAAGTTCAACAACACACAACAAGACCAACGGGAAGGAACCCCATCCGGCAGCACCCACAGGATGCAACAGCGATGTGTCAGTAGCAGAAGGTCTCAGGTGTGCCGACAGTGTCTGTCTCGAGCAGCGGAATGCGGCCTGGCGGGTTGTACCCAAGTGATAAGGCTTCCAGGTAGGGTGGCGTGCCCCTGCATTTTCCCTACTCATCTGAAACCTTTCCCTGGTACAAAACACTGTCCTTGACAGACAGATGCCCTGTCCCTAATCTAGCTACTCGCAAAGTGCACGCCAAGCCTGGAAGCCATGGTCCTAAATAGACTTATTTTCCAATGCACTATTCTCAACACACACGTTTCTGTAGAAATGGCTGTGCACAGGGCTTTTTTTCTCAGAGAATAGGTGCAGGAACTCCCCCTGTCTGAGTCACCCCTTGTCTCTGCCCCCTACCCACCTCTGACTACCCTCCCTTGATTCCACCCCCTACCCACCTACCAGTACTGCCCCTTTTAGAGAATACAGAACCAAGTATCATTTTGTGGTGTTAAATCATTTGTATGGAACATGTTATGATAAAAATAAAAACAGTAAAATAGATCCCCTGCAGCCAGGAACAATAGCATCCCAGCAATAGATCCCCACACAACAATAGACTCCCCCAGCAACAATGGACTCCACTCTAACAACAATAGATTCCGTGCAGCAACAGTGAACCACCCACAACAAAATATCACACCCAGTAACAAAATATCCACCCAAGCAACATTAGACCCCCCAGCAGCAACAACAGATCTTCCAGCATCAATAGATCCTCCAGCATCCAGTAAAAATAGACCTCTCCCTCAAAAGTAGATCCCTTCCAGCAACATAAGACCCCCCAGCAACAATAGAATCCCCATCAGCAACAATAGACCCTCACACAAAATCAGATCCCCACCAGTGACAATAGATCCCCCAGCAGCCAACATCAATAGACCCTCCAACACACCCCACACCCCATACTATTACATACATTCAGTGCTGGAGGTGCTGGAAATGCGTTCCCCCGCGTTCCCGCTGAAAAAAAGCCCTGGCTGTGCATATATCGTAAGTGGGTGCTAAAGCGACCACCGGCTGGAACTGTATCTAATCAGAGCAAGAGAATGTCACCAGCATACCATGGATCTCCAGAACGAGTCCAAAGCTTTATTCAGCGATCACATTGTTACAGCAGATTTCAACGTTTCGGAGCCATGCAGGACCACTTCTTCAGGCATATGACAATGAAGGGGTCCTACGTGGCTCCGAAAAGTTGCAATCTGCCATAATGATGTGATCGCTGAATAAAGCTTTGGACTTGTAGAGATCCTTGGTGTGCTGGTGACATTCTTTTGCTCTGAGCATCCCGATCTTCTTCTCCACATCCCCACTCATCCTCAACTAACCTACCCTAAGTTCCTCATCCTCAGCTTCTTTCTCACCCTTGTACCAGAACTGCTTCTGTGCCATGTTGACTTCTCCTTGGGCCAAAAACCTCTTTGGTGCCAACCACCCCTGTGCAGTGAGCCCTCAAAGACTTACACAGGACCGTTCTGGGACGCAGCACCAGCAACCTCATTGAAGGCCACCCATCGGTCAGTGAACTGGTCTTCAGAAACTTCCTAAAAATAGAAATGTAAAAGTCTCTGAGCTTCAAACGACATTTCCATGAGACATGAGAAGGTCCCAGATACCTAGAGGTGGTAAGTTCTAGTCCAGTACAGAGCTGGCATTTTAGATACGGCCTTCAGAACAAAAGCTCTTACTAGTTCTCATTCTTTTGCTAATCATCAAAATGTTAAATTACCAGCTTTCCCAGCGCCCGACTTCTCCTAAAGCGCATTTAGTTTGTTGCTGCGCTTTAAAAAGCCCAGAAGGCTGTGGCATTAGCTGCATTTTCCAGTCTTGTTGGCAGAGATGAAGAGAAGATGTTAAGTAGCTACTGTGGCGGTTTTGTTGACTTAATTATGCAGCTGCAGACTTAGCAGGGAGGTAGAAAGTCATCCATGATTCATTGGAAAGAAGTTTAGGTCTTAACTCTGCTTAGTTTGTCACATTATAATGCAGGGAAAATGCTAAGCTGAACATCAGCGTAAACAGTGACTCCGATTTTGTTGAGAAAAAAGAAAAAAAAATCCCCTGGAGGGAAAATATATGCATCACAAAGATTTTTGCAAACTTTTTAAATTTTTTTTGCAGATTCATATCTTTCTCTGTTCTGAAGAATGTAGTTTGTCTTACTTTTAAACTGATTCAGTTTAAATTAGTATTTTCTGCAATTCTTATGCAGGCTCGAAGCTGGTCCACTTCCGGGTTGAATGATATCCAGGTCATTGAACCTGTTTAAAGCGGAATTCTAGGAATTCTAGGAAGGAAAGTGAAGGCACACTGTGAGTTAACCAGCTACTCTGTTCAAAATCACGTACAGATACGTGATCCTGCACTTCCGGGTCTGCGGCTTGCACACGACCCGCTTCCGCTGTGTCCAATCCGATGTCCGCCGGGACCCACGATTTTTCCCGACAGAGGCAGAACAGCGGGACGTTAAAAAAAGTCCTGCAAGCAGCATCTTTGGGGCAGTTTAGGAGCGGTGTACACACCGCTCTCTACCGCCCCTGCCCATTGGAATGCATGGGCAGCACTGCCAAAGCGCCTGCAAAGCGCCTCTCCTGTCACTCCAGTGTGAACGCCCGGGGGCTTTCACACTGGAGCAGTGCGCTTGCGGGACATTAAAATAAGTCCTACAAGCAGCATCTTTGGGGCGGTTTAGGAGCGGTGTATACACCACTCTCCACCGCCCCTGCTCATTGGAATGCATGGGCAGCACTGCCAAAGCACCTGCAAAGCGCCTGTAAAGCACCTCTCCTGTCACTCCAGTGTGAACGCCCGAGTGCTTTCACACTGGAGCAGTGTGCTTGCGGGACGTTAAAAAAAGTCCTACAAGCAGCATCTTTGGGGTGGTTTAGGAGCGGTGTATACACCGCTCTCCACCGCCCCTGCCCACTGGAATGCATGGGCAGCACTGCCAAAGCGCCTGCAAAGCGCTTCGGCAGCTGCGCTACACGGGCGCCATTAACCCCTTACTGCTGACGCCCTCACCGCCCCAGTGTGAAAGTAGCCTAAGACTTCTGTGATTGGGTAGGAGAAGGGGAGGCGAGGGCATAGCTGAATGGGAGTTCAGCTTTAAATCTACTGAAAGGCAACCTTTAAGAGGATTCAGAGTTATTTAAATGCATACATTTGAACAAGAATTAGAAGGCCAAATTCTGTTATTTTTTAATGTGGTAACCCAATAGAGCACTAATACAGTTCTATTCCCATTTCCAGGTCTTGGCTCAAGGGAGCCTGGTTGATCATATCCCGACAATAGTCATGCAAACACACAATGCTAAGGTACAGTATTGTAGGAAAGACTCAAACAAACACAAAGTGACAGTATTGGCTATCTGGGTAGGAGCCCCAAATCAACCCCCGAAGGAGCCATTGGCTTTGATGGTCCAATTCCCCCAAACCCAGTGCACACACAGCCAGGCACACAGTAGTTTATTCATTCTCATTGCCTCCAAGAAACAGTCTGGGGGCGTCTTTTGTCATTTTATTGCTGGATTGAACTTGGATGGGTGAGGACAAAGGATGGGATACTCGAAAAAGGACTGACATGACCAAGGATACCTCTACTATTCTGACAGAGAACTTCTAAAACATTCAGTAATGTATGGGAAAGTGTCTAGGACTTGCTTCTGAAGAGATGAGAAGAGAACTGCTTACACAGTCACTAGGGCTCAGCACATACTGTAGGTCAATGCTCACAAAGCCACAGGATCATTAGTTGTCTCCTGCTGATATCCACCAAGCACTCTTCAGTGAGGGAGCCACACTCACGATACCACAGGACAGCTGGACACCCTGACCTCCACCGGGTATCCTTCAATAAACTTCTTCAGACCAAAAAAATCCAAAAAGAGTTTGGAAAATAAGCCTCCAGTCTTAGACTACTGGGAGCTTGATGGCCTCCAAACAGTGTGTCCAACAGACTGCCCTAAGTGGCAGAGCCCCTTAGACAGGGGGATCTTCTGGCAGGTCTGAACCCAGGATCCAAGCCTCATACTGTTTATGGGCCCCCAGCCACCTACTGGTCACACCTCCCCTTCCCACTATGCTTCTAGAACAGAGGTGTCAAACTAAATTTAATCAGGGGCTGCATCAGCATTATGGTTGCCCTCAAAGGGCCGGTTGTATCATTAAGACTCAATGTCCATAGCACACCACCCTCCCTTACATCAGCTGTCAATTGCCTCCACCCCACCACCCTCCCTTACATTACAGTGCACTCCCTTTTCTTGTGCTGCTGCTAGGAAGAAGCTGGGGGAGGTGCTGAGAAGCAGAAAGTGCAGGATCAGGAGGAAAACCAGAGGAGGGCTGAAGTCAGCTGCTGAAGACTGAGACTGTAGAGAGGGATATGAGGGGGTATTGTGGCTGCACAGAGAGGTACAGGATCTGTAAGAGGAGTTCTGTCCTTCTCTCTGCTGCTGAGACGGTGGGAGGGCTTCTGCAGCTGCACAATGAGGCGCAGGATCTGGAGGAGGAGTTCTGAGACAAAGTGGGAGTGGAGACAAGGGTGGTGCCGCAGCTGCGGGGGAGGGGAGATGGCCACACAAAATGTCTTGGCGGTCCGCATTCGGCCTGGCGGGCCTTGTGTTTGGTACATGTGTTCTAGAATATTCTAGAATGCAGGAAAAGGCAAACCAACCAGCAGCCTGTGAAACATTGAGCAGACTGAAACAATCAACCCCTTCCCCACTGATTGCAGAGAAGCTAAACAAAATTTACCTAGCTACTTACACTAACTGGCAGGGTGCAACACATGTATTGACTAAGAATGATGGTGAGTGAGGTGCCATTTGATGGTACACTTTATGTGATCTTGCAGTAGATGGCTCCATTCTTGGATGACGGGGCTTGCTGGGATTTCTAGCTCCACAATAGCTGAAAAACGTAACTGTCAGATCTAGAGCTATAAAATGCCTCTCAACAAGGGAACCTTTAGGCACTTTATCATGAAGCCGCCAACAGTAATATTATATCGATCTTAAAAGAGGGATCAATATTTCTTGGACCTGTAATCCCAAGATCAGAATTTATGATATGCTTGAGTTAAATGTATAAAACATTTTATGAGTTTCGTATGCATTGAATACCACTAACAGTGTTTCTGAAGCATGGGAGCATGACACAGCATATAGAAATATATGAGGCATACCAGTAGATGCTTAGCCATATCGGTACTGTGGTTTTGGAGAAAACAGTTGGCAGAAAAACAAATGATGCACATTGAAGTTCAGTCTGTTATGACACAAAGACATCTGCGTATGTTCAGGACCATGCTAGCCATTGAAGACGGTGATATGAACCAAAAATAGGCACACCTAAATGAAAGGATGACAATGCTTTAATTTACGTGTAGCACACAATCCTGCACCCTGTAGGTAGCACGCAATCCTGAGTCCTGCACACTGTAGGTAGCACACAATCCTGAGTCCTGCACCCTGTAGGTAGCACGCAATCCTGAGTCCTGCACCCTGTAGGTAGCACGCAATCCTGAGTCCTGCACCCTGAGGTAGCACGCAATCCTGAGTCCTGCACCCTGTAGGTAGCACGCAATCCTGAATCCTGCACGCTGTAGGTAGCACGCAATCCTGAGTCCTGCACCCTGTAGGTAGCACACAATCCTGAGTCCTGCACCCTGTAGGTAGCACACAATCCTGAGTCCTGCACCCTGTAGGTAGCACGCAATCCTGAGTCCTGCACACTGTAGGTAGCACGCAATCCTGATCCCTGCACTCTGTAGGTAGCACGCAATCCTGAGTCCTGCACCCTATAGGTAGCACACAATCCTGAGTCCTGCACCCTGTAGGTAGCACGCAATCCTGAGTCCTGCACCCTGTAGGTAGCACGCAATCCTGAGTCCTGCACCCTGTAGGTAGCACACAATCCTGAGTCCTGCACCCTGTAGGTAGCACACAATCCTGAGTCCTGCACCCTGTAGGTAGCACACAATCCTGAGTCCTGCACCCTGTAGGTAGCACGCAATCCTGAGTCCTGCACACTGTAGGTAGCACGCAATCCTGAGTCCTGCACCCTGTAGGTAGCACACAATCCTGAGTCCTGCACCCTGTAGGTAGCACACAATCCTGAGTCCTGCACCCTGTAGGTAGCACACAATCCTGAGTCCTGCACCCTGTAGGTAGCACGCAATCCTGAGTCCTGCACACTGTAGGTAGCACGCAATCCTGATCCCTGCACTCTGTAGGTAGCACGCAATCCTGAGTCCTGCACCCTGTAGGTAGCACACAATCCTGAGTCCTGCACCCTGTAGGTAGCACACAATCCTGAGTCCTGCACCCTGTAGGTAGCACACAATCCTGAGTCCTGCACCCTGTAGGTAGCACACAATCCTGAGTCCTGCACCCTGTAGGTAGCACGCAATCCTCAGTCCTGCACCCTGTAGGTAGCACACAATCCTGAGTCCTGCACCCTGTAGGTAGCACGCAATCCTGAGTCCTGCACCCTGTATGTAGCATGCAATTTGGCCGCACCTACACTTTTATGCAACGTGCTCCCCCTGTGGGGGGGTTGTGGTGGGGGCATGGTTGAGCCTTGGGTGACACCATCAAGTGTTCTGTGGCAGGCTAGACAGAAGAACCTGATGTGCCAGCCTTCTGAGTGTCTACTGCTCTGTTCTGCTCATGCTGTCACTCCGCAGCAGCAGGACAGAGCACTGTGGCAGGCTCGAGGGGAAAGCCACTCCGGTGCGGCCGTGCGGTAAAACATGGGGTGGGGGTGATGCCATGTTTTAACACACCAGGTGACACCAACCTTGGCGACGCCACTGCCAGTGAGTGTCCTGAAGATAGAAGAGTTTCATCAAGTCTGCTGCCAGAGCAAGCAAAGGAGTTATTTGAGTGCAGTATGGTATAGCGGAGAGTCTGCTACCACATTCAACCTGGTGAGGCCAAGTGAGAGTTGTCCTCATCTGTAAATAGTTTCAGTTGGAGTATCCCACTATTCCCTTCTCCCATCCAAATTCCAACAATAAATACCAAAAAAACAAACCCCTGGATTGATTATTGGATAACGAGCAGATGAGAGTAAGGGTGGTCGTGTGAAGACACCTAGCAACTGGCTGCAAGATATCAGGGGGAGGCCCAGCGAAGCCTACACACAGCAATCCCTACGGGGGCAGTGCTACATATGCATGTCCAACCACTGTCCAATTCTTGCCAACTTCACCTCTGTAGCATATCCAAAATGTACCCCTTCTTAACCAATGACAGCACCAAGATAATAATTTACTCCCTTGTTATTTCTCTGATGATTGCAACTCCTTCCTTGTTGACCTACCTCTATGCAGGTTATCCTCCCTATCAGTCTATTATGAATGTCGCTGCCAGACCCATCCACCTTACCCACCATTGAGTATCTGCCACCCCTCTCTATCCCAATGACTTATGGTCGGGACCTGCTGATCGGCTGAGCGAATGACAGAAGAGAGCCCTGTGTTGGACAACAACACAGGGCTCTCTACAGAGAGTTGTTTTTCTTCCCTGCAAAGCAGGGAATAAAAAGAGTCACACAGTTAACAATTTAAGTTCCCCTAGATGTTAACCCCTTCCCAGCCAGTGTCATTAGTACAGTGACAAAGTATAGTATTAGCACTGATCACTAAATTAGACCCCTTTCATACTGAAGGAGTTTTTCAGGCGCTTTAGCCCTAAAAATAGCACCTGTAAAGCGCCTGAAAAATGCCTCATCTGCATTCCCAGTGTAAAAGCCCGAGTGCTTTCACACTGGGGGTGGTGTGCTTGCAGGAAGTTAGAAAATGTCCTGCAAGGGGCATCTTTGGGGTGGTTTGCGAGTGGTGTATACACCTCACCTCCACCGCCCCTGCTAATTGGAATGCATGGGCAGCGCTGCCGAAGCACCTGCAAAGCGCTTCGCCGGCGGCACTACACGTGAGCTTTTAACCCTTTTTAACCCCTTCTAGGGGCTTAAAAGCACCCCGCTCGAGCCCGAATAGCGCCGTTATAAAAGCGGTAAAGCGCCACTAAAACTAGCGGTGCTTTACCGCTACCGCCCCAGTGTGAAAGGGCTCTTAGTATCACTGGTTGATGTCAGTATCAGTAAGTCAGTTCCCCTCCAGTGTCAGTTAGTGTCAGATTGACCAACGCACACAGTCCCACTATAGAGATGCTGATCACCATCATTGCTAGTATAAAAAAATAATAATAATAATTCCAGCATATATACCATAGTTTGTTGACGTTTTACCTTTTATGCAAAATCAATATACGCTTATTGGGATTTTTCTTACCAAAAATATGTTTCAAAATATATATTGGCCTAAATTTGTCAAGAAAATCGATTTTTTTTTCAATTCTTTTTAAGTAGTACAGTAAGTAAAAATTTAAATTTTTATTTTATTTTTTTCAAAATTGTTAGCCTTTTTTTTTGTTGTTGTTTATAGCGCAAAAAATAAGAAAACCCAGTGGTGATCAAATACCACCAAAAGAAACTTCTATTTGTGGGAAAAAAATTATATAAATCTCATTTAGGTACAGCGTAGAATGACTGCGCAATTGTTTGTTAAAGTAAATTAGTGCCGTATAGGAAAGAATAGCCTGGTCATGAAGTGGTGTAAATCTTCTGGAGGTCAAGTGGTTAAGGGGGGGGGCAGTTGGGGGCGAGTAAAAATGTGGCTCAACTGCAGATTTTTTTTTTTTTTTAGGGCCCCACCAACCGCTCATCTAAATGAGGCCTTAGAGGGCCAACGGGAGACAGCCGTCAGGGGTTAAGGAAATTGTACTGATTGCATGCGACCTGTTTAGCACTACACGGCGACGGCGTCAGAAAATAGTTTGATTATATGATTGCCGTCTGCGGCCACTTCTAGCCTTACAATGAGAACTTTTGCAAAGAACCATATTTGTTTAGTCAGTATAAAGCTTACATCTCTCTAATTAAATCTACTCGCACTTCTCCTTAGGTTGCTTTTATTGCCCTGTAAATTTGTCTTTATTCTTACTGTAAATTTCTTTATCAATAGAACCCTTTCTGTTTGAGTTACAAGCATTTTTTTTTTTTTCCAAAGGGCACTTCATTTCTCTCGAATATAAATTCTATACATTTCAAGCTAATTATACTGGACGGGAGAGATTTGGAAAGAGAACTTGAAAAATCAATGTAATTGAAAATGCAACAGTAGTTGGTAATGGCATTCAAGAGTGCAGGGATGGAAGGAGATAGACCCGGCCACACGACCAAGCTTGCGTTCTTTATCATTTTATACCAAATCGCGGAATAACGCAATTACCCCATCGATGTGGGTTGTTCCTGGGTTCAATAGTTCATGCTAAGCAGAATTTTTCTTAAAGATGTTTTTTTTTTTTTTTCTGCAGGTTTGCTTTAATGCTTTCCTGCCACCGCTCTATCGATGAAGCTAATTGTAATTGTGTTGTTACTCAACAGACGGTGTATGAGATGAGCCAGTGTAAGGTCACCTGCTCAAAAGGAAATGGCATTTGCGAGAATTCTCTTTATGATTAGATAACTACTGTAGAAGGAATAATCGGTGATGTCATTGGTGTTGGCATGCCGTGCTTACCCGTTTCCTGGTGTGGGCCGTAAGCAGGATTTTAATTAAATCTAACGTTGAAGAAAATATATCTGGCTTTATATGTGTTCAGCAGAGACTAGTTAAAGGTAAAGCGATATTACACCTAAAACACAAAAGAGGACATTTTTTATTGCCTTACATAGGTCATTTAAATTTCACATGTTGGAGTAACTCTTCCTCTATAGTAAAATACAGCTAAATAATTGATTCCAAGCAACATGTTGTCATTGAGTTTTTGATGAAAGAGGGTTGCAGGCTGTCCACCAGGCATGGAAGTCTATAGAATGTTTAAAGAGATGACACCATTGACAAGAGCAAGATGTCTGGTCAGTGGTGTCATCTATGTAAGCATTCTGTAGCCTTCCATGAATGTTGGCGAGCCTGCAACATTCTTTCATCAAGAACTCAATGACAACACGTTGCTTCTGCTTGGAATCCAGATTTCTGTAGCCTTCCATGAATGTTGGCCAGCCTGCAACATTCTTTCATCAAGAACTCAATGACAACACGTTGCTTCTGCTTGGAATCCAGATTTCTGTAGCCTTCCATGAATGTTGGCCAGCCTGCAACCCTCTTTTATCAAGAACTCAATGACAACACGTTGCTTCTGCTTGGAATCTAGATTTCTGTAGCCTTCCATGAATGTTGGCCAGCCTGCAACCCTCTTTCATCAAGAACTCAATGACAACACGTTGCTTCTGCTTGGAATCCAGATTTCTGTAGCCTTCCATGAATGTTGGCGAGCCTGCAACCCTCTTTCATCAAGAACTCAATGACAACACGTTGCTTCTGCTTGGAATCCAGATTTCTCTAGCCTTCCATGAATGCTGGCCAGCCTGCAACCCTCTTTCATCAAGAACTCAATGACAACACGTTGCTTCAGCTTGGAATCCAGATTGCACATGTTGGTATCGTAACTCTTCTGCCGCGTACACACGACCGGACTTTCCGCCAACAAAAACCATGGATTTTTGTTCGAAGGTTGTCGGCTCAAACTTGTCTTGCATACACACGGTCACACAAATGTTGGCCAACAATTCCGAACGTGGGAACGCGGTGACGTACAAGATGTACGACGAGCCGAGAAAAAGGAAGTTCAATTGCCAGTGCGGCTCCTTCTGCTTGATTCAGAGCATGCGTGAACTTTTGTGCAACGGACTTGTGTACACACGATCGGACTTTCTGTTTTGTTGGCGGAAAATTTGAGAACCTGCTAAGAAACATTTGTTGGCGCAAAGTCTGACAGCAAATGTTCGATGGAGCATACACATAGGAAAGAAGTATCACTGCTCTAGGAAGGTCAATTAGGAACAGACCTCTCCTCCATGCTGGAAGCTACAGGTGCCGGCAATGCTAGTAACAATGAAGTGATGAGAAAAAATCCTGGATAGCCACACTCAAAGTAATTTTCGCCTTTATTAAATAAAAATCAACAAAAATACATGCCACAGCTGAGAGTGCAGGAAAGCTGACACGTTTCACACTATAATCAGTGCTTAATCATAGCTTATATGGGCTATGATTAAGCACTGATTATAGTGTGAAACGGGTCAGCTTTCCTGCACTCTCTGCCGTGGCATGTATTTTTTCTCATTGGAGCATACACATGGTCGGACTTTCCGACAACAAGCTCACATTCAATATTTCCGGTCGGAAAATCCGACCGTGTGTACGCGGCATAACTCTAGAGTAACTCTTCTTCTTTTTCATTGCAGGTAAATAATGGATTCCAAGCAGATGCGACATGCTGTCATTGAGTTTTCGACGAAGGAGGGTTTCAGGCTCTCCATCAGTCATGGAAGGCAGCAGAATGTTTACGGAGATGCCACCATTGACAAAAGCAAGATTTTTTGTCAGTGGTGTCATTTATGTAATCATTCTGTAGCCTTCCATGAATGTTTGATGGCCTGCAACCTTCGTCAAAAAACGTTGTCAAGAACTCAGTGACAGCACGTTGCTTCTGCTTGGAATCCATTTTTTACCTGCAATGAAAAAGAAGAAGAGTTACTATAGAGGAAGAGTTACTCTACCAACATGTGAAATCTGGATTCCAAGCAGAAGCAACGTGTTGCCATTGAGTTCTTGATGAAAGAGGGTTGCAGGCTGGCCAACATTCATGGAAGCCTACATCTTGCTCTTGTCAATGGTGTCATCTCTTTAGACATTCTGTAGACTTCCATTTAACTGCAATGAAAAAGAAGAAGAGTTACTATAGAGGAAGAGTTACTCTACCAACATGTGAAATCTGAACAACCTATGTAAGTTAAAGTGGTTGTAAAGGCTGATGGTCATTTCACTTTCATGCGTTCTATGCATAAAGGTAGAAAACCTTCAGTGTGCAGCCCCCCCCCCCCCCCCAATGCTAACCTAAGCTCAATCTCGATCCAGTGATGTGCAAAAAACCCAAGGCTCGGGATGCAGCAGCAGGAGCCATTGGCATTTTTGCATATAGTTCTACTTTAAGCCTTGTATTATGGGGGGGGGGGGGATGGAGAGGAGGTGGGGATTTTGGGGTGTACTGCAAGTTTTTTTTTTAATTCCCAGAGTTCAGAGACAACTCAAAAAATAAACTTTCAATTCGAATGCATGCCCAACCCCAGCCTGTCGAGGGTGCTCGGCGAAGTTGCTGCAACACCATAAGCCCCCTATTCCATCAGAAAGAGAAGGAGCAGCCAAGCATAAAAGCAATTTGTGGAATTGCAGCCCCGCTATCTCTGAATGATTCTAATTAAAAATGCCAATTAGCAGAAGATATCACGAAGCAAGACAGAAAAGCGAGGTGTTCCTTGGTCATCTCCAACAGTTAGAAACAAATGGAGCAGTATTGCCAAAGCGTGCCCTCCAGCTGCAGGCATATTGTATGTGCATGGGGTGGGGGAATATGATAAGCATAAATTACTTTCTGTTGCCAGATTGGCTTAACTGACCTCAGCGATCGAAATTTACGATAAACCGACAGACCGCTGCCAGAAAGATAACAAGCGTCTTAAAATATAAAAAATTAGTTTACAGTACGGGATTAAGGTTTTTTTTTTCATTTTCCTTTTATGCAGGATTAAAGTTTATTTTTCTTTTTATTTCTTTTCATCCTATAAATAACATAAGCAGACCTCCCCCCCATGCAATGATTCTTTGTTCCCGCTCTGCGGCTGTATATACTGCCATTTCTGACGCTTGATCCATCCTTTAACATGTAACATGTGAAGTCCCATTGGACCCATAGCGTCCCGTTGACGTGTTTACAGCAAGTCATAAATCAGCGCCTTTCTTTATCCAACTAATGCGGTTCATGTGTTACATGCAGGATATTTATTATACAATAAATGTACAGCTGGATGTATGGCGGCTACTGCGGAATTGTAAAATAGTCTTTACTGTTAAATATTGCATTAAAGCTAAAGTGTAATATGCTCACACTTTTCTTCCCTAAAGTCTCCTTTCCCCACCTTGTGTTAGTGAAAAATCAGTTTTCATGAAATATTTTATCTAAAGGTTCGGCTTTAAAAAAAAATAAATAAAAGAAACATATCATACGTATCTTCTCCGTGTAATGGTTTTGCACAGAGCAGCCCCGATCCTCTTCTTCTCGGGTCCTCCGCCAGCATTCCTGGCTCCTTCCCCTTGACCAGTGCCCCCAATAGCAAGCCGCTTGCTATGGGGTACTGGTGCATGCCTGCTCTATGGGTCCATAAGACACAATTAGCCATGGCTCAGCCCCGCCCCCGATCTCTCCTGGGACAGCCCAGGCTCTCGTGCACATAGCTGTGTTGAGAGGGGGCTTAGGTGAGCATTAGGGGGGCTGGGGGGGGGAGGGGAGCAGCATACAGAAGGTTTTTTACCTTCATGCATAGAAAAAAAAATTAATCCCTTACAACCACTTTAAAGGATTTGTAAAGGCAGAAGTTTTTTATCGTAGTGCATTCTATGCATTAAGATAAAAAGCCTTCTGTGTGCAGCAGTCCCCCCAACACTTACCTGAGGTCCCCCTCTTTCCAGCAATGTCCACAAGTGTCTCAGCCGTCCGAGATTCACCTTCCTGACTGGCTGAGACACAGCAGCAGCGCCATTGGCTCCCGCTGTTGTCAATCAATGTCAGCTAGCTTATCAGGGGAGATAGAGGGGTGGGGCTAGGTCAGGGCCCGTGTCTGAATGGGAGCTGTGACTCGGCCCAGGTGCCCCCATAGCAAGCTGCTTGCTGTAGGGGCACTCAACAGGAGGGAGGGGACAGGAGCACAGAAGAGGAACCCAAGAAGAGGAGGATCGAGGCTGCTCTGTGGAAATCCACTGCACAGAGCAGGTAAGTATAACATGTTTGTTATTTTAATAGGAAAAAAAACAAGACTTTACAAGCACTTTAAGGGTTCAGATAAGGAAAGTTATGAGGTGCTAACATATCACTGTTGCATGGGTGGGTACTCATCTATGAGTGGAGGGGGTTCAACTGGTACATGGCAGATGAAGTGGGGTTCAACTGACAAGTGGCACATGAAGAATGCTTGCGGTTGTAAGAGAAGTTAGGCCTGATAGATGAGATTTATAATCAAGTTCCAGATGGGTCTGTCCTCAAGCTACAGTGTAAATGGCAGTTTAGGAGTTCTGATAGGGTAAGGCATTTGTTAGTAGGTGCTAACATATCACCATTGCCTAGGTGGGTACTTACCTCTGAGTGGAGTGGGTTCAGCTGGCGCATGGAGGGAGATGGAGGTGGTTCAAGTGACACATGGCACATAAAGGAGGGTTCAACTGGCACATGAAGAATGCTTGCAGCTGTAAGTGAAGTTAGGCCCTATACTGTAGATGGGATATATTACCAAGCTCCAGATGGTTTTGTCCTCAAGCTACAATGTAAATGGGCCTTTAAGAGTTTGAATAGGGAAAGGTAATTGATAGAGGGTATTAACATATCACCATCAGATGGGTGGAAACTCATCTATGAGTGGAGGGATTTCAACTGGCACATGGCAGATGAAGGGGGGTTCAGCTGGCACATTGCACATGAAAGAGGGTTCAACTGGCACATGGCACATGAAGAATGCTTGCAGTTTTAAGAGAAGGTAGGCCCCATAGATGACGTAAAAACCAAGTTCACGATGGTTCTGTCCTCCAGCTACAGTGTAAAATGGGTCAGATAGGGAAAGGTAGTAGGAGGTGCTAACATATCACCATTGCATTGGTAGGTAATCATCTATGAGTGGAGGTGGTTCAACTGGCACATGGTGGAGGGTTCAACTGGCACATGGCATATGAAGAATGCTTGCAATAGTAAGAGAAGTTAGGCTGTATAGAAGAAATATATAACCAAGCTCCCAATGGTTTTGTGATTGAGCTACAGTGTAAATAGGCCATCAAGAGTTCAGATAGGGAAAGGTACTAGTTGGGAGGTGCTAACATATCACCATCAGATAGGTGGGAACTCATTTATGGATGGAGGGGATTCAACTAGCACATGAAGGGAGGCGGAGGGTGTTCAACTGGTACATGAAGGAGGGTTCAGTTGGTACATGGCACATGAAGAATGCTTGCAGCTGTAAGAGATGGTAGGCCCTATACATATAAGAGATATATAACCAAGCTCCCGATGGTTTTGTCCTCAAGTTTTTCTTTAAAGTCATAATTTTTTTCCCATCCATTTATGAAAGAGCTTAAAATGGAAGAAAGTGTCAAAATGTGATCAACTTACATTTTCTTCACGGTGATTAATCGCACCCAAGGACATCCATGTTATCCTCTGTCTGGAGGATGTCATAGCCCTTCCTGGACACCCGACAACTCATCGGGCCAGATCGCCTCTCTCTATTAATTGTTATCTGTTCAGTATGACGGCGCATCAGTTAACGAGGCCATAAATCAGAAGGCAAGCTATTCCCCAATGACGCCTAGGAGTAAACTGCAGATCTGGATGGCTGCACGCAGCCTATTTTGCACAGCGCAGCTATTTTTAGCCGCCGATCAGAATACACATTGAAAACTTTTAATTAAAGACCAGAAATCATTGAGCTATAAATTTCTCTTGCTCTCTATGGGAAGATGCTGTTAAAGCATTGAGCTCTGGCACGTCATTACTTTCAGGCAATGGCAGAATGATCTGAAGCCAATTCATTTGTTCCTGACCCAAGCTAAAGAGATTTATGGTGTATCCCATCCAGTCTGCGTGTGTGTAGAGGCACCGCGAGTTCTGGCTGGGGGCAACGTGGCATGTTCTCCCTGTCATGTTTTTAAGGACACGGCCACTTAGAGGATTGACAAAACAGTAAACAGCTCAGCAATGAAATAAGATTTATAGGGATTTATTTTCATAAAATTATGTTGCATATTTTATTTTTTATTTTTACTGCTGTAGTGCTACTTCCTATGTCACCTTCCTGCTTCAGCATCCTGATTGGACAGTGAAAAAGAAGCAATGGTGGCACCATATTGTGCCTACACTTCCTGTGTACAAGTTGATTGGCTTATGCACCTGGCCCTCATTTTCTGAGACTGAGTCTGCGAGGATCCACCCTTCCTGTAATCAAGTTGATTGGCTCTCGCACCTCTGGCCTTCCTTTTTCTGTTTGCAGGGCATTTTGTAAATAATTATTATAGACAGGTTCCAAGTACTTAAATCAGTGGTATGTAACTAGTCCACCTATATATCTACCTTCTCTAAGGTACACAATACTCTAACCCACCTTACTAGACAGGTCACTTTCTCTAAGGAGGGGCACATCTAAGGGAAATACTGTATGTAAACCAATGCCCATGATGAAAAAAATATACCTAATGCTAGGTCCACTTAAAGGGCATGCTCAAGCTAGTGATGGTGAAGCAGTTCTGCATGAGCACCCCAATGCATTATTTTAAGGCACATATGTCAAACAAAAGGCCCAGGGGTCAGGTCCGACCCGCCAGGCCTTGTCATGTGGCTCTCTCACCCAGTTTTTCAGCTGAAACATGGGGGAACTGCATTTTTCCACCTCCGGGTCTCACCCTGTGGTCCCGCTCCCCGCTGTCAGCCTTCTAAAGCACACATAGCACACTCTTAAACTCTGCATTCTGTACGTAGCATACTCCTGAACTCTGCACTCTGTGCTTAGGGCACCCCTGAGCCCTGTACTCTGTACGTAACGCACTCCTGAACTCTGTACGTAACACACTTTTAAACTCTGCACTCTGTATGTAGCATAATCCTGAACCCAGCGCTCTGTACATAGCATATTCCTGAGCCCTGCACTCTCTATATAGCACACCCCTGAATTCTACACTCTGCACATAGCATAAACATGAACCCTGTACTCTGTATGTAGTACATTCCTGAACTATGCACGCTGTATCTAATGCACTCCTTAACTCGGCACTCTGTATCTAGCATAATCCTGAACCCGGCACTCTGTACATAGTGTAGTTCTGAGCCCTGCACTCTGTATCTAGCACACTCCTGAATTCTGCACTCTGTACATAGCATAAACCTGAACCCTGCATTCTGTATGTGGTGAACTCCTTAACTCTGTACCTAATGCACTCCTTAACTCTGCACTCTGTATCTAGCATAATCCTGAACCCTGCACTCTGTATGTAGTGCACTCCTGAACTCTGCGCGCTGTATCTAATGCACTCCTTAACTCTGCACTCTGTATCTAGCATAATCCTGAACCCGGCACGCTGTACATAGTGTAGTCCTGAGCCCTGCACTCTGTATGTAGCACACTCCTGAATTCTGCACTCTGTACATAGCATAAACCTAAACCATGCATTCTGTACGTAGTGCACTCCTTAACTCTGTACTCTGTACCTAGCTTAATCCTGAACCCTGCACTGCTGATGCGGCCTGCAATTAAATTGAGTTTGACACCCCTACATTCTGAACATGCACTGCAAAGCATTATTGTAACGCATCACTGCGTTTTTTTAACATTATTTAAATTGTAGTTTTGCAACTGTATGCACATTGCAATATGATAAATTGTATGTCTGCATCATTGTATCACAACTAGAGATGAGCCGAACACCCCCCGGTTCGGTTCGCACCAGAACCCGCGAACGGACCGCAAGTTCGCACGAACGTTAGAACCCCATTGACGTCTATGGGACTCGAACGTTCGAAATCAAAAGTGCTCATTTTAAAGGCTAATTTGCATGGTATTGTCCTAAAAAGGGTTTGGGGACCCGGGTCCTACCCCAGGGGACATGTATCAATGCAAAAAAAACTTTTAAAAACGGCCGTTTTTTCGGGAGCAGTGATTTTAATGATGCTTAAAGTAAAAAAAAAAAAGTTAAATATTCCTTTAAATATCGTACCTGGGGGGTGTCTATAGTATGCCTGTAAAGTGACGCGTGTTTCCCATGTTTAGAACAGTCCCTGCACCAAATGTCATTTTTAAAGGAAAAAATCTCATTTAAAACTGCTTGCGGGTTTAATGTCATGTCGGGTCATGGCAATATAGATGAAAATCAGTGAGACAAACGGCATGGGTACCCCCCAGTCCATTACCAGGCCCTTTGGGTCTTGTATGGATATTAAGGGGAACCCCGCACCCAAATTAAAATAAGGAAAGGTCCCTATATACTCTGAACAGCAGTATTCAGGCGGTGCAAACAAGACAGGGACTGTAGGTTTGTTGTTAAGTAGAATCTGTTTGTAATTTTGAACATTTTTAATGTGTTTAGCTCCAGCCAAAAAATCTTTTCTAAGCTTTTTGGAAAACATAGGGAAGGGTTATCACCCCTGTGACATTTGTTTTGCGTCTTTCCTCCTCTTCAGAAGATTTCACCTCACTTTTTTGTCCCAATGAAAAATGTTTTTGGAAAATTTGGGTTTTTTTGTGGAACAAGGATTGGAAAGCATCAGTGGAAAGGAGAAATTGTTTTCCCATATTAACTCTTACAGGAGAGAATTTCCCTTCCTTAGGGGTAGATTTCATCTCACTTCCTGTTGTCTCCTTCCGTTTGCAAGTAGGAGTCGTTTGTAAGTTAGATGTTTGAAAGTAGGGTCCTGCCCTATATACTCAGCAGAAATTTGGGCCTTAGGTGTTGCTGTGGCCAAAACACTGTAAGCCCTCACAGGGCCCTGCTGTGAAATATTAGATCAAGAATTGTAATTACATGCCCCTGTTGAACAGGAGCTGAAAAATTAGGCCTTAGGCACTGGTGCTGGTGCCACAACACTGCAACCCCTCACAGACACTCTAGTTGGAACGCAGGAACGAGCCCTGCTGCAAAGTATTGCATCAAAAATTGTAATTACACGCCCCTGTTAGACAGGGGCAGAAAAATTGGGTCTTAGGCACTGGTGCTGGTGCCACAACACTGCAACCCCTCACAGACACTCTAGTTGAAACGCAGGAACAAGCCCTGATGCAAAGTATTGCATCAAAAATTGTAATTACACGCCCCTGTTAGACAGGGGCAGAAAAATTGGGTCTTAGGCACTGGTGCTGGTGCCACAACACTGCAACCCCTCACAGACACTCTAGTTGGAATGCAGGAACGAGCCCTGCTGCAAAGTATTACATCAAAAATTGTAATTACACGCCCCTGTTAAACAGGGGCTGAAAAATTGTGCCTTAGGCACTGGTGGTGGCGCCCAGAACCAAAAATGTTCTTACAAGCTATCAGCGTGATGATTGAGGAGGAAGAGGATAATTACTCAGGGATAGTCACTCAGCATCAGCATAGGCAGTCTTTGAAGGGATCTGAGATTTCAAAAAAAATTATTCGGTTACATCTGCATCAGGTGCTTGGTAGCTGGTGGTGATCCAAGACTGATTCATTTTTATGAAGGTCAGCCGATCGACCGAGTCGGTGGACAGACGCACCCTGTGATCGGTTACCACGCCTCCAGCAGCACTGAATGTGCGTTCCGAAAGAACGCTGGATGCAGGACAGGCCAGTAGCTCAATTGCATACTGTGCAAGCTCTGGCCAGTGATCCATCCTCAAGACCCAGTAACCCAGAGGATTTTCGGTGGGAAAGGTGTCCAAGTCTGATCTTGCCCCTAGGTATTCCTGCACCATGTAAAACAGACGCTGGCGATGGTTGCTGGAACCGATCATACCTTGGGGCTGCGGACCAAAAAATTGTCTGAACGCATCGGTCAGACGGCCACCTTCTCCACCGCTCCTTCTTTGACTGACCGAAGCCTCAGCAACACGTTGTCCAGAAACAGGAGTTTGTAACCTCCCAGTCTCTGGGAACGCGTTGCACAGACCTTTCTGCAAGGCCTCCCGAAGATGTTTCATCCTCTGCTCCCTCTGCGATGGCAAGATAAGGTCCGCAACCTTACCCTTGTAACGTGGATCAAGGAGGGTTGCCAGCCAGTATTGGTCCTTCTCCTTGATACCACGAATACGAGGATCCTTACGCAGGCTTTGCAGGATCAGGGAGGCCATGCAGCGTAGGTTTGCTGAGGCATTCGGTCCGGAGTCCTCTGGGTCACTAAGGACAACAACGTCCGCAGCCACCTCCTCCCAGCCACGTACAAGTCCATGTGTTCCTTGGCACTGATCCCTTAAAGACTGCTGATGCTGAGTGCCAGGCTCCACCTCCATACTGACACAATCTTCCTCCTCCTCCTCCTCCTCGTCCTCTTCCTGTGTGATCGGCGGGCACGCAGGAACACTGTCTGGATAAAGGGGGCCTTGAGAGCTAAGGAAGTCCTCCTCTTCCTGCCTCTGTTCTGCCTCAAGTGCCCTGTCCATTATTCCACGCAGCGTGTGCTCCAACAGGTGGACAAGGGGGACAGTGTCACTGATGCATGCACTGTCAGTGCTCACCATCCTCGTGGCCTCCTCGAATGGTGACAGGACAGTGCATGCATCCCTGATCATGGCCCACTGGCGTGGGGAAAAAAAACCAAGGTCCCCTGACCCTGTCCTGGTGCCATAGTCGCACAGGTACTCATTGATGGCCCTCTGCTGCGTGTGCAGCCGCTGCAGCATGGCCAACGTCGAGTTCCACCTGGTGGGCATGTCACAGATTAGGCGGTTCTTGGGCAGGTTAAACTCCTTTTGGAGGTCCGTCAGCCGAGCACTGGCATTATATGACCGGCGGAAATGCACACAGACTTTCCTGGCCTGCCTCAGGACATCCTGTAAGCCCGGGTACCTGCCCAAGAACCGCTGCACCACCAAGTTAAGGACGTGAGCCAAACAGGGCACATGGGTCAGTTGTCCCTGTCGGAGGGCAGAGAGGAGGTTGGTGCCATTGTCGCAAACCACCATTCCTGCCTTAAGTTGGCGTGGCGTCAACCACCTCTGAACCTGCCCCTGCAGAGCTGACAGAACCTCTGCCCCAGTGTGGCTCCTGTCCCCCAAGCACACCAGCTCAAGCACCGCATGGCATCTTTTGGCCTGCGTACTTGCGTAGCCCCTTGAACGCCTACGGAGCACCGCTGGTTCCGAGGAAGAGGCCATGGAGGAAGAAGAAGAGGAGGGGGTGGAGGAGAGAGGTGTGTCACAATCAGCATTTTGGAGGCGTGGTGGCGGAACAACCTCCAACACTACTGCACCTTGTCCTGCATCCTTCCCAGCTGCCAGCAGAGTCACCCAATGCGCCGTGAAACTTAAGTAACGTCCCTGTCCATGCCTGCTGGACCATGAGTCAGCGGTAATATGCACCTTACCGCTGACCGCCCTGTCCAGCGAGGCATGGACATTGCCTTCCACATGCCGGTAGAGAGCCGGAATCGCCTTCCGTGAGAAAAAGTGGCGTTTGGGTACCTGCCACTGAGGAACCGCACATTCCACAAACTCACGGAAGGGGGCAGAGTCTACCAACTGAAAAGGCAGCAGTTGAAGTGCTAGCAATTTTGCCAAGCTAGCATTCAACCGCTGGGCATGTGGATGGCTGGGAGCAAACTTCTTTCGGCGGTGCAGCAGCTGGGGCAGGGAAATTTGCCTGGTACAATCTGACGTCGGTGTACCAAAAGCAGATTGCCCATAAGTACTTGGCTGTGACACACCTAATTCTACACCTTCATTCCTCTCACTGCAGGTCGCAGAGAGGACTGAAGGTCTAGTGGGGTTGGAAATCTCAGCTGATGAGGAGCAAGGAGAGATCGTCTTTGTTCTTTGGTGTGGGTCTTTTAGATACGCTTGCCAACGAACTGCATGGCAGGTCAACATATGTCTGGTCAAGCATGTGGTACCCAAGCGGGAGATGTTTTGGCCACGCGAGATACGCTTGAGACATATGTTGCAAATAGCAGCGGTGCGATCTGATGCACTCGTCTCAAAAAAGGCCCACACCAAAGAACTTTTTGAATAACGCGCAGAGACTGCAGCGCCCTGCACATGTGGAGCTTTGGGGTGTGATGCAGTCAATGTGCTGCCCTTAGGCTGGCCCCTGGAGGGCATCCTGCCTAGTTGGTGATGTGCCACCTCCTCCTCCTCCTCCTCCTCCTCCTCCTCTCTCCTATCAGGCACCCACGTTGAGTCAGTGACCTCATCATCCCCTCCCTCCTCATCACTGGAGCAAACCTGGCAGTATGCTGCAGCAGGGGGAGCATGACTGCCAGATTGCTGTCCTTCTTGGGCACCCCCTCTGTCCGTGCTCATGTTACTGCCTTCATTGAGCTCAGTATCATCATCAGAGCCTTCCAAACGCTGGGCATCCTCCTGGAGCATGTACCCAACACTGTGGTCAAACAGTTCGAGGGAATCCTCATGAGGACATGGTGGAGCTAGGGAAGGAGTCACTGATGACATTGAGCTGAGGGAAGAGGCCGCTGCTTTGCCAGACAAAGCACCCTGGGCATGGGTGAGAGAGGATGAGGAGGATGAGGACGGCTTGGTCATCCACTCGACCAAGTCTTCCGCATGTTGCGGCTCAACACGGCCAGCTGCCGAAAAAAAGGCCAAGCATGTCCCATGGCCACGTGCTGATGAGGATGCACCGTCTCCACGACCAGCACTAGACACAGAGCCTGCTTGCCCTCTCTTATTGGCTTGTGACTGTCTGCCTCTCCT
Source organism: Lithobates clamitans (assembly GCA_037952925.1). Classification (NCBI taxonomy): domain Eukaryota; kingdom Metazoa; phylum Chordata; class Amphibia; order Anura; family Ranidae; genus Lithobates; species Lithobates clamitans. Next base: position 1,138,687 of record JBBGZY010001119.1, read on the forward strand.
TCTTGGCCTTCCAGACATACTAATGGCCTGTAGCTGCACTAAGCTGGGATAGAACACCTGTAATTTTCTTCAGGTAGCTTTATATACTGTAACCAGACAAGCCTGCCTGTCAGTAGGAAGATAACAGGAACGGATCTAGCTGAACACTGTGAGCAGGACGTACTGCACTAAATGTATATAGCAGGAACGGATCTAGCTGAACACTGTGAGCAGGACGCACTGCACTGAATGTAAATACCAGGAACGGATCTAGCTGAACACTGTGAGCAGGACGCACTGCACTGAATGTAAATAGCAAGAACGGATCTAGCTGAACACTGTGAGCAGGACACACTGTACTAAATGTAAATAGTCTAGCTGCCTGACCGTGGTACTAATAGGATCAAAAAGAACACCTGTAATTTTCTTCAGGTAGCTTTATATACTGTAACCAGACAAGCCTGCCTGTCAGTAGGAAGATAACAGGAACGGATCTAGCTGAACACTGTGAGCAGGACGTACTGCACTAAATGTATATAGCAGGAACGGATCTAGCTGAACACTGTGAGCAGGACGCACTGCACTGAATGTAAATAGCAGGAACGGATCTAGCTGAACACTGTGAGCAGGACGCACTGCACTAAATGTAAATAGCAGGAACGGATCTAGCTGAACACTGTGAGCAGGACGCACTGCACTGAATGTAAATAGCAGGAACGGATCTAGCTGAACACTGTGAGCAGGACGCACTGCACTGAATGTAAATAGCAGGAACGGATCTAGCTGAACACTGTGAGCAGGACGCACTGCACTGAATGTAAACAGCAGGAACGGATCTAGCTGAACACTGTGAGCAGGACGCACTGCACTGAATGTAAATAGCAGGAACGGATCTAGCTGAACACTGTGAGCAGGACGCACTGCACTGAATGTAAATAGCAGGAACGGATCTAGCTGAACACTGTGAGCAGGACGCACTGCACTAAATGTAAATACCAGGAACGGATCTAGCTGAACACTGTGAGCAGGACGCACTGCACTGAATGTAAATAGCAGGAACGGATCTAGCTGAACACTGTGAGCAGGACGCACTGCACTAAATGTAAATACCAGGAACGGATCTAGCTGAACACTGTGAGCAGGACGCACTGCACTGAATGTAAATAGTCTAGCTGCCTGACCGTGGTACTAATAGGATCAAAAAGAACACCTGTAATTTTCTTAAGGTAGCTTTATATACTGTAACCAGACAAGCCTGCCTGTCAGTAGGAAGATAACAGGAACGGATCTAGCTGAACACTGTGAGCAGGACACACTGTACTAAATGTAAATAGTCTAGCTGCCTGACCGTGGTACTAATAGGATCAAAAAGAACACCTGTAATTTTCTTCAGGTAGCTTTATATACTGTAACCAGACAAGCCTGCCTGTCAGTAGGAAGATAACAGGAACGGATCTAGCTGAACACTGTGAGCAGGACGTACTGCACTAAATGTATATAGCAGGAACGGATCTAGCTGAACACTGTGAGCAGGACGCACTGCACTGAATGTAAATAGCAGGAACGGATCTAGCTGAACACTGTGAGCAGGACGCACTGCACTGAATGTAAATAGCAGGAACGGATCTAGCTGAACACTGTGAGCAGGACGCACTGCACTAAATGTAAATACCAGGAACGGATCTAGCTGAACACTGTGAGCAGGACGCACTGCACTGAATGTAAATAGCAGGAACGGATCTAGCTGAACACTGTGAGCAGGACGCACTGCACTAAATGTAAATACCAGGAACGGATCTAGCTGAACACTGTGAGCAGGACGCACTGCACTGAATGTAAATAGCAGGAACGGATCTAGCTGAACACTGTGAGCAGGACGCACTGCACTAAATGTAAATACCAGGAACGGATCTAGCTGAACACTGTGAGCAGGACGCACTGCACTGAATGTAAATACCAGGAACGGATCTAGCTGAACACTGTGAGCAGGACGCACTGCACTGAATGTAAATAGTCTAGCTGCCTGACCGTGGTACTAATAGGATCAAAAAGAACACCTGTAATTTTCTTAAGGTAGCTTTATATACTGTAACCAGACAAGCCTGCCTGTCAGTAGGAAGATAACAGGAACGGATCTAGCTGAACACTGTGAGCAGGACACACTGTACTAAATGTAAATAGTCTAGCTGCCTGACCGTGGTACTAATAGGATCAAAAAGAACACCTGTAATTTTCTTCAGGTAGCTTTATATACTGTAACCAGACAAGCCTGCCTGTCAGTAGGAAGATAACAGGAACGGATCTAGCTGAACACTGTGAGCAGGACGTACTGCACTAAATGTATATAGCAGGAATGGATCTAGCTGAACACTGTGAGCAGGACGCACTGCACTGAATGTAAATAGCAGGAACGGATCTAGCTGAACACTGTGAGCAGGACGCACTGCACTGAATGTAAATAGCAGGAACGGATCTAGCTGAACACTGTGAGCAGGACGCACTGCACTGAATGTAAATAGCAGGAACGGATCTAGCTGAACACTGTGAGCAGGACGCACTGCACTGAATGTAAATAGCAGGAACGGATCTAGCTGAACACTGTGAGCAGGACGCACTGCACTGAATGTAAATAGCAGGAACGGATCTAGCTGAACACTGTGAGCAGGACGCACTGCACTGAATGTAAACAGCAGGAACGGATCTAGCTGAACACTGTGAGCAGGACGCACTGCACTGAATGTAAATAGCAGGAACGGATCTAGCTGAACACTGTGAGCAGGACGCACTGCACTAAATGTAAATACCAGGAACGGATCTAGCTGAACACTGTGAGCAGGACGCACTGCACTGAATGTAAATAGCAGGAACGGATCTAGCTGAACACTGTGAGCAGGACGCACTGCACTAAATGTAAATACCAGGAACGGATCTAGCTGAACACTGTGAGCAGGACGCACTGCACTGAATGTAAATACCAGGAACGGATCTAGCTGAACACTGTGAGCAGGACGCACTGCACTGAATGTAAATAGCAGGAACGGATCTAGCTGAACACTGTGAGCAGGACGCACTGCACTGAATGTAAATAGCAGGAACGGATCTAGCTGAACACTGTGAGCAGGACGCACTGCACTGAATGTAAATAGCAGGAACGGATCTAGCTGAACACTGTGAGCAGGACACACTGCACTAAATGTAAATAGTCTAGATAGAAGATAACAGGAACGGATCTAGCTAAACTGAATACAGTGTATATATATATATGCAACACCTGGGATGCATATATATACACAATACACTGTAAGTGCAGCTAACTGACTGACTGTTCTGCCTAATCTATCTAACTCAAATCAAATGACACTGTCTCTCTCTCTCTCTATCTCTCAGCACACCGGAACACACACTACACAGGGCCGCCGTGCAGGCGGCCTTATATAGTGTGGGGTGTGTACTAAATCCCCTGAGCCATAATTGGCCAAAGCCACCCTGGCTTTGGCCAATTACAGCTCTCTCTACTGACGGCGCTGTGATTGGCCAAGCATGCGGGTCATAGTGCATGCTTGGCCAATCATCAGCCAGCAATGCACTGCGATGCCGCAGTGAATTATGGGCCGTGACGCGCCACACGAATTTGGCGCGAACGGCCCATATCGTTCGCAATTCGACGGACGGTCGAACAGCCGATGTTCGAGTCGAACATGGGTTCGACTCGAACACGAAGCTCATCCCTAATCACAACACAGACCAACTAAGCCTGTTGGTGTGAACAGGTCCTTTATAACGTTTTTTGCTCTGTCTTTGTGTTGGGACTGAATTGGGCAATGCTGCCCAACCCAGCCAAATGGGGCTGATGAGAACGAGCCATAAGTGGTCTTTTTTCATTGTCCCTTGTTATCTGTGGTAGGATTTATCTAGAGCCAGAACATTGAATTTTGCCTTTTGTGGGACCTGGTTTACATGAACTTTTTTTCTCTTTCTAACTTTGTAGTCCTGTCAGCTTCTGCGCTCTGATCTAAATGAAAGCTTCCTTTTTTTCCTTTGTCCACTGGTGTCTCATGTAATAATGTTTTACAGGTCACCGAGGCTAACGGCGCAAGTACAGATAAATGAATCTCAGCTATTATTCGTTTATACTGCCACATGGGGAAAAATAACAATTACTGGTGTGACACTGTGTCTTCATAGAGACACGGTGTTCTGAAGCTGAACGATGCAAAGCCACTCTGACTCCAAGAATTTGCAATGCTCCACAGTTTAACAGCTAGTAAAATATAAAAGTGCACCTGTCACCTCACAAAGGAAGGAAGGCAGAAGGCTGAACTAATATTGAGATTATCAGTTTGTAGAAATGTGCCATCACAAAGTGGTCTGTGGTGACTTCAGAGATAGTTTGTTAGGCATAAGTCCACAATATATGTTTGGACATTACATACAAAGAGTAACTGCTGAAAAACTGATTGCCAGTGAAGATACATAGGAACTGTTTATTCTAGATTAGGGGTCTCCAAACTTTCTAAACAAAGGGTCAGTTTACTGTCCTTCAGTGCTTTATGGGGGTCCAGATTGTAACTAGTGGAAGTAGAACATTTCCTGGTGTCAGATGAGAGTGCCCCATCGTTGGTGTCAGTGGGAGGAATAGTGCACCATCGTTGGTGTCATTGGGAGGAATAGTGCACCATCGTTGGTGTCAGTGGGAGGAATAGTGGCCCATCATCAGTGTCAGTAGAAGGAATAGTGCCCCATCGTTGGTGTCAGTGGAATGAATAGTGCCTCGTTGTTGGTTTCAGCATAGCTCCCAACTGTCCCTGATTTCGAGGGACTGTCTCTGATTTGGAGTAATGTCCCTCTGTCCCTCTTTCCTCCTCATTTGTCCCTCATTTTGGTCTGATCTATAAAGCTATATGTATATAAAATGCACTTTTTATCTTTCAAAAAGTGTTTCCCAGTGCTAAACCTTTCATCCATATTCTAAATTGCTGCATTTGTAAATTTTAAAAGCCAATATAAAGGAATGGTAAAAAATGGTAAAAAAAGCCCTTGTGGATTTGATTAAGCTTTTTTTGGTTATTTCTCCTTTAAGGGGGTGTGGCAGGGGGCGTGTCCTATGCCTACATACATTTGCTAGTAGGTGTCCCTCATTCCCATCTCAGAATGTTGGAAGGTATGGTTTCAGTGCAAGGAATAGTGTCCATCATTGGTGTCAGTGGCAGGAATTATCCCCTATTGTTAATGTCAGTGAAAGCAATAGTGTCCCAAGGACCAGATAGAGGTCAACAAAAGGCCACATCCGGCCCTTAGGCCGCAGTTTGGAGATCACTGTCCTAGATCAATGCATATACCAGCCATTCTCAACTAGAGTTCCTCCACAGGTTGCTAGGGGTTCCTTGACCTGTGGCTGAATGACCTTCTATTTGATGGTGCCTACATGGTTCTGGGACCAAGGTCACTTGGCAAAAGCCAGCAGCAAGACACCAATAATATTTTTAACTGTCTTTAATGGTGGCATTCTGACCATTACTGTCAGGGTTTGCATTCTTCCTACTTACCACCAATGTAATGGACATTTTCCCATTGAACCTCAATTAGTTGGTTTTAGTAAAGGTTCCCCAAGACCTGAAAATTATTTTAGGAGTTCCTCAGGGGTAAAAAGGTTGAGAAAGGTTGGCATATACTGTTCTGATTGAAGTACACTGCTGCCCTGATGCGTTATAAATATGGAAGCTAACACCTTTCAAACCTTGAAGTTCTGCAGGCTCTGTACAACTGCCTCACCCCCTGATTGCTTTTTGGACTACTAATGAACATTATGCTGATGATGTCCATCTTGATCATTGTTCCTTAATTTAGTCTACCTAAGAACATCCATTAACTTACATGATAATAAAACAAAGAACAGTGTTGCGTTGATCCCTTTATACACAGTGATCAAAATAAATATTAATCAATATCACATATATATAAATCGCCAATAATTTCAACCTAATATGCCCATATGGACATAAATGAAGTCACAAGAAATACGCAACGCATCGGGGGATGCAGGTGATGTCACTTCCGGCCCGGAGCCAAGACCGGAAGTCACTGTTTTGTTAAGCGATTGACGAGTCTGTAACTCCTATTGTTTCTACGCTATTGTAGGTTCTCTCTATTCTCTGATATTACCGCATAGTTGCACAGAAGGAATATTTAACATCTAAAAGGGACCTGCCTATCTATATCCAGTGTTCCAGTGTTGCTGGCCATGTGCTAATGGGACAACATTCCACCAAATTAAGTGTCTATTGACCTGTATTTTCTATATTGGTCCACTACTTGTGTGAGTGAACAATTCTACTATTGGTGGAGCACACAATTAAAGGTGGAAAACTGGCACAGATGTCATTTTGAATGGAAGAGCATACACTTCAATTTGGACTGGGGCTTTGCACTTACTTATCTGCATGTTTTTGTCCACATGGGCATATTTGATTTAAATTATATAGAATATTTTTTCATAACTCAATATGCTAACATTCAGCTGTCGAGCTTGGTGCATACTACCCATGCACTTCAGTCTACAGTAGCTATTTTCAAACTGCGGACTGGTCTTAAGATAAAATGATGTCACTGCCAATGGATGATGGGAAGTGGATCTTTGCAGCCAAGGCCAAGAGGTGAACAAAACTACAACATGCACAGCTCAGCTAATAATAAGCTAATAATAAACTCTGCCTACATGGCAGAGCCTCTCCAAGGTAATCTGCACATTATTCTTCTTGCAAGGCAGTCTCTCAAACTGGTAGTCTCTCCACAGGTCAAACTCCCCACAAAGCATTTTCTTTAAAGAACAGTCTCTACACCAGGGCAAACTCTTCATCTAGCAGTTTTTCAACATGGTAGTCTTCCCACAAGTCACCTTCTCCACTTAGAAGTCTGTCCCTAGGACAACCTCCCCATACAGCAGTGTCTGTCTAGTGCAATATCTCCATCTATTAGCCTCTCCACCTAGCAGTCTCTCCACTTGGCAATCTCTCCACCAGGAACATATCTTCATCATCATTCTCTCATCAAAGTGCCCAACCTTTTGAAGGGCAAGGGCCTCTTAAGTGACTCAGTAACCAGTTGTGGGCCACAATGAGTGGATCCCCTTCTATTATTTTTAAAGGGATTGGATTTGGGGGTAGGCGGATGTAAACGGACACAAGTCCACCATACAGGTGAATGATGGGTCAGATTGGGTCCGCCTAAAAAACAGACAGGTGGACCCGATCAGACTTATCATGTGAAAGAGGCCTAAGGATGCTTTCACACTGATACACTGCAGTTTACCTACACCGTGAGTGCAGTGCAGTGCACCTGTGGCTTTCTTGTGGGTTAGCTGCATTTTGCCATAGAATTCAACGATATCCTGCATGTGTGGTACACTTTCTGAAATAGCACCAAAACTCCTGCATTCAGGAGTTTTGGTGTGCTTTCAGAAAGCACACCAAAACCTGCAGGTAATAACAGTCTATGGCTCAGTGCAGGTAACCCGGTGCACTGCGCTGCACCTGCGGTTTCAAAACAGCCCAGAGTAACCAGTGCAGAACTAGAACAGATATGCCCATTACTATGTGATTTTAATTTAAAAAAAACAACAACTGACCTTTAAACACAACCTTTACTTCAGGAAACACCCTGCAGGTATCGTCGGCTGTTGCTGTCTCAGGGGGAATGCATTTGGTATCCCTCCGTCTGGAACAGGAGGCAGCGTTGTTCAGGAAGCATCGGCTCTGCTCTCTACTGCAACTGCATGCTTCCTCTACTGCCGGTTACATTCTAAACACTGATGCTCTGGGCTTGCCGAGTGGCCATACCAGAGCAGGAGATCGCAGGCCACTTCAGAGGGCTCCATGGGCCACAAAGTTGGGCACCCCTGGCCTAGGGCAATGTCTCCACCTGGCAGTCAGTTTCTAGTACAATCTCTCCACCCACCAGTTTCTTTTCAGTTTCTTAACCTGCAATCACACCAGTGCAGCCTCTGTTGGGTTGCATTGCTACTTGTCTCCTTATTGCAAAGGTACTTTTGTTTGAAAAGAATACCTGCCTCAAAAAGCTGCCATTCTGATTCATCCCAATGGTGTTCAGTAGGATTACGGTCAGGGCTCTGTACAGGCCACTCAAGTTCCGAATCCTCAACACTAAACCCATCAAATTATGATTTTGTGGAGCTGGCTTTGTGCACAGGGACACAGAGATGCTGGAACAGAGAAGGATCTTCCCAAAATATCTTTATATGCTGTAGCTTTAACAGTACCCTTCAATGGAAACACCTAAACTCAACAACTTGGAGTGGTGTCAACATACCTTGGTCCAAAGAGTCTAGTTGTCACGGTCAGGTTTCCAAATTTTTGTCATTATAGTGCATACATTTTTTTTTATGTTGTAGGCAGCTACAAAAGTCATGTCATAATATTCTGAAAGCCCTCCTTTCCGTCAACAGCAGGACATCTAATCTCAGCAAATGAAAATGAAAATTTGAATTTCACATTATCACAATAATAGAAAGATGAGACTATTTTAATGCCATATAACTGGTGCAATTTGGATTACTGTGTTGGACGACGGACATTAAGCCTATCGCATGGGGTTGTATGTAGAGCTTCAAGCCCGCTGAGTGGTTGTTTAAAATACCTGGCACTGTGGCAACTTATTTCAGCCCAATCACGGTGATCTAATGAAGAGAGATGAATGAATTATCTCCTATTTCTAGCAATAATAGCATAAAGCCTAATGCAATGCTGTGAAGGGGAGTTATGAGTTTTTATGGGTACCCATCAGCTTTCTAGATTTATACACTTTATTAAACATCATGATGGGCATTCTAATGAACTGGAGGCAGCAATATCAGTATTATTATTATTATTATTATTATTATTATTATTATGAGGCCGGGCCCAGCTCATCCGCAAAGATGATGGGATGCTGACAATAGAAGGCTTATTTGAACAAAAATATGAGTTCCTTCAAATAGGCAATCTCATAGTCAATGTCATTTTAATTTGGCTTGCAGCATATCTATTCTGTACATCGGGCCTGGATCTCCATCAGTGGTGTCTGTAGCATGACAGATTTTGAACCCTCGACTGAAACCCTTCTGGTAGGCTTTGGTCCTTCTATAGGAGGTACAGGGGTGGCTCCACAATGGAGTCAATGACCAATGTGATAGCTTGTATCTTCTCTTATGTCTGGCCTTTACCTTGTATATGTCTGTGTGGAGGACAGTAGGGCTGAAAAAAAGACATCCTTGAGATTAGTTGACATGCCTACTTAAAGCAAACTTGGGATACAGGTTCCCTTAAAACTCTGGCCATGGATTCCCCCCAACCACCACACACATATAGTATATGCATGCAGTCCATGCTCTACATCACCCTCTAACTAATCACTAGTTTTAATTTTTGTTTTTTTATTCTAAGAGCCTGCCTAATCTGCCTAAATCCATAATCATTGATGTGCCCTCTTCAAAGCCTTATAGCTTCTGGACTGCAGAGGGTCCTTCTTTGGGTGTCCACAATAGTGTCCAGTAGTAAACTGCAGTTGTCTGATAGACGTTACACCAAAGAGATGAGTCAGCATAGGCACTGTGCTGGATCACTGCTACCCCTTTCTTAAAGAGGCATTGGTAAGGGACATGGATGGCAGACACAGCTAAGTAAAAAACACCCTTTGCAAGCATTAAAAAAACTTTAATTTATGGGGGTGGCAGGGAGGGGGACGAGGGTGGGGTATTAATATGTATTTAACCCTAACATTAACATTCCCTTATTTGCTCCATTTTGGTATGTTAAAGCGGTTCTAAAGGGTGTTTTTTAATTAAAATAATAAATATGGTATACCCACCTGCTCTGTGCAATGGTATTACAAAGAGCAACCCAAAACCTATTCTTCTGGGGTCTCCCGCTGGCATTCTTGGCTCCTACTCCTCTCTGTGTGCCACCATAGAAAGCCACTTCCTATAATGACACACCTGTAGACTCGCTCCCGAGCCGGACTGTGTGTTTCAATTGATGCACGCAGTGTTGCTCGGCCACACCCCCTGCTCCCTTCTCACAGGCTTTGATTGACAGCAGCAGGCGCCACTGGCTTCCATTGCTGTTTCTGAGCCTGTGAGAAGAGAGAGAGAGAGAGAGACCAGCGCTGCTTCAGACAGGCACAGCACTGGATCAAAATAGGACTCAGGTAAGTATAATAGGAGGTGGGGGGGGGGGCAATACAATTGGTGGAACAATTTGGGAAAAATGTCTAGCCTTTACAACCACTTTAAATATACAGCTGCAATCATTTTGTTATATCTGTTTCAGAAGTGCAGAATCCAGTAAGCTCCTAACTTCCTATGCATTGTGCCTGTGGTGCACCAAAATCTCAAGCAGTGTTTTCAGCTTTGCCCAGTTCTCTGTGAAGTTAAGAACACCTACCATCGTATTTAAGAAATAAAGGGAAGGGGGGTGTTTTGTGGTCCTAGCATTGAGAAGTCTAGGGTGACAACGTTGCTCCTCCAAGCATACAATACAGAAGTGAGCGTTGTCACCCTAGGAGAGGAAGTGCATTATTGATAGAACATAGTATCCTGGGAACATCAGAGCACTTTGTCTCAGTAATACTCTCAAGAGTCCCCAGGCCTGATGTAATGTAATGTAATCAGTAGGCTGGCTTTTGGGAAGAATTATGCAAATATCAAATAGGCCTTGATGGGTGTCTCCTTGTCAGGGGGAGTGATAGACACCCATTATTTGCATGCGGACCACACTAGGTAACACCCACATGTGATGCTGAGGATCCACAATGGTAAAAACTGATATCCAAAGAATGAAAGGGGCTGGCCAGGGGTGCAAAGGGATGTCCTCCAGTCAGGAAATGAGGCGGGCACCGTTTGACTTGTTGCAACCTATAAATGCACATTGTGAGAAGTTCACAGCGTGCAGTGAAACCAGAGTAAGCAATTTCAGTACAGGGGAGGAGCCTGTAAAACTGTGCAAGACTTGTAAGTGAAGTACAGAGCGGTGCGGCATAATAACCAACTCAGTCCCAGTGCAATAAAAGAACTTGTATTAAAATAATGCAGAAACAGTTCACAAAGAACCTGGTGGGAAGGCAGCCCAACCAGGAACACTTACGCGTCCAAGAGCATGTAGAGAGCAGTGTGCAGTGGAACTGTCAGTGTCTGTAGAGAGGGGACGAATGCCGCCTGGTCTTTTTGTGCCTAAGACGCAGGTGTCCAGAGAAGTTGCAAGCTCTACTCTTTCCCTCCTTGTCAGGAAACTTCCCCTGCTACTAGTACTGTCCCTACCAGATGGGGTACCTGTTCCCACTCTACCAACTCGCAAATGCACACCAAACCTTGGAGCCAAGGCCTTAAATAGGCTCTGGCAGACCCAAGATGGCTGCCAGAGTCACATGGGGCAGCAGCATCCCATTGGATGCTTTCCCTGTGACCCGGGAAACCATAGATGAACTGTGTTCCTCCTGACTTTCTCTCCAAATGCAGTGCTGCTGTAGTAGAGCTCCACCTGCAGTGGAGAAATGAGACTGCACCTGCCCATAGACTGAAGGGAAGGCTCGAGTTCAAATTTAAATTGTTGTCTTTGGTACAGTCCCATTTATGGCGTATCCTCATTTGCTTAAAAGGATCACTTTCAGTGGGTTAGCTGGATCCACAGGATATTTTTCTGAAGACAGATTGAATTCTGTACGTACAAATGATCCCACCTGGAACAGTTAAGGTTGTATAATCTTGCTCTATAACAGAGAACATCCGATTCTCAACTCAGTCCCTTTGTGATTGCAATATAAATGTTGTACAGGAACACACAATACTCGTCAACTTTCCTCTTCCAGCATAATAATAACTTATGTCTTCTTTGACTACGATCCGTCTTTCAGCTGCTAAATAATAACACGGGATTGCTCATCCAAGTATCAAAAGGCATCTTAAGGATTCATTAGTCCTCTCTATCTCCGGGTCCCTTAAATTGAAACAAGGTCTTTTGAAAAAATGTAATTAGTTTACCTCCAGACTTCTCGTAGTGTGTTTTGTCTGCACGGTGAATATTAATGGCGCTTCGTAGAGATCACCAAACACTTTTGATGCTTAATCATGAAAACTTTGTTACTGAGCACTCAAAGGGCTGGAAGTCCGGGAGAACATTGTTATTTGCCAGAAAAAGAACAAAAAAATCCAGATCTAACTAAGCTTAAAGTAATTCTAAAGTTTAAAATGTGTATATATATATATATATATATACAGTATCTGACAAAAGTGAGTACACCCCTCACATTTTTGTAAATATTTTATTATCTCTTTTCATGTGACAACACTGAAGAAATGACACTTTGCTACAATGTAAAGTAGTGAGTGTAAAGTAGTGAGTGTACAGCTTGTATAACAGTGTAAATTTGCTGTCCCCTCAAAATAACTCAACACACAGCCATTATTGTCTAAACCGCTGGCAACAAAAGTGAGTACACCCCTAAGTGAAAATGTCCAAATTGGGCCCAAAGTGTCAATATTTTGTGTGGACACCATTATTTTCCAGCACTGCCTTAACCCTCTTGGGCATGGAGGTCACCAGAACTTCACAGGTTGCCACTGGGGTCCTCTTCCACTCCTCCATGACGACATCATAGAGCTGGTGGATGTTAGAGACCTTGCGCTCCTAAACCTTCCTTTTAGGGATGCTCCACACATGATCAATAGGGTTTAGGTCTAGAGACATGCTTGGCCAGTCCATCACCTTTACCCTCAGCGTCTTTAGCAAGGCAGTGGTCGTCTTGGAGGTGTGTTTGGGGTCGTTATGATGTTGGAATACTCCTCCGAAGGGAGGTGATCATGCTCTGCTTCAGTATGTCACACTACATGTTGGCATTCATGGTTCCCTCAATGAACTGTAGCTCCCCAGTGCCGGTGTCTTGCCGAGAATGTTCCCTCGGTGGATAAGTTCCCCCCCTGAACTGCGCAGGCAGTTCCAAGCCCATTTTTCATCGCGACGCGCTTCGCACGCCGCATTTGGTCGTTTTTCGTAAGCCACGCCTACAAATGAATGCCCGCCCCCTAATTATTGTATGGCTCCGCCTACAGCCACAAAAGTCCCACTTTTTTTTTTTTACAATGTTGGCAACTATGCATTAGCTGGGCTATATGTGTTGGTGTCTCACAGACATCCACAAAATTAGATCTTACAGGAAGTAACAGGGACACAGCATGTCTGGTAAGAACAAAATTAATTCTGTGCTTACTGAAAATGAAAATGAATGCAATCAATGCGTTTAAAGACTGGAGTCCATGACCTATCATGAGGGTTGGTCGGTGTGGAGAGTTGCGGTGTCAAACCTCTAGAGATCACTCCTTTGACCATCACCCTGACATTTCCACCTTAATGCTTGTTTGACTCATTTGAGTCTTTATATTCTGGTAAGAGTATTTATTCTCTCTCCTGGGTGGTGGATGCACGCTTCATGGTGACTCCTTAAGTGGACATGGATTGTCTTTTATAATCACTATTGGAACAGACCTTGTTTTCTGTATATGATACCTAGACTGTCCCACCATATGGTGGTCATTAGGGATGAGCTTCGTGTTCGAGTCGAACCCATGTTCGACTCGAACATCGGCTGTTCGACCGTCCGTCGAATTGCGAACGATATGGGCCGTTCGCGCCAAATTCGTGTGGCGCGTCACGGCCCATAATTCACTGCGGCATCGCAGTGCATTGCTGGCTGATGATTGGCCAAGCATGCACTATGACCCGCATGCTTGGCCAATCACAGCGCCATCAGTAGAGAGAGCTGTAATTGGCCAAAGCCAGGGTGGCTTTGGCCAATTATGGCTCAGGGGATTTAGTACACACCCCACACTATATAAGGCCGCCTGCACGGCGGCCCTGTGTAGTGTGTGTTCCGGTGTGCTGAGAGATAGAGAGAGAGAGAGACAGTGTCATTTGATTTGAGTTAGATAGATTAGGCAGAACAGTCAGTCAGTTAGCTGCACTTACAGTGTATTGTGTATATATATGCATCCCAGGTGTTGCATATATATATATACACTGTATTCAGTTTAGCTAGATCCGTTCCTGTTATCTTCTATCTAGACTATTTACATTTAGTGCAGTGTGTCCTGCTCACAGTGTTCAGCTAGATCCGTTCCTGCTATTTACATTCAGTGCAGTGCGTCCTGCTCACAGTGTTCAGCTAGATCCGTTCCTGGTATTTACATTTAGTGCAGTGCGTCCTGCTCACAGTGTTCAGCTAGATCCGTTCCTGCTATTTACATTCAGTGCAGTGCGTCCTGCTCACAGTGTTCAGCTAGATCCGTTCCTGCTATTTACATTCAGTGCAGTGCGTCCTGCTCACAGTGTTCAGCTAGATCCGTTCCTGCTATTTACATTCAGTGCAGTGCGTCCTGCTCACAGTGTTCAGCTAGATCCGTTCCTGGTATTTACATTCAGTGCAGTGCGTCCTGCTCACAGTGTTCAGCTAGATCCGTTCCTGGTATTTACATTTAGTGCAGTGCGTCCTGCTCACAGTGTTCAGCTAGATCCGTTCCTGCTATTTACATTCAGTGCAGTGCGTCCTGCTCACAGTGTTCAGCTAGATCCGTTCCTGGTATTTACATTTAGTGCAGTGCGTCCTGCTCACAGTGTTCAGCTAGATCCGTTCCTGCTATTTACATTCAGTGCAGTGCGTCCTGCTCACAGTGTTCAGCTAGATCCGTTCCTGGTATTTACATTTAGTGCAGTGCGTCCTGCTCACAGTGTTCAGCTAGATCCGTTCCTGCTATTTACATTCAGTGCAGTGCGTCCTGCTCACAGTGTTCAGCTAGATCCGTTCCTGCTATTTACATTCAGTGCAGTGCGTCCTGCTCACAGTGTTCAGCTAGATCCGTTCCTGCTATATACATTTAGTGCAGTACGTCCTGCTCACAGTGTTCAGCTAGATCCGTTCCTGTTATCTTCCTACTGACAGGCAGGCTTGTCTGGTTACAGTATATAAAGCTACCTGAAGAAAATTACAGGTGTTCTTTTTGATCCTATTAGTACCACGGTCAGGCAGCTAGACTATTTACATTTAGTACAGTGTGTCCTGCTCACAGTGTTCAGCTAGATCCGTTCCTGTTATCTTCCTACTGACAGGCAGGCTTGTCTGGTTACAGTATATAAAGCTACCTTAAGAAAATTACAGGTGTTCTTTTTGATCCTATTAGTACCACGGTCAGGCAGCTAGACTATTTACATTCAGTGCAGTGCGTCCTGCTCACAGTGTTCAGCTAGATCCGTTCCTGGTATTTACATTTAGTGCAGTGCGTCCTGCTCACAGTGTTCAGCTAGATCCGTTCCTGCTATTTACATTCAGTGCAGTGCGTCCTGCTCACAGTGTTCAGCTAGATCCGTTCCTGGTATTTACATTTAGTGCAGTGCGTCCTGCTCACAGTGTTCAGCTAGATCCGTTCCTGCTATTTACATTCAGTGCAGTGCGTCCTGCTCACAGTGTTCAGCTAGATCCGTTCCTGCTATTTACATTCAGTGCAGTGCGTCCTGCTCACAGTGTTCAGCTAGATCCGTTCCTGCTGTTTACATTCAGTGCAGTGCGTCCTGCTCACAGTGTTCAGCTAGATCCGTTCCTGCTATTTACATTCAGTGCAGTGCGTCCTGCTCACAGTGTTCAGCTAGATCCGTTCCTGCTATTTACATTCAGTGCAGTGCGTCCTGCTCACAGTGTTCAGCTAGATCCGTTCCTGCTATTTACATTTAGTGCAGTGCGTCCTGCTCACAGTGTTCAGCTAGATCCGTTCCTGCTATTTACATTCAGTGCAGTGCGTCCTGCTCACAGTGTTCAGCTAGATCCGTTCCTGCTATATACATTTAGTGCAGTACGTCCTGCTCACAGTGTTCAGCTAGATCCGGTCCTGTTATCTTCCTACTGACAGGCAGGCTTGTCTGGTTACAGTATATAAAGCTACCTGAAGAAAATTACAGGTGTTCTTTTTGATCCTATTAGTACCACGGTCAGGCAGCTAGACTATTTACATTTAGTACAGTGTGTCCTGCTCACAGTGTTCAGCTAGATCCGTTCTTGCTATTTACATTCAGTGCAGTGCGTCCTGCTCACAGTGTTCAGCTAGATCCGTTCCTGGTATTTACATTCAGTGCAGTGCGTCCTGCTCACAGTGTTCAGCTAGATCCGTTCCTGCTATATACATTTAGTGCAGTACGTCCTGCTCACAGTGTTCAGCTAGATCCGTTCCTGTTATCTTCCTACTGACAGGCAGGCTTGTCTGGTTACAGTATATAAAGCTACCTGAAGAAAATTACAGGTGTTCTATCCCAGCTTAGTGCAGCTACAGGCCATTAGTATGTCTGGAAGGCCAAGAAGGAGAGGCAGACAGTCACAAGCCAATAAGAGAGGGCAAGCAGGCTCTGTGTCTAGTGCTGGTCGTGGAGACGGTGCATCCTCATCAGCACGTGGCCATGGGACACGCTTGGCCTTTTTTTCGGCAGCTGGCCGTGTTGAGCCGCAACATGCGGAAGACTTGGTCGAGTGGATGACCAAGCCGTCCTCATCCTCCTCATCCTCTCTCACCCATGCCCAGGGTGCTTTGTCTGGCAAAGCAGCGGCCTCTTCCCTCAGCTCAATGTCATCAGTGACTCCTTCCCTAGCTCCACCATGTCCTCATGAGGATTCCCTCGAACTGTTTGACCACAGTGTTGGGTACATGCTCCAGGAGGATGCCCAGCGTTTGGAAGGCTCTGATGATGATACTGAGCTCAATGAAGGCAGTAACATGAGCACGGACAGAGGGGGTGCCCAAGAAGGACAGCAATCTGGCAGTCATGCTCCCCCTGCTGCAGCATACTGCCAGGTTTGCTCCAGTGATGAGGAGGGAGGGGATGATGAGGTCACTGACTCAACGTGGGTGCCTGATAGGAGAGAGGAGGAGGAGGAGGAGGAGGAGGAGGAGGTGGCACATCACCAACTAGGCAGGATGCCCTCCAGGGGCCAGCCTAAGGGCAGCACATTGACTGCATCACACCCCAAAGCTCCACATGTGCAGGGCGCTGCAGTCTCTGCGCGTTATTCAAAAAGTTCTTTGGTGTGGGCCTTTTTTGAGACGAGTGCATCAGATCGCACCGCTGCTATTTGCAACATATGTCTCAAGCGTATCTCGCGTGGCCAAAACATCTCCCGCTTGGGTACCACATGCTTGACCAGACATATGTTGACCTGCCATGCAGTTCGTTGGCAAGCGTATCTAAAAGACCCACACCAAAGAACAAAGACGATCTCTCCTTGCTCCTCATCAGCTGAGATTTCCAACCCCACTAGACCTTCAGTCCTCTCTGCGACCTGCAGTGAGAGGAATGAAGGTGTAGAATTAGGTGTGTCACAGCCAAGTACTTATGGGCAATCTGCTTTTGGTACACCGACGTCAGATTGTACCAGGCAAATTTCCCTGCCCCAGCTGCTGCACCGCCGAAAGAAGTTTGCTCCCAGCCATCCACATGCCCAGCGGTTGAATGCTAGCTTGGCAAAATTGCTAGCACTTCAACTGCTGCCTTTTCAGTTGGTAGACTCTGCCCCCTTCCGTGAGTTTGTGGAATGTGCGGTTCCTCAGTGGCAGGTACCCAAACGCCACTTTTTCTCACGGAAGGCGATTCCGGCTCTCTACCGGCATGTGGAAGGCAATGTCCATGCCTCGCTGGACAGGGCGGTCAGCGGTAAGGTGCATATTACCGCTGACTCATGGTCCAGCAGGCATGGACAGGGACGTTACTTAAGTTTCACGGCGCATTGGGTGACTCTGCTGGCAGCTGGGAAGGATGCAGGACAAGGTGCAGTAGTGTTGGAGGTTGTTCCGCCACCACGCCTCCAAAATGCTGATTGTGACACACCTCTCTCCTCCACCCCCTCCTCTTCTTCTTCCTCCATGGCCTCTTCCTCGGAACCAGCGGTGCTCCGTAGGCGTTCAAGGGGCTACGCAAGTACGCAGGCCAAAAGATGCCATGCGGTGCTTGAGCTGGTGTGCTTGGGGGACAGGAGCCACACTGGGGCAGAGGTTCTGTCAGCTCTGCAGGGGCAGGTTCAGAGGTGGTTGACGCCACGCCAACTTAAGGCAGGAATGGTGGTTTGCGACAATGGCACCAACCTCCTCTCTGCCCTCCGACAGGGACAACTGACCCATGTGCCCTGTTTGGCTCACGTCCTTAACTTGGTGGTGCAGCGGTTCTTGGGCAGGTACCCGGGCTTACAGGATGTCCTGAGGCAGGCCAGGAAAGTCTGTGTGCATTTCCGCCGGTCATATAATGCCAGTGCTCGGCTGACGGACCTCCAAAAGGAGTTTAACCTGCCCAAGAACCGCCTAATCTGTGACATGCCCACCAGGTGGAACTCGACGTTGGCCATGCTGCAGCGGCTGCACACGCAGCAGAGGGCCATCAATGAGTACCTGTGCGACTATGGCACCAGGACAGGGTCAGGGGACCTTGGTTTTTTTTCCCCACGCCAGTGGGCCATGATCAGGGATGCATGCACTGTCCTGTCACCATTCGAGGAGGCCACGAGGATGGTGAGCACTGACAGTGCATGCATCAGTGACACTGTCCCCCTTGTCCACCTGTTGGAGCACACGCTGCGTGGAATAATGGACAGGGCACTTGAGGCAGAACAGAGGCAGGAAGAGGAGGACTTCCTTAGCTCTCAAGGCCCCCTTTATCCAGACAGTGTTCCTGCGTGCCCGCCAATCACACAGGAAGAGGACGAGGAGGAGGAGGAGGAGGAGGAGGAAGATTGTGTCAGTATGGAGGTGGAGCCTGGCACTCAGCATCAGCAGTCTTTAAGGGATCAGTCCCAAGGAACACATGGACTTGTACGTGGCTGGGAGGAGGTGGCTGCGGACGTTGTTGTCCTTAGTGACCCAGAGGACTCCGGACCGAATGCCTCAGCAAACCTACGCTGCATGGCCTCCCTGATCCTGCAAAGCCTGCGTAAGGATCCTCGTATTCGTGGTATCAAGGAGAAGGACCAATACTGGCTGGCAACCCTCCTTGATCCACGTTACAAGGGTAAGGTTGCGGACCTTATCTTGCCATCGCAGAGGGAGCAGAGGATGAAACATCTTCGGGAGGCCTTGCAGAAAGGTCTGTGCAACGCGTTCCCAGAGACTGGGAGGTTACAAACTCCTGTTTCTGGACAACGTGTTGCTGAGGCTTCGGTCAGTCAAAGAAGGAGCGGTGGAGAAGGTGGCCGTCTGACCGATGCGTTCAGACAATTTTTTGGTCCGCAGCCCCAAGGTATGATCGGTTCCAGCAACCATCGCCAGCGTCTGTTTTACATGGTGCAGGAATACCTAGGGGCAAGATCAGACTTGGACACCTTTCCCACCGAAAATCCTCTGGGTTACTGGGTCTTGAGGATGGATCACTGGCCAGAGCTTGCACAGTATGCAATTGAGCTACTGGCCTGTCCTGCATCCAGCGTTCTTTCGGAACGCACATTCAGTGCTGCTGGAGGCGTGGTAACCGATCACAGGGTGCGTCTGTCCACCGACTCGGTCGATCGGCTGACCTTCATAAAAATGAATCAGTCTTGGATCACCACCAGCTACCAAGCACCTGATGCAGATGTAACCGAATAATTTTTTTTGAAATCTCAGATCCCTTCAAAGACTGCCTATGCTGATGCTGAGTGACTATCCCTGAGTAATTATCCTCTTCCTCCTCAATCATCACGCTGATAGCTTGTAAGAACATTTTTGGTTCTGGGCGCCACCACCAGTGCCTAAGGCACAATTTTTCAGCCCCTGTTTAACAGGGGCGTGTAATTACAATTTTTGATGTAATACTTTGCAGCAGGGCTCGTTCCTGCATTCCAACTAGAGTGTCTGTGAGGGGTTGCAGTGTTGTGGCACCAGCACCAGTGCCTAAGACCCAATTTTTCTGCCCCTGTCTAACAGGGGCGTGTAATTACAATTTTTGATGCAATACTTTGCAGCAGGGCTGGTTCCTGCGTTTCAACTAGAGTGTCTGTGAGGGGTTGCAGTGTTGTGGCACCAGCACCAGTGCCTAAGACCCAATTTTTCTGCCCCTGTCTAACAGGGGCGTGTAATTACAATTTTTGATGCAATACTTTGCAGCAGGGCTCGTTCCTGCGTTCCAACTAGAGTGTCTGTGAGGGGTTGCAGTGTTGTGGCACCAGCACCAGTGCCTAAGGCCTAATTTTTCAGCTCCTGTTCAACAGGGGCATGTAATTACAATTCTTGATCTAATATTTCACAGCAGGGCCCTGTGAGGGCTTACAGTGTTTTGGCCACAGCAACACCTAAGGCCCAAATTTCTGCTGAGTATATAGGGCAGGACCCTACTTTCAAACATCTAACTTACAAACGACTCCTACTTGCAAACGGAAGGAGACAACAGGAAGTGAGATGAAATCTACCCCTAAGGAAGGGAAATTCTCTCCTGTAAGAGTTAATATGGGAAAACAATTTCTCCTTTCCACTGATGCTTTCCAATCCTTGTTCCACAAAAAAACCCAAATTTTCCAAAAACATTTTTCATTGGGACAAAAAAGTGAGGTGAAATCTTCTGAAGAGGAGGAAAGACGCAAAACAAATGTCACAGGGGTGATAACCCTTCCCTATGTTTTCCAAAAAGCTTAGAAAAGATTTTTTGGCTGGAGCTAAACACATTAAAAATGTTCAAAATTACAAACAGATTCTACTTAACAACAAACCTACAGTCCCTGTCTTGTTTGCACCGCCTGAATACTGCTGTTCAGAGTATATAGGGACCTTTCCTTATTTTAATTTGGGTGCGGGGTTCCCCTTAATATCCATACAAGACCCAAAGGGCCTGGTAATGGACTGGGGGGTACCCATGCCGTTTGTCTCACTGATTTTCATCCATATTGCCATGACCCGACATGACATTAAACCCGCAAGCAGTTTTAAATGAGATTTTTTCCTTTAAAAATGACATTTGGTGCAGGGACTGTTCTAAACATGGGAAACACGCGTCACTTTACAGGCATACTATAGACACCCCCCAGGTACGATATTTAAAGGAATATTTCACTTTTTTTTTTTTACTTTAAGCATCATTAAAATCACTGCTCCCGAAAAAACGGCCGTTTTTAAAAGTTTTTTTTGCATTGATACATGTCCCCTGGGGTAGGACCCGGGTCCCCAAACCCTTTTTAGGACAATACCATGCAAATTAGCCTTTAAAATGAGCACTTTTGATTTCGAACGTTCGAGTCCCATAGACGTCAATGGGGTTCTAACGTTCGTGCGAACTTGCGGTCCGTTCGCGGGTTCTGGTGCGAACCGAACCGGGGGGTGTTCGGCTCATCCCTAGTGGTCATTCAACATTTACAGTTTTTCTTCCTTGTAGAAGATTCCACCTCTTGATTTATTGCATTTATTCACTTATTGCACATAATTACTTGTATATGGTAGAATTACCATTTACCTTTGCATATATTTGTTTACAATTGGTATCATATTTAGCGGTGCACTTTTTTATTCATTCATTTTTGCAGTTTTTTGTTTGATTTTAGTGCTAGCTGCTATCTTGCACATGACTTTAGCGCAGTCATTTTTTATGATTTGTTTGCGTGAAATATATATATATATTAGGGCTGTTACTGATTAAAATTTTCATGTTCGATTAATTGATTTTTTTTTTAAATCGATTAATTGACTAATTTGAACAGGCGCGCTGCCGAGCCACGCTCCTGTGAATGGACATTGTACATTCACACACAGAATGCGGTTCGGCCCCGCCCCAAGCTCTCTCCTGATTGGCCCACTGTTGGCTAAAAACAGGTTTACAGGATTGCAAAACAAACTGCATACTTACATAGGAGAAGTCTGCCCAAAAATATTTGGACAACTTCTCCTTTAATACCTGTTGGCTGTTGCTATTGAATTCTATAAACCTTTAAAAAATACTGCAGTGCAGAGATGGGAACAGACCCACGTGCGTTAAAATTCTACAGTGTAAATAGGCCCTTAAAGTGGATTTAAAGGTTCGGCTTTTTTTTTTTTTTATATGTCATACTTACCCGCTCTGTGTAATGGTTTTGCACAGAGCAGCCCCGATCCTCTTCTTCTCGTGTCCTCCGCCAGTGTTCCTGGCTACTTCCCCTTGACCAGTGCCTCCAATAGCAAGCCGCTTGCTATGGGGGCACTGGTGCATGCCTGCTCTATGCGTCCATAAGACACATATAGCCGTGGCTCGGCCCCTCCCCTGCTCTCTCCTCATTGGCTCACTAGCTGTGATTGGCTCCCGCTGCTGTGTGAGCCAATGAGGAAAGAGAGACCCAGGAGAGCCTCCAGACTCATGCACATCGCTGGATTGAGACAGAGCTCAGGTAAGTATAAGGGGAGCTGAGGGGGGAGCCGAACGCAGAATATTTTTTACTTTATGCATAGGATACATTAAAGTGTTACTAAACCTACAACAGTGAAATCAGTCTGTATATGCGGTAAAGCATGCTTGTTATACGCACTGTGGAAGCTAAGGGGTTAATTCTCTGCATTGTGTGAAAAGGCTGTTTCACCCTGTCTTCTCTGATCCTCCCCTTCTTCCACTGTCCCCAATCTATCTGCTGATAAAACATGGCCTTGGGGGAACTCTGTACATGCTTAGTTTGGTGTGTATTGCTAGAGAGTTGTTTTCTTTCTTTCTTAGGAGAGTGCATGTGATCACCATAGGTCCAATCAGCACTGTCCAGACAGAGGGTCAGAGATCATGTAGCCTCATAGGACAATCTTTAAACAGACACTCATAGAAGTCACAGGACTGCTATATACTGCTGATGAGAAAAGGTATTTAGCAGTTTATAATTACTAAAATAATTGCATTTCCATGTTCTGTGTACTGTGGGAGACCAGATATAGTGAATGCGGGGTCCTGGGGTTTAGCAACACTTTAAGGTAAAAAAAGTCTTATCTCAAATTAGGATACTTATACTTGCCTATTCTCAGACGCTTCGGTCCAGTCATGTGATCATCTCCCAACCACAAGCTCCAGGGGAGAGAAGGGACAGCCAACAACGGATGCCCCATAGTAAGCCTATGGTTGACGTAACCACCCAGGCATTCCATTCATTGTCGGCACTCTCCCCTGAACGTGGCCGATGGAGAGATGACGTAACTAGACCAAAGCATCCTGAGAATAGGTAAGTATAAGCATCTTCCTTTTACGATGCAGCACTCTTCTAGCTAGGTTTCTAGGAAATCTAGGTAAATTTAGTTCTTTTTGTTTCACTGTATATACAGTATGTGTAATGAGTGGAACAATTTTGTGATTGCTTTGGGTTGTTCTGGGCTCCACTGTTTGCAGGCTTGATTGTTCCCCCCTGCCTTCTAGAAGGTTTTAAAATCTAGTGGGCTGGAAAGGCAAATCAGCAACCTGAAGTTTATGTTGTCTCTGCCAATCCCTGGGGGAGGGCGCCCAGAAGGTGGCTGGGGGAGTGCATAAATGGTCTGGGGTGTGGAGCTGCCCAGTTCTTGTCAAGCTGGACAAGTTCCCAGCCTGGAGGGCTACTGCCCTTCTAGGCAGCTCAGCTTGTGGGTGGGTGCAGTCTGGTGTGACAGTATTAACTCACACGCAATCCAGTTGCGATCAGTAGAACTTGGATTGTAGTAAAGTCACAACAGTTCACAACAACCCCCCGGTGAGAAAGGTCCCAACAAGGAGCACCCACAAATTCCAACAATGTGTAGGGGAGCAGGTATCAGCCGAACTGACAGCGTCTGTCAGGAGGGGCAGAATACAGCCTGGTTGTCTCGTATCCAAATTGAAAAATGTCCAAGAGATTGGGAGCCCTAACCTTTTCCTCCTCATCTCAAACCTTTCCCTGCTGCTAATTCTGTTCCTGATAAACTGGTAATTGGTCCCTACACTACAATGCACACCAAACCTAGGGGCCAGGGTCTTAAATAGACTCTGCCACCAGAGTCACTTGGGCGGCCAACATCCAATTTGATCACTGCCCCAGTGGCTCAGGAAACCAAAAAAGGAACCATGTTCCTCATGACTTCCTCTCCCTCTACATTGCCGCTGCAGTTGAGCACCACCTGCAGTGGGAACAGCAGACTGCATCTGTCTACAAGCTGAAATTCTACTCATGCTCTTTGAGGTCCCAGCTGTGCTAAAGCTGGGGGGGGCTGAAAGTCTTTGTAATTGATCAAGAGATTTCACCAAGGGTCTGGTCTGAAGCAACCAGATGTTGGAAGGAGGTATCCTAGTATCCAGGGACATTGCAAGTGCAGGTTCCTGGTGACTGTTGCTGCTGCTATCAGTAGTAGTGCTTTCCTGGCCTGGGATATTCCTTAACTTTGTCTCAGTGCAGTCCATTTTTTGGGCCATTATTAAAGGGGACTATCCTAAGGAGTTGCACCAAAGTGAAGGTTGTCCTCTCATTGCTGTTGAGTGCTAATGGAGTATTCCACAGCTCCCTATGCCCTATCCAAGTTTATTCAGCAATACAATTCAGAAAAAGAGACCCCTAGACAGTTCATTCAGCCAGAGAGAGGGATTGTTGCTTTGTGCCTGGTTTCTGCTGCACTAATTTGAGAGAAGAACCATGTGGCATCAATTGCAGGGGTGAGCGCTACAAATGGGTAGTGAGAATAGAAGTTCGAAGGGGATGTGAGACATTTTAAGTTTAGCTAGATCGATACTGGAATCATTTTCTTAAAGAGGAACTAAAGGGGTTAATAACTTTCCAATGATCCCTTGCTGGTGAGCATCTTCTTCTATATGTCAGTCTTCGGCTATATTCATTGGTCACGCGCAGGATGATGTCACTCTTGCACATGCTCAGGAGTACCCTAAGCTGAGATGTTTATATATATAGTCTTGAGAAAGTTGGACTGAGCTTTATCGAATCCAAACATTGATCTACCTCCTCTGCAAGACCCATAGGGGATGTACAGGTACCGAAGCGGTTAATCAGAATGGTTTGCGCTCTCTTCCTATGTCTTATGACCATGCATTGCCATATAGTACCAGTGTGTGATTTATTATTCTGAAAATATACATAGAAATTATATTTAGTACATTTTTCCTGTGCGGCTTCAGTGATCTGTCCTTTCTGTGCTGGTGGCCTCTATAGCAACAAAGGACTTCTGAAACAAATAAATGTCAGGCTTGCAGCATTAAATAAATGTGATTTGTGTTCGCGGGCTCCGTTTGTCTACAATGAAATCCTGTTATTTAAGATGCACAGTAATAAAATGAAATGAGTTCATTACTCATGGACCACTCTGTATCCAGAAGCAGCAATGGTATATCAGTCACATGATCACCTAACTGGGCCAATCAAATTGATACTTCCAGGGCTTCATGTTGAACACGCAGTGCAGTGCAGTGTGTTTACCTAATGGAATGTACTTACAAAAGGGTAGCCATTCCTAGAAAACAAGCTTGGAGCTCAGCTTCAGCTTCAAGCTTGGAGCTCAGCTTCAGTTAGGCAGTGGAAGGGTAGTAACCCATATCGACCAACAAAAAGAACTAACCAACCACCCAACCAACCAAACCAACCAACCAACCACCCACTCAACCCAACCAACCCAACCCACCAACCACCCTACCAACTACCCAACCAACCACCCACCAACCCATCCAACTAACCAACCAACCAACCCACCACCCAACCAGCCATCTCTACCAACCAACCACCCAACCAATCAACCACCCACCCACCTGACCAACCTACCAACCAACCAACCAACCACCCAACCACTCACCCACCCAACCTACCTACCAGCCAACCACCCACCAATCCAGCCAACCAACCAACCAACCAACCATCATTCATATTACTGTAGTATGCATGGAGGGGATTATCCATTTGTTTATTATTTTGGCATGCAAATGCTATCTTGAAGCACATCAGATACAGCAACCATACAAAAGGCATTTAAAACATTGCAGCCTATCAATCTTTGAATGTGATACCTGCATTTGTTTTCTTTTTTTTATGCTTTTTTGTTTCCTTTATTTTAACCTGGTGGTCTGGCCAGTAACTCACTTACTGTCTAATGGCTCGCCGTAATTGTGCATGCGATTGCGGCGTGTTCCCGTGGGTTTCAGTGGGTTAAAGAAAACGTCTCCACACCGCCTGTCAAAAGCTCTTTGAATAGTGATTTGAAACCCGAAACACATGTGAATGAGCTCTTAGGGTGTCTCTGCTCTGGTTGGAGGAGCAACAGAGACCCCTTTGGACAGCAGCATTGTCAGTCTGGGGGAAGGGTTAGTGGTTGACTAGCGGATTCAGATGGACTTGACTACTAATTAACTCAAGACAAAACACAGTGAACAGGGAATAGAACCCCAAATGTTTTTTGTTCCAAGAACCGGAATAGAGGGGAAATCTTCCAATGAGGACACCAGTTCTGAGCCTGGTGTCCACCTGAGATTTTCTTCACTTTGGAGAGATTTCCTCTCACTTCCTGTTTTAGCTCTGGACAGGAAGTGAAAGGAAATCTCCTCTATGAGACACAGTGGGTAAAAAAAAACTGACAGGGGTTATAACCCTCCCTTACTCTATACAAAATGAAAAAAAAAATATTCTACTTAAATTACTTTTTGGGTGCGCAGATCAAAGTTTCAAATCTCTCCTAAAATCCTAACATTTGCTAACATCTGCCTAGTCCTACAAAGCAGGAGGATGGGACCAGAAGCAGAGACTGGCACAGGCGGGAATTGACACTTCTAGAAGTGGTCAGAATCCTGTTACACATGTCAAATGGGGAAAAAATAAAAAATTGGGAAACATGTAAGTATTTATTATCCTCTAATGCTGCAAGGTTCTCATTTTAAAAGTGAGGTCTAGTGACAGGGTCTCTTTAAAGCAATATTAAACCCAAAAACAAACATTTATTATACTGCAGCTTACCAATTCTTAGATGTGATGGCTGCATTGATTTTTTTTTTAGGTTTTCTTTCTTCTATTTTAATCTGGTGCTTCAGCCTGTGAGTCTGTTGTTTTTCAAAATAACAAGCTTTCCAGCAGAATGGATCAGTTACAGAGAAGAGAAAAATACATTTTACTGTAGTAGATGTGCTTACAAGAATCAGCCTTCATCCCAAATGGCTCCTTGAGGGTAGGGACCAATGTGAGTGTGCGATGTATGTGTGGAGCGCTGCGTAAATTGATAGTGGGTACCTTAAATAAAAAATAATAATAGATGAGCATCTTAATGAGACACAATGTACAAGGATAGGGATAATTGTAGACACACACCCACACTCACTCAGGTTGAACTGGATGGACTGGTGTCTTTATTCAACCTTACCAACCAACTATGTAAAAAAAAAAAAAAAGAGAAGGTAACTGATTATAAAGTATTAGCTGGAGTTTGGCATCCCACCACCCTCCGGTGCTTCTCCGGTGCTTCTCCGGTCTCTTCTGTGCAATTGGGGAACCTGAGAATGAAGCCGCCAGCGGTGGCGGTTTACCATAGAGCCGGTCGTGGACCAGATGCCCATCTCTATGACCCTTGGAGGCCAGAATCAACGACATGACGTCACTTCTGGCGCCGGCAGATGTAAACACTGCTGGGTTTTTTTTTTTGATAGAAAGCCCGAGATCAATTTTTTTTCTTTATCTCAGGCTTTCCAGCATAGAGGAGAGATGTGGGGACTTATAGACCCAAGATCTCTCCGCAAAGAGGACCTGTCATTCCCTATTCCCATTACAAGGGATGTTTACATTCCCTTTAATAGGAATAAAAGTAACCAAAAAATAGAAAATTGAAGGGAAAGTGTAAAAAAAAAAAATAAAAATTAAATAAACAAAGAAAAAAATTGAATTGCCCCCATCCCCTTGTGTTCACATGCAGAAGCAAACGCATACGTAGGTCGTGCCCGCATATGTAAATGGCGTGAAAGTTATAGCAAGAGCAATAATTCTAGTGCAAGACGTCCTCTGTAACTCTAAACTGGTAACCTGTAAAAATGTTTAAAAACGTTGCCTATGCAGATTTTTAAGTATCGTAGTTTGTCGCCATTTCACAAGTGTGCACAATTTTAAAAACATGACATGTTAGGTATCTATTTACTCGGCGTAACATCATCTTTCACATTAAACAAAAAAAATGGTGTAAATATTGTGTTTTTTTTTAATTCACAAAAGTGTTTTTTTTTTTTTTTTAAAAACACGTTTGAAAAATTTCTGCGCAAATACCATGTGACATAAAAAATTGCAACCACCACCATTTTATTCCCTAGGGAATCTGCTAAAAAAATGTATATAATATTTGGGGGTTCTAAGTAATTTTCTAGCAAAAAAACAAAGATTTTTCCCAAAACGTCTTTCAGGACAGCACCCGAGAGATCATAGCTCCTCCTCCCACAGGAAACAGCTCATCAATTAAACCTTTATCAGGAGGCCTCCACATTGCTTTCATCTGTTTTTTGTGTTTCCTCCATCGGAGGAACACCTCTGGTGGGAGCCATGATCTCTCAGGGCTTTCCTTGGAGACGAAAGGTTCTAAGCTGTCAGTTTTTCTTCTTTCTAGGAGAGTGATCCTCCCATGTACCTCTTGCTGGATGGTCCCGTGGGCTCCCTCTCCCCCTTCCGTGCTCGAGGAGAGCCTGTACTGCCTGGGAGTGCTGTCCTTTTTTCTTGCAGGATGGGCGGTTTGCTGTAGTCTCCCGCTGGGCACCCGTATTGTGGGACGGCGGCTGTGCAAGGCTGAATAGCCGCCATTGTTCTGGTGGTCGAGGAGAGTCCTCAGTCACGTCCTGTGCAGTGTATAGGAAAAGACAGCACTTCGGGGTCGGGCACGCGGCATAATTTCCGGCCGCAAGCACAGGGGGAGAGGGCAGGGTCACCTGGTGCCTTCTTAAACTTCCATTTCTGGATCAACTTGGCGGCGTTTTTTAAATCCAGGAACCAGCTTCTTTGCAAACCACACAACCGCAGTGCACTGTGCTATGGAGGACAATGCAGCGGATAAGGGGGCAAGGCACCAGCAAGGCCAAGGTAAGGGACTGTGTCCTTTTGTTACTCTGGGCCGTTTTCTCCTGTGGGTTATTTTTCACCCCACCCCCAACCCCCCTCTCCAGTGAGAGCTCTCCCTGGGAATGTGTAGTGCAGTGGCTAGTGGGTTAGCACTTCTGCCTAGCAGTAGGGGACTCAACAAAAGGTGGTAGTGGTGGCTTGCTTGGGCACAGGGAAGTAAGACGTTTTCTTTCCTAGTGCACCTGGGTGTTTTTCTTGTGCTGTGCAGCAGCCTTTTTAGCGTAGTCCTTCTGTTTTTTTCTTCTGTTTGTCCAGGCCAAAAGCCCTGTTCAACCAGTCAAGAGAAGGTGCCCTGTCTACAAAGAAAAATTAAGCAAAGCTTGGACTAAATCTCTTTGTGCAGATTGCATCTCAGATTTAGTCAGGTAGGAGTCTCCATCTATTTGTGGTGATCTGGTTACAACCATTAAGGATGAGCTCCGCGCTAACTTTCAAGTCTTTAGGCCAAACCTAAAAGAAGAACCAGGTCCCTCAGGGGAACCTCGGGCTCTGCAGCTATCTTCAGAATCCCAAGGGGGTTCCCTTATACTGGCGGGGGTCCGATCTCCCAGGATACTTCCCAAAAAACCTGCTTCCCTCTCTCTAGTTGGAACAGATTCAGAGGAGGAAAATGAAGCAGATGCCACCTCTAAGTACCAGATTTCACTAGAAGAGGTTGGAGGACTCTTAAAAGTAATCAATGCTACCTTGGGGATAGAGGAGGAAAAGAAGAAGCTCTCCCTGCACGACCACATGTGTTGGGAGACTCAAAAGGCTGTACTTTTCTGAGCCATTCAATAATCACAGACATGATAAAAAAAGAATGGCTGGAACCAGAGAAGAAGCCATTTTTTTCTCGGGCCCACAAGAGAAGATTCCTGTTTGAAGAAGATCCTGACTCTATCTGGAACAAGGTTCCAAAACTGGATTCCGCTTTCTCACAGGTCTCAAAGTCACCTGATCTCGCCTTTGAAGATATGGGCACACTAAAGGAGCCCATGGATAAGAGGATGGACCTGCTTCTTAAAAGAGCCTGGCAATCAGTGATGAACAGTCTGAAGGCAGCAATAGCAACAACATGCGTTGCTAGGAATTTAGAACACTGGATTAACCAGATGAAGGCCCATGTTACTGCAGATTCCCCGAAACAGGAGATTTTGGACTCCTTTACAACTTTATCTGCAGCACAATTGGAAATTTCAACTCTGCTATGCCTTTCCCCCTATTCAGCTTATCCCTCCGGTCATAACAAAAATCCGTAAAGAGGATACGACAGTAATCTTCATCACTCCCTTCTGGCCCAAGAGGGCTTGGTTTTCATTCCTTCTACAGATGCAACTCGAACCATATTGGCACCTTCCGTTGAGACAAGACCTGCTGATACAAGGTCCCCTGGCTTCTGAGGAGCAGCTTTTGAGGAGAAAGGGATTTTTTGATAGGTTGGTTGCTACCCTCCTATCTAGCAGAAAGAGTGTTACCAGAGCAATTTATATCAAAGTCTGGAAATTTTTTAACTCCTGATGCACAGCATCCTGTAGATCCTTAAAAAAGATTTCTTCTATACTGGAGTTCCTGCAAGAAGGAACGGACAAGTGCCTAGCTGTCAGTACCCTCAAAGTTCAAGTTGCCGCATTGGGGGTATTTTTGGAAAAAGCTATCTCATCAGAACCCCTA
This sequence comes from Lithobates clamitans, assembly GCA_037952925.1. Taxonomy (NCBI): domain Eukaryota; kingdom Metazoa; phylum Chordata; class Amphibia; order Anura; family Ranidae; genus Lithobates; species Lithobates clamitans. The sequence goes on from JBBGZY010001119.1 coordinate 1,169,368, forward strand.
GTGATCAAATTCTTTAAAGCCCTCACCCGGTCCAGATCGGTAGTGATCAGAAGCTGTCAGTTGTTCTACAGGCCCTGACCAGGGAACCTTTCGAACCTATTAATTTAACCTCCCTGAAACTGATTACTTTGAAAACTGTTTTTTTAGTTGCTGTAATGACAGCTCGAAGAATTAGTGAGCTGCAAGCCTTGTCAATCAGGGAGCCATTTTTTTCTATTTTTTAAGACCGAATTGTTCTGAAGACGGATCCTAATTTTTTGCCAAAGGTCGCTTCGGTCCAAAGTCAAGGTCAGGAGATGGTTCTTCCTACGTTTTGCTCTAATCCATCGGGTAAGAAGGAAGAAGAATTCCATACCTTGGATGTTAAAAGAGCAGTCTTAAGTTACCTGGAAGCCACTAAGGACTTTAGGCGTTCAGACACATTATTTGTTTCATTTGCTGGTAGTAAAAAAAAAAGACAAGCTACCAGAGGAACCATTGCCAGTTGGTTGAGAATGGCAATGGAATCTCAGAGGCCTATTCCCTTACAGGCCAGGAGAGTCCAGTTGGTATTCGGGCTCATTCTACAAGAGCTTTGGCGGAGAGTTGGGAAGAGAAAGCTGGTGCCACCCCCAAACAAATCTGTAAGGCAGCTACACGGATGACTCTGACGACCTTTGCCTGTCATTATAGGTTAGACCTCCTGACGGCTGGGGACCAGGCTTTCGGAAGGAAAGTCTTACAGGCTGTTGTCCCACTCTAAATGGGGTAAGTCTCGATTATCCTCTCGGGTGCTGTCCTGAAAGACGTTTTGGGAAAATTCAAGTTAGTTTTACCGGTAACTTGTTTTCCAATAGTCTTTCAGGACAGCAGTAACCCGCCCTTTTATTCTGTTGCTGTAATACTATGATATAACTGTCGCTTATGTGTTGCAGCCGGGGCTGGAGGTTCTCTACAAACAACTGATGGAAGCAACGTGGAGGCCTCCTGATAGGGATTCAATTGTAGGGGTGTTTTCTGTGGGAGGAGGAGCCATGATCTCTCGGGTGCTTGTCCTGAAAGACTATTGGAAAACAAGTTACCGGTAAGTCTAACTTGAATTTTTATATATATGAGAGAAATGTCAGAAATGACCTGGTTGGCAACTTTAATACAGCTTTAAAGTCCCAAATAGCTCAAGTTCATTATCACCAATCAACAGCTTTTGACCAAATCATAATCAATGTTCTAACACCAAAGGTATTCTGGGACTTGTAGTTATCAAAAAGCTCTATTGTCTCTTGCCTTTGGATGAACGAGGGACATGGCGGTCTCGGCCCACATATTAATATTCATAAACTGCATTTCTGAAAACAGTCTAGACTATTTCCTGCCAAGGTCTTTTCCTCAAACATCAGCCTTGAGATCTCAAATGAAGGTTTTTTTGTTTTTTATTCCGCGGACGTTGATTTTCGGGGCCCTTCACGTTTCCAGCCATCATAAATGTAATGCGGAAAGGGAAAGGCAGATAAGAATGAAGTAATTAAGAATTGTCTAGCAGCTTCGCAATCAGAGCTCAGAGTTATAGGATGGTTCCCCGTGGCTGATATTTGTTCTCTGCGAATCCCAGTTGGGGAGTTAAGGGGGAAAATCACTTACGACGACGCAGCTGGTGTTGCCAATTGCACGCGGGAGCCGGTTATAGTTATTCCTTAAGCATTGCTGATGTAGAATCAACAGCTGCAACAGCCACTCAATACTCATTCTCCGGCAGATCTTATTGCGTTCTTGGGGTGCTTCTCCTATAATCTAATTGGGTCTTTTTATAATTCTAGCAGCAATTCAGAGGCCTCTTTTTCTAAATAAAATGTTGGTTTTGTTTACCAGTTTCATCAAAATTCTTTCTAAAACAAGAATGTATTTTTTAGTAGGTACATGCCCTGTTTCACAAGCACACATAACCCCGGGGTCAGTCATAATGTGAAAAAATCAATGTTGGTAGTAAAAGAAAATGTGAGGTATTTTCATATGTATTTTCTATATTATTAGACTGGAAAAAAAATGATTATAAAATATTTCACATTAATATATGTGGTAATTCTGTTTTGAAACAGCAGGTGGTGTTACAGGCAAATTTTTTACATTTATGTAGTTAATCTTAGCTGCTTTGCTGAAAAAGCTTATTGTTTAAAGCAGAGGTTCTCAACCTCAGTCCTTAAGCACCCCCAACAGGCAATGTTTTCAGGTTTTCCTTTTTGCACAGGTGTTTTAAGGCTGGGTTCACATTTAAGCCGCATGCGGCTCACAGCAGGGGTCCTGTGCGTCCCCGTCACTATTTCAGGTCCGATTTCAGACCAAAATTTTGGCTGAATTCGGACGTGAAATGGACCAAAAGACAAACTTGCACTTTGAGCCGCAGTGGAGATATGTGAACCGAATCCATAGAGAGCCGATCACAATCTCTTGCTGTTGCGAATAGGATGCGGAGAACCAGCATCCAATTTGCACTAGTGTGAACCCAGCTTAAATCAGAGTCAATAGCTTGGCATTTTAGACAGCTGTTTTATCTAAGAGAAATTACCAAAACATGGCCTGATGGGGGTACTTGAGGACCGAGGTTGAGAACCACTGGTTTAAAGTGCTAAAAGCTGAAGCTAAAGCTGGCCATAGATGGATCAGCTAGTTCATCATTTTATCTACAGTATATATAGTATATATTGGCATTCCCACTCAACAGAAGTTGATAAAATAATAAAATGATCAACGGTTGTCAAATAGAACTGTTGGAAAACTTTCATTAGATTAACGTCTGGAGCTAAAAGCGTGCAGCACAGATCAGGATCAGGAGTAAAAATCTATAGCCAGCCTTAGATTGTACACACAAGTAAAAAAATCAGAGTAGTGACCCAACCCTCTTTCTCTATCCACCTGTTCTGCTTTGGATGGGACTTTATGGAGATTCCTTTAGAAACAGTAAGTCTGAAAGCAAACAGCATCTGCTTCTTTTTATAAAGTCAATAAAGATTCACTGTAGTCAGCAGTACGTATTTAGTTTTAAAACACAGATTTTTTTATATAAACCTTATAGTAAATGTTTGCTGGTAATATACTGTGTGCTTTATTAAACATAACAAAAACAATATTTGAACCCCTTAGGTTCTACAGTGAGTATAAAAAGCATAATTTACAGGATGGAACAGCCTTTTTACACAATGCAGAGGATTAACTTAGGTCTGCATTGTGTAAAAAGGCTGTTCCATCCTGTCTTCTCTAATCCCCTTCTTCCACTGTCCACAATCCATCTCCTGATAAGACAGAGGAGCCTTTGGAGTCACTCTGCACATGCACAGTTTGGTGTGTATTGCTAGAGAGTTATTTTTTTTTCTTGGGAGGATGCATGTGATCAGCACAGGGCCAATCAGCACTGTCCAGACAAGAGGGTCAGGGGTCCTGCAGGACAGTCAGAGGAGAATGAAAATCCCTCCTACAAGCTCTAACCAGACACTGATAGATGTCACAAGACTGCTATATACTGCTGATAAGAAAATTTTGCATTTTATGTTTACTAAAATAATTGCATTTTCATGTTGTGTGTACTGTGGGAGACCTGATATAGTGAATGCAGGCTCCTGGGTTTAGTAACACTTCAGTGCACCCAAAAACAAGTTGCATTTGCCCTTCAACACAAGTTCTTAAAGTGTATATATTACCCAAATGTGTTTCTTTAGTTTGGGTTAGAGTAAGGAAGAGTAAAAACCCCTGCCAGGTTATTCTTCTGTGGACTGTTCACTTCCCGCTCTAGGGACATAACAGGAAGTTGGAGGAAATCTCCTAAAGGTGAGCAATTTTCCAAAGGGGACATCTTCTCCAGGGACAACTGTCTAAAAGAGGAGAATGCATGAAGGTTAGAGTAAGGAAGAGTAAAAACCCCTGCCAGGTTATTCTACTGTGGACTGTTCACTTCCTGTTCCAGGGACATAACAGGAAGTTGGAGTAAATCTCCTAAAGGTGAGCAATCTTCCAAAGAGGACATCTTCTCCAGGGACAGATATCTAAAAGAGGAGAATGCATGAAGGTTAGAGTAAGGAAGAGTAAAAACCCCTGCCAGGTTATTCTACTGTGGACTGTTCACTTCCTGTTCCAGGGACATAACAGGAAGTTGGAGTAAATCTCCTAAAGGTGAGCAATCTTCCAAAGAGGACATCTTCTCCAGGGACAGATGTCTAAAAGAGGAGAATACATGAAGGTAAAAAAACCTTTAGCCTTTAGAACCACTTTAACTCTAAGATCCATTAATTTTCCTGTGCCCCCCCCCCCCACCCCACCACCACCACCACCAAAAATGAGTAGCAAGGGCATCTCGGTCCTGAAACAAACCAATTCAACCTATTGCTATGTGCTCATAGATGGGACTTTTACTTTTAAAAGTTTATAATGCCTGACTGGTTTGCTATAAAGTCCTTTAAAAAAAAGTCACCTTAAAAAAAAAAGTTTATATCTGAACCGCTGATGTGTTGTTGAAGGCAGCTGTCTCTTACAACCCAACATTTTTATAATCAACATCTGTTTCCTTAAATTCCCCTTTATATCCCTACTAAAAAATAAAATAAAAAATATACAGCGAGCTTTAATATCATTTTACGTCAACCGTTAGCACAATAAGCGCTCAGCGTTCACCCGGGGTCTGCAAGTTGGCATCGCAGAAAAATTCCAATTCCCATCAACTCCCTATGCATGCTTCATTATGCCTCATGATTGAGCCAACTAAATTTAGAACGCTGATTAAAATAGCATCTCGAACGGCACATCCAAACCGGGTTTACAATCGCAAAGATGAATTTCACACATAAAAACTTCACACAGTCCTTTGACACTAAACTGAAATTACGTGTTTTTTTTTTTTAGTTGTTTTTTTTCTCCTCGGCTCACATTTTAGGACTGTAAAGAACGCCACAGTTTCCCGGGAAACGGCATCCGGCTAATGTGTTTGAACGAGAAACATTACGACGTGTTGGGTATGATTAAGCGGCGTTAACGCGGGACGCCGTACCTTGTATAATGAGCGGATCCATGATGGATGCTGGCTGGCAGTTCAAAAAGCTTTTTCGCCTCTTTACGAAAAGTCGATACATCAAAACTCTGTCATTTGCTTAATCCGTATCGGGTGGCCCGGTGGGATTTGGGTCACGGCGGCCGGTGCGCAAGACAGATGACAAACAAATGAGGACTTATCGAGAGATGATGACGGATTGAGTTATAAGGAACATTTGGCAAGTTTGCTTGAACTGAGGACAGTCTGTGTTGCAGTTACTGATTGCAGTTTTATAGAACATTTTTTTTTTTTTTTGTATTTTTTTTTTTCCGGTCTTGTACTTTTTAGCCCTGTTTAATGATCCTGTATTTCTTCTGATAGTTTCTGGCTAAATTGGGGAAGCAAAACTAAGTTTATTGAGCAGCAGAATGTAATAATATGTTAGTAATGAGAAACATTATTAAAATCCAACTACAGCGTCCTTAAAGCGTATCTAAACCCAAAATAAAAAAAATGTAATATATTGCAGCTTACCAGTGCCTAGGTATGGTGGCTGTATTAAAAGAGATCAGGGGGTGTACAGCCCCCTGAAAAGGAAGTCACAGGCGGACCAGGCAGCTTAAATCAGGGAAATAATTTAATTACTGACAAATTAGTTACAAAAACTGGGCACCTGTCAGAAAGCATGAAATCAGACAGAGACAGAAGTACAGTTAAATCACACTTGATTATTAATAAAAGTACAAAGGTAGTCAAAACATAGCCGGAGTTCAGTAACCAGAACGGATAGTCAGCCAAGCCAGAAGTCAGGGATCAAAGTAGTGGAACAGCAAGCAGGATCTGGAGCCAGAAGGGATGTCAGCAAAGCCAGTCTTTAAACAGGAAAGCAGGAGATGTTTCTTGTGATGTTGACCAAGACGAAGGCAGAGCTCCTCTGGACTGGACAGCTTAAGTAGGCAGGACTGACGAGCAGGATCATCAACAGCTGAGTAACTTGTGGAGAGAGATGGGAGCTGTCAATTAGCAGACAGCTGTGCGTCCAGCTCACGGAAGGAAGGGCTGAGCCCAGCCCTGACAGCACCCACCTGGATTATTAACCACTTCAGCTAAAGAAGGGAGGACCCCCACCATGCCAACATCCATAATTACATAAAAGGGAATGAGGAAGTAGAAATTTTCTCAAAGAAAAAAGGGACTTTATGGGCACAGCATGAGGCAGAAGGGATATATATATATATATATATATATATATATATATATATATATATATATATATATATATATATATACATATATATATATATATATATATATATATATATACATATATATATATATATATATATATATATATATATATATATATATAATAAAAAATATATGTCTTTATTACAAAAATACATATAGACAAATAAGCACTAGAAGCTCAACTGGACAAGGTCAACAGATACCCAGATACCAAACCAGGAGGTATGGATTCTTGTCAAAGAGTTATAGAACAGTCCATTGTAGAACAGTTTGTACATATATCAAGGAGTGGGGTCCATGAACTCCTCCAAGCTTGTTAGTCAACGTGTTTCGCATTAAATTGCTTCCTCAGGACAGAAATGGGTAGGTGCTGATTGGCCCTGAACATCAGGTAGTGAGTGTCACCACATAAGACAGACTAATAGGTTAAAAACATTCCTTCAACAGGCTGAAAATCCAGAGGCTGTCAGCATTAGCAAGCCCAAAAGTAGGGCCCCCAGATTTGTCGGAATCTGCTCTCTGGTAAATGGGACAGTAATATTTTCTATTCAGATTATAATGGTGAAGATGAATTAAAGCTCGAGATAGCGACTAAGAAATAAATTCACCCTGAACTGATGGGGAAACCTGTGTTACTGGAATGTCCAGGTGCCTCCACCCTACTGGGTCTTGAATTGGCTCCACTAGTGAGCCTCCAAGCGGGGGATCCTAAATATATTAGTGACAAGGCTGCTTTCAGCTTTATCTGGTACTTAGCGAGCTATTTCTACAGTACGTGTGAAAGGGACCCTTTTTTTGCCTCTGTAGCTCTTTTGAAGGCTGATTTCATCTATGATACTTAGACACGAATTGATATGTTCAAGTCATAAAAAAGGTGCCAGAGGAGGGAGCTTCAGCTGATTGACAGCTGAGCTCTGTTGCTGTGTGCTGTGTGAAGGGGGGTGTGCCCCTTCCCTCCGAAAAGCCCTCAGAGCTCCCCTTACTGAGCTCTGCAGAGTGTAACTTCAGCTCTCTGACCTTTTTTTCTGACAGCTCAGGCAAGCTTTATAAATGCTGGACATTGAATGGATGTAGAAAAGAGAGATAGCACTTTGCTTCGGCTTGGAATCCATTATTTACCTGCAATGAAAAAGAAGAAGCAACAAGTGAAATTTGAATGACCTCTGTAAGTTAATAAAAACGTTACACATTTCCATGACTTTCGGTACAGCCCTCATAATTGTTAAAGTGTTACTAAACCCAGGAGCCTGCATTCACTATAGCTGGTCTCCCACAGTACACAGAACATGGAAATGCAATTATTTTTTAAACATAAACTGCTAAATACCCTTTCCCATCAGCAGTATATAGCAGTTTTGTGACTTCTTTCAGTGTCTGGTTAAAGCTTGTAGGAGGAACTTTCATTCTTCTCTGACTGTCCTATGAGGCTGCAGGACCCCTGACCCTCTGTCTGGACAGTGCTGATTGGCCCTGTGCTGATCACATGCACACTACCAAGAAAAAAACAAAACCTCTCTAGCAATACACACCAAACTGAGCACGTGCAGAGTGCCCCCAAGGCTCTGTGTTGTCAGCAGATGGATTTAGGACAGTGGAAGAAGGGGAGAATCGGGGAGGACAACAGCCTTTTTACACAATGCACAGGATTAACCCCTTAGGTTCCACAATGAGTATAACAAGCATGCTTTACTGCAGAGTTTAGTTTAGTTTAGTTTAGGAGAAAATGGGAAGAAGTTAATTAGGGCTGATTAAGGTAAACTAGGACCTTATAAGGGTTAAAAAGGAACACATTTGACAATAAATGTAAAAAAAAAAAAAAAAAAAATCTCTACTTTCAGGTTTCTTCAATGGACATCATATGCAAATCGAAGCTCCTCACTTTGATCTGAAGATGAATCAAACATAGTAGATACAAAAGTAATAACGTTACTTTGTTTCTGTCTAATAAACATTCTCTATCTTCTTTCATAATATTGTTTTGTACGGCCTGTTTGTTTTACAGCAGAAGCTTCTACAGATTCTGTATTTATGTAGCAACTCCCCACTATCATTTTGACCTCTGTGAATTGCCATCAAGGTCAAGGGAAGTGAAGCAGTGCAGCAGTGGGGTAGAAGGACAGGGCATGCAAAATACCGTATGTCCCATATGTTTCCATTATGTATTTATGTTTTGGATGAGTGTGGAGAATTCAGTGTCCACAACCAGGGCAGCCATTAGAAATTTTGGGGCCCCTTTCACAGCTTCAGAATCAACCAAACCAATAATAGTCTCTACATACATCCTGGGAGATATTGTGGACAAATATTACTGTCCCATTTTAAGTAGTCCAAGATATATTTTCTCACTCACCCTGTGCCAGGATGGCACAGGGTGACTTAGACATAAGATGTATTCTGAGTTCCACGGGCCCTCCCATCACAGCCTGCAAAAGCATATTGAGTCGAGTTAATGCCAAAGGGCTCAATTTTGGTCTCAACTGACCACAGCACTTTCTCCCAACCCTTCTCTGAATCATTTAGATGTTAGTTGGCAAACTTCAGGCGGGCCTGTACATGTGCCCTATTGAGGAAGGGAACCTTGCGGGTTTCAGGATTTCAATCCATGGCGGCGTATTGTGTTACCAATGGTTTGTCTGGTGACTGTGGTCCACACTGCCATGAGATCATTCACAAGCTCTTCCCATGTAGTTCTGGGTTGAGCCCTCACTTTTCTCATGATAATCCTTACTCCATGAGTCGAAAACTTGCATGGAGCTCCAGGCCGAGGGTGATTGATGGTTATTTTGTATTTCTTCCAATTAGGAATGATTGCTCCAACAGTTGTCTTCTTCTCACCAAGCTTCTTGCTGATGGTCTTGTAGCCCATTCCAGCCTTGTGCAGGTCTACAATCTTGTCCCTGAGATCCCTTGACAGCTCTTTGGTCTTGCCCATGGTGGTGGTGGGTATGAATGGAAGAAAGAGATTCTGTGGACAGGTTTTTTTTTATACACGTAATGAGTTGTTGTTAGAAGCACCTTCTTACATTGACAGGACTAATCTGTGTACCCCATGAACACCTACTGTAGCCAGTCTGTGGGAGGCAGAATTATTGTTGGTTGGTAGGGGATCAAACACTTATTTTACTTACTGAACTGAAACTCAAATGTATGAGATTTGTATCATGTGTTTTTATTCAGGATTTTGGTTGATATTCTGTCTCTGTCATTTAAAATACACCTATGATAAAATTTATAGACCCTTCATTTCTTTGTAAGTGGGCAAACTTACAAAATCTGCTGGGGGGTCAAATCATTATTTTCCCCACTGTATATATATATATATATATATATATATATATATATATATATATATATATATATATACATATATATTGTCAGGGCTTTTTTTCTCGGAGAATAGGTGCAGGAACCCCCCCCCCATCTGAGTCACCCTTTGTCTCTGCCCCCTACCCACCTCTGGCCACCGTCCCTTGATTCCAGCCCATACCCACCTACCAGTACTGCCCCTTTTAGAGAATACAGAACCAAGTATGGTTTAGTGGTCCTAAATCATTTGTATGAAACATGTTGATGATAAAAAGAAAAGCAGTAAAATAGATCCCCAGCAACAATAGAATCCCAGGAATAGATCCCCACACAACAATAGACTCCCCCAGCAACAATGGACTCCACCCCAACAACAATAGATTCCCTGCAGCAACAGTGAACCACCCACAACAAAATATCACACCCAGTAACAAAATATCCACCTAAGCAACATTGGACCCCCCCAGCAGCAACAACAGATCTCCCAGCAGCCAGCATCAATAGATCCTCCGGCAGCCAGTAAAAATAGACCTCTCCCTCCAGCAACATAAGACCCCCCCAGCAACATGAGATTCCCCATCAGCAACAATAGACCCTCACACAAAATCAGATCCCCACCAGTGACAATAGACCCCCCATCAACAACAATAGACCCTCACACAAAATCAGATCCCCACCAGTGACAATAGATCCCCCAGCAGCCAACATCAATAGACCCTCCAGCACACCCCATGCTATTACATACATTCAGTGCTGGAGGTGCCGGAACTGCGTCCCCCCGCGTTCCCACTGAAAAAAAGCCCTGTTTATTGTATATTTTTTTTATTATGTTTATTTTATTTTTTCTATATCTGTTTTTTTTAGGACTTACTCTATAGATAATCTTTATTTATTTTTTGCTTTGTTTTATTTCAATTATATTAAATTATAATTATACTGATCAAATAATATTGCAAATCATATTAAAAAAAAAAAATCTAAACCAATTTTTAAAAAAATTATAGATGCTTTAACATGTTAATCTCATGTTAAAAAAAAAATCTGCGTATTTAGCCGTTTGCCTGAGATTACCATGTTAAAGTGTATATACCGGTACATTTTTTTTTTTTTTATAGGTTTAGATTTTCTTTCAATATAATTTCAAACTATAATGTTTAATTCCAATGTAATATGAATAAAAATAAAAGTAAGAAAAAAATATATAAATATTATAATATATTAACATAAAATAATAAAAAAATAAGTAAAAGGAGACTGACCCAGAACCATTACAGTGATGTATTCAATGTAGTAAATTGTCATCATTTGCATTGCAACTTTTTCGGCGAGATTATGCAGAAAGCATCTTTTTTTTCTCCTACTGCGAGGACCTGTACAATGTGCATTAAGTGTATGCGGGCGGAGGCGGGGGAGTCTAGATTATTAATTCCGATGGGAGATCCTGTGATAAATTTGGTTCAGCATACTGCTGAGACTCGCACAACGCGTACTTTGATCTATATATGCCCACGATACACATTAGTGAAACATTTCTATCAGAAGGAATTTCTAACTACCATGGCATATTTTATATGTATGAATACATGCATTGCCGATCAACCTATAGATTCACGTTCAACCTTGGCTGACTTTGCCAGGTAGTTTTACAGTCCGGAAGCATGGAAGTGACTATAAAATAAGCGCACAGGTCCCGCCATTACGGATCGGCCTCCCCGGGGGGGTTACAAAGGTGCTCAATTGACCCTCTGCATGCTGTTCCATGCTTATATACTGTACTTCCAGCAAATTTTTGCATAAAACAGAGATTCTTGGTTCATATACTCTATATTACCAAAAGTATTGGGACGCCTGCCTTCCTTTACACGCACATGAACTTTAACCAGTTCTGGAAGGTTTACCCCCCCTTCATGACCAGGCTTTTTTTGCCGTATGGCACTGCGTTACTTTAACTGACAATTGCGCAGTCGTGCGACGTTGTACCCAAATACAATTGATGTCCTTATTTTCCCACAAACAGAGCTTTCTTTTGGTGGTATTTGATCACCTCTGCGGTTTTTATTTTTTGCGCTATAAACACAAAAAAAGTGACAATTTTGAAAAAAAAATTTTTTTGCTTTCTGCTATAAAACATACCTAGAAAAAAAAAATTGTAAAAATCATCCCTTTAGGTCAGTGATGGTAAACCTTGGCACCCCCAGATGTTTTGGAACTACATTTCCCATGGTGCTCTGCAGTGTCGTGTAGCATCATGGGAAATGTAGTTCCAAAACATCTAGAGTGCCAAGGTTCGCCATCACTGGTTTAGGTCAATATGTATTCTGCTACATATTTTTGGTATAACAAAAAAAATCCCAATAAGTGTATATTGATTGGTTTGCGCAAAATTTATAGCGTCTACAAACTATGGGATATTTTTATGGAATTTTTATTTATTTATTCGTTACTAGTAATGACAGCGATCAGTGACTTATACCGTGACTGCAACATTGCGGCAGACAAATTTGACACTAAGTGGCACTTTTTGGGGACCAGTGCCACCAGTTCAGTGATAGAAAATATGCACTGTCACTGTGCTAATGACACTGGCTGGGAAGGGGTTAACATCCGGTCAGATCAAAGGGTTAAATGTGTCCCTAGGGAGTGCATTCTAACTGTGTGTGGGGGAGGTGCTTGTGCTGTGGGAAGACAGAGATCGGTGTTCCCGCTTAGCATAATCACAGGATCTCGGTCTTCCCTTGTCACAGAACGGCAATCTGCCTTGTTTACATAGGCAGACCGCCGTTCTGCCTCTCTCAGGAATGATCGGCGGGTCACGGCAAACATCACGGTCCTCCAGACCCGCTGATTGGCTCCCGCTGTGTCTAATCACAGCGGGAGCTGGTCGACGGAGACACGCATGTGCCAGGCAATCATGTACAGATACACGATTTCGCCTGTAGGAGCCGCCGCCCCGCAGTATATGTACGTGGGTCAGTCGGCAAGTGGTTAATGTCATCCCAGTCTTAGTCCGTAGGGTTCAATACTGAGTTGGCCCACCCTTTGCATCTATAACAGCTTCAACTCTTCTGGGAAGGCTGTCCACAAGGTTTAGGAATGTGTCTATGGGAATGTTTGACCATTCTTCCATAAGCGCATTTGTGAGGTCAGGCACTGATGTTGGACGAGAAGTCCTGGCTCACAGTCTCCGCTCTAATTCATCCCACAGGTGTTCTATCAGGTTGAGGTCAGGACTCCACCCCAAACTCGCTCATCTATGTCTTTATGGACCTTGCTTTGTGCACTGGTGTGCAGTCATGTTGGAACAGGAAGGGGCCATCCCCAAACTGTTCCCACAAAGTTGGAAGCATGAAATTGTCCAAAATGTCTTGGTATACTGATGCCTTAAGAGTTCCCTTCACTGGAACTAAGGGGCCAAGTCCAACCCCTGAAAAACAACCCCACACCATAATCGCCCCTCCACCAAATGATTTGGACCAGTGCACAAAGCACACCTGACAAATGTGCATTCAATATCTAGAAGAATACTTACCATGCATGGACTTGAAGACATCTGATGATAGGTCCACTTTAACTAAGCTCCCCTTGCACAATATATATAGTTTACGATTTGAATTTTCTATTGATGAAAGCACAAAAATCTCTGAGATTTATGGTTATGAGCCCTGCACTGAGCCGAGCTGCTGAATACATTTTTTTTTTTATTATTATTATTAATAATCCCGGATGGTGGGAATATGCGTGAATAAATCAGGGCTAGAAGCTTCTTTTACATATTGTGGGCGTGAATCTGAAAAACAACTCTCTAAAAATATAATTTGGAGACACTGCCAGCCTATTCCAGAAAGGTGTTCTCGCTGACTGGAGCCTGTGATTAAGTAAATATATCAGATTTATCTTCTGATAATGCAGGGCAGATGCCAGGTTAGCTAGATTAAAAAAAAAAAAAAAGTGCTGAGAATAAAAAAAAATAAAAAAATATACATCATTTTGATGTGAGTAATCGGGGTAGTAGAGTGGGTAGGAATATCCATCTTATGCATCTTCAGTAGGTTGGGATATTGCTTCATAGTGATTCAGAAATAGTTATTTCTTTCTTTTTTTTTTTTTTTTTTTTTTAAATCCTAATTTATTCTATAGGTTGTATTTTTAACAATTTAATTGCATTTTTCTAAAGTCTTTTTTGCCGCAACTAATTTCTCTATTTGATATATTTAATTGCTGCATTTCAAATACAGTCTTGAATAATAGGATTGTAATTAGCATTCCCTGTTTAAAATGCACCAAAAAAAAAACGTAAATATGTGTGTGTGTACTGTGTGTATATATAGATAGATAGATAGATAGATAGATAGATAGATAGATAGATAGATAGATAGATAGATAGATAGATAGATAGATAGATAGATAGATAGATAGAACTGTCTAGATATATAGATAAATCTTTAGATATATCTCTATATCTATATAGAGATATATCTATATAGGGATATAGATATATCTCTATATAGATATATCTCTCTACAGATATAGAGAGATATATCTATAGATATAGATTTATATCTATAGATATATCTAGAATTGCACATGCCTACTCATCAGTGTCACCTATTAGTGCCTATCAGTGCCTATCAGTGCCTACCCATCAGTGCTGCCTATCAGTGCTGCTTATCTGTGCTGCCTATCGGTGCCCATCAGTGCCTCCTCATCAGTGCACAGAAGTGCTGCCTACCAGTGCCTATCAGTGCCCATCAGTGCTGCCTATCAGTGCCTATCAGTGCCCATCAGTGCTGCCTATCAGTGCCTATCAGTGCTGCCTATCTGTGCTGCCTATCGGTGCCCATCAGTGCCTCCTCATCAGTGCACAGAAGTGCTGCCTACCAGTGCCTATCAGTGCCCATCAGTGCTGCCTATCAGTGCCTATCAGTGCCCATCAGTGCTGCCTATCAGTGCCCATCAGTGCTGCCTATCAGTGCCTATCAGTGCTGCCTATCTGTGCTGCCTATCGGTGCCCATCAGTGCCGCTTCATCAGTGCACAGCAGTGCCACCTCACTGCCCATTAGTGTAGCCTATCAGTGCCCATTAATGCTCATCAGTGCCGCCTCATCAGCGCACATCAGTAAAGGAGAATAATTTCCTGTTTGCAAAATTTTTTTAACAAACTATGATTTTTTTTTTTTAGTTTTTTTCAAAACTTTTGGTCTTTTTTGTTTCTTTAGCAAAAAAAAATAAAAAAACAGAGGTGATTAAATACCACCAAAATACGGGTCGGGGCTTTGTGTCTGAATGGATACAGGGAAGCTGTAACTCAGCTCGGTGCCCCCATAGCAAGCTGCTTGCTGTGGGGGGCATCCAACTGGAGGGAGGGGACAGGAGCACCAAAGAGGGACCCGAGAAGAGGAGGATCGGGGCTGACCTGTGCAAATCCACTGCAACAGAGGAGGTAAGTATAACATGTTTATTATTTTTGTAGGAAAAAAAAAGGAGACTTTACAATCACTTTAATGTTACACTTTAAAGTGTTACAGGACTCTGCATTCACTGTCTTACTGACCTCCATAAAGAGGACCTGTCACTGCTTTTTTCTATCACAAGGAATGTTTACATGTTCACTGAAATGGGCTGCCCCTATACGCGGCACGCAGTAACGCGTGTAAATCGCTGAACAATATTGTGAACGGGAACGCACATTTCCGCTAAGTGAAAATATGAATGGCCATTTTCCCCCGCTGTCCGCTAGTGACTAAACGCGTAGGGAGGAGCCTACGGCGGTGACATCACCACGTTTTTACTCTCAGGAGGTGGATGGGCAAACTACATAGGGAGTGAGCAGAAGTTTTTGGAGATTCTGTGGTTCCGTTTTTAACCAACAAGCTCTGTACCGCTTTCAAACAGCTTCAACTTTGTAAGTTGCAAGTCTGTTTGTTCTATTAAACCCATTTGATACAGTATTATGCTATGGGAGCCTTTCTTTTTATGTTTTTTTGAGTACCATCGGCACCAGCTACAGTTCCAGGCAGCCCGTTAATGGTCTTGGGGAGACCTAATCATTCCCTATGTTTGGTGAGATCACTGATTAGTGATCATGGCGTTCTGGGAAGCAGATTATTTTCTCACCTGGGTGTGGAGCTGGAAGCACTTATATGAAGGATCTTCTCACTGTAAACTATCACTCTTATTTGGATGGGCGTTCATTGTTCAATATATGGACTTTGATCCTAATGAGACTTTGCTTTAGTTTTCTTTTTTCACCTTGTTTTTCTTCAATGAAATTTTGGGACTCTGCTTTAGTTTTCTTATTTCACATTGTTTTTTTTTCAGTGAAATTTTGTTTTTTGGTTTTTATATCACTTGTTTACCGATCACTAAGTTTATCAGCGCTGCATTTTCTTTGTATACCATGAAATATGAATGGGGCCTAAAAAACAGTGGCGTCTCCAGCTTTCATATTTAGGGGGGCACATGGGGGGACAGGGACAAAAGTAGGGGGGCAACTATAAAATGCAAATATATATATATATATATATATATATATATATATATATATATATATATATATATATATATATATATATATATATCCTGGGGCCCTTTACTGTGATCCCACAATGGCCCTTTCACATGTTCTGCAGTGAGCTCCCTTCCTACTGTATTGGGGCCCCCCAGGGTGGCAGAAAACAAGAGATATATGTGACCAGCATACCAAGAAAATATAAGGGTCCAAAGCAGTGGTAGAACTATCAGGGTTGCAAAGGTTGTCTTGCCACCGGGCCCTGGTGTTCTGCCACTGTGGGGTTCCCCAGCCTCCTCTTGCTGTCCTGCCCCTGCTATTGACAGCACTGGTCTGGCATCTCTTGGAATGTACAGGCTGGTTCTCCTGTCCTAAGGACGGGAGAAATCAGTCTGTTTTTTCAGTAACTGAGAGTCCTGGTGGAGTCCTTCCTGCAACTCGCTCTTCTCCCTGCCAATGAGGATGCAGGGGAAGGAGCAGATCAGGCGGCCGTTGTTGTGTGAGCGCTCGCATTATGCAGTGTCAGCGAGCAGAGGGAGGAGGGAGGAATCACCCACAGGAGCTGACTGGGGATGCTCTCCCTCTTAGACATTGCCTTTTTTTAAAAAAAATTAAAAAATTTTTTAATTGGCGGGGCACATGGTGGGGCACAGCATAATGTTGGGGGGGTCAGGGCCCCCTCTGGCCCCCCCTAGTGACGCCATTGCTAAGAAAAGGAAGCACATATGGCAAGCTACTAAGCTAAAAGGAGAACCCCCGGGCTGATCACCCGCACTTACATCAGCTCTACCATTTCCCTTTAAATTCAGTTCTAGTTTGTGTAATTTTACCAAACCCCACAATTATTACGTTGCCGTTGAGTGTCTCATTTGCCTAAGGTCTTAATCTTCCCTCGAAAGCATTAACAAAATAAATCCAGTTTGGTAACACGTACACTTAACGCTCTCTTCTATTATTCTCAATTGGCAGAAAGTGTTTCGGCATTGAGTAGCAAACAAGAGCGAAGCAATCACGCAGCAGCAGTCTAAAAGAAGCTAAAAAAGTAAAATTATAGGACAAAAAAAAATTGCACGGGATCCGAACAACAATGCGTTACAGCAAAGCCCTATAGAATATCATAATTGTTCATTCAGCTCCAAGCCAACGTCATATATGCTAAATTCATTGTGACTCACATTTGACTTGGAAAATGAATCCCGTATTCAAATCCCCCTTTATGGGATGTGTTAAAAACTAAGAAGCATTGCACAACAGCCTTACAATGACTTTATGAAGCGTAGGACAGGCTGTAAAGTAAGTTGCTCTTTGAACGTATTATGAGATCTTTATTGTGAATGCATTTAGTGGTGTGTTTAGCAAAGTAATAGGTTATTTTATATGCTTTTATGTCTAGAATAATGGACCCCTACAGCAGAATATAGGGATATTCAGTTAGGCAAAGGACTCAATGTAAAGTGCTTTAATCCACGGAAATCAATTAGAATTCACGTTGCACGGAAGTGACTTCTGTTAACTCTAAAGACTGATCCGCTGAGCTGCTTTACATCCTTATTGCTCTTTGTGCTGCCACTTTTTGGTTAACCGCTTCAGCCCCGGAAGACTTTACCCCCTTCCTGACCAGAGCACTTTTTGCGATTCGGCACTGCGTCGCTTTAACTGACAATTGCGCGGTCGTGCGACATTGCTCCCAAACAAAATTGAGTCCTTTTTTCCCCACAAATAGAGCTTTCTTTTGGTGGTATTTGATCACCTCTGCGTTTTGTTTTTTTTTTTGCGCTATAAACAAAATAAAAGAGCGTCAATTTTGAAGAAAACGCATTATTTTTTACATTTTGCTAGAAATATCCCCCAAAAAGTATAAAAAAACTATTTTTTCCCTCAGTTTAGGCCGATACGTATTCTTCTACATATTTTTGGTAAAAAAAAATCGCAGTAAGCGATTATTTATTGGTTTGTGCAAAAGTTATAGCTTCTACAAAATAGGGGATAGTTTTATGGCATTTTTATTAATTTTTTATTTTTTTTATACTAGTAATGGCGGCGATCTGCGATTTTTATCATGACTGCTACATTATGGCGGACACATCAGACATTTTTGACACATTTTTTGGGACCATTGTCATTTATACAGCGATCAGTGCTATACAAATGCACTGATTCCTGTGTGAATGACACTGGCAGTGAAGGGGTTAACCACTAGGGGGCAGTGTAGGGGTTAAGTGTGTCCTGGGGAGTGTTTCTAACTGTGGGGGGGGGGGCGTGGCTACGTGTGACACGTCACTGATCTCTGCTCCCGATGACAGGGAGCAGAGACCAGTGACACTGTCACTAGGCAGAACTGGGAGATGCTTGTTTACATTAGCTTCTCCCCATTCTTCCTCTCAATGAGACGATCGCGGGTATCCCCGCGGCGATCAAGTCAGCGGGACCCACGACCCGACTTACAGAGCTTGCCGCGTGCCCGCAGGCCGCCTCTTAAAGGGCGCGGTACAGGTACGTTAGTTTGCCTGTACGTGCCCTTCTGCCGCAGTATATATGCGTGAGGCGGTCGGGAAATGGTTAAGATCAAGTTTATTATCTGTTTTTCAGGAAGTATCCCATTTTGAGCACAGGGGGGCGCCACTTAGTCGTTTACCATGTAATAAGGTGGGTGCGATAGAAGGGGTTCCTCCTTTCCTCCTGGGTTGAATCTGGCCTGTCCCTGGTTGTTGGCCAGGACTCTCCGTAAGTGCCAATGCCTATCTGGTAGGGATAGGGCTGTATTTGTCTGGTTAGGAGCTGGGAGGTGCAAGGAGTGCTTGTTAGGAGCCCCCTGAAGGGGGCGCCATAAAAACGTGGGTTTGAGACTAGAGATGTGCACGATGGAAAATTTGTTTAGTTTCGGATTAATTTGTTAAGTTAATCATTTTGTTTTGTCATATTCGTCGTGTTAGAATATGCTTCAACTTGTTTTTGGAATTTGTTTCCTATATTCTGATTAATTTTGTATATTCGCTATTCAGTCTATTTTATTCTATTCTTATCTATTCTATTTTTTTCTATCCTATTCTACTCTAGTCTATTCTGTTCTTTTATATTCTAAATACTTTTAGTCTATTCTATTCTTTTAAATCCTGTTCTGTTCTTTTATATTCTATATCAGGGGTTTCCAAACTATCTAAAACAAAAGGCCAGTTTACTGTGCTTTAGACTTGGGGGGGGACCATGGCCAATGGGAGTAGAAAATGCCCTGGCATCAATGGGAGTAACAGTGCCCCATAATTGGTGTCAGTGGGAATAATAGCGCCCCATCATTGGTGTCAGTGGAATGAATAGTGCCTAATCATTAGGGAAGAATTGTGCCCCATCATGAGTGTCAGTGGGAGGAATAATGCCCCATTGCAGGTGTCAGTGGAAGGTGCCCCATCATTAGGGAGGAATTGTGCCCCATCATTAGTGTCAGTGGGAGGAATAGCGCCCCATTGTTGGTGTCAGTGGGAGGAATAGTGCCCCACAGATGGTGTCAGTGGAAGGTGCCCCATCATTAGGGAGGAATTGTGTCCCATCATTAGTGTCCATGGGAAAAATTGTGTCCCATCTTTGCAGTCAGTGGGAGGAATAGTGCCCCATTGTTGGTGTCAGTGGGAGGAATAATGCCCCATTGTTGGTGTCACTGGGAGTAATAGTGCCCCATTGTTGCCCTATCATTGGTGTCAGTAGGAGGAATAGTGCCCCATTGTTGGTGTTAGTGGAAGGAATAGTGCCCCATCATTAGTGAGGAATTGTGCCCCATCATTAGTGTCCATGAGAGAAATAGTGTCCCATCATTGGTGTCAGTGGGAGGAATAGTGTCCCATCACCGTGTTTCCATACAGCAGGTGTCCCCATCACAGTACCCATATATATTAGGGGTTCCCATCACAGTGTCCCCTTACATCAGATGTCCCCATCACAGTGTCCCCATACACCAGGTTCCCACATCACAGGTTCCCTATACATCAGGTTCCCCCATCACAGTGTCCCCATACATCAGGTTCCCCCATCACCGTGTCCCCATACATTAGGGGTCCCCATCACAGTACCCATATACATTAGGGGTCCCCATCACAGTACCCATATACATTAGGGGTCCCCATCACAGTACCCATATACATTAGGGGTCCCCATCACAGTGTCCCCTTACATCAGAGTTGTTCCCCATTTCCCTCATTCCCCTCTTGTATTCACAGGTCACCAGGGCTTTTTTCAGCAGGAACGCAGGGGAACGCAGTGCCGGCACCTCCAGAACTAAATGTATGTAATGGCAAGGGTGATAGAGGGGCTACCGATTCTGGCTGCTGGGGAATCTATTGTTGCTGGAGGAGATCTATTTTTTAGGAGGAAGGGGGTCTGTTGTTGCTGGGGAGGTTTTCTGTTGCTGGTGGGGAATCCATTGTTCCTGGAGGTGGGCCAATCATTGCTGGAAATAATCTACTATTGAGGGACGGGGTCTTTGTTGCTGGCTGCTGGAGGGTCTATTGATGCTGGCTGCTGGGGAATCTATTGTTGCTGGAGTAGATCTATTTTTGTATGGGGGGTCTATTGTTGCTGGGGAGGTCTATTGTTGCTGGTGGGCAATCTGATGTTGCAGGTGGTCATTTGTTGCTGGGAGGGATCTACTGTTGAGGGATGGGGTCTAATGTTGCTGGCTGCTGAAGGGTCTATTGATGCTGGCTGTTGAGAGTCCATTGTTGCTGGGGTGGATCTATTGTCGCTGGGGTGTCCATTGTTGCTAGATCTATTTTACTGCCTTTGTTACTTGGTTCTGTATTCTCTAAAAGGGGCGGTACTGAGAGGTGGGTAAGGGGTGGAACCAAGAAACGGTACTCGGAGTTGAGTAGGGGACAGAGTCAAGGGCTGACTGGGATGGGATGAGTTCCTGCACCTATTCTCTGAGAAAAAAGCCCTGCAGATCACAAATGCTGTTCCCATCTGCTATGAAGGCAGCTCCCCTTTCCTCTCCCGCGCTGAGACTGAGGTGAGTTCTCAGTCTCAGTGCCGTCTCTCTTCCACCCCCTGCAGGTGGAAGGAGAAAGCTGAATCCTTTTGAAAGGAAATAGTAGGTATTTTGGAGGACCACCCGTCTATTAGGTACATCAACAGTGCCCTCAGATATCTGGAGACACCATGAAATGAGAAGCAAGTTATGCATTTGTAAAATGTCTGCCTTTATTAGGTGTGTTACAGCTTATATATGGTTCAACATACCAATAGAAAGAGGGGAGGGGGAGTGGCTAGTAAATGATGTATTTGTATAGAAATATACAGTTATATGGTTATACAAGTCAGTGACCCCTTAAAATACATCATCATGAGTTAACACGGGTCAACAGGCCATCTGGTCATGAGTCATAAGTCATGTATCCTGTCCCATGGCCTACCAACCCACAATGATGTATATAGAGCACAGTGCTTGTGCAAGCATTTTTCTAAGCATTCTGTTAAAGTTACAGATTTAAGCCATCTTGTATACTGAAATGGCAGAGCTTGTTTTGGGCATATTACTACACCTTTCTCCAGCAGAAGCTAGCCACTGCACCTTCTAACAGGAGTGACATTGCAGTTACTCTCGTCAAAGAACAGCATCACGAGCGGCCAAATCGCCAGTGCACCCCCCAACACAGCTCCCAGCAACCCCCCCCCGCCCGTCCTGGCCCTGATCATGGGACACCCATGCACCTGAGCCCCCTGGGCAGTGCCCAGGTGTTCCCATTCATTAGGATGGCCCTGGCGCTTTCTAAATCCTGTATAATATATGTATGTGCCCTTACATACTCCCTATATTGGTTGTGTGGAATTCATCGGTTTTGTTCTAGGTTGGTTTACTTTTATTTTCTTTGCAGTAGTGACCAACTGTAGTACCTGATCATGAAAGACATCTGAAATGGGTTGCAGGACCTTGGGTAAGGGTTAGAGTGGAGTCTGTCGGGTAAGAAGACCTTCGTACAGCCTCTTGTCTAACGCCTGTTTTTCTCTCCGACCATCGCACTGAGATAATCGTGGTCATCCGCTGAACAAAAAGAATCCCAAATCCTGAAAATTTCAGCTTGAAGGATAGCTGTACTTTTATTATAAAACTGACCGCTGGCCTCCTTCCGCCCTCCGCATCAAACTTCCCAATTATATCTAGGGCCTCAAATACGGACGGTGTGTCCTCTAACGACCACGAAACCTGCGTAGGTTTGGGCAGCTTTTATCTCCTCCTTGGTCTTTGATCGGGGATGCCAAACTGTCTTTCCATTTTCACAGAAAACGTTCTCATAGACTCATTGATGGGATCCTGGTAGAGAGGGTTCTTTTTTTTTTAATTTAAAGATATGACACAGATACAAATATAACGGTAGCTTCGCATTGCATTTAAACTGTAATGAACTCGTCAAGTATAACAGTCAGAAACTTAACAGTTAAATGTGAGTGAAGGTCATTATTCAGTTAGACTGAGATACCACTCGCCGAAGTCTAATATAATGTAAACTTAAACATCTGTGCCCATCACTTTTTATATCTTTTTTAATAGAGAGAGAAATAGTAAGGTTAGAGAGAGAAGACTGAGGAGAGAGAAAAAGAAAGAGAGATAAAAGAAAAATAATTGAAAATTAAACAACATTCCTGGGAGGGGGGGAGGGAGGAGGTGAGGGGCATTTGCCCCCGGGGAGCCAAATTCGGTAATGCTGAACTGTCAATAGGAATCCTAGACGATGGATCCTGACAGGTATTGGTGGAATTCGTCGGAGAAGCGAAAAAGGTTCCAATGAAACCATCTGGACCTATGTTCCTTCGACTTGTCCCGCAACGCAGAGGTCAGATCCTCCATCTGCTCAATGTCCCCCACCCTCGCAAACCATTGGGCCACCGTTGGCGCAGACTGTTGCTTCCAAAGAGGTGGAATGCTAGCCCGGGCCGCGTTAAGGAGATGCTTGAGGAGGGATTTATGGTAACGTTTCTTTGACAGGGGAGTAAGGTTAAGAAGAACCGCAGCTGGATTATCCTGAAGGGAGATATCCGTGAGTTTCTGTACGAGCTTAAGCACCGGCTGCCAAAAAGTTTTCAGTACAGGGCAGTCCCAGAAAATATGTAATAGAGTGCCTGGATGTAGGTTGCAGCGCCAGCAGCGGTCAGATTGTAAAGGAAATATCTTAGCTAGCACTGAAGGGGTCCTGTACCAGCACGTCACTATTTTATATGCGGCCTCTTGGTATTTGCTGCACATAGAGGATTTCTGAGCGAAAAAGAGTATGCGTTCTTTTTGGGGTTCTGTGAAGGTGACTTGTAAGTCTCTCTCCCATTTTGCTAAGAATGGGGGATCCACTGTGGAGTGAAGGTCCAAGAGGGATTTGTAGGAGGCTGATAAGGATCTCCGAATCGGTCCCTCACCCAAGCAGAGCTCCTCAAAAAAATGGAGCTCTCTGACAAAGTGGTTTGGTTTGGGCAGTGAGCCAAGAAAGTGGAATAGTTGGTTTATCCTCCAGTGGTCCAACCGAAGTGGGGCTTCACCTGAGAGCAGGCTCTCTGTAGCTGGCCAACCGGAGGACCGCAGAAGCGTAGAGGCCCTGGTAGAGAGGGTTCTGACCGGGTTTAGGATTATTTTTGTGCATTTTTGGGGCTTTTTTGCAAATGAAGACATTTGTTAAATTGATAGGAATGTATAGGCTTTCTTTAAATTATATTTACTGTAGCTATACATGTAAAAGAGATCAGCTCAATACAACCTCATCAGCTTAATAACCTTATTGATGTTAATTTTAAAAACCTTATTTCCTATTATAATTTGTGATATACACTCACTGGCAGCTTTATTAGGCACACCTTGCTAGTACCGGGTTGGACCCCCTTTTGCCTTCAGAACTGCCTTCATTCTTCTTGGAATAGATTCAACAAGGTGTTGGAATTATTCCTCAGAGATTTTGGTCCATACTGACATGATAGCATCACCACATCCCAAAGGTGTTCTATTGGATGAGATCTGGTGAGTGTGGAGGACATTGGAGTACAGGGACTTCATTGTCCAGTGGTGAGATGATTGGAGCTTTGTGACATGGTGCATTATCCTGCTGGAAGGAGCCATCAGAAGATGGGGACACTGTAGTCATAAAGGGATGGACATGGTCAGCAACAATACTCAGGTAGGCCGTGGCGTTTAAATGATGCACAATACTACTACTAAGGTAGTAAGGGGCCCAAAGTGTGCCAAGAAAATATCCCCCACACCATTACACCCCCACCACCAGCCTGAACCGGTGATACAAGGCAGGATGGATCCATGCTTTCATGTTGTTTACGCCAAATTCTGAGCCAACCATCTGAATATCACAGCTGAAATCCAGACTCGTCAGACCAGGAAATCTATTTTTCCAATTTTGGTGATCCTGTGCGAATTGTAGCCTCAGTTTCCTGTTCCTAGCTGACAGGAGTTGCACCCGGTGTGGTCTTCTGCTGCTGTAGACCATCTGCTTAAAGGTTTGATGTGTTGTGTTCAGAGATGGCATTCTGCATACCTTGGGTGTAACGAGTTATTATTTGAGTTAATGTTGCCTTTCTATCATCTCCAACCAGTCTGCCCATTCTCCTCTGACCTCTGACATCAACAAGGCATTTTCCTCCACACACTCACTGGATATTTTTTCGGACCGTCCTCTGTAAACCCGAGAGATGGTTGTGTGTGAAAATCCCGGTAGATCAGCAGTTTTTGAAATCCTCAGACCAGCCCGTGTCTGGCACCAACAACCATACCACGTTCAAAGTCACTTAAATCCCCTTTCTTTCCCATTCTGACGCTCAGTTTGAACTTCAGCAAGTCGTCTTCACCACGTCTAGATGCCTAAATCCATTGAGTTGCTGCCATGTGATTGGCTGATTAGCAATTTGTGTTACCAAGCAATCAAACAGGTGTACCTAATAAAGTGGCAGGTGAATGTGCAGGTGAGTGTACATGCACATAGGTGGAAGCCATATTTCTTCATTACACATGCAGGCTCTGCTTCCTGCCCCGTTGGAATTCATGTATCCGGCCCCCTTTTGCATGAATAGATGGGGTGGCCGTGGATAGTGGGGGGCGGACGGGCCACCCCTGATCATGTCCGTTGTCACCTAGTACGTGATCAGCGCTTCTGGGTAGGGGGTCACCTGCCCACCCAGCTGTGCTGTGATTCTTTACAGTACAAGGCGATCAGCAGGTCCCGCCCAATGATTGACTGCCGGGACCCCCCAATTGGCTCAGAGATTCACAGACAGAGCTCTGTGGTGATAAACATCACAGATCTATGTATAGTGACAGACGATCTTGTTTTTTTTTTTTCCGCTCCCTGCTAAGCAGGGAAAAAAACAAGATCCCTTCCTAAAATCAGCACACAGTACACCCATTAACACTTCCTAGGCACGGTTAACCCCTTATGCGCCCCTGATGTTAACCCCTTCCCAGCCAGTGTTATTAGTACAGTGACAGTGCATATTATTAGCACTGATCACTGTATTGGTGTCACTGGTGATGACAGTGGCAGTTAGTCAATTTCCCCCAGTTAGTGTCAGATTTCCGCAGCACAGTCCCACTGATTGCTGCCATTACTAGTATAAAAAAAAAGTATATTATACAGTATATACTGTCATTTGCAGACGCTATAACTTCCATGCAAACCAAGTAATATACACTCATTGGGATATTTTTTATTTTTTTTTACCAAAGACATGTAGCAGAATACATTTTGGCCTAACTTTATGCTGACATTTTTTTTTTTAATTGGATATGTTTTATAGTAAAAATTATTTTTTTTGGGGGGGGGGGTTTCAAAATGTTTGGTCTTTTTTCATTTATATAAATAAAAACTCAATGGTGATCAAATAACACCAAAAGAAAGCTCTGTTTGTGTAAAAAATGTTTGTCAAATTTCATTAGGGTACAGCATTGCATTACCGCGCAATTACCAGTTAAAGTAGCGCAGTGCTGAATAGCAAACAAATGGTCCGGTCATGTCGGGGGGGGGGGGTTAAATCTTTCGGAGGGCAAATAGTTAAAATGAATGCGTGATTTGCATATGTTTCCTGTACCTGGAAGTACTTTTCTTTGCTAGTAGATGGAAGAGGAGTGTGTGCAGCAGCCGGGGCCACTAAGTCCTCACGGCCGAAACGCGTCGGTAAATCTATCCTGTAACAATCAAGTATCTTCGCAATTGGAAGATTTTGGGGTTGTCGGCTGTTCGTCTCTTTAACTTCCACCATTGAAATGGACCTGTGCAGGTGAATAACAGGTTCACATTAACCTATCTATTCACTGCTTAATTACTGTGAATTGCCCATTAGATCCTGATATACAATCTATGTGTGTATATAGAATTATAAAGGAAACCATCTTCCTGGAGGGCTATAAATAGCGCACATACTCCCCATGTAATCAATATGTATGGATGGATCTTTCAAGCACTTTAATTAGTGAGTGGACTCCCACCTGATTACAGTGACAGGTTACAGGCAATGAATGCTAATTGCTGAGCGCTGGAAGAGACCCCGGCGGGCCGCGGCGCGTGTCGCCTTCCAACTGCCATTTTGGTCAAAGTAGCAATGGGCCAGTATCTATATATAACTGGATCTAGAACCTGAAGAGCAGCTCCAGCCAGACCAATTAAAGCTGAACGCCAGGCAAACAGCTAATTACACAGAGAAAATACATCGGAGCTGTTTTCCCATCCAAAAGGACTATTTTTATTTCTTTCTTTTTTTTTTTATATATTTAACCACTTCAATGCCGGGCACTTTCGCACCTTCCTGCCTAGGCCAATTTTCAGCGTTCAGCGCTGCCCCTATTTAAATGACAATTGCGCGGTCATGCTACACTGTACCCAAACTAAATTTTTATCATTTTTTCCCCACAAATAGAGCTTTCTTTTGCTGGTATTTGATCACCTTCTGGGTTTTTATTTTTTTCTAAACGAATTAAAAAAGACAGAAAAGTTTGAAAAAAAAAAAAGTTTTTCTTTGTTTTTGTTATAAAATTTTGTAAATAAGTAAGTTTTATCCTTCACTGATGGGCACTGATAAGGCGGTACCAATGAGGTGGCACTGATGGGCACTGACGATAGGCACTGATGATGGGCACTGATATGAGGCACTGATGGGTGGCACTGATATGTGGCACTGATGGGCATTGATAGGTGGCACTGGTGGGCACTAATAGGTGACAATGATGGGCACTGAAAGGCTGCACTGATGGGTACTTATGGGTGGCACTGATAGACAGCACTGATGGGCACTGATAGGCGGCACTGATAGGCACTGAAAGGCAGCATTGATGGGCACTGATGGCTGGCACTGGCACTGGATTTCACTGATAGGCATCACTGGCACTGGTAGGCATTTTTCAATGGCACTGATTTGCAGCTGCCTGGGCACTGATTGGCATTTCCTTGGTGGTCTAGGGTGGCATACCTGATTGTCTGGTGTGGTGGCCATCCCTGGTGGTCCTGGCGGAATCCTGGTGGTCCTGGGCGGGCATCTGAGGTGAGGCTGCACTGATAAACAATCAGCACAGACCCCCCCCGTCAGAGGAGCAGCCGATCGGCTGCAGCTGCTGACTTTTAATAATCGGACACTTACCTGTCCTGGAGTCCAGCGATGTCGGCACCGCAGCTGATGTTTCTATCAGCTGTCGGGTGCTACAGCCTCCATTGCGAGTAAGGGAACCCCGCAGTGTAGCCTCACGGATTCACACGGGGAACCCTACTGTGCATGCGCGAGCCTCCGCTCCTTTCTCCTACTGGCCCGGCGGCCGGGGAAGGTGGAGGAGGGAGGACGAGGGAGCCCTAGCGATGACGCAAATACCCGCGACTGAGGCTCCCAGAAGTGGAGACAGGATACCTGTGAAAGACACGTGCCAAATGTGGCATCGGAGGGGGGAAGGCGTACAACGAGTGGAGGTTCCACTTTTGGGTGGAACGCCGCTTTAACCCCTTGATCGCCCCCTAGTGTTAACCCCTTCTCTGCCAGTGACATCTATACAGTAATCAGTGGCTATTTATAGCTCTGATCGCTGTATAAATGTCAATGGCCCCAGAAAAGTGTCAAAGGTGTCCGATCTGTTTGCCGCAATGTCGCAGTCCCAATAAAAAAGCGCAGATCGCCGCCATTACTAGTAAAAAAAATAAATAATAAAAATGCCATAAATCTATCCCCTATTTTGTAGATGCTATAACTTTTGCGCAAACCAATCTATATACGCTTATTGTTTTTATTTTGTTTTTTTTTTAATTGGGGATATTTATTATAGCAAAAAGTAAAAAATATTGTGTTTTTTTTTTCAAAATTGTCGCTCTTCTTTTGTTTATAACGCAAAGAATAAAAACCGCAGAGGCGATCAAATGCCACCAAAAGAAAGCTCTATTTGTGGGAAAAAAAGGACATAAATTTTGTTTGGGTACAGCGCTGCACGACCGCGCAATTGTCAGTTATAGTGACGCAGTGGCGTATCACAAAAAATTGGGGTAAATTCGTCTGGGGCTGAAGTGGTTAATGGGTATTGCGTTAAGGCAGCCCATTTAAAATGAATGGCCTACCGGTGCACCTTAATGGGGCGAGCTGTAGCGGAGGCATGTTGAGGTGCCATTGGGGCGCAGCAACTCATGTTAAATGCATTAACATGCATTGCTGCAACGCACGTGTTACTGCAACATGGAAGTGTAAAGTGGTCCCTAATAATTAATGATAGTTACTAGTAGTTATTATTATTACTATTGATATTATTATTAGAAGTAGTAATAGGAATTCATAGTAGTTTTAATAATTAATTATCACAGAGCGTTTATGTGTGTCTTTTTTTTTTTCTGCCTAGAGTTCAGCATTAAAGGTTATACTTTTCATACCATGTTTCATGCTGCACCATATTTAAAATGTAACAAAAAAAAAAAAAATGGTGTCATTCTGCGGCCACCCACCCCCCAAAACCGACCTAACTGAATCAAGGGGGGGGGGGGCTTCTCCCTACAACATTCTGTATTTTTTATTTTTTAATTCATGCTATGGTCCATTTATACAAGATGTCTGAATGCCCAACTACAAGTCCCACCATCCGCGAGGAGGTAGGAAGATTCGTAGTTCTCAATGGAACAAAAGTGCGGCGACTTCCGCCATAACTGGACCATACCTTCATATGGACCTGGGACTGGAGAAATAGTCTGCAGAATGCACTGATCAAAGCTGCAGATTATAATGCAAAAAAAGCTAAATGTATATATGGGTACATTTATTGTTATTATTGATATTATTATTATAACTATTATTATTATTATTATTATTAATAATAATAAGAAAAAGAATACGAATAGTAACAACAACAATAATAATAACAATAATAATAATAATCATTATTATTATTATTAATATTATTATTTGTATTTATTTATTTATTTATTACTAGAAAGGCTGGAATATGCCTCTAACGGACAGCTGAGTGATCTCCGCATGGTGACAGATCTACCATATCAAGAAAAAAAAAAAAGACATCAAAACGCTGTGAGCTGGTTGTGATATGCATATTTTCCAGCAGGGGGAGTCAAACCAGGAGGGAGCATTGTCTGTGATTTTCCATTCTGTTATTCTACCTTTACTAATATTGAGTTCCAGTCATAGTTTGCAGTAAAGAGACAATACAATTACATTGTAATCTGGAAATGAAAAAGGAGCTGTACAAAAGATAAAAAAATAAAATATCAAAGATAACAATGTATGCAAGACAGCACAGTCTGCTGGACTGCTGCTGAAGGAATAAATATTACAATTTTATTTTTTAAATATCATATATATATATATATATATATACTATTACTACTACTACTATTATAATAATTATTATCTTTTTTACTACTATTTATTAAACGTACTTTTACCATTGTTGCTATTTTTCCTTATTTTTTTTTGCATATATATATATATATATATATATATATATATATATATATATATATATATATATATATATATTGTAAAGTGCTGAGACAAATGTTGGCACTATATAAATCCTGTATAATAGCAATAATAATATATATATACAATATTTACAATATATATATCTATATCTATATCCATCTATCTATATCTATATCTATCTATCTATCTATCTATCTATCTATCTATCTATCTATCTATCTATCTATCTATCTATCTATCTATCTATCTATCTATCTATCTATCTATACATATGCAAAAAAAATAAGGAAAAATAACAACAATGGTAAAAGTAAGTTTAATAATAGTAGTAAACAAGATAATAATAATAATAATAATAATAGTAAACAAGATAATAATAATAATAGTAGTAGTAACATTAGTGAAAGTAATAATAATAATAGTAAGTAAAAGTAGTGAAAATAACAACAACAATAATAATAATAATAATAATATTTTTTCTTCCATGATAATGCAGTTTTATAAAAAGGTACAGTAAAAAGCTAAAGTGAACATATTGGCACTTTCCATAGAAAAGAAATATCAAACTGCCAATTTTGAAAGTAGTATCTTAACTAGCAATACTGTAGATATGTAATTCTATCCAGCCTGTCTTGTGATTCAGCTTGACCAATCAGGTGACAGATCTCCGGTATGCCCTGGTCTAATCATGCCTGTGCCCTTCCTATATCACCTTTCCATCGGGATATTGGATGGTCGATCATCATTTTCGCCTGGGGCCAGCAAGCAGCGACCTGACCCAAGAAAAGGGTAATGGTATCTATACACATATGAATATGATCATTCAATCAATCATTCAATGCAACTAAAATAATTGAATTGCATAAAACCACAAATCAAAAATTGCACGACCCTTCGTTGGATTGATTTAGGGAGCTCCTGATTGATTTGAACTCTGCCAAGTGCTCATGGTGGTGGAATGAACACAGACGTGTTTGTGTATCACAATACGGATTGATTAAACTATCTTTTTTTTTTTTTTTTTTTTTTGATCATTTCGATTTCTGACTGGTAGATTGTGTATTTCAGGACCTTTTTCCACTTCAGGTCCGGATTCAATGTCTGTGAATGTATGGAGGGAGCATTCACCTAATAAATGAAGATAATAATAATCCTAACAGTAATAATAACAGTTCAGGTTTTCCTCACTTTAAGGTGCTTCACTAATACAAAACCAGTTCACCCCGAGGGAGCGTGTGGCTGGGGATTCGGATTATACTGCCCCATCCTGGCACCCAAGGGTGGCTGACGCCAGCCTTGCCAGCCAGCATGGTCTGTAGATGGGGTCTCTGTCCCCAGGGGAGAAGGGGTCCCTGACTTCAGGGGTGATAGGGTCCCTGTCCCCAGGGGAGAAGGGGTCCCTGACCTCAAGGGAGATGGGGTCCCTGTACCCAGGAGTGTTGGGGTCCCTGTCCCCGGGGGTGATGGGGTCCCTGTCCCCAGTGGTGATGGGGTCCCTGTCCCCGGGGGTGATGGGGTCCCTGTCCCCAGTGGAGATGGGGTCCCTGACCTCAGGGGAGATGGGGTCCCTGTCCCCAGGGGAGATGGGGTCCCTGTCCTTGGGGGTGATGGGGTCCCTGTCCCCAGCGGAGAAGGGGTCCCTGTCCCAAGTGGTGATGGGGTCCCTGTGCCCAGGGGTGTTGGGGTCCCTGTCCCCGGGGGTGATGGGGTCCCTGTCCCCAGGGGAGAGGGGGTCCCTGACCTCAGGGGAGATGGGGTCCCTGTCTTTGGGGGTGATGGGGTCCCTGACCTCAGGGGAGATGGGTCCCTGTCCCCAGGGGTGATGGAGTCCCTGTCCCCAGCGGAAAAGGGGTCCCTGTCCCAAGTGGTGATGGGGTCCCTGTCTCCAGGGGAGAAGGGGTCAGTGTCCTCAGGGGAGAAGGGGTGCCTGTCCTCAGGGGAGATGGGGTTCCTGTCCCCAGCGGGAAGAGGTCCCTGTCCCAAGTGGTGATGGGGTCTCTGTCCCCAGGGGAGAAGGGGTCAGTGTCCTTAGGGGAGAAGGGGTCCCTGACCTCAGGGGAGATGAGGTCCCTGTCCCCAGGGGTGATGGGGTCCGTGTCCTTAGGGGAGAAGGGGTCCCTGACCTCAGGGGAGATGAGGTCCCTGTCCCCAGGGGTGATGGGGTCCGTGTCCTTAGGGGAGAAGGGGTCCCTGACCTCAGGGGAGATAGGGTCCCTGTCCCCAGGGGTGATGGGGTCCTTGTCCCCAGGGGAGATGGGGACCCTGTGCCCAGGGGTGATGGGGTCCGTGTCCCCAGCGGAGAAGGGGTCCCTGTCCCAAGTGGTGATGGGGTCCCTGTCCCCAGGGGAGAAAGGGTCCCTGTCCCAAGTGGTGATGGGGTCCCTGTGCCCAGGGGTGTTGGGGTCCCTGTCCCCGGGGGTGATGGGGTCCCTGTCCCCAGGGGAGAGGGGGTCCCTGACCTCAGGGGAGATGGGGTCCTTGTCCTTGGGGGTGATGGGGTCCCTGACCTCAGGGAAGATGGGGTCCCTGTCCCCAGAGGTGAGGGGGTCATTGTCCCCAGAGGTCATGAGGTCCCTGACCTCAGGGGATATGGCGTCCCTGTCCCCAGCGGAGAAGGGGTCCCTGTCCCAAGTGGTTATGGGGTCTTTGTCCCCAGGGGTGATGGGGTCCCTGACCTTAAAGGAGATGGGGTCCCTGTGCCCAGGGGTGATGTGGTCCCTGTCCCCAGTGGTGATGGGGTCCCTGACCTTAGGGGAGATGGGGTCCCTGTCCCCAGGGGTGATGGGTTCCCTGCCCCCAGCGGAGAAGGGGTCCCTGTCCCAAGTCGTGATGGGGTCCCTGTCCTCCGGGGAGATAGGGTCCCTGTCCCAAGTGGTGATGGGGTCCCTATTCCCCCAAAGCAGTGTTCTCTGTCCCCCCCCCCCCATAGTGTTCTCTGACTGGCCGGACCCCTGGTGTATTTGATTGATATTTTCAGTTGATTGCAAAGTGTGTGGTGCATCATTGATGTTTTATTCAATGATAAATTGCTGGTTTGCAATCGTTCGTACCCCAATTGATCATAGATCGCTATGTGTGTGGCCACCATGGGGAACCAAAGGTTATCTTGTATCCTATTACAATGTTTATGTCTGGGATGGAATTCTTCCCTTAACAAACTGTCCTGATGAAATGTCCGGACTAATTGTATTCAGCAGAAGTTTATTTTGCGGATATTTTGCCTTCCCTGATTTATCCCAATTCTTCAATTCCACAATACAATGCAGAGGGGCGGCACCAGACAGCAGACCAGGAAGACTTAAAGTGGTAACCTCAGACATGAAATATGAACAAAGCATATCCCTCTATAGTGTGTATTTGTCTCACTCCAGAGCACTAAGTGTCATCTCTCTCTGCTGCCTCCTTCCATTGCTATCTGCATGAGTCACGAAACAGGTCTCTGCCAAGTTTTCGTGACACCAAGAGAAAAAAGGTGACAGGGGAGGGAGAGATCCCCAGCACACAGCCTGTGATTGACAGACTCAGCCCTGTTCCTGTTTGCTGTGTGAAGGGGAGCAATTTCTTTTCCCTCCAATCAGCTCTCAGAGCTCTCCTCACTAAGCTCTGCAGAGTGTAACTTCAGCTCTCCGCCCCATTTTTTTTCTGAATTCATAGACAAGCTTTATAAATTCTGCATGTAGAGCAGAGAAGACTGCAGATAAACAGGTACAACTTATGTAGGAGGATTGGTTTCAGCTCTGTGTATCACCTGAGGATAGTCACTTCTGTGTCGGGCAATAGGTGTCCGCAGACACCTGCCGATCGTCAGGCAGGCGATTATCTGTCAGACCTGAGCTTTGCTTATGTAAACAAGGCAGAGCTCAGGTCTGATAGGAGGGAAGTGATGGATATTGTGCCTCTGCAAAGCAGGGAATAAAATCTCTCACATCCCTTAGTAAAATCACCTCACACAGTACACAAAAACACAGTTTAGGCACACAGTTAACCCTTTGATCGCCCATGACGTTTAACCCCTTCCCAGCCAGTGTCATTAATACAGTGACAGTGCATATTTTTGTAGCACTGATTACTAGACATGCGCACTGCTGAAAAATGTGTTAATTTTCGTTTCATTCGTTCTTTTTTTTTTTTTTTCGTTTATCGGGTCATTCTTTATGATCGCAATTCGTAAATTCTAAAATTCGTAAATTCAAAAATCAGAAAATAAGAAAGAAAATCGAAAGTTAGAAATAATAACTAACTAATAATAACTAACTATTAAATTATAGGTATTGGAA
Source organism: Lithobates clamitans (assembly GCA_037952925.1). Taxonomy (NCBI): domain Eukaryota; kingdom Metazoa; phylum Chordata; class Amphibia; order Anura; family Ranidae; genus Lithobates; species Lithobates clamitans. Next base: position 1,203,624 of record JBBGZY010001119.1, read on the forward strand.
TTTCCTTTCAAATTTGGCTGTTAGTGAACGTAGCGAATACGAATTTATCCGAAATTACAAATTATTCAAAATAACGAATGCCGCATCTAAATAAATGGAACGTAACAAATTAAAATTAAATAATAATAATAATAATAAAATGTTTCTTAATTAATTACGTTTATTAATTTGTTCCGTTCCATTCGTTTAGCTACGGCATTCGTTATTTCGGATAATGCGCAACTTCGGAAAAATTCGTATTTGTTACCTTCACTAACAGCCAAATTTGAAAGGAAATTCCAATACCTATAATTTAATAGTCAGTAATCGTTAAGTTATTATTAGTTAGTTATTTTTTCAGATGTTTCAAATTTTCGGGTTTCCAGATTTTCGAATTTCCAAATTTCCAAATTTCTGAGTTTTTAAATTTACGAATTTTAGAATTTACAAATTTTCTAATATTAAAATTTACGAATATTTGGAAAAATTTGTTAAACGGGTTTTCGTTATTTGGATATTTCTGAATTAACATTTTTGTCACAAATTTTTGTCAAAATTCTTTCAAAAACAAATTCGTAACGAAATGAATTGCACATGTCTACTGATCACTGTATTGGTGTCACCCGCAAAGTGTCAAAAGTGTGCGATTTGTCCGCCGCAATGTCACAGTCCCTCTATAAGTCAACGATCGCCGCCATTACTAGTATATATATTGAAAAAAAAAATTCCAGTATATATCCCATAGTTTGCAGACGCTATAACTTTTGCGCAAACCAATCAATATACTCTTATTGGATTTTTTTTTTAATCAAAAATATGTAGCAGAATACATGTTAACCTAAATTTTTTAACAAAATATAAATAAAAATTTGTTTTATAGCTGATAATAAATTATTGTTTTTAAATTGTCGGTCTTTTTCGGCTTATAGCGCAAAAAATAAAAAACACAGAGGTGATCAAATACCACTAAAAGAAAGCTCTATTTGTGGGAAAAAAAATGATATAAATTAATTTATGTACAGCGTTGCACGACCGCGCAATTGTCAGTTAAAGTAACGCAGTGCCTTATCGAGAAAAAAAATGGCCTGGTCATAAAAGGGGGGGTAAATCGTCCTGAGGTCAAGTGGTTAAAGTATAAATCCGGCATTGGGAGTGCGAACATTTGAACTGCGGCTTCTGTGCTTAATAATTTAATACAGTTTATCTGTACACAATGGCCTGCGGTGGTCACAGCCGGCGCACTGTTCTAAGAAGCTTATACGAGAGCTTCAAACCATTTCTCAGACTTAGAGCACTACATGATATTGGCGAGCACCATACAGACAAAGAACAGCGCCAGAACCTGTGTTTTGTACACTTCAAATAAAGCTTGTACAAAATTAGCAAAAAAAAAAAAGAAAAAAAAAGGGAGCCGTGAGATGCGCTTAACCGGGCACTACACTGCCCCCTAGAGGCCGGCAATGCAGAGTTGCTGAAGCGGTGAATCTCTCCAGCTGCTCTGCCATTTCACAGTGTCAGTGCGTATTCGCCCTTAGGCCCCATTCACACCTCATGTACAGAAGCGCCTTCCCGTGTGCTCATTTTTTTTTTTTTTTTTGCATGTTTTTTGAGACATGTGCACTGCAGAAAAATTTGTTTTGGTTTCATTTTTTTTTTTTTTTTTCAGGCCATTCGTTATAATCAAAATTTGTAAATTCGAAAATTAAAAAATCCGAAATGCGGAGATTGGGAAATTCGAAAATTCAAAAATCCAAAATGCGGAGATTGGGAAATTCGAAAATTCAAAAATCCGAAATCTGGAAATTCTAAATAATAACTAACTAATAATTAAATGATAGGTATTGGAATTTCCTTTCAAATTTGGTTGTTAGTGAATATAATGAATACAAATGTATCCAAAGTTTTACGAATTATCCAAAATAACAAATGCGGCATCTAAACAAATGGAACAGAACAAATTAATAATGAATAATAATAATGATAAAACATTTTCATTATAGTTATTTATTATAAATAATTCATTACATTCCGTTTGTTTAGATGTGGAATTCGTTATTTTGAAAAAATCGTGACTTCGGATTAATTCGTATTCGTTACGTTCACTAACAGCCAAATTTGAAAGGAAATTCCTATAACTATCATTTCATTGTTATTATTAGTTAGTCATTATTTCAGATTTTCGGATTTTGGTTATTTTCAGATTTTCACATTTTCGGATTTTTGAATTTCCGAATTTTCGAAACTCAGAATTTTCGGATTTTCAAATTTACAGATTTTGGAATTTGCGAATTTCCGGATTTTTGGATTTTTTAATTTTCAAATTTTCTGATTTTCGAATTTCGAATTTACGTATTTCAAATTTGCGAATTTCCGGATTTTTGAATTTTCAAATTTACTCATTTATGAATTTTAAAATCTACGAATATTGGTAAAAATTTGTTAAACGGGTTTTCGTTAATTTGGATATTTCTGAATTGACTAATTTGACGCAATTCTTTAAAAAAAAAACAAGTCGAAATGAAACTAATTGCACATGTCCAATGTTTTTGCTGAGTTTCTATGCGTGGCACGATCATTCATTTGAAACTCCTGCACCTTTTTGGGCGACAAGCTTCGCGCGTTTCTTTTTTTTTTCACACATGCTTTGCCACGATTTCCATGTATTTTTGTCACATGACAATGGCGGTAAAAATCGCACTAGTTTTGAGGTGCCATTGACAATCAATGGCACCTAAACCCACATTGCCCGTTTTTCCCGGGATGTGGAATTGCGTACAGAATTGCGCAATTCTGTCCACGATTTCAAGTTGCTCAGGTGTGAATGGAGCCTAAGACCCCTTTTACATGGGTAGCAGACTTTACCGCCCCTCTGAAAAGCGATCTACAGTGGATCCTTTTCAGAGGCAGCCAAGCGGCAGTTTGTGGATGTTCAGGAGACGGTTCTGCCGCCTTCAAAATGCGCGTCACAACCATGTGCCAAGTGTTAGGCATGTGGTTGCGCCGCATTGATTTTAATAGGCGGCAGCATCTGCAAAACATGACCTACCAAGTTAAAGCCGTAATAAGCATGAAAAGCAAACATTTATTATATTGCAGCTTACCAATTCTTAGATGTGACGGCTGCCTTCGTTTTCTTATTTAGGCTTTCCTTCTTCTATTTCCATCTTGTAATCCATCCAGCAAGTCTGTTGTTTTTCACAGCACACTCTCTCCAGCAGAATGAGTTTACAGAGATGAGACAAACCACCATCTTTCCATCAATTAAATCTTCTGCCCTTGTTGTTTTAACATTTTTTTTCTGCCAGTAAATCCCTTATACAGCCCACTTCCTGTTTCTTGTCTGGTCATTAGCCTAGGCTTATGACATCATGTACAGCTCTCTCACTCACTCTCCTAAGAGTTTGCCAGGAGGGGAGGGAGGATGAGTCATAAGAGGGCCAATGAGAGCTGCAGAGCTGGAGGTGTGCCTCTGTGTGTCTGTGTAAATCCAGGAAGTGAACAGGGCAGCAGCTTCAGCTGCCCACAGTTAAAATGGCTGCAGCCAGACTCAGTGGAGGGAGATTTCTGCCGCATATTTGGCAAGTACAGAATCACATTTTTATATATAATTATATATTTATATAAATAATTATATATTATTAGATAATTTAATTATATAATTATATAATTTTATATCTAAAATACTATGCAAAGTAGTTGGAGGGAAGCTTCAAAATGGCAAAGATGTTTTTATTACAGATTATGTGAGCAGACTGCAGTTCCTCGTTAAGACTGGCAGAGGTTCTTACAATGATCAGCTTTTATTTATTCATGTAAAACATTTACCCCAAAAGGAAGCCAAGAACGGTTTGCTGTTACTGATTATAAGTGTGAGCTGGAGTTTGGGTTAAAGTGGTTG